>CAJZCY010000003.1:38082500-38682500 GCA_914969975.1 Anopheles atroparvus
GCACAGCCCGGACGCGGTGAATTCCTCCTCGTCGGCGACGATCACGTTCACGATCGTTTCCGAGCCGGTCGCGTCACGGCTGACGCAGGCGAGGAAATGGCGCGCGATCAGCTCGTACACGCGCCACTCGTCGCCGGACAGGTTCGTCGGGAGTTTGGTCGGGTGGATGGGCGGATGGGCCTGATCGGACTTTTTTCCGTTCCGAGGATTGACGCCCCACTGGAGGACCTTCTCGGCGAAGGTGCCCCACTGGTCGCTGCTCACCTGCACTTGCACAAGCGGTGCGAGCTGCATGTCGCCGGTGAACATGTTCGTTTCTGTACGTGGGTAGCTAATAATACCTGTGCAAGTAAGTAAACAGACGAATCCATCACTCAAGATGAACACGCAGGGATTAGTGCGATACCCTAATGAATTGGGAAGGATAAATTCCTGTTGAGCTAGAATTATTCATTTACCCTGAGTATACAGCTTCTCCGCGATCGTCATCACTTGTTTCGCGCTTAGTTTGAGCTTGCGGGAGCCCAACTTTTCCAGCTCCACCGTATCCATCGGCGTGGGGCGCCATTTGTTTTTCGGTTTTTGCGTCACGTTCACGACCTTGGCCATCGCGTTTGCTTGGCAGAGCATTAGATACGCCTCGCAGCACTGCTTATCGAACAACCGATTCCGGGACCAGTTAAATTCGACGGTCAAATCTTCGATGGTGTGAGTAACTGCGGTGAAAAGGAAAAATGGACGTGCGAGTTAATCGAAGCAGCGCCTACTTACACCTCACGGAACCCTAGCCAACGTACGTTTTATCTTCCAGAATTGTTGGGGTATAAAGTTTTCTACCTCCTTGTACCGCTGGGCCACAAAGCCGAGCGTCGGAATTTGGCAGCTCCCGTAGGACACCAGGTTGTTTGCGATGTCCTGTGGGAAAATCTTCTGCAACCGGAGTGTCTGGTAGCGCGTGAAGGCCGCCCCTATCCGCAGATCGAGTTCTCTCCGAACATTCACCGCATCGTTTTGACGTGCGTCCGGCTGGATTAAGTTTTCAATGGCTCGCTTGATGGATGGGGCAGTGATTTCGGAGAACTTGGCCCGAAACACGCGCAACTGCGGTTTGACGGCGCGGCACACTTCGATAATTTCGAATCCAATGTTTTCGCCCTCTCGATCGCAATCGGTCCAGATGATCAGCGCGGAGCAGCCGCGCGTTTCGCGCTCGAGTGTTTTCTTGATCTTCTCGCCGTTCTCCTGGCAGCCCTTGCGAACCGGTGCGTCGAACAGATCTTCCGGGCTGCAGCTTTGCCAGCCGCGAAAGCTCGGTAGAAACTCGGTGTTCAACAGATGACCGGATACGGATGTCATAATCATCTGAATGCTTTGCCCGTGCAGGTTGTAGCTGAACTCGTATATTTTATTGTACGGTGAGAAGCCTTCTCTCTGTGTTGGGTTGAAAAAGGGCAATTCAGCCGTCAGTCTGGCCACATTTCTTTCACTCACGGAAACCCGCACCCACTCTCCAACCTACCCTTTGAGACGTCCCGCGGGATAGCAGGCCTGCTATGGTTTTCGCCGCATCATTTTTCTCAGCCACATTAAGATACTTCATCTTGGAGCCACATTCGCTAGCTAGGAATCGAAATTGCGAGCTGTGAAATTGATTTAGATGTGCTAAAGATGTGCTTCTTGCTAAACGTAACATTCACCACCACCGAAAGGTACTGCACCACTTTTTGGAGAAAGTAAAACTCCATACAGCGGAGATGTTTACACTTTTAAAACCCAAGCAAATGACAACAATCTTCGCGCCATCCCTTGTTTTGGATTGGCTAACAAGGTGGGCTGTCAAACAGAAAGAGGTCAAGATCCGGTTCTTATTAACCTCAGGTGTACACAACAATTATGATCTTTCTTCAAATTTTCTATTATCCTATTCCAATGTATTTTTTATGTTATATTTATATTGAAAAAAATTAATCGTTTCAAAAGATTTCGTAGAATTAGTCCCAATTATGTTTGCATATTCGAAAAATAAATTTAACACGTGTAGAAATATTTGTCAAATACTGTTGTCACTAATGTTTGCGAATGGGCTGGTTGCACTGGACCATGCGCTCTGAAGTTGTCAAAAGTCAAAAGATAAATAAAAATATTCCCCGTTGATGTTGGTGGCAACAAGCAAGGCAATAAGTCCGATAAAGTCTGATTGACGAGAATTTGTCCTACAAAAAAATCTGTTTTTTTTCTCATAAAACTGTGCAAGAACTTTTGGAACAATGAAAAAAGGAGCAAAACAACGAGCATCTTCGTCAGAAGAATCGCCGGTTGAGAAACAATCGGAAATTGAGGAGGACGGGATTGCCGAACAGTCGGAAAATGAGGAAGACGGGAGCGACAAACAATCGGACAGTGAGGATGTTGGCGAAGAACAGTCGGAAAATGAAGAGGACAACGGCGAAAAACAATCGGAAAATGATGAAGACCAAATGGAAACGGATAGTGCCGCACCGTCGAAGAAACGTCCTAAAGTATCGCCGCTGGTGAAGAAAAAGAAAAATAAAGCGGGCATCGTTTATATTTCCTCCATCCCGAAGCACATGAACGTAGCAATACTGCGGGGACTGCTCGAACCGTACGGTGAAATTGGACGCATCTTCCTAGAACCGGAGCGTAAAGGTTTGTCAGTTACGCTAGATGGGATGAACCCTTAATCAATAGTACTTCCTCCCGTTTTACAGGTCGTAAGATTCGAAAGAAAACGGCGAACGGCAAGCTCGCAATGATCAAGTACGTCGAAGGTTGGGTAGAATTCGTCGATAAACGCGTGGCCAAAGCAATTGCGCCAATGCTGAACACCAAACCCATCAGCACGAACAGAAAATCGGTCTTCTGTGACATTCTGTGGACAATGAAGTATCTTCCGCGATTTAAATGGATTAATCTCAGCGAACGACTGGCGTACGAACGGGCAGTCACTCGTGAGAAATTGCGCGCAGAAATTCAACAGACGCGTGCCGAAGCATCGGTCTTCGAAGCAGCGATGAGCTCAAGCGCTGCGCTGAAAGCAAGAGAGCGTACTAAAACAAAAACGCGTAAACAGGACAGCGAATAAGTATACAGGTGCATGGCGTACAATTTGTAAAGATCGATGGCTTGAAAAAAAAAATGTTTTTCATCAAATACGTTTTCTTGGCTGTTCTGTACATCTGAGCTAGCCAAAGGAAAATCAAGGATAGAAAAGTATTAATCGCATCGATTTAAAGTTGTTCAGGCGTTAATGTACGATTGAAGAATAAATCTTCAAGCTAAACCATACAATGCAGTAAACTTTTATTACATACTAACCATAAATGCGTTTTTAAGTGTTCACAATTCCGGTAGGAACTTGAATTTAAATTGAATAAGCATGAGAGTCATGGAATATGAATTAAAAAGAGTAGTTGAAATAAAATATATAATTCTAAACCTTCAGTATCATTTTCGATATTCGTTCAAGGATGATTTATTTATCGCTTTCGTCGTTCATTTATACTTATCTTAGCATATTTTACAACTAACTAAAATTGCGAAGCCTCGGCGTTACAATTTTCCGTTTACGTAATTAAAAAAAAACAAGTCTAAAGCAAAGAAAGAGTGTTTATAATAGTCGCATCCATGCGCTATGTCGTGGATTACAAGCGGGTTAGCCATATTTTACGCCGAGTACGCTTGTTGTTACTTGTTTTAAAGATTTTGGAAACACATCTAATAGGACCACATGTAAGCTTGATCGTTCCATGCTGCTTGGTTCTTGGTCAGTACCGGTTGCCAAACGAATACTGCCGCCGCGCATCTGCAGCTAGCTGTGCGATAAGCGCTGAGGGATGAATCGAGTGCACACATCTGTTCAACTGCCGGAATTTGTCTTCGATTATCCTCGGTTTTACGCACTAAAAATTCAATTGCGCCCGGCATTCGGTGTTCTATCACAAACAAGATCTGGAGAGCCAGGTAGATGGGAATAGTGACGTTTTATGTGTTTTAAGCATAGACATTATCGTTAACCGCGCTCTCGATTGTGTTTTGTTTCGTCTATTTGAATGATGTTAGCAGGGAAAAAATCCCTTCACTTTCGTTTAAAATTGAGATATCTTTAGTCCTACCTTCAATTTTACCATTAACGGCCATGTAAAGCTAGCTGCCGTGACACGGGGAAAAAACCTGATATCTTTAGTCGATTTTAACGGCACCGTAAATTTTCCTTATGAAGCCATATGCGGCGAAAAATCCTATCGTACCGGTGAGCATGTAGAACGTTATTACCATAAGTCCTGCAAGTTGAGAAGAAGAAATAAAAATCACCGATTTTTTCGAGCATTTTCAATAGAGTTCTTGCTTACCGGTGTAACCGAGATAGAGTAATGTTGGGATGAATTCCGTTATTTCGAGTTTGGTAAAGAAGTAGAATATACTGTAGAAAAGTATGTACACAGCTGACCCGCCAGAAACGATAAAGCTTCTCCACCACCAACGATAATCCTGCAATAAGAATTGAAAATGATGCGAACTGGATCTTTGGCGTCATACTTGGCTGGATAACTTACCTCCGCGCACAGCTGGAAGTACGTCATGACGATGGATATTTGCGAGCAGCTTACTACTAGTATGCAAAACACTAGGAACAAAAATCCGAACAGATAGTAAAACTGATTCTGCCAGATCGCCGAGAAGATGAAGAACAGCTCAATAAACACTGCCCCGAACGGAAGGATGCCAGCCATCAGAATGCACAACGCGACGTTCATGTACCAGTGCTGGTGCGGTATCTGCCGCGGGATCATGTTGGTGCGTACCGGATGCTGGAATGGTTGCTTCCGGTAGCCAAAGTAGTACCCGAGGAACACCAACGGCAGGGATATGCCGAACCAGAGCAACAGAAGGGCAACCATCGTACCGAACGGGACGGCACCACTGGAGTCCTTGTCCCAGATGAAGAAATTCAAAAAGAAGCACGTGCCGAACACGAGTCCCGGATAGAAGGTGGCCGTGAGGAAGGCGGCGCGCTCCCAGTTTCGCCCTTTCATTGTTTTGTATATGCGAGCTGAGAAGTACCCGGCGATAAGACCCATAAACACGTACAGCATAATTCCAGCCGTCATGAGCGCTCCACGAGACGAAGGTGAAAGCATTCCCAGCATGGCGATGACTGTAATAATGGGAATGGAAAAAAATGCATTGGTAACGAACAATTGCCGAACAGCTTTTAGTATGTGTAGCACAAAAAACTTCTTACTGATGGTAATGAGGGCCATGAAAAATATCTGTATGCCACTGCCAATGATGGCCGCAAACAACCGGGGATGGCGTGGAGGGCGAAAAACATCACCGTGCACAAGCTTCCATCCTGTCTCCTCCAGTGTGTCCTCGATGCTTATACTATCGTCTGTATTGTACTTCGCAATGTCTCGTCGAAGTGTGCGAACCATGATCATCGTCAATATTCCTAGAAAACCACATGTTACTAGGTGAAACCTTTTCATTTTAAATTACAGTAGGTATTGGGGCTACCTGACAGAAAGAATACGACAACCAGCGAGTTGATGATACTGAACCAGTGGATTTGCACGTCGTTCATGCCCAGATAAATATCCCACCGGGAAGCCCACTTCACCGAGGACTCCTGCCACACAACCGAGTACGTGAAGAACAACTCCGTCCGTCCGTTCGGGGTGACCGCTTGGGGTTTCGGATTGTCCGGGAATATGCACGTGTCCCCGTTGAAGCTTAGCGAGTGTCTGCTGATCGATAGTGTTTCCACCTCGAACCCAACGACGCGATATTGGTTTCTGGAAATTGAAACATACAGTGGTTAGTGCATTACTACATCTTTTCATTAAATGCCGCTTTTGTCCACTTACTCGCTATGAAGATGATAAAACAGCCGAAACCTAAGGTGATTGTTAATGTACACGTTGGGGCCATTCGTTTGCCCTAAACGGTACCCATGTTCGAATTGTTGTTCCATCGTGTCCGGATTGACAAATTTTGTTGCCACCGGTAGATTATCGATAATGCTGGAAAACAAATTAGATTAGAACAAATTCTTACCGATCCTGGGTAGTAAGAATATTTAGTAAAGACATTTACAGATGTACAAAGTACTCATGCCGTATCCGTTCGGCTACCTTAGCCGACTGCTCGTGATCCCAGTTCATTGGTCGGTCCTTTGAATTGCACAGCAGTTTGCACTGGATGTTCTCGGCCATCCGCACCTCATACGGCGTGTTGACGATACGGTCCCCGCGCAGGACCTCGCCAAGATTTTCACTTTTGTACACAACGGTACCGTTTTTCGGTAAACACAACTGCAGTGAGTAATACTCGTACGGCAGCTGCGTGTGGGTGCTCGTCATTTTGACCGCCTTAACATCTATCTTCTGGCCCTTTTTGAATTCCACCGGAGCCACACCGGGCACATAAAATGCCGCACATTGGCCAACGAGTTGCACTACAGTGGCTCCCACCAGCAACCAGCGTACAGACCATCGATTACTCTGGAATCAGATGGGAGAAAATAAAACACATAATGCAAACAAGTTGGTTCTCCGACTCACATCAGAAAACTCATGTACTGCTGCCAGATGCACTGACACTCAGGTTTGCTTACGATTCTTACCTGTTGTTCCATAATTGCCTTCATCTGAAACTAGCGAACGAAAGATGCATTGGGAAAACAAACGAAGCGACGTAGAAACAGCAGTTGTACTTCGGTACAAAAGTCGATAGCAGAAGAAAACAATTTATTACATTGGGCAATTACATGACAGTTCGCTGTTCGACAGCGCAACAAACGTAGCACGCTGGCACGGCTACGTGTGTGTTGGTGGATTTGGGCTTGACAGTCGCAAACGGCGTTGACAGTTGTGCATCCAATTGTTTGGTTTGCATGTTTATTTCGCGAGGCGTGCACGATGGCAGCGGTAGAACCGAGTGTTAAATTGCCGCAAAAACGATTCTATCGCCAACGAGCACACTCGAATCCGATCGCCGATCACAATTTTGACTAGTAAAGTATCGAAAGGGGGTGTTGCCCTAAGGTAATGGAAGGAAAGATTGTAATTCAAGGCTTATTATTTGCAGTCCTGTGCATCCCGATGCGTACGACTGGAGCCAGCTGTATCCGAGTATCGGCGACCGGCAGGTCGAGTTTGCCGACATCGGATGTGGATACGGGGGATTTTTGGTTACGCTGGGAGAAACCTACCCGGACAAGCTCGCCCTTGGGATGGAGATTCGGGTAAAGGTTTCAGACTACGTGATGGATCGCATCCAGGCGCTGCGCTCACTGCATGCTGGGAAGTATGAGAACATCGCCTGCATTCGCACCAACGCCATGAAATACCTACCGAATTTCTTTCGTAAGCACCAACTTGAGAAGCTGTTCTTCCTCTATCCGGATCCGCATTTCAAGAAGGCCAAGCATAAGTGGCGAATCATCAACTCGACGCTATTGAGCGAATACGCGTACGTTCTGCGTCCGGGTGGCAAAATTTATACCGTCACCGACGTTCGCGATCTGCACGATTGGATGTGCAAACATATCGAAGAACATCCATGCTTCGACCGGATACCCGAAGCAGAAATCAGTGAGGACATTCTAGCGCCTAAGTTGCTGGATAGCAGTGAAGAAGGGCAAAAGGTGACGAGAAATAGTGGCGACAAATTTATGGCCATATTTCGTCGAGTGTGAGACATTTTGTGCAAGAGCATTATAATAAAAAAAATCAAAATGCATACTATAACATACTATATCTCATGGCAATTATCAATAACTCACCCTTAACAAATCATTTTCGTTGAACAGTAAAAAAAAGCAGAATTCCTATTAAAAAAACCACCTTCCCGCGATGGTTTCAAACAGCCCGCTGTCATGAGAGAAACGTCAATCCTCGATTTTCGCTTCTGCTCGAATTGGCTACACGAACATGTTCGTTATCAAGGGTGTACTCTACCCCTACACGGTGCAAAATGGAAATTCCGTTTTTACACTTTTGTATGTTAAACTTACAAAGCGGTCCAACGTGATATTCATGATCACAAATAGATTAGGCCAAAATGTGTGTTGCATTAACCGTTTTTTTTAAATGAATTTGTTTACGTATTTTCTCCGTGTTGGAAGGAAAACTGCAAAACAGTGACAAAAAACTATGACTGTGGGTAACTCAGGCCTTTTTTTATTTTCAAACATAACATTTGAATGGCAGATTTGTAAAGGTCCTTAGTTGTTCAAACGATTCTGCAGTTTTGTGACGACATAATCCGCAGGTAAGACAATAATTAAAATACTTCGCAAATTCATGCACTCGCACCGTGAGACAGACGCATCAAAATCAGAAAGCTTTTTTTTGTTATGGTTTCGAGTATGATCTTTATATATTTAACTTAAATACATAAACAGAGTAGTACATGATCATCGTGATAAATGTGCACATCGTTGTTGCAATTTACGGAAAAATCTTCGTAAAAAAAATAGACTGCATGTCTGTAAAGGTGGCAGGGTGGGATCGGGACCGGCATGATGAAATCTGAATCTTATTCAGTACCCCACCAAATAATGCAGATAATTGTTCACTGGAGGAAACTGTGTTAGAGAGCGGCCTATAAATTTACAATTAAGCCTTCTTAGGCAGTGAATTATGCCTTGCAGAGGAAATTAATTTGAATAATCGTGATCAGATAACGAGCCACCCTCTTCTCACGGATTCCTTTACGGAAAGTAGAGGCTACGGAAATAATTTGCAGGAGCATATCATCCTAACAATGTTCACACATTTCCAGACTAGGTGAAGGCGGTACAATTTCGTCAGGTGGAATGAAGCTCCTTTCTTCTTCTTTCTGTACGTTGCGTTAAAATTCTCACCATTAATTTGAAACACGTTACAACGTTGTTGTCCAGGTCCCATAATGGAGAGTATATAATTCTTCAGATTACGACGATAAGCATTCATTTATCTTTTCAATGATGGCACCGTTAATAGATATTAGGTTATTTAATTTCGTGAGACATTTGAAGAAACGTCTACACGTGCAAAAGCAGAATGAACACCAGAAATGTGAAATACTGGGTTGGGTCGTGAATTTAATTGTTTTAATAATAATACCAAAACCAATGAACGATGTGGCATAGAAGAGAATATAGATAAATTTTTTTAAATTTTGATTTAGCCATTAAACAGTTTTAAAGATAAGCATTGCCATGGCAAAGAGTAAATAAAAAAATCAAACGGCAATGATCAGGTCATTTGAAGTTAAACGTTCACCATTGCCATCAGATTGTATTTCACCTTGATGCAGTTGAATCAGAATGTTAAAGTTCCTTGAAATGTCTTTACCTACAAGTCTTTAATCTTTTATCCACTAGAGATAAGTTCAGTTCCTTTAGCCGAACGGGAACAACATGCATCATGGGAAGGTGGAATCGTTGATCGATGCTTCCGCCAATGTAAAGGGTGCATAGTCAAGAAAACGATACAGACTGGTACAAAGAGAAAACAACAGGAAGTTGCTGGCGTAAACAAGAGTTTTTATTTGCCACCCGCGGTTGTCGTTTGGCGTATCGACAAGAATGCACTGAAAGGCATCAGATGGAAAGAAGATTGAGGTTTATTTATGTTTGACCCCTTGCTGTATGCCGAATGAAGATTGCATTTTGCATAAGTGGAGAAAGCTAGCAAGACCAAGGAGGATCGTCTAAGTTTGCAGCATAGAGTCAGATAGGAAAAATAACGTCTCCTTTCGATTGCGAATGATGAGAGTCTTATTGCACTCCTTATTAGCTCCACTCGTTTCGTTAAACAACTCCAGGCACGGCTTCCGGTAGCAACAGTAGGGCAGCAGATCGTCGTGGCCATCGTGAAAAATGACGTCCATCCTAGCGCGTGCACCTGGCGAGCTTTTCTCTCGTCTCTTTGTCGTAAATCGCCTGGGAGTAACGGGGGCAACCTACTGGTCGCTGCGATGGAAAGCTGGAAAATGCGTAAGCGCAGGGTAAGGTTGTAGCGGAACCTGCTACTATGCCGACACAGCGCTACTACTACCATCAAAAGCGGAAAAGCTTTTATGGAGCACTTGGATCCGCCCACAATTTTCCTAGCATGTTGTGGAGGTTACACTCGAGAGCAGTGACTTCGGGGAGAAAAGTGTGCTTTGAACGGTGAAAAGCGGGAAAACTTGGTAGTGGAGTGATTTGAGGCATCTCATTTAGCAGCAAACATATCCGTTTTTTTTTTGTTCGTTTAATTAAACGAGAAAAAGGCATTAAGCCAGCTGCAGGTGGAACGTTTTCATCAACTATATTTAACAAGTGAACAGAGAAATTCATCTTCTCTGCACAAGGTCGTCAATAGATTATCGTCCCAAAGTCCAAGTAATTTAACATTTCCCTTGGTTTCCCGATGAAATCGTTCGTAATAAGTACATGCATACAATGTTGTGAATAAAAAATTGTATAATTTCGTAGATAACGTAACATACGTTTATGCTTATTTTTGTTTTTTTGTATGTTATATATCCTATAAATTTTTTTGAATTTGCTTTCTTTTCCAATTTGTCGATTCGTGAACCATGAAAGTTATTTTCAATTAAAGATCTGTAATAAATACATACAATTTTAGATCTCAGTTGAACAAAATTTTAAATCACAGCAAATCTAGATTTGAACTGATTAGCGATCTTCATTCTTCTTTCATTTTACAAGTTGCTGTCACTGTATTTATGCTTTATATTATAACGATACAAAATTGGAAATACTAGCATGTTTTTAGCCACTGTAGATAAAAATCAAGTCAAATGAATATAGGAGATTTTACTAACATTAAAGTATCCTTTAAGAAAAACCACCCTTCGAATGCCGTTCTAGTGACTACCAGCATTTTTAAGCCAATACTTCTCATGCGAAACAATGAGAAACAGGGTGGAAGGAAAAAGGTGCTACATGTATTCGATGCATGATGGAGATGGAGTTGCATGGTGGCATGATGCACTAGGCGCCTCCTCCAACTCCTCCACCACCCCTACCAACACTCGGATGCGTTCCCCAGCAATCAAGCAACCCTGGTTGTAACGCAATCGGTTCAATCACTCCATAATGAAGTTATCGTCCAGGACTCCGTGCATCGATAATGGGTGTAACACATACTTGTGCAACCTCACCGAGCTGGCATTTGATGGCTCATTTGAAAGTGGAGGTAAACGATTAAAGTACAAACAAAATTGTATAACCGTTTGGAAAATACATTTACATGATTGATTGCACTCTATCATATCGTAGGATGGAAAATAAATAAAGAGATAACATAAAAAATACCTGATTAAATCAATTAACATTGATTAAACATAATAACGCAAAACAAAAACTGCAAACATATTGTTTTTTTTTTTTTAGTTTGTTTTACACCTGCTTAAGCTATAGTGCCATAATTATTCGAGTACCATTCCATTTAAAAAAAATCCATTATGGTGCATATATTACATCACTCTGTTTATTCGCGGAAAAATGAACATTTTTAAGCATATTCCATCGCTTGCCGCGTCCGCTTCCCTATACCTTCGTTGTCTGTCTTTTCCAACCAACGTGGCACGTCAACGATGGTTTTCGATTCCTGAACCTTCGCCAAGCAGCCAGGCAGCAGAGTTGGGGCACGGAGGAGGACCTGGTTATATCTCATTTACGTTGACTGACATCTATCCTGCACGCCCATTGAACAATCGAACACGTTCCATGCGTCCGCACTCTGCCCGCTTCCCAGCCCCTCCCATACACACTCATCCCGACGTGTTCCTCCCGGCGACAGGTCCTTGGGCGATCCGGACACGCGATGGGATCGGGAGTTTTATTGGGCCTCCCTTGCGACGCGGTGTTCTGACCTTTCGCCACTGACGTCATTGGGATGCAGGGTTGAGAAGACGTTAAAAAAAAAAATCAAGTGTCCCCCTCGGCAATGCCGGTGCATCCTTCCCCTTGGCGATCCCTCTTGCCCATGCTATAAAGCGAGCGTGAGGTGGATGGACGAATGGTTGCCGTTGTGTTCCATAAATTAGACAGCTATCGGTGTCTTCCTAGGGGCGGCCAGAGCGTCTTACGACCGGCTCGCTTCCCGCTGTGCCGCCGAGGCGTCCTTAAGCACCGACGCACACCGACGCAAGCATCCGCCAGCCCCTGCTGCACGCATCCGGGCGCCACCAGGAGCTAGGTTATGCGGTGAAATAGCATCGATGGAAATCTACCGTAATGTCCCCGATGCTGGTTATCGATTTTCGTTCGTTGGGGTTTTTTGTTTTGTCGCTGCCTGCTCTCACCGACACTATTGCACGGACCTTATCGCTACAATGGCATCGTTCGATCTGCAGACATTGCGACAGCATTCGCCGTGCTCCGATCAGGCGGTTCCAATGCGTGCTGTGAGGTTGCTCCGACTTGCTAGACTGTAACCATAAGTCTACACAACAGTTTCCAGTAGCTGTTGAATTGATGTACGATGTGTTGCTTTACCGATGGGATGCGACCATCATGCCCACTCATCTTTAAAATGAGGTTCAGTTATTGATTTTTCCTACCTGAAATCGGCACATGTGGTATTTTTCTACAACATTTGAAATGTTATAAAATCGATTAAAATTTAAGGCAATTTATGATGGACGTGGCTCTAGTAAAGCATGCTAGTGAAAGTACACATTTACCGTTCATTGTGAGCCGTAAACAGTATTAAAACTTATTATCACCAGCTAATTCGCTCATATGCCGTTCACTTTCTCTTTAAATGTTTGTTTCACAATTTAATGTTCGTATTCGACTAATTGGTTTGTCAGACCACACATGCTTAAATGCTCGAATTTGAAAGTTATTTTTTTTTTTAAATATCCAGAAACCAATCGACAGAGTTTCCGAGAATTGGTGAATTCTTACACGACAACTAAAGTTTGGGCCTCACATTCATAGTACAATATCGAAGGTGGCGAACAAGTGTGTAGTGATCTGTAGATTAAATACCAATCTGTTTTTGTTATTTTTTTGGTTTTGCAAAGATTCAATGTTACAAGTCGCTTGTTTTGCCTCACTTTGATTTTGATGTAACAGCTCCAAAGAATTCAGCAGTTGCAGAACAGCATTATGAGACCGATTTTGGGATTTCGCCGATACACTCGATCTTGAGTATTCTACAGCTGATGTAAGTCATGTGAAACTGTGATTAGTGTGTATAAAATACAGAAGCGGTTTTTTTCAAACAATCTAGGAGAAACGATAGTACTGTAGTCAAACATTCTCCGACATTGCAGCAGCCTACCAGGTGATCCGACATTACCAGCCTATCAGTCAGACAATGCCCGCAACTCCTTATTTTTTAAAGGAATACCGTGGTACAACAGCATCACCCAAAGTCGAGAAACCTCACTCAAGCAGGCAGCCTCAAAGAGTTTAAACGTTGGTGTGCTATACACATCAAAAGGTTTTTTTTGACACGGTGCAAATTAAGATGTTATACTTTTTATTTTGTGTGCCTCAGTGTTGTAGTCCTGTGTAGCTTTAGTATATAATTAAGTGGGTTACACGGGTAGATTCATAAAAATAAATCTTATTTCTCTCTACTGCATGTTGCACGCTTGAGTTATAGATACAAAATGATTTTTTTAACCTAAGCCTGGACCGATTTATCTCTAACTTGGGGAGCGGTCTCGCGCTATTGTTTCGCACATTCCGATGTTAAGTGTCTTCTGCATCTTGGGCTGATGACGATCTGGTGGTCTTCTTTGCGATAAGGGTTGGTGACGATCTCTTACGGTGGCCCACAGGAAATAGCACGAAACAATCGTCAATGTGGGGTGTTCAACCGGATGTTGGTTAGCTGGTCGATGGTGTAATTTTATGTAGACTCTGCTCGGTTTGCATAGCATTGATCACCATGCTGATGAGTAAAAAAAGAATTGCAATTTGAGATGAAACTAAATTAAATGAATGAGGCTACATAGATTTGAGACACACGCACGCAAATTATAGGGCATTCTGTACAAAAAGAATTGCTTATGTCAATTAGCACAAATTAGAGCGGATTAGCACTCTTGTGAGTAACACCACGCTGCCAAGAGATGGTAAATGCAGGTGTAAACTAACTCCTGTATTTCGGACATTGGTACCTCGTTACCGGATGGGAGATGTGAGAAGTACCTTTTTAATAAACTGATTATGACCGTTGTAAGCAAGGAGATCAGTTACATATGAGTATTCTGGAGAGAATTGTCACCATGCAAGCTCTCGTATTTTTTTTTTGAAAATTTAACACCTACGAACAATTCCGTTCTTCTCAAACTTATGTAACGATAAGAGGTGAGACTCATCATCATTGTTCTATGAATCCAAACAGACAAAATGGAGTGTGAACCGGTTGACAGTTTGTTCACGTCGTAAATAATTTCGAATTCAATTTCACCGCAATCGTTCCTTTCCGCAGCAGAGGAAGTGTTTATTCAAAGCGTAATTTATGTCGCAATAAATTGCCCAAATTTTCTTCCCAGTTGCCAGTATGATGCCAATAAAAAGCGAACGTAAGCGTTGAAAGTATTGCCCAGCTATGATCGCACGTTTAAAAAATACATTGAAAAAAAATTGATCGAGTAGTACGATCACCCAGCTAAGCAGCGGGAACGTGGACGAGGGTTTCTCTGCGCTGTACCATATTGCTTCATCTCGTCTAATCTCATCGGATGACTGGTGGATTTCCTAGGAATTGGCATACCAAATCCGAGAAGAAATGGGAGAGTCGAAGAAAACGCCCTACCAAATAGAATCCGTCGCCCCCGACCGCTCCAAGGCACCAGCGGAATGTTTATACTTTCCCACAGTAATGACGGACCGTAGACGAGCTAGACGATGGGGTGGGCAACAAATCTCACCCCGTTCTTTTTCTTTGTTGAAGTGCGGGGATCGTTGCGGGCTTCCTGCTTCTCCTAGGCGAACGTTCCGGCGGAGAAATATGAACATTTATATGTCGTTTAAGGCGGATTACTTATGGGAGTATTATGTCAATAAAACGGAAAACACTTCTGCGTCGCACAACTCATACGGTGGGCTGGGACGTGGCTGGTGTAGATTCCGCAAGAGAAGAAGAAAAAACCATACGGTGCACAACAACGACGCCGGGGAAGCGCTCGTGCGCCCGTGTGTGTGGCGAGGCTTGGAAAAGGCTACGGAAGGGAAGCCCGGGAGAGGGATACAGTCATCATATTACATGCCTATATGAACATCCAATCTTGTATGTCATCTACGACCGTCACCGGCTTCGGTCGAAGCGGGAAACGCGACAGCAGCAAGGAGGGGAGCAGGAAGGACACACTTCACTTAAGAAATGAGCCGAGCGCGGGCCAACGGGAGGGAATGAAAATTATTGCCGTGGAATTTTGAACTGCTTCATCCGCCGGTGGTGGTATTAGTGAGAAAATAAAAGACGAGGAAAAAAGGATAAAAAACACAATCTCGTGCACTTTGGGCGAAGGGAACGGAGCCTTGGTCGAAGGGAAATGGAAGGAAAAAAATCAAGGATAACAAGTACATAAATTGATAAACTTTATTGATTCAAATGGACCGTATAATCGTATATCTATTGAAAGCGTAGCCACGCCGAGTCGACTGGAGTCCAAACACATGGCATTTAGCACAGCGAGAAAGAGCTGGCCCGTTTGGCAGAAGATGCCCCGCGATGGGAATTATCTTTTCTTAGACTTTCCTTTTTTGCCGGTTGCTGCTAGTCACTTACTGCCTTGAGCACTGTTTGGGGTTTTTGTTTGGTTGAGCAGCTCAAGATTTCGCCATGTTCTTTGTTGACTGCAGCGAAGAAAAACGACACATTAAAAGTAAGGCGTGAATTTATCTACCACCCGAAGGATATGATGCCTCGGAAAGGTCATACGCCGGCAAGGGTCGCGAATGTGGGGCAATAAATTGTCATCCCCAAAATGATATAGAGTTGGGTGGGTTTGACTCTGGTTTGTTTTTGTCAACAGGCTTGAAGAAGCTACACGAGAATATGCTTGCTTTTACGTGTTTCTTGTCTTTACCAAAGTTAATAATTGTTTAAATTGAGTATATTTCTTAAATATCCTCTTTATTTCTTTTCCTAATTATGTTTTAAAACCATGTCACCTGCGTCTACAGAAAAAAAAAGAAAAAAGCAATTTTGTAATTTGTACTTTCGTTGACTTAAAATATGTCGAACTTTAAGCTGGGAAACAGAAAATTTATTGTTGTCTCAAACCATAAAGGGAGCCACAAACAAACGAACAGTCCTCATTAGCACTTTTTTAAACATTGCATTCATTATATCCGAGGAACGCCCCGGTGCGTGTGCTGCCAAAATGGTTGATAGGTCTCTAGTAATAGGTCCTTAATTTGACATTGTCCACTCTTGACTTGAGAACACTGGCCGATCATCAACCCTCCAATGTACCTCGAAGAGAAGCTCGTTTCAAATGGCAGCAGCTAGGATCAAGTTTAATGGCAATCAAATTTAAAACAACAAATTGTTAGCTAAGTGATGTGATTTGTGGTCGAGGCGGCAAAGTCGTTCATGGGGTGACTTTCTTCCGGCTTCAGATTAAGTCCCTTACTTCTACGGCTGCCGAGGCAGTGCATTATTAGAATATTATTGCCCTTGTTACTCCCGGCGCGTAAACCGGAGGGAGAGAGAACGGGAACGGGGGGGACCCATCACGGAGCGCAAGGAAGTGTGAAGCGGGCTTGCCGCGCGATGGGTGGTCTAATTTTCACGTTTTATCACACGCCACCAGGGAAAGCGGGAAAATATCCTGGTCCAGCTGTGGTTCGCAATTCGGACGCCAGTCATCGGTCACAGTTTACGCACCAAAGCGCGGCAGCAAACGGCGACGGCGGAAACGGCTACCGTCGACGAGGCACGAGGAGGGTTGGATGAAAAGTGGAGAGCTGCGAGATGAAGAGAGTTTGTGTAGTCGAAGGGGGTTGTTAAAATACTTAGAGAACTATGAATATTTTGTAAATATACCAATAATTTAAATCATAAAATATAACAAATTTAAAATTTTTGGTTTGAAACGAAAACTATCGTATTTGTAAACTATGTCAATCTTTATTTTACATTTTTTGTTTGTTTTTATACCTGTGCATTAAGATGTTACCTAAGTGCATTAAAATTTAGGTGCAATGAGAATTCATCGGCTCAAAGCAATAATGAAGAATGCAATATGAAGAACAACCACGTTATAAAACTTGGCCACTAGACAATTCGAACATGATGAAACCGTGACACTTTTCGGGCCACCCATTTGTCGCAAGCAATTTCCAGCAGCGTGTTCTGCCCGGTCGGGCCGAGTAACGGACGGGGGTGGCACATTTTTCGGTGTGATTTCCAACCCCCTCGGTGCGCTGCGATGCGTAAACGTTTCAAATCAGAATTTATAGCGTTAAAATATCCCTCCTGCCCGTGCCGCGCCGCTCCGTGCTCGCGTTCGGTGCGGAAACGCCTACTTCCCTCTTCATTTCTTGAAGTTTGACTCAAAACGAATCTCCGGCGTAACGCATTCCCTGCCTTCGGCCCGGTAGCTCGTAGCCCCAGTTCGTATGGCAAGGAAATCCTGTCATGGGATCGTCGCGCGAACCCCTCCGCCAACAAGGTTGCGGATCGGCAGAGGCGAAAGGGACAAGCGAGGCGCGAAACGGAAGGGCCCACTTTTTCACAGCATCCCATTCTGCTTGGTTTGTGTGTAATTATTTTAAATTCATTGAATTAGGTTCTGCACCCCCAACTATGTGTCCTTTGTACGACTAAGGTGGTTGATGAACATCCTGTTGATGATACTCTGATAACGAGCGCGAGCGGGGGTTGAAGGTCGAACGAAAAGGCCTTTTGCTATTGTGGAGGATCTGTTGCGGTGGACAATTGATTTATTGATGTGCACCAGAGAGTGTCCATTTCATATTATGCAGTGTTTATACATTAATCTATGATTATCGTTATGCGGGGGAGCATTTAGAACATCGATTATGTCTGAAGTGATTAGAAACAGTGATTTAATGTTCGTATTGACGATGCACTACTAAACTGATTTGAAAGCTTCAGAAATTCAGCCAAAATTTGCTTAATAATCCATTACTTTGGTATCAATCAGATTGACAACCCTTTTATGGAACTTTCTTCAACAGTATTTAAAAAAAAATCTGCTTTGTGTTATTTCATTCTAAAGCCATAACTTCTTTCACTACTTGATTTATTCTGTTCTAGTTAATTATTTACAGTTTTAGTACCAAATAGTTTTGGAACGATTTTTTGAACTAACATATTGAAACTTAGAAGGCAAATATTTTAGATTTTCAAACAATCAAAGTACTAAAACATCGCTACAAACGAAATGGTGGTGAACGAAAAAAACAAAAATCGAAAAGCGCCATTACATAATACTCTTGCAAACCAACGAAAACTTCCTTGATTCCAAATTGGATTCGCTTTGAAGTTCGTTTCAAATCCTCGGTAGTCCGATCCGATTACCGAATGCGGCCCATCAGCCACGACCACCAGCATCTCCACCAGGCAGCCATTACCGGCACCATTAGGGACTAACGGCGGCGACGAAAATCCCAACAGAGCAAAGCAAATCACATTCTCCAGCTCCCTAGCACCGCCACGCTCAAATGTAGCCTAAAGTGCGAGGGGAGTCATGCCCGGTAACTGATGAAGTGATTTTATAAACGCGTCTTTTAACAGGACTTTAATTGTCTGCCGGTTGCGCGTTAGTCCGTGGTGGGGGCAGGGGATGGTGTGTGACGTCGCACTAACTAACCACCGAAAGGCGAACCCTTGTCATCTCGGCCCGGTGAGAGCGAGAAAGCGTGCCCCCTCTGGGCTGAGCGGCCCCGATCGGGATGAGATGACTTATTTATAAAACAATAAATTTCAAAGGGCTCGGGGCAACCGGGGAAATTTGCCCTAGCATTGTTCGCACTGGGAGGCTTCGCGTTGAGGACATTTGCGGGAGATGATATTTTACATTTTACCTTAAGACGTTTCACGCTCTCCGTCGATATCGCCTTGAAAGCATCCGGCCCGACGGTTCTGGTGGCAGTTGATAAAAATGTGTTGGAAAAAACGCAACAGTCATCCCCTGGAAGGAAGTCGGCCAGCCACCGACCGAGGCGTCTCTTCCAGGGACGGGAAGGCGCAAATGTTATCGGATTTGCGGCCGAATTCACGCATTCACGAAACACCGCTCGCTTCCTGCTTTGATGGGATAAATGAATCGTCCCGACTCGAGGAGGGTCGAGGTGTAGAGACACACTGAAAAAATGATGAAAATAAAAACTCAAGAATCATCTTCCGGAAAGGAAGAAGCACGGGATTCCCGGGACACGACGAATAAGGACAGGGGCGTGCAAATACGCGTGCAAAGTCCACCAGCAGCGCCACTATCGGACGGACGTTTTTCACGGTCTCGCAGCCACCAACAGGACAGCGAGGATAATTAATTCAATTACAACGATACACTTAGCATAATGTTGTCATACTCGAATAATTTATAAACGTGCCGTAAATGGCAGAAACCGAGCGAGTTTTCGCCGCGTTGGCAGTTTGCATTCAACGGCCACTCGAGCCGATGGTTTGCTTTGTTTTTAAGCGGGAACCCTTTGACTGACTTTTTATTCCCAATATGCTTCAATCAGTTTTATTCATCTATTAAAATGTCGTTAGCTGCCAGGAGTTTGAAAGTGCTCACTCATTTATCTTTTCTTCGCGAAAATCATTGTATCCATAGTGAATTTCACTTTCTTTTACAAAGAATGGTTAAACAAGTAATTAGCTACAGCCAGATTAAAACGTTCTCCCAGCGGTAAAGTATCCAAAGAGAACATTGAACATTAACGCTTCGTACCATCTTCAATAGAAGTCCGATCTTTCAACATAAAATTTTTCGCTACGTGTAAAGATTATACCAAACTGCATTACAAAGAGAGGGTGTAAAGCACTTTCCGAACTGTTAGTAACAACTAGAGGAAAAGGGCTGATACATAGTGAAATGTTATTACCTTTACATAGCTTTGAGAAGGACGGATTTATCCGTAGATTTTCCAAAATGAACGAGAGGTGGCATGGCGTCATTTCTCTCCAGAATACTTATATATGTCTAGCTCATCTAGTTTCTTACAACGGTTCGCATAACTAGAAATTATAACATTTATTTTCATGTTAGGGAATTTTAAAATGTACGTGATGGCGTTTGCATCCATGTCCTCAGTAGGACTAAATCCTCCATAAAGTGCATAGAAGATTTGTTTCACGGGCTTCACTCTATTCCGAAAACGCTGCAAAGGCGTCAATAAACATGGACATGATAAATGTTTGACAATGGATATTTATTGATTTTAAAAAGTTCAACCCTTACATCGTGTTGCTATTGTCTATTCCCTACCGTAATGCTACGAGGTCGTACCGCTAAACGTTTGGAGTTTTAATAAGGAATATTTATGCATGACAAGTGGTGGCATCGAGTGTAGAGCAAATTTAAACGATTCGCTAAAACGGAGGACAAGATTTAGGTATCTGTGCACCTGTTTTTACATACATGATCCATTGGATCGGCACTTAAGATTTGGAACAAATAGATGCGGGAGAAGTGCGCAGCTTTGCCAAACCGATTGTCTGTAGACGAGGATGCGACATAGTACCAGTCAACGGTGGTTTCGGATTATTTTATCGCGTTGACCTTTAAATATGTGCACAATCGAAAAAATATGATATGATTTTAATTGTGCCTCAAACGACGTCATATTGATGGCATAGAAAATGGAAAAGATATGAGTTAAAATGTGCATCTATTAAGGGATTTGTTTTGTTTTTGCTAAGTTTTTTACTACAATTTTTGTCGTACAGGTTGTACATTTTCACCTACTACTGCATGCTGGAGGAAATCATCGATTTGGTCGAGATAAGTTTCACATTGTCCGCTGGCAGTCGCAGAAGGGCTGCACAATCCGTACTAATCCACATAATGCAAAATTATTGAATTTCACAATCGACGAAAATGTCACCGCAAAACGTGATCGGATATCCTGGATGCCCGTCTTGACGGAACCCCAGGAGGTAACCTGCACAACCGGCAGATGTCAACAAGTATCGCATCCATGTCGCGCGTTTCCGCAAATTCCTTCCGGCTCCGTAACCGAGCTTGATGGGAGGAGTTTATGGAAAAAAAAGGATTCCTTTGCGATGGGTGAATTGGTTCGAAATGGAGGGAAAAATGTCGGTGAATGTCAATCCTCTCATCGCATGTCTGATAGATATACACATTTTTGCTCCCTCGTAAGTCTATTTCAAAGTTTTAGTAACACATTTAAATTGATTGCTACGTTTTCTGAAAAAGAATACCATTAGAAGAATAAGCTATAAAAGTATGTTAACAACCCATTTCATTCTTTGGAAGCGGATAACAACCAGGCTGACCAGGTGATAACACAAAAATCCTTGGTCAAGTGCATCGGTACTACATAGAAATCGTTAGCGTCAGGATCATTCCCATTCCGCACGCATGATCGGCATGAGTGATAACTCTTTCAATTGCCTTCATTGACAATTAAATTTGCTGCCCACACTCCAGTTCCGGGCCCCGGAAAGCCGTGATTGAGATAATGCAATTGATGGATCGGGCGATGAAATAGAAATAATTGCCACCTTCGTAATTCCCGGCACGTTGTCCGGCAGCTTGTAAGGGTGTCGGTGGTCCGGGGTCACTGCTACCGACCATCGCCGAGATCCTGCGGTCGGATATCTGCAAACGACAAACCCTCTGCTTTGACCTTCCTTCCTTGTCGTTGTCTACCGTCTAATCTGCTCCACAGCATCGTCCCTAGCGTAACGGCAGGTGAAACGAATCAACCTTCAATGTCCCCGGCTAGCAAACCCACACATTCACAGCATCGGACGGTGTCGCAACTGTTTACCCACGGATGATGTACCTTGTTAGTAGCCCACTCCAGCGGCGGGCGCAATCATGGATAAAACATTATCTGCACCCTCATTATTTGTACAAGACACGCTATCGGTTCCAATCACTTTATTGGAACGCCACTATAGCCCAATCCCCAGACCCGAAGGTCCAGTGCCGTCCGGCGCTGTCCGGTGACCAAATGAAGCGTTCTAGCAGAACTCCCGTACCCGGCGGTTCGGGCAGATTTTGTTATTCCGTGCACATTTCGACGGTTTCAGTCTAACCCCGGGAAGAACGGGAGAAAGCTCGAGGTCGAGTTCTCAATTGGAGTGTGTGAATTTGCTAACGCTCCCGTCCCCGCTTACCTTGGCACAGGTTGCGGAAGATGATTTCTTTTCTTTTCTTTGCCACCGACATGTCCAGATTGGCTCGAAGGCGAGTAACGAGCTGCCCGAGGTGTGTACCCCGGCAATAGATGGGTAATTAAGGTGACATGTTTGAACGGTTGTTGACAAATGCCAATCTGTAGACCATGTAGTAGTATCTAGTGTATTCACTAGAATAAAGAAAGTAATGGTTTTCTTTACTTAAACAAGATTTCATACCATTGCATCAGCGTGACATGCAGTTTCTTCTTTTAATGCTGCGCTGAGCTTCGAGTATCTCTACAAAAAATTAACTGATGTTTTTTAAAAATGCATTGCAAAAATGCAAAATACAAGGGATGTTTTATTCACAGTGATCATGTTCATTGATGGGATATTTTAATTTTGAAATGTGTTAAACTGTAAAATATTGCACTCTCCACATTGCAGGTTAAACTCAAATTCTGAAAATTTTAAATCATTTTTGAGTTGTATTAAGATCAGTGCTACATACAATTCTACAATCTACAATTCTCTACAATTCTCTCAATCTACAAATCTACAAAAATTCTACAATCATGATATAAAAAAGAAAAGTGCAGGGGAAAGAATAAAAGGACAGAAAGTATTGTCTGGTTGAATACCTTGTTAGGCTTTAAATAAGTTGATATTATTATAAAAAAATTAATTCCATGTTTTGTAGGCAAAAGGTATTATTTCCTTCTCCTTTCTGACGCAGAATGAGATTGATGAGCGTTTCCCTCACAAATCTTTAACCATTGCTTTGTTCTTACTTAAATCTATAAATTGCTCATATATCATATACATTTCAATCTGATCGGTCGCATTCATGGCATTTTAAACCATCAACTGGGGGTCGGCATCTGCAGGAAAACTATGATTAAATTACCATTAGTTCACGCATCACCGGCGTTGAATGCTATAAATTCGATTTCCATCGTCGCTGGCCCAAGTCAAACTAACGTGCTCGGTCACATATAAAAATAAATAACGTCTGATTAGAAAAGGACTCCCGCAAGCCGGCCTCCACCAGAGCCACTTGCGCTCTCGTCCATTGCGAGTGAACGAATATGGGCGATTTACTTCACTAAATAACAATAAATAGATTGTGCATCGTGACGGGCGCGTGTGAGGTGAGTGAAACCGGAGAGATCTCGGGGAGGCTGGCCAGTAGCCCAGGCTTGGTCCGTTTGCTAGGGAAATGAATGTATGTGCCGGTTCCAAATATGCCAGGCCGGAATACACCGTAGACCATTCCGGGGCAGGCAGGGGAGCATTATCACATTCCAGTCCATAAAAACTGACCAATGGCCGGCGCACGTTGGCCGCTCCGAGCATCCAGCAGCCGACCGGCCAAAGGACAGCTCTAATGTGTGCCAACCGGACGAACCGGACAATGGCCGATGATAAGAGACTGTTGGGAAATTTATTGCCGCGTGCACGTTCCCAGCGAAGGGCAGGGAAAAACCCAACTGTCCCACATTTCAGTGAGATTCGTATTCCGTGGGGATGTTTTTTTTTTTCTTCTCTATAGCTCCTTTTTTTGCACACCTAATTGCCCGTGACTTTCCCCGGGTAAACAGAGTCAACCGGGCCCGGAAAGGGTTACCATTTTTCTCTGCAAACGAAATACAAATCCGGGAGGTAAAACCTCTGCGCGGTCAATTTAAATATTTTCTTCAAGGAAAAGATCGTTTTCGTACTAAACAAACGGACCGGATTGATGGATCAGTCAACGGGAGAACAATCCAAGGAAAACCCAATTCCTCCACCAAAAACCGTGTAAAACGAATTCGATGATCCGTCTACTTGGAGGTTGTGTGGTTCGGGGCCGGGTGCGAAAGTGTTTGCGGCACAAAATGGTAACTAAACAAATGGGTCCCGGGGGACAATTAGTTCATTATGTTCCCTTTCGGTTTCCCGTGCTGCTCCTCCCTGTCGCCCGGTTTCGCCTGCCGGGGTGGTAGATTATCCATCGCCAACTGTAAAGGATAATCGATAGCCGGAAGGCGATACCCGGCAAAGGTCAGCGCCGCCAGCGTGACGAAAGGCGGTCCAGGCCGGATTTGAACCTGTTCCGTTTAGCCTCCGGTCCCGGCTGGAGCTCCTGCCGTTCCCTTTCCAGACATCGCTTACAGGATCGCTTTGGTTTCTTGGCTTTTTTCCTTCTTTAGTTCTTCTACTTTCTTCCGGTGTAGTCTTCCCTCCGTTTCTCTGTCGCCGGCACTGCCCAGTTGTCCTTATGTTGCTCACTGCACCTCCCCCCCCCCCCCCCCTTCAAGCGTATTCATTTTGCTCTCCCCCATTTCCCCGAGACACCCGGTACGGGATTGTCCCCTTTTGATTTATGCCCAAGACGCAAGTGTGGCATTATGCTGCACGCGGAGTTATTTATGGGAATCGATACAGTTGAGAACTCCCTTCGATTTTTTGTTGTTGCTCTAGCTGTTCCTCCATACTATTTCGTTCCTTCTCCGCCGAACTGTATCTCATTGATATTTATATAGATTAGAAGATGTCCTTGGAGCGGGTGGATTGGCGGAGTTCGATGGGTTTCGTTAGTTGATCAGTTGTTTGGCCGTCGCTTGACCACTCGCCGCCGCCGCCACGGCCAACCGGGCGCTAATCGTCAGATGGTCCGGCAGTTGGAAGCCTGCAACACGGTATGAATCGATTGCATCAATTACTTTAGCACTCCACCCGTGCTCGTGGAATCAACTATACCAAAAACATATACACTGGCCGTTGTTGGAATGTATCCAAAAACTCGCGTGCCAAAATGTTCCATTCTATGTTCGGTTGTCCTGCACAGGAGAAGAAAAAAAGCACACACAAAATCAGAGTGAATCTTCCTTCAGTGGAGCACTTAATTGCCCATTGCTAGATTGGTCCTATTCATTATAATTTCCTTGCTTTTTTTGTTGTTCTTCCGCCGAATATGTCGGAAAAGTGGATAGGCGAAATTAGCTCCATTTGAAAGTATAATCAAAGATCGGCCGGGTCAACGCCGGGCAGGCGTCCCCTTACGGTCCTTACACGCTGCCGATGAAGATGTGGAAATGAGCGGAAATTATCCTATCCGGCCGGCGCGCGCCGAAGACAATCGGTTATAAATATTAATTCATTTCCGTGGCCGAATGCTGCTTACTTCCGAATTCGGCGCGGATCGGGTAATATGATTTGTACGAATTTATGTTCCATACTGTAGCTCCCGTGCGAGTTCCGTGTTGGCGTGCACTGGCGCCACGGCCCGATGGCGTCCATTTCCGGGCCACAGACGCGTTGGTGAATCGGTTCGCGGCCTCTTCTGAAGCTGGAGTCCGATAAAAGCCGCCAGCCACCGGCGTAACTGCTTTTATGCCCTAGCAATTAGGCTGCGAGCGAAACGAATCGAACTTGATTTACCAACTTTGGCGAGCTATTCAAACCGTTTGCGAATGGGGTTTTGGGCAAGGCGTGGGATGGCAACTGCATAGCGGTTGATTGTCGATTTTATCATAATTACCACCAGTTGTTGGGCCCCGGCAGGGACGGTAGTTTCGTTCCGGTTTCTAACAACGACATAAACGTAACTTAACCATCCAATAACAAGCTTTCTTGTGTTAATCGAATGCTATGCTAGCAGGATATTCCGAACGGACATCTTTCCACATGCATAAGAAATTTATAGTTTCATTATATTTATAACTGAATGAAGAAAAATTTTCAGTGTATTTAATTTTTTATTTTGTCTTTTATTTTACTGTAAGGCCTTTCAATAAAGTTAACAATGAAACATGATGATCAATCTACACTACCTTCTTCTTCTTTGTTCTATCCTGGCGTAACGACCAATTTGGTCAAGCCTGCCCATTTTCAGACTTTTTATGTGGATAGTCAATCCTTCGTGCCATCGTGGGTCATGTTTGAGCCGGCGTACGTATTTTCACTAGCATCAAACGGATAAAGTTTTCGAATCACCTCAATTTATCTTAACCCCATGTTATTTTAACTGTGTGGCACTATTCCAATAGCTGATTACTTTTGAACTTGATTCTGATTTATGAGTAAGCATATAATATTTAAAAAAAAACTCTGTTGTTCAAAACATATCCATGCATGAATATGATTTGATGGATGAATTAGATTATTTGGCTCATTACAATTGATTTCAAAAGTGCTTCATCTTTATATTTTGTATTCATGTAAGGTCCAGTTTTAAATTCAAACTATCTGCATTATTTATATAATATAAATTAATTTAATTTTAAATTAATCATTTTTTTTTTAAAGAGATCAATTTTCGATTGGTATCTTGTTCTAGACTGTATAAAATTCAATAGAGTTCTTTAGAAAATCATTAATTTTTTTATTATGTTATCCTTTTACATATCATTTTTGAATTGATACAGATTCGCATAATATTATCGTTTATTATGGCTGTTTGGGCAAGCATGTATAATAACCTGATAACACTGCATCTCTTCGATGTTATACTCTCTTTCCTAATGCATTATTTTATAGCAAACGACGACCAACCTACTGAATGCTCGTGTGCTCGATACAAACAATGAGCCATTTTGTTAGTAATTGTTGACCTGTGACTTTAACAATTAACGTAATTGAAAACAGTCTCCTGGAACCTTTCACTATTGAAGCCTAATGTGTTTCCTCACCGCGGAAGGCGTGTGCCAAGCTGTGTGGCCTCTTCGGTCGGTTTTGCTCCAGCACAAGTCCCTCCACAGGGCAGCCCCGGAGGACGCACTCGACGCCTTGCCAGGCCAGGATGAGTGTAGGATGAAGTTCGCCATCAAATCACTTGCACAGATCCACAAAACCACCCGGGCCTCGTGCCGTGGCACAATTTGCGGCACGCAATAATGTACGAGTATTTACGCAAATCGGTCGGGTGTAAATAATTGTCATTAAATATTTGATTTCCCAGCATTGTTCCGTTGAGGTTAGCTTCGGCTCGGTTGAATGGCGCACGACCCCCTTTTCGGGTTCGTGAGATCGGGTGTAAAGTCGCGAAACTTTTTAACCCTTTTACGCAACCCTTTCCTAGCCGTCCCTCCGTCGACGTCCTCGTTCAAACAATCAGGCAACGATAAACAAACGTTGCCGACTGCGAAGTGTGTTCCGGATCCGGCTTTCCGGCTGTGGATTTGTTTAATTATCATCTGCATCCTGCCGTTCTCCGGTTCATCGCCGGCGCACTGGAGGCTGAAGAGACGTCGATAGGTTTCCCTCGACGACGAGCCTGGTAGCCGGTGGAACTGATAAAGAGCAAACAATTTGGGCGCCGGTGAGCATCCAGGATTGTGAATGGTGCATCGCCGCTTCTTGGCCAACATGGGCGCGAGACGTTCCCAATTAGCATACTTTTCGCAAACGAGAACGCCGGCATTGAGCATAATTATTAGTGTTCCAAGCGAACCATTCTAACTGAGTTTACCGAGAATTGCTTGAGTGAAAATTAATTTGAATGAGATGTTACAGATGATATGAATTAGTTTTTATCGAGTGTTGTAATATAGGCAATGGTATAAAGAAGAAGCAAATTTTTCTGCATTCGAAGAGCCGTGGAAGAGCTCGAACAAGTAAGCCTTTTGTGAACCATGAATGCATTTCCTGGAAGTCAGATATTGGGAATGCTGGAAGTGTGTGTATAGATCAACAGAGATAGGACGTTACTTGCATTACTGTCTATCATTTTCCAGATATTATTGGATTTATTAACAATAATTTTAGACCAATAATAGGAAAAACTCTTCCATTTTTTTAATTTAGAGAAAAGCACATTTCAACAAAAAAGCAAAAAGGCACAACGATTTTATAGTTATGATAAAGGAGCAAAATTATTTGAAAACTCTTTCAAGTGGTCGTCCTAACAGTTTTCTAGTAATTGGGGTTACATATTTGATCGGTTTTGAAGGATACAATTACAAGCCCTGCTTTGATGATCACAATGTATCTCCATGTAGTGGATAAGGCATGGTTTCATTGAAACAAGTTTATTGAATTTATTTCAACTTTAATTTAAACTATTCTCAGCAGGTGTAAGGATGTCGAGCCCACACAGCTTGGCCTGTAATTCACACCACTCACGTATGAATCACGCTGAAAGTCATTGGTCGAAATTGGACTTAGTTCGAACAGCTGTCCGAGGCCGTCGTATTGTATGAGCCAGCAGCAATTGCAACGTATGGGAAATGTCGATCGGTGGGGACAACCGCAGCTCATTTTAACCACTCTCAGCAATTGGCGACAAACCTAGCCGGCAGCTTGATTATGGCGCATATGATATGCAAAGTTCGGAAAATTTATCATGTGTTCGACCGCCGTGGAATTCATTGTGGTCTTTAAGGAGGCAATCGGAGCCACGGGGCAGCCGATCGATGGCGTTAGGGGAAGAAAAAAAAAGGAGTAACAAATTTTGCAAAACTATCGAAATGTCACACCTTCTTAAACGACGCCTGTAAATCTACGTCATAAGGGTGATGACGTTGAACTACGTGTTGTAACCGTCTTTCAAAGGCCTCGAAGGGTCGATGGCTTTCATTTAATGATTTATTGTAAGCTAGGAATGTGTTCGAATGTTAGTAAAAAGTATCAATAAATACCATATCATTTGATTGCACAATATGATTGTGGGATACCAGAGTTAAGTCACTTTCAAACTAAAATTTTATTCAGGGTGGTAATCTTTCAACGTAATCCACCTCTTTGAAATTTTCTTCACTTATTTAAACGATAATGTTGACAAAAAATCACGTCAAACCAGGTGGGTCAGGTCATTACCCCCCGCTCGAGCAGCCCAAGCCAGGAAACGCAGGAAAAAGCCCCGAGCTCCAAAAACTGTTACTAACTGCAACGTCGGGTGGTCTTAATTTTCCCGTTGGTAACGCACCACCTGCAACGAGGCTTTGAGTCAAAAGTTGGTGGATGTGACGCTAAAAAAACAAGAATTTTTAAAGAAACAGACGGAAAACCGATACCATGCGCGAGCGTTCACTGGCTCGGGCGGCGTGTGTAACGTGTAGGGTTAAAACTGCAAGCGTTTCGCAATTTGAGGCCGCCCTGTCTCGAGGCTGTGAAGAAGTGAGTTCCAGCGGTTTCCAGCGGGTCAACCCAGTTCCAAGGGGTGACGGATTGGGTTACTTCTAGATTCTACAAATCAAGGAAGTTGTCAAAGAACACTAAGCGAGTGCGAGAAATGTTCTTCAAGGTTTTTCGATTCCAAACTGGATGCCGCGTTTTCGTGTGTCTTTATGAGCGTTTCTCAAGAGATTGTTTGAGAATCGACTGATACTTATTTTTATCTCATGTAAAAGATCCGCAGTTTATAAATTCCATTACTAGGCGCATAAGCAAAACATTTTTTCCTGTAGCTTAAATTAAAAACAAGCGGCTAGTTTGCTGTCATCCGGAAGTAAACGATTTGTGTAAAACAAGTATCCCTGCCCTGAGAAGTTACGAATAGCAACTCTCGTCCAGATCAGGTGCTTGTGTCCATCCGAAACGAAACTGTTCCAATTTTGCCAATTTCATTCACTTCGAATTCACCCCTTTTTACCGGAAACCCCTGCCAATTTGTCCAACCTCCCAATTACAACATACAGTATTTCCGCCTGCGAACATTTTCCTTTCCCTCCGGCACAGGTGAGCGTCTGAGCCGGGTCGACGTTGGTTTCGTTCGCAACTGTTTCTTCGGGACGCAGGGTGATTCTCAATTTATTTTCCGCCCGATTTGAGCAACCGATTTCCCTCAATCTGCAGCGTCCTAACGATGGTTTTGCGACAAGGAACGTTCCTTGGTGGCAAAGAAACGTGCGTGCTTTTTTTTAAAAGAATTCATTGGTTTTCTTATTTTTGTTTTCTCCTTTCCGCACAGATTGCACCACATCTCCGGAAAAGGCGAAAACGAACGGGTTGGGACACCTTTTTTTGGCGGTAGTTTGTGAACAACGGAGAAAAAAAATTTTACGTTCCGATGGCACGATGCTGGAAGGAGCATCTTAGATCGTGAATCAAACATAAAAAGGAGCGAAACATCCTAACCAGCAAGCATCGGCGCCCTGGTGACGCTTAGTTTAGCTACTTCACCCGCATACAACAGCATAATCTGCATGCGCACCTTAAGGAACCAATGGAACCGCTAAGCAAAGCGTGTCCTTCGTGCAGAACTGTCTACCATCATACGCCAATGCCAATGGAGCATAAAATTGTGGTGCGATTCGCGCGCGCAAATTGTCGCGCGATTTTCCACAGATTCCGGCACGTACGGAACAATGTCGCCCTCTTTCTCTCTATTTTCTATTGGGAAAATTGTACACCGTAATGCTGGAATTTTCACTTTCGCGAACGGCAAGCAAAATGCCGCCCGTAGATTGCCTTCCTTGGTTGCTCCTGAAGGTGGCATAAAATGGTTCAATCAATTGAATCAATGCAAATCTCTACATCGTTTGCCCCGAACCGGTACGATTCAGCCAGCTCAAACCTTTCGGCACGCGTTTTCTTTTCTGGCTCGCGAGAACATTGTCGCCATTAGTCTTGTCTTTGCCTTCCCTCGTGCGAAACGTTCACAGTTTCCTTCTGGTTTTTTTCTCCGTGTTGTTGCTTTGGGATGAGATACCGGTTTATTTTACATTATCCCACGGCACACCAACGTCTCCTTCATTTGTAACCCAAACCCACACCCACCCCCTCTTCGGCACGGGAATATGTTTACTAAACACTCCGCCCCTGGGCCAAGGAAAACGATTAATGTAAACAGGAGATCTATGGCAACTCTTCAAGGGATTAGCATTATCCGCGGCTGCCAAGGCTACACACACACACACTCATCGAGGTACAGTTTATCAAACCTCCGCGAGCCACTCGGGTCACACACGGGCCACACGGCCCTCTTCTCGATATTTTATTATGTTTGCGGACACCGGCCACCGGTCACCCATCAAAGAGATACAATCGCACGAATGCGCTGCCGAAGCAGTGTACACACATTACCGCGGAAAGAAAACTCCACAAATTCACACACACACACATACACACACACATACACCCATCCACACACGTGTATTAGATCGGATGGCAAACCGGCTGAATTTGGATCGGCTGACCGGCGATGGTTTTTGGATGCTCGAAATGTCACGTTTTACTCATTAGAAGAGGGCAGAAAAAAAATCAACCCACAAAACCCTTCTAGCGGTTCCAGCAAATATTTCCAACGCGGCGTGCCGTACTTTCTCGGTCCGGGTGAACAGGGGAAGGAAAGTCCGGCCAGATGGGGACAAAAACGAGCAAACAGGTCGTAAATAGAAATGCCGAATGGTACTAAATTTAGTGACCACCCGAGAAAGCGAGATCATGGCCACACGGGATTGGGGGGGAGTGGGAACCCGATCGGCAGGCAACCGGAAACGGATTAGATGTCTTAAGAAATGGTACACACAATAATGGACGTCTTAAGCAAATTTCATTAAAATTTTAAACACTCCTCTTCGGACACCGGACGGACCAAGTGTTGGGTCCGTTATGAACGGAGGGAGAAAATAGCGCGGGGGGGGGGGGGGAAGTAATTTGCCGTCCATTGGGAAAATTGCGAACTCCTCTAGCCCGGTTCGACTTTAGGAAAGTTTCCCGGGTGGTGCGGTGGTAAAGTAAACGGATCCGATTTATCATAAAGAGCGCATGCAATTTCGTTTTACAGCTCAAAAAAGGATAAGCACCACCAGGCAGCATCTTCGCGGACGGGCCACCCGAAGCCGACCGGAAACGGTTTTGAATTTAAATTCAAATCTATTTATTATCTCCCGGCAGTATCTGCGCTTTGTAGTTTCGTAATCCGAACTCGGGGCCTTTTAGCTTGAGATGCCACGCCACTTCGCAGGCAGGCAGCGCGTGTGCGTTGCATCATAGACGTATCATAAATTCGGGTAAATGTTACCAGCAAACCTTCCGGCCCTCGACCGCCCAAGACTTGCGAATGCGGAAGAGTCCCGGCTAAGACGCGCTTCAGACGTCGCTTACTAAATCAACTCGCTTCTCGAAATTCTCAGCACGAACGGCGGGAGCGCGCTAGGGGTTCCGCTTCGCTGAAGGGAATGAAATGTTCAATCTTTTTTTATTTTTCAAATTTCACGCTTCATTCCGCGATCCCCTCTCCTCCGTTAACCCCTTTTTATTACTATTTTCCCATATGTTTGGCAAGACATGTTTCGCGCTGCTTTTAAGAAAGCAATGTTTCCGTTTTACTTATCTTCGAGGTCAAATCGAGAGTTCTTTTTACCATCAAACAGTTGCACCAAGGGTGAAACTATTTAGTTGTCCAGTGATTTAATCGATTTTCAATTACCGTCGATATTATATTTGAGTCCTGTTATAGATATTACACGTATCAGGACTTTTACCGTTGGTGCCATGAACAGAGTGTAAATGAAGCTGGACACAAGGTAAATATGTTCCTCTTCTCCCTACGGAATTTAAAACTAGAAAAGAAAGGCAAGTACAGTAACGTCTTTGATGGTTCTTTTTTTTTGAAAAAAACTCCATGAAATGAATAATTTGTTATTAACTTCAAATAAAATCTTAATCAAAAATTTATGTTTAGGTATTTATACTTAATAACTCAAAATAAAATTTGTTTGGGAAAAAGTTTTCATCCTGAATGACGAATATGTTTCTAGAGAATAGTTGGTTCAGGACTATTTACTTGGTATTCATTTACAATCCCATCTCCGTTTGTGCGACAACCCACTGTTTTCAACAGTGTGTACATGAAAACTCTGTCCCACATTAGAAGTTGATAAAAAGCGGCTGAACAAAAAAAAAAAGGACAACATAAAGACCAGGAAGGAAACGAAAGGAACATTTAGGGCTAACATATTGGTTTCTCATAAATCTTTCCCTGTCCGATAAAGTCCTGTCCAACCCGGGACCCGACTTACTTTCAACTAATACGTCTCTTCTAATCCCAAATCAAGGCCGACAGTCACCCTCCCGAAGGGACTGGCCGCTACCAGCCCCCTCATGCAGCTGGCCTACAAAGTTCAATCTTTGAAGATTCTATTAGTGCTCGTTATCTTTAGTCCGTTGCCATTATCATAATATTTAACCTCTGTCCCACTAAACAATTTCAGGCACTTTGTGGACGCGTCGTTGCATGGTTGATTGTGGTTTTGTTGTTTTTGACGGTGTCCTTGGATCCGCCACAATCCTGGCGATCTCGTTTGATAAAACAAAAAACCAACTGCACATAATGTCCTTCTATCGTTCCCGGGTCCGCGTTTTGCGAGCCAAGACAAGCGAGCGTAAGACTTTCTTGACCATGTCGAATCCGCTGTATTTTTTATTATTTATTGGCACCCCTGGCCATTCCATGGCAGGACTTCCTCGCGCAAGATGTCGTGTGGCCCACGCGCTGAGACAGAATACAATAAAAACCAGAACTGAAGAAAATTTAATATGATCTCCAAATCGCACGTGTGGCGCTTCCTCGAGCTCGAACTATGCGGGAGTTGGGGAGAGAGGTGGGAAAATCAGAAATAACATATCGTCCAGCGGAAAACCTAATCCTAAGCGCACCGGCTATCGAAATGAAATCCCTGACCGTGTTGGGCCGAGTTGCGGTTGGACGTTTTATTTATTGTTTTCCGATTTTTCCGTTCGCATGTGTTTTTTCCTCTTCTTCTATTCTTTCTTCCCTCACTTCTCTTCACCTTCGCACTTGCCCAGTGGTTTTATATTCACTCCGGCTTTCATAAACGATTTTCGGAGCGATTGCGGTTGCGAACAACCTAGCAATTGGGCTTTATGGGCAGAGAAAATGGTCCGGCCAGCACAGCCGATATTGCTGTTTTATGCGCTCCATATGTAAATTACTGCTCGTGCACGGCCACACCAAGCACCACCGCCCCGTGCCACTGACCAACAAGAAGGCGATGACAAGGATGCGGATAAGCCCGTAAGCGGTCCCGAGAGGGCCGCTTTAAATAAGTATCCTATCCGGGGACGGCCTATCGTAAAAGCAGATGGAACGGCACCATCCGAAGGAACTGCAGACTGGGTTTCTCTGTCAACGACGCACTCGATGGCGATACTAAACGTTTGATTTTGCTGTACTTAATGGCGAAGATTTCGAAAATGGCATCGAATTCTCCTATAGCCGTAGCATTGTGTTACCTAATAAAGATACGTTAGAACACAGAAAATCCGTTGAGGACAAGAAAATAAAAATGACTTGCATTTATCACATTCTTGAAATAATTCGGAGAACCAACCAATTAGCTGAATGTGTGCATTATTCCGCTAAAAATTCATTACTTCTAGCAAAAATTTCATTTGAAAGAGAATGTTATTTTGGAAATCGGTAATATATCATCAAACATGAAAAAGTTTAGATTAAGTTTGGCAATTCTAGAAAATATTGTATATTCAAACTGTAATTAATAAGTCATTGATGTCCTACCGAAAGCTACGCTATGAGGCATTAAATGGAGGTCCAAAGAAGTTCCATGGGTTGTTCTCCCTTAATCTTCTTGTGTGTAAAATAACCAAAACCTGATAATTTGAACTTGTATTTTATATTCAACTTCAATTCTTACTCTATCAGTATTATCTCGTTTTTATCATTTTCCACGTTCACCTGCGAAGGCATGTGTAGAAGTGGTTGAATTCCTGAGCCGGAAAATAAGCATTAGGAAAGGCGTTTGGCAATAAATCATCGCTCATGAGTTCGCATTGGATATTTAATATCTACCTTGAAACTCCGAAGGTTTTGTCGGATTATATCGTGGCTATGTGGAGTGCCTCCGTTTTGTCACCATCAATTTTGTGACTTGGCTTGTGACGTAAACTGCTTGAGGAAAGAATCGTTGTCAAGCGAAGAGGTGAACGACACCCAACCCCCTCACAACACGAATGCCCATAAATGCTGGCTCATCGGTATGGAAAACTCACAACAACACAACATTGGCACGGTGGAAATCGCAACAATTAGCATTTATTGCTTTGCTCCACGCCGAACTGTCGTGAGGTTCATCGGCCCCGAAGGCGCATATCGATCGGCAGGCGGCGATCGCTTCTCCCAGCTTTTCCCCCAACTCAAATCAAATGTGTGGCTCCGAAAAAGTGCACACCGCAGCTCGTACCGGCGCGCTGGCGAGGTCGAAAGCTTCTTCCGATTTCACAAATTTAAACATATGATTTTCCGCCGCACGCAACGTCAGTTCCATTCCGGCTGCGCTCGGTCTCCGTGGTGATGGACATCGAACCGTTGTGCCAATAACAATAAAAAACGAGGCCACCTCACCCGCGACCAGAAAAAAAGAAGAACAAAAAAACACATAATGAGGGTGAGGAGACAAGTGTGAACAGGCTCCCTTGGCGCCTTCGTCATCAATGTTCTACTCGGGCGAGCCTCGGTGTCCTCGGTGTATCGTACTGTGACACTTTATATGAGTCAAACGTGACTTTTATGAATTTAATTTTCCGACCCTCGGCCGATGCTCGCCCGAGGCCCCCTTCGGCGATTAGGTGCTCGATGCTGGGATTCACCCGCCACCATCTGGCAGCATCCGGTGAGTTTGTTGAAGGCGTGCGCAGCCAGTGATGGAGGTGTGCGACGTAAAAGGGAAAACAGTCCTTGAAGCACGGAGAGGACACGGTGGGTTGTTTTCGTAAACCTAAAAATTAGGCCCATGCACACTTGGGACGTAAGTCGGATCGACACTATTGGCCAACTGGAGGGCTAAGATTTTTAAGCAATATGGACAATTTTCTTAACATGTTCAAATGTTTGGTAACTCTTTGATTAATTCCTTTCCCGCGTACGGTAATTTGTTTCTGCAAAAATAATTTTGAGAAATTTATGTAGTTCCGGTCAACAGCACTGTGCGTATGACGGCTACAGAGTTGTGTAATATGAAATTACGTAAGACGATTCAAAGCGGGATGACAACGGCCAACCCTGCAAAAAATGAACAAAAACCACGGCTCGAAAATAAAAAGTAAAAAAAAAGTCCCCCAGCACCGGCACGTACCGGAACAGAGAGCGCATTTATTAAAGCTCTGTGGCGAAGCGTAAACAGTTTTATCGTCCCAGACTGATAGTAAAACCTATACTCCGCTATTGATCAGTCGCTTCTTCAGTTGATTGTCGTAATGAGCTCAAAGAGGACGCCTTGGCTGCCTCTAGCCTGGGCAGTCCACAGAAAGGGGGAAAACCCAGAATAACGACGGGACGTCTTCATCGGCGAGGGAAATCCCTTCTTCTTGGTCCGGCGATTTCCTCCCTTACTTTTTTATCTCATTGGGTATCTTCGTCCCGGACCAGCAAAAAAAAATAAAATTGAAGGACAATTGAGCAGAGAAGGTCAGAGGCGGAGAAAAGTGGAAAAAACTGAACAATAAAAAGTGATTTTACCAAATTGGATATCGGTTTTCTGACGATTGAACGTGCCGAGGACAGGGACCGGGGCACACACCAGGGCCGAGCCGGGCCACTATCGTTGACGATTCGATGATTGCCGGTGCGAAGCCTGGGATTTGGTCACACTTGCTTAAAGTGTACACCCGGGGCCCCGCCAGCCGATTGGGCTTGCACTCTGAGCGTTCCTCCGGGAGCTGGAATTACTTTCTAAATCTTATTCATTGGAACCGGATGAATCGAAATGGATAAGGAAGTCAAATGTGCACTACTTTCTCCCAGTGGACAAAAAGTAGTCTTTTTGGTACCTTGCGTTTAGGGCTCGGCTAGTTAAGAGACTAGTCTTCTCATCTGTGCAATTCTAATCAACCTTCTTATGTCCGACATTTTTAAGTTTCCTCTTTTCCCAGAGCCTTCGAGCTGTTTTGTATTGCGAATGTGAAATGGGGAAAATTCGAAACGTTTGTTTTCTGAGAATTTTATATTTGTTGTACAATTTAATGTGCTCCTGATTTTAATCATTCATCTACGGCTAGATCTACTGAAAGCAATGTAAGGAAACCTTAACATACTTTATATTTATCAATTCCTTTCCTGTGTTTATCCCTTCTCATTTTATAGTTCTGTGCTGAAACTTTTTAACGCTGAAACCTAGCAAAACAAAGGATTGAATATTATATAATTATTACTAAACAGAAGTTATTAAGTAAGTAAAAACAGCTTGCACAAAGTATGAAACTTGAACAAACGAATGAATAAACTAAAATTAGACTCATAACTAAGTATAGTTCATATATATAACCTACATAGTAACACTTTAATACAGTTTTGCAAGCAAAAGCGTAACAATTTCGAAACCACTATGGGAATCTTCAATTATTTATGTTTGTATTGATCAATTTAATAATAAATTGTTAGAAAAGTTTTCTAATTCCAACATGTAATTATAAAGTACACCTAAGCAAGACCTGTATTTTGTACGCATCGAAAACTAGGTCACATATGTAGTGTAATGCTTACCATTGCAATTCCTGCACGTCTTTAAAACGTAGGGATCAGTCGACAACTCGAATGAGGACGCCTAAACATATTTCATTTTAATCATACGATAGCAAAACCATCTTTTCGACCAATCTCCTTCAGGGCAAGCGAAACAAAGTGTAATCCTGGCACGACCAATCGTCATACCTCGCCGACCGATCGCAATCGCTCGCTGTGCATCTAATCAGCGTCTGATGTGATGAACTTCCCGTGGGTCAGCCGAGTGGCAGGATTGTTTCCACTTGCAGTTTATTGACTTGAACTTGGACGCGAGTGAGGGTATGGTCCATAGAAGCAACTATCATCAAACGTGGAGCGGTGTTTGTGACTGTTGTTACAAAATAGATTATCAGCCGTCAATATATGAAACGAATTACATTCCTCTCACAGGCGGAACGTCAGGTTCATGAGAATCTTCCCGAAGGGAAGCCCGAACGAATGTATGTTGACGTCCACCTACAATAAACGAAAAAAAAAAACAATAGGTATGGTTCATTGAAGGACGAAAAATTAAACAGTTGTATTTTGTTGTAGTTGTAACAGTTTTGTATTTTTTTGTTTTCGTTATTTTTTTTTAACTTCTCCTGGACCTTCGCTGGGTTAGGATTTTTATGGTCCGTTGCGCCACTGAAGTCGAAGGATCCTGCATCCCAATATCCAATAAAACATCCCGATTGGCTATTATTGGGCGGAACGGACGCCATAAAATGAATACGCAAGCGAAAGGATGATTAAAAGTAAAACTAATAAAGTTAACTTCGACGCATGGTGGAACCATGGCGTGGCTTAGGCCCTTTTTATGGTTATTGTTTTGCAAAAAAAATAAATAACATTTTGACGTTTATCGATTAATGATAAATTAATCGGCAAAATCAATGGATAGGGCCAAAGACAAATTCAAACAACTAAATACAGTGTAATTAAGAAGTGAAATCAATTGTCTTCATTCGCGAAACCACAAGGATTCTACACACGGAGTATCACTTCACTCTAGAAATCTTAGAATCTGAGCCTTCATATCCTACTTTTGTTGCTTGTCGCTTGTTTAGAATAAAACATAGTTTTACAATATTTTGATTCTCTCCTCTCACCGAAGAAACAAATGTGTTGGGATGTAAAACAAATTTCGAGCACCGGCTTACAAATTGTACAAGTGTTCAAAGATCAATCCCTCCTCCCCCGTTCCCAGTCTGCATCCCTTCGATTGCAATAGAAGATATCCTTTAGCTGCAAAAAGGGGTGCGAAAACGGCGCACGTCCACCGCCGTCCGACCAGATCACGATCATTATCCTGGTCACGTTTTTTCGTACATCGTTACCAATATCGTAGCCGTTGCTGTCGGTCGGTCGCTGGTCAGGGGTTTTGGGTGATATCTGATGAAATATCAGACAAGCCACCCCGGGCCACGTTTATCCACCTCTAGCCCATGTCGTGTGAAAATCCGACCCGATTTAGCATCGGCCGCAACGGGCAGCTTGACGGTCCGTCGGAGCTTCCTGTTTGTTCCTGCGTTTTACGTCCGCCGTTTGGTACAGTTTTTATTTTACTCCATTTTATTACCGTCCCTGCTGGACGCTTTATCTTGTCAACGTGCAGGAGTGCAACATGCTGGCGCTTCCCCAGACGCAAATACCTCCCGTTTGGCTTTTATTCCATGTTCTCGCTCTCTCCTACCCTCTGGTGCCTTATGCCTTGTTCCTGCTCTCTTTGAACTGGTCAGTTAAGGCCCAGGGTGTTGATGTTGTGTGCTAATCTTTAGCTGCCGTAGCGAGCATAAACCATGGCAGGGTGTAGCATCATTCTGACGAACAAATGTACCCGAAGGAAAATAATTCACCACGTCCAAAGTTTAAAGATTGTCCAGACCAACTAAAAATTTATTCAAATTAGAGTATCTTCACAGATCAAAACGTAAACTTTATGCTTTAGTCGTCTATTCTTTTCGTTTGTTTCAGTACATTTGGATTTATGAACTTATAAGTGTAAACATTGCCCACAGATTCTCTTTGCCAATGAAAAGACTCATCCAGATCAACTGTTCTAAATATTGTTACAATCCAATCGTTCAAGTGTATTTTCTCGCCTTCTTTTGGGATTCCTAGGCGTTAATCGCTCACCTAAGCACAGCTACGGACTCGTGCATCCGGAGCGAATGTGTTTATGATTTATTTAATCACTTTTCAAGTGGCACACTTGCCCGCCAAGCCACGCGTTGATCGTCGTGACCGTGGACTTCTCGCTGACTTCGACTAATCTGTCGCGAGGCGCGAAGGCGAAACAAAAACGAATTCCCAATGATACGAAAGTTGGAAAGTGTGCCCTTCATTGATGACTATTGAGGCGAGCGTTTTGATTGAAGGAATCATAAGCGTTACTTTCATCTGTTTATGCTTCAGAATAAGTGTAATTTCTTACTCTTGAACTAGCGATTGGTAAAGTAAACAACAGTCGAATAAATTCATCCCAGAGCAACAAGCAGCGCTGAGCTAACGAAGACGACAAATTTCTTAATTGTTCCTTTCCTAGCTGGTAAGGCATAGAGGCAAACAAACGATTGTACAAATTAAGACACTAAGCAGGTTTAAAGTGTCTTGAGATAGCTACATAGCAACCTCGATGGTTTCCTAATTCGAGATCAATGCCTTCTCAACAGATTGTGTTTAGTGATTTATATCTTCGGCATTCGTACGAGAAGGTTAGCTCACACATCCGAGGTTTTGAAGAAATGGAATATATTTCACAGCTCGATCGTTACAACAATTATCAGCTAAAAGCAATTCTTCTTGTGAATATTTCTTTAAAAGCACCTAATAATTTTCTCTTCAGACGAATTCCATTCCTAGTGTTCGTGATTTAATAATAATTAAATGTAATAAACTGTAGTCAAGTTCACCCCAATTTTGTTTGAATATTGTTCAATGTTGCTAGTGTGCCCAAAAAAGGTTTAAAGAAAAACTGGCAGCCCAGCGAATGCCAAAGATTTTTTTCCAAACCGCCAGATTTCATCCGCTAAAGAATTGGTTTTATGAAATATCGATGTCAAAATAACATTAAACGTCACGTTAGGTCGGAGTCGGTTTATCGTTCAAGCGATTTTTATACATTCTTGTTTCGTAACGCGAGCTCCACCAACAAACAGCCGTATCTCGAGCGTCAAACCGGACCGATTTCCGCAACGACACAAGGCCATAAAATCGAGACACGCCCTTTCCTCACCAACCGGTCCGATTCGTTGCCAATCAGTTCCATAGCATCGCCGCATAAAAGGAGAAGACGAGAAATGGTGGGGACTCACGCAAACGGAGGCACTGGGGCATTATGGAACGGGCCCAACTGTGCGGCGGTAGAATGTTTTTCCATTCTCGGAAATGACCATCCTTGTTGACACCCGGCGGGTAATGTGTCCCGATAAACACGCACCACCCATGGTAGCTCCGGCTGGGCGGCCGGCCGGAACGATAATCCGGAAGGACCTCCGAATGCTAATGCCACCCGCGAACGGTCCATTCGAGACGAAACCATTATTGCCTTTTGCTTCTTCCGTACGATTCCGTACGCGAGGCGGCGGAGGCTCGCAAAGCAAAACACAGCCGGGTGGACCTCCCCTTTGGGAGCCTCAAAAGTGCATCCCCATCCCGCGGGTAAACAAACAACAGACGGGTCTTCTGGAGTTTCCCTTCGCCGTTTCTGGATGATGTTTAAAACAACGCTGCTGAGGATCAGCGAGGAGACCGAGGAAAAAACCGTCCTGACATACACTTACTTGCATCGATTGGGTCAATCAAAACCCTGAGGGGCCCGAAGACGACCACACCACACTTCGTTACCATTGGGAGCCTTTTCGAAAAGGGAAATAAAACACACGACGAGGGGATTTTTTTTTCTTCAAATTTTAGTTCATTTTTACTTTATCTTTAACATCATTTCATGATAAACCTTCGTGCCGCTCGCGTTAAATTTATACATTAGGCGGTTAGTTAGGTCGGCTGTCGATACATTCGTTGGCCCTGGAAGAAGAAACCAAAAGTAACAGATCGCAAACATCGGGAAACTCTGTGGTCTTTTCCTAGGATTTTTGTATTCCTCATTACTTCTTCTTCTTTGCGGAAAGATGCGATTTTTTCTGTCCGTGCCGCTTGTATCGAATTATTTATGTTACACTACGTAGAAGAAAAACAAAACCTGCGCTACACAATTTTTTTTTTCATTTATAAACATTATGATATTTGTTTTTGCGCCGCCGTTTGTTCAGCGACCAAATTTCCCCTCAGCGCTCTCTCAAGGTCGCGAATATTACTTAGGTATGCTTGTTTGTTCTATAGTCTATTACTATTATTATCAGTATCATTATTGCTGCGATATTTCTTTTCCCAGTTTAACTATGTACAATAAAATATTACTCTTTTTGAACCGGTCGCTATTATTAGTTGCTTGTATTTCTCAGCTTTTCATTGCCACTAGTACGGCACTTGTATTAGGAAACATCTTCGACCGCTCGTGCCACGCTTGCAAACTCAGACACAGTCGTATACTTTTGCCTTTCGAAACAAATGAGTTGAATGTAAGTAAATATGTTCGTCATCCGTTACGCAATGAGCATGATCCAATTGTGCAATTAAAATTGTGTAATTTGTATCAATATTGTTTCAGATTTAAAAATGCTAGCATCTTTGCTTCAAAAAAATAGTAAGTCCTTTTAATCATGGAAATAGTATCGTAGACAAAAATTTACACACACAAGAATTTACTTTTTTTTAAACCTGGTAAGATGTTTGCTTTGAGATGGAAAGTGAAATCAGGATCAATTTAAGCAAATCTTAAGATTAACGTAACCCAACAAACTAATTTCTAGATAAATGCAGAATTTGATTTATGTTAAGATCGCTCTCGATTGGGTTAACCACCGATTATGGCTAGGCTGTAAAGGCAGTAGCTCTCGCAACAATCGTTAACGTTAACCGATAAACAAATTATTTCCTTAAAAGTAAAGGCACAGGGCAAAACTAAAACTCAATCATCTTACACTTGAATCGATCGAAAAATAGGCAAGAAAAGCTGTAGTCACAAGTCTATTCTTTCTTTCAGAACGTGTCCAACGGTTAAGATGGAGTTCTGTAAAAATTACATACCGAAAAAGGCATAACATTGTTTATCCCCGATTCCATTTTAAGTACTAACTAACTGTGTTGACTGTCTTAACCAAGCACAAGTTCCATAGGGTACGCAAGCGAATCCAAAAAAGACCACGAGCACGTGAACGCAGTATGTTAAACGTATGGAAAGTAGAATCATCAACCAAATGCACAGAAATCAAGCGCGCGATCGTAGTCCTTGTGCCAAATTCGTGTCTACTCCTCGCCCCGAGAACGTAACAAAGCACGTTTTATCTTTCGCAGGTATCTCGCAACCTATCACGATCAGGCCAACTATGAGCATTAAAAAATAGAGACACCTATTTACAACATCGCATCGCATCCAGTCTTGCCATCTTCCCGTGCTCCACACCCACACACACACACACATACACAACCAACACCAACAGTCGATACTTCGGCGAAGGAACTAACAGGCGTAGCGGCCAACCCACGACGGCGTCTGATGGCCACCGAGTGAAGTCTGGCGTCATACGTAGTACTCCTGGGAGCTGACACTTTCGGCGATCAGTTGCTTCACCGAAGGCACCAGCCCTGCGCCGCCCCCGTTGCCACTACCGTTGCCACTTCCGTTTCCCCCGTTTCCCGGTCCCGTGCCGGTTCCACCGCCACCGCAAGCCCCCAGATGCTGCTGCTGCTGCTGCTGCTGGTGTTGATGGTGGTGGAGATGGTGCTGCTGCTGTTGTTGCTGTTGCTGACGCGATTGCTGCTGATACTGTTGGTGTTGTTGATGCTGCTGGTGTTGCTGGTGTTGCTGGTGCTGTTGCTGCTGCTGTTGCTGCTGTTGCTTCTGCTGGTGCGCCTGATGTTGCTGCTGGAGCACGTTGGCCGTTTGCTGCTGCTGCTGCTGCTGCTGCTGTTGAGCCGATTGTTCCCGCTGGCGCATCTGGAGCGTTTGGATGAGTTCGTCGCGCTCCTGCTTGATCTTGGCCAGCTCAACCTTCATCTGCTGCATCTCGTGGTGCAGGTGGCGATTGGTAAGCTCCAGGTCGTGCCGCTGCTGGAGCCGCTTCGAGCGGCAGTTCTGCGCGTAGCCGCGGTTCTTGAGCGTGCGCCGCTTCTGCTTCAGCCGCACGACCTGGTCGCGGGGGCAGCCGTGCAGGCGCTTGTTCAGCTCGCGCACCGACAGCGTCATCAGCAGGTCGTCGTTGATCAGGTCCTCCGACGACAGCCCGTTGCCCGAGCCGGACCCGCCCATCCCGTTATAGCAGCTGCCGCCGCCGCTGCTGCTGGTGCCATTCCGCGGCGAGATGGTCGAGCTGGTCGAGCTGACCGAGTGCGGCCGGTTCGGATGCAGCGGGTGATGGTGGTGGTGGTGATGGTGATGGTGGTGCGGGTGCTGATGTTGATGCGACCCGCTGTGCATGTTGAGCGGGCTGAACTCGAGCTGGGCCGCCGTGATATGGTGATGGTGATGCTGGAACCCACCGCCTCCTCCTCCTCCTCCTCCTCCACCTCCTCCTCCCACGCCACCGCCAGCTACCACGCCAACACCTCCGCCGTTGCCGACGCCGCCAACTGTTCCACCGCCACCCCCATTGATTCCACCGCCCAGCATGCCTCCCTGCCCGTTGGGACCTCCACCGGACACGGCCAACACGCTGGCGTACTCCTTCCGGTCGATCCACTCACCTTCCGGGCCGATCGAGCAGTGTAGTGGCCGCAGGTCGAGCGGCTGCTCGCCGCGCATCGTCTGCGGCAGGAACATCATCTCCTCCACCAGGCCCGTCTGCGACCGGGTGGTGTAGAACGGGCCCGCATTGTAGCCACCCGTGCCCGCTCCCCCCGCTCCGGTACCGACGCCGGCCGAGTTTGGCGAACCGATGACTGGCGGCGTTTCCGGCGGTGTCGACGGAACGCCACTGATCGGCGGGTTGAACAGCATCGGCTGGCCGTGCGTGGGGCCACCGACGTGTGTGAAGAGATCGCCCGGTCCGGGCGAGCAGGCGTGCAGCTTGCGCGCGTCCTCCAGGTGCCAGCCACCGACGACGCTTCCACCAACGCCAACGCCGGCACCACCGCCGCCGAGGACTCCACCCGCCACGACACCATTGCTGACCGCCTTCAGCCGGATCGGCACGAGGACGCCATTCTCGTCCACCGTGGTGCCGTTCCAGACGTTCTTCGAGCCCAGCACCGTGGGGCTCGTGTCCTCGCGTTTCACATTCGGGCCCGTGTCGTGATCCAGGTGCTCCAGGACGAACTCCTGTATGTAGTTGTCGCCGAAGCTGGGCTCTTCGAGATTCATCACTCTAGCTAGGCGGTCTAGCGGGAGTTTCATAAAATGGCACGCTTGTGCAAGCCGGCTTTACACTGCTTGCGACACGGTCGGAACGGCCTGTAGACCGTACTGGAGTATCCAAACCAATCGGTCTAGTACAGTTCAAACCGTCTGATCTTCTCAAGACAATTTTTTTCACGAAGTCCAGGGTGGTCGTATATCTTCCCGTATATCCGGAAGGTTGATCCTTTATGGTTCACTAACGCGTAAGGGCCATTTGGTCTAGCTTATTCGAAACGCTGCCTGACTACCGCGAAACAGCCCTTGGCGCACTTTTGACGACTTTGCTTCAGCTCACCACCTCCGCGTGTGTACCGTGTCCCTTTCGCTTTTTCGGTCGCTTTTTCCTCCGCCTAGAAACTTAACCTTTTTTTTGCGATACACTTCTTACTTTTTGCACACTACACTTTGCGACCGTTTTCTTTTTTCCTCCTGGTATGTACACTCGAGAGTGCCACACACGGAAGCACTAACTGGCACTAACGGAATCGAGCACTTCCTTGGGTGTCGTACAATTCTTTCCCTTATCCCGCCCAGCACACCGAACCATCGCCTGAGTGTGTTTGCTTGCCGCAACCGAAAACACTCCGCCGAAAAGAAACAATAGACAGCCGGGCGCTGTTTACGGCCAGCTCACTGTTGCACTCGGTCGGAGTCTCGAGAGGGGAGTCAACCATCGGCCGTAAACCCAACATCCAACACAGCTGTCGGTTTGTATCGGCGTGCCCAAGCGCACGGTGGAGAAGTAAGGTTTTTATTGTGGTGTGAAAACAAATAGGAAACAATTACAAAAGTGTGCGAAAACGATGGATTAACAACAGGGGCTGTAAAGTGACAACATTCAGACCGTGGTTGGCGGTTCTGACCGTTGGTTTTGCTCGTTGCCCTCGCTGAGATTGTTTTATTTACGTTCCGTTGTCTCTTTTACTTTCTTTTTTAATATTCTCTCGGCTGGAGCCACTTTTTTCGCAGGAACGTTGTCAAGCTCTCGGGTGCTTCTTGTTGCTGAAAACACCCACCGTGTGCCATAACACTTTCACCACTTTCACGCTAGTTTATTTTCGTTACCACGTGAGTCATGGGTTGCATCATTCTATGCTTCCTGTTTCCCACTTTCTTGCTGGATTTTGCACCGGAGTTCTCTCGGAAACGTTTCACCACCGAAGGACGGTGGACACTTTCATCTACTGAGCCCCAAAATGTCCATCCGGCAGTTGATTCGGTAAAATCCTATCCGTCGTTCCACTGCTTCTAAAGTAGAACAATTTTGTGCACTTTCTCCGTTTGCTAGATATCCTTTATCCGTTTTCAACAGTCTCACCAACGCCACAGACGCAACAGGGTAGGACCGGATGTAGACCGAAGGAATGCGTTTTTCTTCACTTGTGCCACACGAAATTCCGTTAGACAGCGCACCGCTCCGCATTTAAGATGTGCATCCGTCCACTACTCGACGACAAATAGAGAGCAGCAGGCGCGATCTTGCGCACCACCGGAATTCTTTCTCCGATTCCGATTCCGTACGCCGATGAGAACGCCAAACCGCATACGAACCTTCGCGTATTCGCGCGCGCACACACAGGAAAAGCTCTGGCAAACTCCGCCCATCGCTCTCCGGTTTGATAGTGTTTGATGAAGTTCGCGGTTCCCAACCAATCGGGAAGCATAATCGCACGCACGCACACCGCAGTTTCTCGTTTGCGGCGATTGTCTGCAATTCCTAGCAGACGGCGACGCGATATGAAATGGCAGGGCGCATGCGCCGACATTCGCCATCATCTGGCGTGCAGCAGTGGACCCAAGATTAGTTTTATTTTTTCTCCACGTTAGTGCCACTTTTTCCTGGCAACACATATTGCCATGGCTGGAGTGAATGGTCAAAAAGTTTGACCAGTTCGTCACACGCTTTACACCAGTAATATGCTCGGAAGTTCAGCGACCAACAAACCCCGCCAGCAAAACACTGTTAAACGCAATACCCAAAATAAGTTGCCTTATTCTACGATTTATTCATCTGAAATCAATCAGCTCAAATTGTTTTGTGTCTACATGTAGTTTAAAGATATGTGCCATGATCAAAAAATAGTTTGCCCAGTCTGCTCCGTGAAGACGCGGCTAGGTGACATTTAAATCCATGAAGTAATCTTAAGTAACCCGGCAATAGACAAGGCTGTTTGATTTAAATTATTTATCTCTTACCATCTTGTTTATGACTTTACTTTTAGCCGTTGTTTCAATGGATTGCTCTTACCTCGGATCAACCAGCTGAATGTGAACTGTATGTAATGATTGACGTACTATCACGCCATCACAAAATATAATTTTGTATATTATCCTATTTATCTTTTTTTCCTTAGTTTTAATCGTCTAAATCGTGTGAGTGGCCATATGGACAACATTTAAAATATGTAACCATGATTAATTTGAATTCGTTTTATCGTATTTTATTCGACAAATTGATCTCAGCAAGCGAGGCTATTGACTTTTTTTCCAATTATTAATTTGTTTGTGCTTACTGATTTGATTTTGAATTAATAAGCCATTTCTTAGATGAAGAGGCGACCAAGAGACGTAGAAATAAATGTCCAACACTTGTATCTTTCTATTTGGTGATACATTAATTTCTCATGAGGGTTCAGCATTAAAACTGGTACTGCATTATCGGGTCTCACAAAAGAAGACGAACCTGTTGTTCCTGAATATAATAAATGATTTAAAAAAATATAAGTATAAAATACTTGTTGCTCCTGTCTAATCTAATTTCATTTCACAATTGCGTTTGTTCCTATACATCTATACCCCGATGGTTCGTATGTATAATCTAGAATTGCTATTCTACCATGCATTTAACTACACAATCATCGCGTCTTTAACGACAGCAGTTCAAACCTAGAACTGCCACCGTTAGGGTATCCGGCTTGCCCGGAAATAACTCAGCCAGCTCGTGGTTCACCCTTCTCTTCCACCTGTCCTGCTTGTATACACTGCCAGAGATAAAACGGAGCACAAATAGCTCGCTGATTTTGTACCATTAATAAATACCATTTATTTGCAGACTACATGATAGCTGAAAGTTCAGTGTAGAAGGGTAACAATTACCCCCCCCCCCCCCCCCCACCTTCTTAGTTTCCATCAACTTCAATTAGCGGAGATGCACATAAAATCAAATTTCTTGTAACGGAATTATATCAAACTGCAATAAATTCGACGAAGCTGTTATATTGACTGTCGATGAAGATTGTCGACCAAGCGTGGATTCCGACCGATCCGAAAGACTCATTGGAGCCAATATCGGGAACGGATGATATGCTGTCAATTACCGCTCGGAGTTCCCCGCACTGCTGTGTTTGTTTATAATTTTCCCAGCTTCATAACATGGAAGAGGACGTTAGTTATTACGCTTACATTACGCTTACGCTCGTGCCGGTTTATTTAGCATTCAAACTTGTGCAATGGATGGGCTGGGAACTGTTCGTCAACAACTGAACGTGCTCTGGAACAACACTGTATAAAGAAAATCTGAGGAAAAGTGCTTCAAACCAGCCTGAATAAAAGTGCCCGCACATGTGATCAAAAAACCTGTGTTTAGTCGTTCATTCTAAAATTTTGCTCTTAATATCCACTTAATGCAGTTGATGATGGAAAGTGTGATCGCAACAGTTGGCAACGATCTCGGTCTATAGCTATGGTGCGCCGCTTGAGCATAATTTCGCGTTCCAGTTCATTGCGACGATTAACGAGCTCTAGTTTAACATCTTCCTCCTGCTTCAACTGCGCATTCATTGCTGATGTACCTTCCTCCAGAGATTTTACCTCGGCAATCAGAAGCGCCTGTGGCTGATCGCGGCAGTTTTCCACTCTGGGACGTTGATTGCGATTGTCCAACCGTGTTTGCACAACCATCATGCCGTAATCCATGTTACGTATGGCCACCTGCAGCTTTCCGATCTGTATTTCAGTGTCTGCCAGGCGCTGCAGGGTCTGCAAAAAAGGAGTGAACGGAAAATAATTTTTCTTGTTTGTTTTCAGTACTTGAATACCAATAGCTCCTCCTTACTGTCCGGAGGTCGATTTCAAGCTTCTCTCGAATTTCCTCCATGCACGAGATGCGCGATGCTAAGGCGCGCTCCACGCTATCCGCTTGCGTCCGAAGATCCCGGGCAGCATTCGTAAGTATGGCATCCAGTGTATTGCGCAACTGTTCCGACTTACGACGGCAATCGTTGAACATGTCCAGTGTTTCGCGAGTAAACTTTTCCCAATAGATTTCCGTGGATTGTCTAAAACACGAGAGAATCATGCATTACATTCTACTGTCTTAATTATTGTTTCCAACATTCAGCGTACTCATTCGAACATCGCGTCGCCCCGGGTTTAAAAAGTGTGTTGGTCGATTGATTGCGGAGGTTGCAGTTGATGGCATCGTTTTCGTGGGCCATCTTTTTCTCGCTCCAGTCAAATTCCATCCGCTGTCGCACTGCCCGATTGTCGCTTTGCTGTTGCTCAATGTTTGCGAGAGTTTGCAAAAGTATCGCCTTTATCTCCGATATGAGACTTATCTCGCGTATAAGCTCCTCTTCCGGGCGATCACGAATCAGTTCTGTATCTGGGCGACCTGTGCGACGTTCCAGACATTCGTTTGCTATGGCCAAACGGGACTAAGCATTATTAAGATTTTATTTACTCGCATTAAGAATTCCGTATCTTACCAATAGCTTCCGGCATTCGAAGAACGGCCAGCGACTGCTTCAGACGCCGACGCTGGCGTTCAAGGGCTGTTATTTCTTCTTGCATTGCGGAAATGGCCCGATTCAGATCACTTTTCAAATCATCGATATTCTTTGCCCGTGCATGCAAACTTTGAGTGCAGTCGGTTTGCGTTTTGTCCGCCGTGGCGTACGTACGAATGATGGTGTTTTTGCTGGAATTTTCCACCCTAACGCTGTGATCAACGGTGGACTGACACGAGGCTATCATATCCGCATTCCTTTGGCGCCATTCGTCCACACTGTAGCGTGTGATACTGTACTGATTCACGACTGGACGGGTTCCGGTTTGGCCAGACAAGGCACCCCAATCAACGCGCCCCGTAGCCCACGGACCAATGGGACCCATCGGCTTGGCCAATGGATATCCATCAGAATATCCATCCCTTTGCGGTAGGTACGGTGGTGGCTCACTGGCCGGCAAACCGACCGGATTGGTTTGTAGCTAACGTGCGAAACATAGGCATACATTAATTAACGTAGAAAACTCAACATTAAAACACTTGTTATGTTTGAGCTGCTGACCAATGAAATTGCGTTATCTTACCTCCTTTTGGTATGCATTAATATCCGCAGCCGTTGGTTCTCTGGGAGTGTGGAATGGATTATCCAAAGAAGTTTCCTGTAAGGAAAACTACTTTAGTAAAGGACAGACTTATAAAATAGCACATTACACCTTACCGTTTGGATTGGTTGGTGCTCAATACAGACGGACGCGCAAGGGGTGCAAGGAGGACAATTTAATTGGGCCATTGTACTTTAATTTTTCATTTTTCATTCACATTAAACGAAATACTTTTATAAGAACAGATCTTTGATTAAACCTGGATCACTGAACAAGCGAAACTCCTGGTTGCTAGGTTATTTGTTTTAGGTAGCTAGGATAAGTTTCTAGGAAACCGATGCTCTGAGTCATACCAGTAGCAGCTGAAGCAATCCTGAAGTATTTCGTGAAATATTTTTTTTCATATTTTGAAATATTTCCTTATGAATAGTGATATACGTAATATACACATATACATAATTACATACGGAAAGGCTTAAACATTCACAACTTAAAAAGGTTTTAAAATGTTGACTCACATCTTGAAAAGTAAACGATGAGAAATGAAACCAAAATATTCGCTCATTTTACAACTCTTTTATTATATCAAGAAGTACAGGATTAACAATTTGATTGGTTCTGTCCATCTCTTTAACGGAGCAATGGATATCTTCAATCAAACCTTTCACCGAGGAATGATTTTTAATCAGCCCTGACAGAGCTTCGACGTAATCCTGTATGCCTCGTTCAAGTTCCGTTATGTGTGCTGGTGGTGTTGTGCCGAGAGGATTTGAAATGAGAATGTAATTCGAATTATTCCAACCGTGCCGCAATAAATGACCGGTAGCGGAATAGTGAGACACGCTCTCCTCTGGCTCCGACCCATCCGAGAACCAGATAGTTTTTCTGACTTCCTTCATGGTTTCGAACACTTTTCCATCCGTTGTCAATGGCGCTGGGACAGCAGGAGAAATTCTATGAATGCAATTGCCAACTCGGCCCTGTACGTCCACAGTCTGGCTGCTGATTTCGCCTACAAAATTACTCAGAATCAAATACCGCAGCAGGAGTAGCTGGAGCCCGTCGGGGACGATAATTTCTTGCCCGGCGCTTTCTTCCCCGTTCCCGTCCGTCGGCTTGAGCATGCCTTGAAAACTTTGGGAATGGAAGCCATCAATCTCCTGCCGATATGCCGTTACGTTGTGGTGTTCGTCAAAGTAGAGCTGTATTTGCTTCTCCTATTAAAAGAAACCAAATATCAAATAATAGGTGAGAATGACGCAGTTGCAACCAGCAATTGATGAGTTAATTAACACATCCAAACGAGATCGGCAATCAACCTACCTGCCTTGTGGTACCGGAGACCAGAGTTTCACATTTTCGCTCCTGTAGCGGGTGGCAGTTTCTGTCTGCAAAAGACATCAGCTCACTTTCGGCCGTGGACTGCCCGAGGAATGCGAGTCTGGTACTGGAAAATGCAGCTAAAACTTCACCCGCTATCAAGCTTACGTTGATAGCGGCACCTCCAACGATCCTTTCGTTGCCATCACAAACCAAAAGCATTTCACTGAAGCAAAGCTTTCGCATGATGTCGTCGCTGATAGGTTGTCGCAGAATGTCCCAAATCTGATGGACCTGATTTGCGGATGGTGTGATGCTGAAGATCTGATCGTTTGCTGCAGTTGCAGTCGTGATGGGAACCGCGGAACATTTCGATCCGTCTTCTTTTTCATCGTTCAGGCTGGTCTGGCGGATAAAATCCTCTGATAAATTGTACATGCATTGCTCAATTTCAAAAACTTTACTATTTTCACTGGGGCCAGTGCGCTTGGCAAGGGATCGGGATTTAGAAACGAAGTTCGAAGGCATTTTGATGGGAACGTAAAATCGAACAATCAATTCCACCTTTTGAATGACCAAGAAACGGCGAAAAGTGAACCGACCGAATTCACAGCACAGCACGGTATGCTTCGACACGTAGAGTGCGCTAATGATCACAGCGATCAGAGCAACCTACGTCGTAGCTACTACAAGCAAGCTTTAATCGCGATAGTCCTCCACCATCATTGCGATTCAGATGGAAACGGGCAATACAGCAAAGAAATTGCCATCAATATGCTAAATGATTCACAATGGTGAGATCGTTCGAACGATCTTTTGATGGACTAGTGTTCGTAGACTCTGTCAAATTAACTACCACCAGATCCGATCGGTTGCCTTGTGAACGTCACGACATTCGAAGGCGTAATGTTTGAAATCACAGAGAGGACGAGCTCAAAATAGATTGCAAGCACGCTTCATGCAAGTGCTACCATTTGCCGGTGTGAGTGTGGCACCGTAAGCTTTTGCGTCTCTTTGCATAACGCACTAGCAATTGCAAATGCATGTCACTTTGTTGCAATAGGAACACGTTCTGTGGTATAAAGAATACTTTGTACTATTGTCTAGTCAAATACAAAATTTGGTTTTCTACTGAGAGTCTCCATTATTCATAGAAACATGGAACTGCATGTTTAATAATTCGGTAAAAATAAAGTTAGTTCGGGCATTTGTGTGAATAATATCACGGCAAAAGGTCGTCTGCACGGTATCAACTGGATTACTGTTCTAGTGGCGAAAGCGATTAAAGGTTTTAATCATTTCTAAGTAATGCTAGTTACATAGGTTCGCTAAAACTCTACGAATGCTTCATGAATAAAATTCCTTACATAAATTTGAATTTATAGGTTTGACAATAAAATAAACTTCCAACGCATTCAAATCCAACGGCGCATTAACAGGCGTTACACATGCTTCTATTTTTATTTTTGCGACATGGAGCATATTCGACTTTACAGGTAGACTGGTTTTTTTCTCCGCAGTCTGTTTACTGTTAGTAAATTGGAAGTGAAACTGCTGATAAAATAAGAGGCAACCAAAGCTTTCAATACTTTGTGTAAGAGCCCCGTGCCGCTTCAACCACGTGTTCGGATGGCCAGGAACTGATGCACATGCTTTATAGTGCTTGAATTGTCCTGTACGTATTTTTTTTTTTATTTCCTTCGCCTTGGCCCCAGTGAAGTGTATTTTTAAGACGAGCGATCACGTAACGTGATTTTGATGATACCGTTGAGAAGGATTCCCCGATCCAAAAATAGAAGTAAAGAAATATGACAAATCTAACACAGCTGCTTTGCCTTCTGGCAAGATATTCATCTAGAGTTTTTTAAATTCTTGGAGCGTTTTTAAAATATAAATAAGCTTAAACATTGATAAACGTCCTGATAATCATTTCTGACGTCCTATCGTACAAAGTGTTTTAAATTAAAGAAGACCCTTTTTATTCCGCAGGTGGTTTAACTTGTGTTGGATTCAATTTTTGTTAAATGTTTAATATACGTTAACTGAGAAATTTAACTTTTCGGGAGTAAAAAGTTATAATATTATCCGGTAAAATTTTAAAGGCTTCATCGTAATCCACCATCATCATCAAGATCCCAGAGGGGTTTTTGTACCTGATGCATCCCAACGCAAGGCTTATTGTAATATAATATTCACCAGACCCTGGGATTTTATATGGTTGATCAGAAATCCTACGACAATATATACTCATTACCATACTTTAAATATATATTGTTTATAGTTTCTATTGAATTGAATATATAAAAACAATCTGGGTTCATTGTACCTCATGAATTCTAAGGGATCTCTATGGCTTCCTTTAAACAATTATTATGTTGACTATTGAGAATTACCAGACATAAACACCGACGAGCGCAGTAATGTTATTGCGCGATGTTATTAAAAATCTCATCGAATATTTTTTTCTAAAGGAACGGATCGAACCTGCTTGGGACAGATCTGAAATGTCAACACTAGGATAGTGCTTCAAAACATAACCGATTTCACTTGGCTACTTCGTTGGACGCGCACAAATGGATAGTTTAGAAGCACTTTTCCATAAGCAAATCGATACTATTAAACGAATTGAACTATTTTTGGACATCTATAAGTGTAAGCAGCTCGTTGCAAAGGACTTACAAGATCTCCGAGCCGATGTTCGAGTGGCAAGTGAAAAATTGCACCTAACCAAAGAATACCTGGAAACCGATCGAAAGGATATTTCTGTACAATTCATTGAAATAATGCGCAAGATGAGACGGAATGAGCTCTTAATCCTCCACCTACTGGAGGTTCTTCCACAAACTGTCGGAAATACTGAACCTAACCTACCATCCAAGGGGAATATGGAAGCTTCAAAGGCTGAGGTAATTGAAGTCGTCATCAATGCGAAAGCAAACATCTCAATATTCTACCTTTTTCAGGCACAACACGAGAATCCATCCAAGATGTATCTATCAGACTATTTGAAATCTCCTTTCACGGTACGCTCTAAACCCAGAGCTATGAAGTTCTATGACTTTGATGCGGAAATAACAGAGGAACAATTTGAAACCATACCGAAGTATTTAAAAGGAAGGATGCAGCTTGCTGAGCTGGTCCAGTTCTTGCAAGGAGAGGTCATAAAATGTTTCGAAGATAAATACTCACTCATGTACAAGCATAGGAAGGCTGTTCCAAACCAACATGATTTAGCAGCTTGGAAAGAGTACAATCATTTACAGGCGAATTTTCCTGGTAAGCTGTTTATTTAAAAAAAATGAAAACAGAAAGAATGACATGTAATCGATTGTTTGTTTTGTGTTTTAGAGCATAGTTTTGTCACACAAGAGGACCTGACGAGGAAAACAGGAAAAGTCCTTGACAAGAAATACCACGCAAAACTGCAAATGTTGCGCCACCTTCACATTCTTCGGGAAGTACGCTCTGACGGGACCGTTTATTATTTGTGGAATTACAATAAATGACGGACAGTTGTACACAAATGAGATAGCTATTTTATAAAGTTATTTAGCTCTATGCTAGATTTTCATTTTCTTCTCCGGTGGTGCATCACTGTGTCCTCCCCGAGCGCCACTAACAAGGCTATCAGAAGGTTCCTGTTTGATGATGGTATTATCTGATGCTGAATGATCGTTTTCACCACCCGCACTGCTGTGATTGACATTCGATTTTACATCGGCTGCATTTCCACCACCCACGTTATTTCCAACCTGAGGTAGAGGAAGAGGGAATTTCCGAAGTAGATCACCCAGCAGCATGTCGACCCGTTGACGCTGAAAGATGGAGCTCGGTTCCTCCTTCACCGGAGCTTCTTTTTTAGTTTGTGTTTTCGTCTTCTCTGCAACTACATTTTTCAAACGAATGAGGGTTGTGAATATCTTCGGAATAAATAATTTACAGAATACGTTGCAGACAAGAAAGATTGGCTGGATTAACTTACTGGCTTTGTTAGAGGAAAAATCCCAGGAATACCCTTTACTTGGATGGTAGCGAGAATACGAGCTGGCCTCATCAAATGCTGTCTGTAAGTGATGTACAGTCGATAGTATTCGCGAGTTGAAAACGCTAGCCAGATCTGGTGCCTGGTACACTGTTCCGGCTATGATGTAGTAATCCGCCATTGGAGTAGCTTCTGTAGGCGAATGTCGATGCTGCTTGCGGATCACGTATAGAATGGGGTCTTGAACGTGAAGAAGGATGTATTCTACGCCAGTCATATTGCTGTAAAATCAAATAAAATATATACTCAGCCATGTTCAATGAAACCCCCTCCCAATACTTACTTCAGAAGCTCCAAACTTTGTCGCTGCATGCGAACAATCTCATTATTGCAAGTACGATCATAAAATGGATTTGATTTTTCCGAAAAGTAGTCCATCACATTACCGGGGTTCAGGACTGGTATCCAGTTTGAGTCGTGCCACGATATCCATAGAGGATTTTCCTGCACAATCGGGGCTAGGCCTAGTCTTCCGGGATTCATGACTGTACAACGATTAATCAAGATAAATAATTCTATCTGCTTGACGAAGTGGCCTAACAGTAAACACCGTTTTCCGAATGATTCGATCGGATCTTTTCTGTTTACGTTTCCTTTCGGTTCGATGTAGTGTTGAGAATTGTCCGAAGCACCTACCAAAATCGATCCGTTCCTAGAAGAAAGATGAAAGATGATGAATTCCGGCTAAACACCGTGGACATTTTCAGCTCAGAAAATCATGCTGGGAATATCATCAACGAGCCTCCTGGTGTGTAGAAGCAACTATTGTTTAACTGATACGCTGCTACCGTTTGATTCTGGAATCAAAGTGATAAATTCCTTGGCCCCTGTCCCTCACAAAAGAACCGAGTTCCGGATCGTTCATGAAAAAATACTCACATTCCCAACACTACTTCATTGGGGAAATTTTATTTCGGGATATTTGCATAAATACCCAATCATTTCTGTTCATACTCGAATCTATTTACAGGTAGCTTTGGCATTTATATTGGTAGTATCTTTTGAGTCGATAGAAATTGTGGAACGTTATCATTGAATTAAAGCAATTTATTAACATCATCTGATTGCCAGGATTCACGTACCGATAAAAAAAAATGTCCTTTCTTCTTTCACATCCAGGAATCGTTGTGGCGACGCAGCTTCACCCTTAACATTATGAAATTGTGAAATTGACGTTCATGTGTCAAACTTTCAATAGCAAAAAACGAAAAAGGATTTTCATTCTAACCTCCCTTTCGTCGATTAGAAGCATTTTATTGTGTGAAGCAGCGCAATTAAACTTTCGATCAGCTTCGGGCAAACGGCACAATGTGCGATTTTACGTATTTACTGGTGGGAAAGTAGTCATCCTCAAAACCATGGGATCGTGCTAATACAGTTCACTTGCACCGGTTGCTGTTGCGATATTGCGCTACATCCAGTTGAAATCAAAGCAAGGCGGAGCAAACAAACGTTCCGAACCACACCGTCGGTTCGCGAAGGATTTAGCAGGTGCTAGCAGTTGTTCCTCACTTTGGAGAGTACGCTTCACAAGGTGCATCAACTAGAAGTACGCGTGTGACGGGACGAGCGGGTATGTTAGTGCGCAAAACAACATAGAACATGGTGAACGTGTTTCGCAGCTGGAAGGTGCGGTGGTGCTGATACTGTCATGCTGCATACATAGGGCCAAAGAAACATTACTTCATCCTCTCGCAGTTCGCTGATCAACTCAACTGTGCTTGAAGTGATAAGGGCACGTAAGAAGTGCGACAGGCGGCGTAGCAGCAGCCCGTGTTGAACCGAGATAACAGCAAGCAAGCCGGAAGGGGTCAGTTGGGATTCGACCCACCTCCTCTGTATGCGCGGGTGAGTCTTTAGAGCGAAAACAACCCATGGATGGGTGTGCGAATATCCTTCAGGAGAATTAGAATGGTGGTGACGCAGAATGTTTTTGTTTGATACTTGGATACTACCACTTGGAGGTGCACAGATTGCATTACCTAATCTCACAAATCAGTCAAACAACCGATGGTTGCTTGATTGTTGTTTTGCAATCTCTTCACATTTCCCATTGAAAACAAAACAATGCAAGAATAAGCTTGCAATCAAGTCTCCCTTTGCTGCAGCAATGCAAACTATCGTTTACTATCGCGCTTCCTTTCCTTCTTTCAGTGACCCTCCCCTTTTGGGAGTCGTTCGTGGTTCGAAAATTGCAGGCAAAAAGTAAGGAACGCCCTTCCCGGGTGGACGGTATGTGAAACATGATCGAAACGACGGAGAAAGCTAACGATGCCACCCAGAAGGAGGACGAGGACGACGCGACGCTACCGATCAGCTTCAGTAGCGTGCGCCATTCCGGTCCGATCGAGGGCATCAACTGTACGACGCAAAGCTGGCGCGTGAAGGAGCGCATGAAGACGGTCAGCGTGGCGCTCGTGCTGTGCCTGAATGTGGGCGTCGATCCGCCGGACGTGGTGAAGATCGACAAGTGCGCACGGGTGGAGTGCTGGGTCAACCCGTCCTCCGTGTCCCCGACTAAGGCGCTCGAGATGATCAGCTTCGCACTGCAGAAGCAGTACGAGCGGTGGCAACCACGTGCCCGTTACCGTTACTCGCTCGATCCTACGGTGGAGGACGTCAAGAAGCTTTGCACCTCGCTGCGGCGCAACGCGAAGGAGGAGCGGGTGCTGTTCCACTACAACGGCCACGGTGTGCCCCGCCCGACGTCCAACGGCGAGATCTGGGTGTTCAATCGCACCTACACGCAGTACATCCCACTGTCCATCTACGATCTGCAGACGTGGATGGGCGCTCCCTCGATCTACGTGTACGACTGCTCGAACGCGGGCATCATAGTGACGAGTTTCCAGACGTTCGCAGAACAGCACGAAAGCGAAATGGAGCAGATGCGCAGCCGCAGCGGTAGCACGGCTGACCAGCAGGCGCACGGTGCGGGCGAAAGGGAAACGCAGGAGGGTAGTCGGAGTTCACCCTCGCCGTCGATCGGAGCGTCGGGAGCCACTACCACGTATCGGAATTGCATTCAGCTTGCGGCGTGTGCCGCTGATCAGCTGCTTCCGATGAATCCGAACCTGCCGGCCGATCTGTTCACCTCTTGCCTCACGACGCCGATCCGGATGGCGCTCAAGTGGTTCACGCTGCAGTCGGCCTCGAAGCTGGTGCCGAACGTGACCGAGGAGCTGATCGACAAAATTCCCGGCCAGCTGAACGATCGCCGAACGATGCTCGGCGAGCTGAACTGGATTTTCACCGCCATCACGGACACGATCGCGTGGAACACGCTTCGCCCCGACCTGTTCCAGAAGCTGTTCCGCCAGGACCTGCTGGTGGCCAGCCTGTTCCGCAACTTCCTGCTCGCCGAGCGCATCCTTCGGGCGTACGATTGTACGCCGGTGTCGAGTCCGGCCCTGCCGCCCAGCTATCGGCACCCGATGTGGGCCGCCTGGGACCTGGCGCTCGATCTCGCCCTGATGCAGCTGCCGGACATTCTCGAGCGAGGCAAACCATTCCAGCACTCGCCGTTCTTCGAGGAGCAGCTGACGGCGTTCCAGGTGTGGCTCGAGGGTAGCACCGAGCAGCGCAGCCCGCCGGAGCAGCTGCCGATCGTGCTGCAGGTGCTGCTGTCGCAGGTGCACCGCGTGCGTGCCTTGGAGCTGCTCGGACACTTCCTAGACCTGGGCCCGTGGGCCGTCAATCTGGCGCTGAGCGTTGGTATCTTCCCGTACGTGTTGAAGCTGTTGCAGAGCTCGGCGAAGGAGCTGCGACCGTTTCTGGTGTTCATCTGGGCGAAGATACTGGCCGTGGACGGTACGTGCCAGATCGACCTGATCCGCGACCAGGGCCACAAGTACTTCCTGGCCGCGCTGCAGGACACCAACCCCGGCGGTCAGCCGTTCAAGGGCAACCATCGCACCTACGCCGCGTTCGTGCTGGCCAGCATTGTACATAATTTCCCCAACGGGCAGTCGAGTGCGCTGCAGGGTCAGCTGGTCTCGATCTGCCTGGACCAGCTGAACGACGACAGCAATCCGCTACTGCGCCAGTGGTTAGCCATCTGCCTGGGGCACCTCTGGCAGAACTACGAGCAGGCGCGCTGGTCGGGTGTGCGCGACAATGCGAACGAGAAACTGTACCCCCTGCTGAGCGATCCTCACCCGGAGGTGCGCGCGGCCGCCGTCTACGCTCTGGGCACGTTCATCAGCTCCGTGACGCAGCGGTCAGACCACGCGAACAACATCGACCGCTCCACCGCGATGCAGATGTTCGCGATGGTCAGCAACGACATGAGTCCGTTGGTTCGGATGGAGCTGATCGCCGCCCTCCAGTGGATGGTGCTGTTCTTCGAGACGCAGTTCGTGGCCACCTTCCTGCAGGTGGCGGACAGCCCGGAACGCGCCGGCACCAACCCGATGAAGCGCGTCTCGAGCACGAACAACATCATCGGCGTGGGAAAGGCGTCTGTCACGGTTGGCTTCTACCAGAAGCTGTGGAACGGGTTCCTGTCGCTCTCGAAAGACCCGTTCCCGGAGGTGGCCGCCATGGCGCAGAAGGTTGTCGATTACGTACGCGCCGAGACGGCCAAGGAGGTGACGGTGTGTGACCGGAGCAGCGGTCACTACAGCAGCACGTCCAGCGTCAGTCTACCGCCGTCTCCGAACACGCGCGTCAACTATCTGGCCGGCGAGTCGCCGCCTGCGCACGGACCCACCGACAACGGCACGGGCCACCGGATCACCGGCAATCACCAGACGCCTCTCGCGTTCAAGCGCCGGTTGCAAACGCCGAACGAAACTTCCGACTTTTCCAGCGACTCCGGTGGGACCATCCAGCCACCGTCCGCGTCGCAGTTCACGACCGGGCCGACGGCGGCTGCGTCGGGGACGCTAAAGCCGATCGTCGCCACGAAGTTCATCGAGTGGTCGGTCAGCTTCTTCGCGCAGCCCTCGAAGCATATGCACGACACGAAGGAGTCCGGCGCCGCCAGTACGGACCACAATTCGTACGAGTTCCTCAACCGGCAGTCGCGCTGCGCCCGAAATCAGACCGTCCGGGCTGAGGGGCGCGCCCAGCGCAAGAAGGCCATCTTCAAGCGGCTGGACGTGCAGCATTGGTCCTGCCGGACGCAGCACGTACCGTCCATCATTAAGCTGAACCCCTACGACGAGCTGTTGGCCTTCGCGTACAAGTGAGTAATGGATATCGATTCTTTGAACACTCGAACAATGTAATAGAATTGCTTTTGGTTGGGTTGCTTTAGAAAATCATCGAGTAAGTAAGTAGTGAAGAACATAATGGTTAGAAGAACAATAAAATGTTTAAAAAAGTTAGACACTTATTTATAAGAACTATTCGACCTCCAGAAGAAAGCACCTAATTTTTAAATATGTTGTTTTTGCGATTAATTTGTTTCGGCATTGCTGGGGGAAAGTGAGGATTTTTGCATTTAAAGCAACTTTTGCTCAAGGGATTTCTGTTTAAATACCTACGACTATTTTAATGCTTCCCTCTATTCCCCACGTAAGTTCTCTGCAGTAAAGTTTTAGGATTTTAAGGCTTGAGCATTTTTCCTGTCTTTTTATGTCGTTCAGTTGAAGCAACGCACGTTGCCTAAAATCGAAGAAGGCTGCGATGCTTTTCGATTCATAAGCCTGCTTGGATCGTGTCGTTGCTACATAAGTATAGCAAAAAACCTTGCTAATTTTCACGAAATTTGCATGGGAGCTCCCCTTTCGCGAGATTTGAGTGATATCTAACCCTCACGAGATTCAATGCTTGGAAGTCGCAACGAAAGACAGCGTATAGAAGATAACAGCAGAAAGGAGTTGCACAGTCTGCAAACAGCGACCCTGGTAAAGCAGCGTCGCACTTTCCCCCGTCCCTACCCAGCAACAATACAAGGTTTTCAGGCACCCGGGGGCCATGAATTTCGGACACCAACGAGGATATGAGACCAAGGGTCTTGTTTGTTTGGCAAACAACCGCGTCGATGTGGGGTGTTAGGCTTAAGGCATCATCGAGGTAAACCGAGGAAAAGCTGGCAGCGAACGGCAGTCTAAGATTGCACAGCACTGTGGAGGCGAAAGGACTATTCCATTAAACAGGCAGGCGGGCAGGCGGGCAGGCAGGCAGATAATTCATCAATAGCTCGTTGGAGGGAGTGCATGTCGTCGGTGAAGAAATTGGAAGATTCCTTTTCTTCGTCATCTGCATACATTAAGAAACCATCCGGTGGAAGGGCCAGGACCGGTGATGAATAAGAAGAAGAGGAGAGGATTGGGAAAATGCTACCTTGTGGCACGCCGGTTGTGTTAATGAAAGGGAAAGCCAAAAAGCATTTGTTAACAATAAAAGGCGTAAGAATTCTGAAGATGTACTGTCTATAGTGCGTACTTCTCACGGTATGGAAACTGTTAATCAATAACCTTTAATGTACAGTTTAAGGTTTGTTTGATATTCGTCTTAATTTCCATTTTGCTTCTCTTCACTCCGCAGAGATCGCGTTATTGTAGTGAACATGGTTACGGATGCAACGTACAGCCTTGTACCGCAGAGACAATCAGGCAACAGTGGCAGCGTTGGGAGCACGGGCAGCACTAGTAGTCAGCACTCTCTACTGAGCACGCACCATACGCTCCAGTCGACGCACGGAAGCCAGCACGGACCGCATCGGTTCATCAGCCAGTCGATCAGTTTCATCGAGCAGCACCATCCGCAGTCGCACCAACCGCAATCGCTACAGCACCAACTGCGACCATCGTACGAGTCACTGTCCGGCGGTGCCTCCAGTCCGGTGCTGAGCGTGACGTCGCTGGAGTTCATCAACGCGCACGACGTGTCGCTGGTGATAGCGGGGTACAGTGACAGCACGGTGCGTCTATGGCGCCCAGAGGACGCGAACGGGGAAAACTGCCTGCTGTCCGCGTGGCACGGCTTGCTGGATTTCAACACGTCCAGCCTGGCGAAGGTGAGCTGCATCGAGCCGGCGTCGCTAGCCGCGCACGGCAGTGGGCCGGCTCACGCGGGTGGGCTCGTGCTAGCCTGGCACCAGCGCTCGCAGACGATCGTGGCCGCGGGAGAGGCGAAATACATCCGCATGTGGGACGCCGAGCGGGAGATGCGAATCTGTGATATACCGAGCGGGTCCGACACGGCCGTGCTGAAGCTGTCCTGCGCCCCGAACGGGCTGTTCGCGGCCGGCTTCTACGATGGCAGCGTGCGCCTGTTCGACCGACGCTGCCCACCGTCGGAGGCCCGCACGGCCACCATCCGGGAGCACGTGAACCCCATCCTGACGCTGTGCATGCGCGACGACTGCGAGTCGCTGGTGACGGCCTGTGTCAGCTCGGTGGTACGGTTGTACGATCTGCGCAAGCGGGGCGGCTCGCTGCAGCACTGGAGCGCCGGCAGCGAGGTGTCCGCGATGGCCATCCACTCGAGCGCGGACATACTGGCGTGCGCGACGAACCAAATCGTCATCTACGGGCTGGACGGGGCGGTGCTGAGTCAGGGCCGTAGCAGCGAGGGCTTCATGGCCACCCGGAAGGGTGTCGCGTCATGCCTGTCGTTCCACAAGTACAAGCTCAACCTGGCCGCCGGGTACAACGACAACTCATTGGCGGTGCTTGTGCCGGAGCGGAAGTAGACAGACGGCGAGTAGAAGGAGGCCGACGCCCGCTTGCTCGCAACCGAGGAAGTGGGTCGATCGGTCGGAACCACGTTCTTAGCTTTATTACCAGTGTAGCCTACAGACAATTTGCAGCAGCAGCAGCAGCAGCCAGCAAGCCGATGCAAGCTGAATGATGATGTGAAGCACCGGACCTTCTCAGGTGAGCGATACAACGAAATTTCGTCCATTTTTCAACATTTTAAATTGGCATTCTGGAAGAGAACAAAAATTAATCCCTCCAAATTTCTCTAATTTCAGGCAAGATTGAACCAAACATTCAAATACTGCGGCGAAGGAAGTGCAGCTTATATGAGGAAAACTCACCAACAGAAGGCAACAACAAAAAAAAGGTTCAACCAAACCCAGTAATGCTGCTGGCCCACCCGGATCCCCTTCCCGCACCCCAACGAAACTGACTGGGTGAAGGTGGAGGAAATGAAAGATAGAGATTGAGAGAGAGAGAAAGGGAGGAATCACACATGCCATTACGGGAGCACGGAGTCCCAGTCGCTTGCTAATGCTAGCTATGAATGAAAATGAAAGAAAAAAAAAAGTTGTCGCTCACGTGTACAGCAAAGTGTCGCTTAAAAAGCAAAACCAAAATGTTAAACGAACTTCAAAACGAACATACTAAAAATCACGCAAAACGAAGAAAACAACTGACTATCGGATCCGTTATACCGATTGTTCCGAAAATGTCGAGTGACCGAACTGTGAACCCTTCCCGCCCGGTTTGTACATACATGTCATAGGCAAGTGTGCCCAGTATTAGGCAAGTATTCGTAAGGATTTTACTTTTTGTGCGGTTTTTGTTTTTAATTGTAATTCTGTTGTATGCGATGATTATCGTTGTGTTTGTAATGCATTTTAAATGTGTTTTTTTCCTACTCGTTGTATTTAATACCGTAGAGGAAGTAATGCTTTTGCAATGTTTTATCGAATGTGTTTAGAGTGCCGGGAAAAAAGGTGTAATAAACAATACCTATAGATAGTAGAAAGGTGCTTGTAGATTAGTTGTTTTAATTAGCGAGTAACACAAAAAGAAAGCGTAAATTTTATAGGGCTTTGTAGAAAGTTATATTTTCCTAATGCATTTGAAGTTCCCCTGCATGACCTACACGAATGTCGATCTTTTTTTGTTTTAACTATGTTCAACCATTTCTGGTTAGAAGAATTCATTTTGAAAGGAAATATTATTAAACCAAAATCGTTCTTTTGTTGCGACATGTAACCACGGGATACTACAGACGGCTAATTCTCCAGCATGAGATGTATTGGCTTCACAAATTTATCCATTGGGTAATATGTTTCTTTCATTTCCTTCAGTCGCTTTCCTCCAGTGCGAAATAAAACCATCAAACCCGAATAGTTCTGCATTATTTATAACAAAATTTATTTACTCCTACTATGCTAACATCCATCGTGCATATCGTCGATATAATTAAGGTTCCTGTATCGCTTCCACACTCCCGTTTTTCACTGTACACAATAATTCACATTTCTCGCAGCTCTGCACACAACAGCCGCTCAAAACAAAATAAAATAAAACAGTTTCTCTTTAAATAACCATTCGGCATCTGAATCCCCCGCTTCGGAGCTTAGCGACTTCCATCGGTTCCTCCGAAGCAGTTTGTACTACCTGAACCGTAGTGGCGATAAAATAGGCGTTCTCTAAGATTACGCGGCAAGCCGATACTCTACACTTACGTTAGTCGAACCGTGGGAAGATACATATTTCATTATTTATTTATAGTGGCAGAAAAAAAAACCTTTTCTTTTCCTTTGTTTGGAAGATTTGTAGTATTTCATGTTAATTGCAAAATCTCTTTTGTTACGATGTCTAAGCTACTTCTATACACGTTAATATTTATACCGTTAGATAACTAGATTATATATGTTTTCATTTTTGAATTAATTCTGCTGTAGCGTTGCAATAATCGTAAGGAAGAGGAAAATCATAAAAATGTACAGTTCTATTTGTTCGGGAAAGCAGTTCGAACTGCTCCCATAACTGCATACGCCATTCCGGGCGCCAATTGAACACCAACCGACCTTATTGAATGTCGGAACAAACTGCGTCAGAATGCAACTTCACAAACATAAATCACAAGAAATTTTCTTTTGACGTTTTTTTTTTCTTAACTTTGAGGCTACTGTGGACATGGAAATATAACAAGTACAAGGCTCAAAGTTCCTAACAATTTAAATCGGCGCCGCATTGGAACAATTTGGAAAACGAACGGGGAAATATGTTGCCCAATTTTCGGGGAGCGATTGCACCACGGAAATGGAAAGGATAAAGGCTAGTTCAATTGTGAGGAAAACAACTCTAGAAAAGGTACACGGTACACTGCCGCCGTTGTCTTCCGCGGTATCACAATGCATGCTAAAGCTGCTTAGAAAAAAATTCACGTTTGAATCTTAGCGCTGGGTTTTCAATATCTTCGATCTAGCGTTTGTTTTAGTGTTTTCCTTTTTTTTTTTCGAAAACTATTTTCTTTTCATGTTCTCTGAATGGCAATGAACATTTTGTTATAAATTAACAATCATAGAGGAACGAAGTTGGTCACCATATCGAAAGTCGGTTTGTTCCACTGCGAAAACAATATACGTGAAAGTAAAGTAAAAGAACAAGTAAGATTTAAAGTATTGAAAACTTCTGCAATGACCGAAACGGAAGAAACATTAGGAACTAGAACATAAAAGAATACGAAAAGCTAAACGAATCCATAGATTGCACACGATGGCGAAGGGTAAAGGATTAAGTGAAAAAAAAGCGTAGCATTTGAACTGCGCCTAACCTTAAACTAAATCAACACAAGCAAGCCAATGTTGTAGCCTGGTTGATTGGTGTGTTGGTAAAGATATCGCTCCAGATTGTAGTAGGCGTGGTAAGATTGCGCACATTCTTTTAGTGTAAAAAGTGTCGCCGTTTTAATCGCTACGCCAGGCCGTCCTGTCTGGATTTTGGTATCCATATAAATAATAAGATTTATCGTAACCGCTACTTCGCGCTCTTTAACCACGCTGGTCGATGCTAGTAGAAAAGGGTACCTTGGTGCGATTTGTACGTCGTTTACACAAGAAAACAAAACGAAAAAGAACGAACGCGCGGGTAAGGAAACGAATACTGCCGACCGGAGTTTTACACAGTAAGAGGTTGGTCGGTAGGGTTTTCTCATGTCCGGCGCTTGTTGCTTCCGAAACGAACAACTTGTTAGTGTAGGACAGCGCGGTCCCGCTTTGACGAAACGTGACTACGTTAGGTGTGGAACGTAACGGCTTCCCAGGAACGCACCAAACACAGCCCCACTACTCGACGATCATTGTTTGGTCCTTGTTTGAGTTTAGCTTCTTGTGCCTCAGGCGAGTGCTTCCGTGTGCGGTGCCGTACGACGGGGTTACTTTATCTGTACACGACGACTGGGGAGTCTTCTCCTCCCGAGCCGAGGTTATGTTGCGCCTTCCTTTCCCTCTTCAGCTCTTTCCGGTGTGCATTTTCACAATCACAGCGTGCTCCATTGGCAAACCTTCGCCGTTGCAGTTGGTCTTTCTAGGCTCTTTGCCTTCTTCGCCACCTTACATGGCAGAACTATCGAAGCCGCCACTGTTGTCTCGGGTGTTGGCGTAGTGTGTCCGCGACGTCGACGTGGACGATGCCGGCGTTTCCGCGTCCTCCGACTGGTCGAACCACTCCGGAACGCATTGATCATCGCCGGACCGGCTCCCGCTTCCTCCGCCGCTCGAATGCAAACCGTACGCCTGGTCCTTGCTGTCGTCGTGTACCAGCCACGGATGGTACAGGACGTCCTCGGATGCGATGCGTTCCTCCGGGTCCCGCCGGAGCAGCGCCCGTATCAAGCAGCGGGCCTTCGACGAAAGGCACTCCGGCACGGTGAACTGACCGCGGCTGATTTTCGCGAACAGTGACGCGTGCTCGGAATCGTTAAAAGGATACCTGCAACGAAGAAGGAAAGGAAACGAAATATTAGCATCGGCCATTACTTACTTACATTTAAAAAAGGCTCTCGAGATCACCATTAAAAAGGCTACGTTTGACATGCTCTGCATGATGTCTACAATATCATCGATATCGATAATTTTGGTATGATACTCCCCGTAATGTTGGACCCACTGTTTGTTTCAGTGAACTTGTCTAGGAAAAAAGGCAGCAGAAAATGTGTGCTTTTTTTGCAACACTTTTAAATCTGGGACTGTTTAAAGTTTTTCCTGGATTGATACTGGTGAAAGATCGGATGGAACAAACATACACCTTTGTTTTTTATGGTATTAAAATATCACTAACATTCGCAGCGTGTGGATTTAATTTAATAATACAGGTACCTTTCGAGATAAGTCCACACACTGCAAATTCGAATCAAACACACTTGAAAAATGGTATCTTTGTAATCTACCAACAATTTTCTAGTGTATGATTAGCGCCAAAATTTATGGAACATACACGTTCGTCAAAAGTCGTACCTTCAACCCTCTTTATCCCCCTTCCGCGGACATCATGATGGATCCGATGAGGGAAGAAAAACACGGCATAAAAACACGTTGGACAAGAACGGACATCCGCCCCAAACTAAGCGAAAAGGTACGTTCAATGGCGCTCCTTTCCTTTCTCCTCGCAAACTCTCAACAATTGAGAACAGCATTTCCTCCAACCCCACATGCAAAGCTTCCGGAAAGCAACATCCGTCTTCCTTCCGCCAATGAGTGTTTGTGTGCTTGTCAGTTTCATAATCGTTTTTGAAACGCAGACGGCAGGTGGACAGATATAATTGCAAGCGCTGCAGCAGCAGCAGCAGCTAGAAAGAACTCCGAAAATCTTCCGCCAGCAGATGATTTGCGAACAACAGGGATGAGAGAATGAAACACGAACACGACTCCAGGCGGAAAGGAATCGTGCCAGAAACGCATAATTTTCTATCCGTTCATCTCGAAGCGTCATCCGTCGTCATTGGGAAGAAGGAAAAGACGAGCTTTCGCGAGGAAGCGAACTTGATTCTGTTTCTGACGGCCGAGGACGATGGCTTTTGGGCATCGAAGAAAGAGAAAAAAACTCGTCCCTGGAGGATGTTTGGTTTTTCTTTCTTTCCGACATTGAGGAAATCCAACTGGTGTCCACCATTCCGTTCGCTGCTAGTCGAATCCGTTAACCATCGGCGAGATGTCGGTTTCCCCGCTCGCATTCCCTCCCATCCTTGCTACTATTGCAAGTCCTTGTTCCTTGCATCGTGCGCAACACACATCGTGCCATCGAGAGTTCCCCGTCATCGTCCTCGTGGCCGTTGTTATCCTTTGGCAGCCAACAGGAAACCAAGCCAAGCAACATGTGTTTCATCATTACGTGCACTTCCCTTCCCACTCTTGCCCTCTCTCTCTCTCTCTCGCTCTCTCTCGAGCTTATACTTTGCCGAAGTTTATCTTCGATTTCACGTTTCGTTCCACGGCATCCTGCGGCAGCACCACGCACCACCGCAATGTTTAATATCCTTTCGGCCATTTTTATGGCAGCTCGTGGTGGTGGTGGCGGCGTCGGGTGTGATGGCTGTTGCTGCCTACCATCAGGCCACCATCCGCAGCGGGGCCTATCACTCCTGCCCTTCCCCACCTTCGACCGAGAGTGAAAGAAAGTGTAGGAACCAAAGGGGAAGGAGGAAGAAGACAAATAAAATAACCGAACAAACCGAACGAGGAAAAATTTGAAAACTGAAACACATCTGCTCGGCGTCGCGTTTTCGTTTTGCGTTTTTTGTTTCCCTCTCGCCGATCGGTTCTTCACATACTTCAGTTCAGTTGCTGGACCCGTCCTGGACCAGCGTCGAACTTTTCTTTTAAAAACGCACAGATGCTTATCTGCGCCCTACACAGCATACCGGCACGCACGCATGCTTCTGGATTACGACGAGAGGATACACTCCTGGGATTTTTTTTATAAGGACTCTCGGGAGAAACAAGTCTGGTTCTTGGGAGTTTCAAGATGGGCAGGAAGTATGTTACAGAAATCAACGAGCAATTCTTAGGAGTCAGCTAGCAAGTTGCCATCAAATATAATATCGATTTAAGTCTATCATGGGATAATGTTCATTTTCTTTAAATATATTAATTTAAATTTAAACTTTTAATTCAATGTATCAAGTGTCCTAAGCCGGTAGTTATGTCCAAACACGTGGAAATGTTTTTTTTTAACACATTGATGGTGAAACTTTAAAAAAATAAATTCAAATGATTCTTATCATAAAACGTTCATTTGAGATAAGGTAAATAAATCTGATGAAATATTTTAAACAGAAGCGCCCTTCATAAATCTGTTGGTCACTTGTTTTATCTTTTTTCATCAGAAAATCGATAGAAGTATGACGAACATCGTGTCATAAATGGGTTAGAATTATAGTGAACGTCATTTGTCTTCAAATCGAAATCTAACAAGCGGATGTAAGATTTTGTAGTCGAGAAATCTTCTTACTGCGATAACCTATAAATATCGGTGTCGGGTGGTGTTCAACGAAACGCTATCGATCTGATAAACGTAACCTTGGCCTTCAGGGCAAGGAAAATGCCTTTTTACTCCGTATCTCTTTCCTTCACTCACTATCAAGTCGTTCACGTTTCTACCGGTGATCAACATGATATTTCTCAAAAAAGATGGTCCGACTAGAACTTTGTACAGCTTGTCGTCGCAGACCGGAGCATGTTTCAGGTGAAATGGCAGCTGCGATTTGACGACACGGCTAGAACCAATCGTAAAAAGAATAATGCTTCCTTTTTACAAGGGTTGTCCATCCGTATTTTTATTGACCCTCACCCGGAAGTGTCGACGGCTGAGAGGGCATGGTGCGCATAAACACAGGTGATTTTGTTAAGGGTACCCGGGGCGACATTGTTTTCTCCACGGACTTACGGTCGTAAAATCAAGCACGAATGTGTATTTAAAGAGAGCCCTTTAGTTTTTTTAATTAATTTTGTTATGTTCCTGATAAGCTTGGAACGCAAAGCATAAGAACTCCCTAACGTCATTCGAGTCCTCAATTGAATCTTGATCGTTTTACCTTTATTTCAGATATCGCTTTTTCAATTATTGTCATCGCTAACCTTGCTCTACCAACTGGCCAATTAATTGTATTTTTTTGTTGAAAGCGTGTGCCTCGCCATCCGAATACGGTTGTCTCGCAATCATGTCTTCCTACTTTTGCGCCTTCCTTTATCGGCACAGCAATCGCACCCATCGTCACCAAGACAGTATAGACATCTTTTCTAATGCAATTTCATCCATCCGGCGCGGGGCAAGCTCGTACAAATCGCACAAGGAAACCAGAAACAAAACAAAAGCAACACCTCAGGAAGGATGGAAGGACGGTCTGCAAGGAGCACGCAAAATTGGAGTCAAAAACAAAATGTGGTCGCGTGTGCACCTGCCGCGAGTTTATTCTTCTACCCTTTTTTCATCTGGCTTCGGGCTTCGACCTGGCCAAGACCCGCTCCCCCTTTTCCTGCCTTGCTTGCCCCCGCGAAAGGCTTAAAGTTTCGGTCGTCCCTTCCTTAGCTCTTGCCTTTTCCACACACGGCATCTTGCAGGAGGATCTCTACATCTTGCGCCCGATTCCGTATTTTTGACCGTTGCGTGCTGTTTTGCTTTTCGGCGTCTATATCCTTCTTCGCCGCTGCTTCCACTCTTAGTAGTCGGCTGTTGCCCTTTTGGTCAGTTGCTTTGAATTCGGAAGAAGATGGACAACAGTAAAACGTGGGTACGCGTACGAGGAAACCACGCGCGTTGCGTTGTCCTTTAAACCAGCTTCGAAACGATTAGTTCGTCGGTTACTATCGACGTATTTCGTTCCTGGGCGCAACTACATTTATTTGTGTTGGTTTGAGAAACAAAAATCACCTGGGGCATGTTCGAAAAGAACCCACGGCAGTTTTTATTTGAGCAAATTTCGGAAGTCTTTTCCAAAAAAAATCCTTTATCAAGCAATTGAAACGTTTTTCTTGTAGCTATTGATGAATTTCATTAAACTGGTATGATTGCCCATTTAAAAAAAAACATCTTAGCCCTTTAACATAAAATTTGAACATGGCTGGTCTATCCAGATAAGTTTTGCTAGTTTTCATCATTCCCAGAGCTTAGACCCAAACATCAATTATTTCATGCTGCTGTACCTTCATGGAAAATAAGCAAAAACTTTATTATTATTTACTAATTTCAGCAATTCTTTTTTGATGGGTTGCTTGTCTCTAAATTTATCGTGGCCTTTCGTTCTGATGGTCCATCCATCCCAAAAGGAACCCAGCAAATTCCTGATTTCGACTTGACTGACTCACGCAACATTTATGCTGGGTATGTCCTGGAATTCCAGGAATTCTGCGGTCATTCTGCAATGCTCTTTCAGACGCGATGCATTGAAGAATGCACAAATCTCCCACACGTTCCAGAGTATGTTCTTCCCATGAAAAGTATGAGTCACGAATGTTCCAAAAAAGAAGGAAAAAGAAAGCAAACGAAAAAAGTCTGCCTTCGACCTCTTTATCGCATTGGCGAGACGGAGCGAACGGCCAAAAAATGACTAATCGTAGCATAAACGGGGAAGCATGGTAGAACGATCAAATTATGCTACCTTCGCGTCGCGCGCCATGATGTCAGCTGAGGCTGACGTAGCCCGATCCTCACGGTAATACCCAGTGATACAGCTAACGCGTTCCGCGATCATCGCTGAAACGTCCAGGAAGTAAAACAGCGCGAGAGATATTTGTTCTACGACCGGATCGAAGCATTCGTGTTGGAGCACGCCGTTGTCGAGAAGCTTCGCGAGCCGCAACTCGACAGTCCATTCCTGTCTTCGCGGTGAGTTCATTACGGACAAAGCACGCGCGAACACAATCTCGCCCTTCCCTTTCGCGCTCTCTCTCTCTCTCTCTCGTCTTAGCTCGCCTTTTTCCTTCACGCTCGCTTGGTGTTGAATGACCCACCGCAATCGCGGTTTGAGCCGGCGAACGGCGGGAGGAAACAAGATTAAACGTGATTTTGCCAGGCATCGCTGCGATTCAACATCGACGCCGATGACGGCTCAACGAAACCCGCCGACAGTGGAGGGAATAATAGTAACACCACAAGCAAGCGACCGGGACCGGGCACAAAAGTTATTGACTGGCACAGTTCCACCGGGAGTCGCGTCACCTTTCGTCGATCACAGTCCGACCGTGTTCAAGCACGCCTCAACATGATGGAGCAATGGGAGAAACTTTCGGAGTAGCTTGTGCAGTTTGTGCAGTGGCTTTTGGGTTGGTCGAATGGCAGCGGATCAAACATCATTATCATCAACTCCAGAGGCGTGATTTATGGCGCACCGTGATCGCCGGCCGCTTTGCTTACTTTGTACCGGAACCGGAATCGGAAAGCAAACTGTGCACGTACGTCAAGTCAAGGAGGAGATTGAACACGACCCAACGAGCGGTCCCGGACTTGCGATCGTTGAGCTTTGATTTGGTTTTGTCATTAGAGCTCAATTACGCCGCAACAGAACTCAACTTCCCCGTCGAGGCAATGAAGCATGCAGCAGCCCACCCGACCTGGCCGGGAAAAGGGAGCCTTTGATCTTGAATAATGATCTCCTATCGATTTAACAACCTCTCCACTCCACACGAAGGTGGTGAGCGGGTGTGTCTGCCTGCGTTCGAGCAATCGTGTGTAATTACCCACTTCCGTTTCGCAACCAGGAAAAGGGAAGCGTCTCCGCCTGCTCTATCGTCCACTATTGCACTTACCTTCCGACCAGCATCGTGTAGAGAATCACACCCAGGGACCACATGTCGGCCGCCTTGCCCGAGTAGGTCGTGTTGGCGCGCAGTATCTCCGGCGACACGTAGGCGGGGCAGCCCCGCTTGTCCTGCAGCAGGTCCTCGGCCGGGTCGTCCAGCACCACCGCGTCCTCCAGCGATTCCAGCTTCAGGTGCGTCCTGCAAACGGGCGACAATTAGCAAAAAAGAAAAATGGTTAATAGTGTACTCAGACGAAACCACCCACCTCGACGCGCCTAATGATTTTTGTTTCAAGCTTGGCAATTTGTGCCCGTAAGACCCCGCTATTACGACAAGGCGGGGGACAAACTATCCTCTCAGACCTCCCAGATTGTCAGTGGTTTTTGCTAATTGATCGTGTGCAATGCCTATGGAGAGGTTTCTTGCCGTGTTTTGCGAATAATTGCTTCAAATGTCAGTAGAAATTGAAATCGAAATTTTATTCGATTTTAATCTTATGAAACATTTAAAAAGTTGTGCAAACAATGCATATTTAAATCGCAAAATTATTGTAGTATCAAATAAAAAACGTAACCAGCGTAACGTAAGGGTTAACATTTCGCACAAACTGGCTGCCCACAATGTTTCTCTTCATTGACTTAACAATTGAAGTCAATTGAAAAAAATGACTTTAGCAAAAAATGGGCCCACACAAAACTTCCCAACATTGTGACGCATTTATTCACCAAATCTTCACATTTTAAGCCGCTTCGTAATTATACGCACACAACTTTTGGAAAATGCTTTTCGCTCGTATCAGATTGTCACATCTTCGTACCAGGTTAGATCCGGTCTGGATTAGAACCAACGCCACCGTGGGTTTTCTCGGTCAATCCGGCGTACGCGCTCGGCTATCCCTGATCTTGGATGAATATGTTATAAAATTGAATATATGTTTTGCCAAAGAAATCGTTTTTTTTTTCTTTTTAATAAGAGGCAATATTATCGATGTTTACCACCAATTACACCGTACTTCTTATTGGACCCTATTATGTAACTCTAAATAAACGTTTGCTTAGTAGACAAATCAAATTGAACAAATGTATTACAGTCGCGTGTTAGTATTCCAACCGATTTTCGAACGTGAAATCGAATTCTCCTAGCTAAATACCGTAAACCCCGTGCACCATTCGAGCGAATTCAAATTGTCTGGGCAAATAAGGTTTCGATGTCATTCTTCGGGTCCTCATTGAACGATCATTTGAAATTCATGAAACCGTCCTTCACCGAAACCATTCTTCCAAGCAAGGCGAATCCTTCATTGAGCCTGCTTGCAAAACCCTCTTGCTGATGCTTTGTGAAAATAACGATTTCACGACCGTTACCTTGGCCCTCAGGGTTATGGAAGCGGCGCTACCCCACCGCCGCCCTCGGGGGCTGAGTTTGAAGATCGAACGCGCCTCGGACGACACACACACATACACCATGCTCTCCGACTGTCGCAATCGAAGGCGACAATTGATTAGGCATTGATTGAACCTCTTTTCAAAAGAAGAAAGTACAACCTCACTGAGGTTCCTCCTCCTCCTCCTTCTCGACCACTCGATAAAGCGGCGAAGTGCGAAAGACGCCTCTTAGAAGAAACCACTACCAACATCTGGGCGACTAATCCACCGTTTACGTCTAACAAGTGGTGGGGTTTTATCGCTCTCCATTGTTGAGTTCTTGTGTTTTGCCTAATATGCCGGCGTGTCGCTGCCCCTGAACAAACGAACGATCGTTTCGTCATAGAGCGAGTGTCCTCCAGTGGCGGCTTTTGTTTCACACTGAAACTTTTCATTACCACAGGTATAAAAAAAAGAAAACAAAACAAAACGAATCATCCTTCTCCTTCTCCGTTATATTACCTCTTCGACTCGCTCTAGCCGAGGTGGCCTATCTTGGGACTGTAACGTTTCACCGGCCATCTTCTCCCCCCACAAACACACACCACCGCTTATATCCGGTGCTGCTCCCTGCCCTCATCCTCTTCCTCTGCCTGCATTTACTTTGCCGTGCGGGGTTCAGCCGAAGGTGAAGCACGGATTGTTGTCATGTAAATGAGCTTCCATGCACCGGACCCGGCCCCGTTCTCTTCGCGGTTTTCTTAGTGTGTGCGCGCGCGTCACGCGTCGTCACCTTTACGCTTCGGCGCCCCTCGGTAGCCACACTGCCCCTGCCATCCCCCCCTACACAGCTGCAACAGAAGGCCACGATTTTAGAGGTTGTCCCCCGGCCAACTCCTGCTCACGCTTCTCCTCCATCAGGGGGGAGTTGCATGATGTCGTCTGTACGTGTGCGCGGGTTTACACAACCACTTGGCATTCTACCAACAGCTCCGATGGCCCATTGAGCCGGTGCGGGAAGTTGCTAGCCACCGCGGCCAGCAAGCCCTTATCACCTCCTGCTTGATCCACCGAAGGATACACTTGTGTTGCCGGGGAGGATTGGCGACGATCGACCGGAAACCGGATATTGGACCTCTGGGAACAGCCGGTGCTGTTTTTTCTTAGCATCACCATCGCCTTCGCGCAGTTTAAGTTACGTAAAAGTTATGACAAGAATCGTGACGCCTTCCCTATTCAGCACGGCATCCAGCACCCTAAGGCACAACACGTTGGCCGGCAAATTTTATGTAGCTCTCGTTCGCCATAGTCGTAAGGTGGGATTGCATTTTTTTTCCACTTGGTGCAGCATAATATTGATGCCACCAATGAAGAACGCCTCGGTACCACCACCAGTAGCGTGCGTTTCGGTTAAAAATAGTTTGTTTGCATTGGAAATTCGGCATGCATTCCTTTCGTTCGATGATTTAATTATTTATTTTTCCCAGAAGGACGCTAAAAGTTCATCCCGCGAGCGCCAGGGGTGTGAGCGCACCGATTTTTGTTTACTTTGAGAATTATGTTTGCGAAGAAACAAATCTAGAATTATTCTGCTGTCTCGAATTGAAGGTAAAATTTACGGGATATTCTGCTTCATGACTGAAGAAAAGTTGTTATCGGGCAGAAAAAAAAATCATTTCTATTAATTAAGGAACTATGCATAAAATAAAGTTGCAGGAGATAATTATAAGTTCTCCAATGCAAAGTTTAATAACGTTCAATTAATTTCCAGAGAATAGGAGAGAAATTTGAAAATTCGAAAAATAATTCGAAAAAATAATATCAAAAGAACTTTTCTACGGTTTGATTTGCTTTAATGTATACTTTGGGACTATTTTCCCAATACTCGATAGTCCAAACAGGCAAGTCAAATTCGCAAGAGAATTATTATGTTTACCTATACATTATGCAACCTGGTCAACACCGTAGATTATGTTGAGCCGGCACCCAACACGTACGCCTCGTTCCCTCTATCACTCTTGCGTTCCTTTCCTCTCCTTCAGAGGGAAGTATCGTTTTTTTTTTCGGCACAAATCATTCGCGTGGCATACCGCAGAAGATACCAGTTTCCCAAACATTCACCCCCCTGAGGGCAAGCCACCCCAGCGGTGTCGTAATTTTTGCGCACACGTCGCAAGGGAAGCATATGTTTCGGTAAGCTCTGGTCTATTTGCGACCTGTTATGCTTATCATTGCCGAAATTCGTGCACCCGGGAACTCGACTCGGTGTGAAACTGGACGAAAACAAAAACATACCTGCGAAACCTAGCGCCCTTCGACACTAAGGTTCGTTCGTTCAGAGCCAGCTTTTTTTTCTGATGAGTTGGTCCAATTTTTCGGCCCAGTTTTGCAATGGTGCAACCATTAAAGTGCGAAATGCGTACACTATAAGCATTTCATCGACTGTTGGGAGTGGCCCCGGCCAACTGTACCAACGGGCGGAAGAATAAGGATCCGTTTTTGTGCAACACGCCAAACCGAAAAATCTAACAGCAATCTCAGAAGTGCCGTTGCTTGCAACCCGAGGAACCAACCACAACTTTTGGGAGATACTTCAATCCTCTGCATGGGACGACGGGGGACGCGTTTCGGGTGTCGCGCGGTTCTTGACCGTTGCAATTTGAAACGTCGTCACCCATCGCCCAAATCGGTGGGAGGCAGTACTGCACGGTCCTTTAGACGATCGGGTGTTAGTGGTATATATACTCACTTTTTTTCTCTTACTCCCGCCATCGAAAGGTTGAACATGGTGTTCGGGTTTCGTAAATCGCGCCCCAACAACAACGAGGGCGGGAGTTGGGGATATATATATATATGTGTGTGTGTGTGTGTGTGTGTGTGTGTTTATTTCATTTTTGCGGAGCTCGGACGAAGGAATACAGGAGGCAAACGACACATGGCGAGCGAGCTTGCGACCGCGCTTGCGAACCTCGGATTGGGTTTCGCAATTTCGTGAAATGAATCAAATAAACTATTACTCACACTGCACATAAAAAGGGTTACTCACAGCATCGGTTTGATGTTCATAAAGAATCTGTTTCCAATTGGATAGCGACAATTTTTAACTTATTCCTTTAACCGCTTCCTGCTTCCTAGGATTTTTGGCTAATTCTTTTAAAACTTCTTTTTCAATTTTTGCAACCAAAAAATCAAAATCAAATATCAAAAACGAAATTTGTGCAAAATAAATGATTTAAAGAAAAGCCACCAAAAAGACAGTCAATTTGTTTGTCTCAAAATTTTACGAATCAAAAGTGTCGACGCCGGTTGCAGAAATCGTGCTAAACTGATGTGTTACATTTCGGCCGACTGGCAAAGGGGAGCGCGTACCGCAAACAATAAATATAAATAAATAAATTGTCAACGGACACACCCTTCGGGCTGATCGTGTTTCGACACCCGCCGCCACGGGATGGAAGCCGCGGGCTCGATCGAGAGTTTCTATTTCGTAAGTGTCTATGGCCCATTCAGAACTGAGGTCCGTCGAATTAAGCGGGATCGATGGCGGGTTGAGTGCGTACAAGGAAGGTGAAAGGAACAAGGGTACCTGGGTCCCGGTGGCACTGCGTGATGTTCAAAATCTGCGCCACTTTATGCGTGCCCTCATCGGGCCACCCATAAGCGTGTAGGTTCCCCCTTGCCGGTAACACTCCAATCGTTCCTTTCGGCGGCGACCGATTTGAAGTCGAATTCGAATAACGCAATTCTTCGCCAACTACCGACTACTCCACATTTATGCGTCGCCGTCATGCGCCATCTGTATCGCCCTTTTCCCTCCCGTTTCCCTTACTGTCCACCATGGTCCTCGTTTTTCCTTTCCTATCGATATGGAGTCGTGTGTTGTGTCTACGGCGTCGCACGGGCAGCACGGGCAGCACGGTGCAATCGAGCGCAGCACGCGGCGCGTATTAGCATTGCATCATGCTAATGCAATGCCGCGCCGGCACGTGAAAAAGGTCCAACGCCAAGCCCAGGCTGTGTGTGTGTTCGTATTAAATGCACCCGGCTCGCTCGTGCTCGCGTAAGTTGTGATTTATTTATTTCTGCAACGTTCGAAGCGAAATCTTGGCCCGATCATCATCGGTCGATCATTTCGCTCGCCCCCGACGAGCAGTAAGGTTTAGAATTTTGTAATCTTCAGCTCACCCGCTCACAGCGTAGACACGGCTGCCCCGAAGATGAGTCGCCTTCCAACCCCCAGGAACGTTGACATGGGCGCATGGGTTCAGCACGAGATCCCGCGATGTCGCTTCTTTGCTGAGCGAACCATCATCGTCAACATCAGCGCCATTTCAGTGTCAGTGTAATCTGTTAAACATTGCTAAACTGTCGGATGACATTCCGTTCGTTCGGCTGGCGAAATCCGGCGGCAGCGTGTGGAGAGAGAAGTCGCAGCTCAGACATACAGTTAGCTCATGGTGCGCTGAGACGATGTTAGGAACTTGCCGCAAAAAAAAAACAAAAAAACCACAAGTTCAAACGCGCTCGCTCGCAGTATCCACATCCCAGCCTTCGAAGCCGTATGGTGTAATAAACTTGCAGAGAGCTGCCGTGTGTTTGTCTATAAATAAAAATAGTACAACCAGCTATGGGCGCGCGGCGTTGGTCGATTGGAAGGTGGACTGGTAGAGCGAGAGCGATAGATGAACACGCAACACGCAAGATAGGGCGAAGGTTGGCTTCCACGAGGGGCGACGCGAGAGTCTACGATCTCTCGCGCTTCATCTAGGCGTGATCATTGATCGAGAACCGCGGCTTGGGTCAATCAGTGTGCGTGGTCCATTCGCAAATGACTAGCGTAAAGATGGGTAAACTGGCGCAGTTTTGGATATGGTAAATGTGGAACGATAACTGGCTATGGTTTGTGGAACTTAAGTTGTAAAGCAAGTGTACTTGAACCAAAGTACAGAAAGAAGGACGGATGACGAATTTACGAACATTTTGAAATCTATTTTGTGATAATAACCACACAAGAAATACCGAAAGTTTTAAATCGATTGTGGACCACTTTGTAAATTACGTTATCAGATTTTTGGGCTAGATACTATGGTGCTGAGTGTAAATGCAAACTATGGAGATTACCTGATCTGACCATAAACCTTGGATATTTTACAAAAAGACAAGGCATCCGTGAAGCAAAACTTGGAGATACGTGCAGATATGACGGAAATCCAGATTCACTTCATCACATACCAGTCAACTCCAGTAGAATAAAAAAAATCAAATCAATTATTTCAAACAAGAACCATATTTCCAAAGAGCACAAACCCAAATCGAATTGAAAGGTTCAAGCTGAGCATCTTTTGGAAGAGGAAAAGCATCCACAGAAAATGAAGGCTTGCATGTTGAAATAAAGTACACCGAAAAACTTGCTCCTTAAATCCATTTCCATGATTTTTCATTCCACTATTGCGAAGGAACAGCAAATGAATTGAATAAAATCTCCAAAACAACGAACGTTTCTAGATTTACTTTTTGAATTAAAATGCTACTTTTTCCATCGCTGATTGCGCGACTTTGCTCCACCCTACGCTATTGGCATCGGCCAAGCTCTCCTGAGCGAGCAGTATTTATTGAAAGTCGCTTTTGGTGTCTGTGGCGCCGCCGTCCACCGATGAAGGTGGTGCGCACTGTAGCCGCAATAAATAATATTGGTGTTGGCAGTTAGTGCAGTCCGTGGTCAACGTGGAGCACAATTTTAATACACTCCGCCACCGGTCCGTGCTGCGAGCGAGCGTCTTGCGATGGTGCATTAATCCGCGAAGTTCGTCGATGCCTCTTAGGCCCCAGATGGTGTTGTGCCCCTGTTCGCAGGTACCTCGGTCGCTCGCTGAAGCTCAAGCTGGAAAGGTTATTGACAGACTCGGCACCACGGACAGTTTGCCGTAGGTGTGTAGGCCCGCCCGAATGTGACTTGGGCGAATGCTACGGCTATTTATGGCCGTTAGCGCTAACGTTCTGGCCCCCTGATGATGATATTGGCGGATCGTATGGCGAATTAGAAGGTACCATGTGTTCGCACAAGATCCGGTGTCTGGTTCGCACAAACGCAAGTCGGAGGATATACAACAACATTTACACATCCTACCAAAAACGGGGTAAATTTGTCTATGGCATTAAAATGACTTCAAACCATATAGCATAAAATACTAAAATTTGTTTCTTTTTATCCAACCGTAAGATAACACCATCTGTACCTTCGAACGTGCTGAACGCTCCACGTTCCACTTAAACACCAAATGCCTAATGCATTAGCCTCTATAGCGAGCGCACCGAAAACGCAGTACTCTCGCCACACTCGAACCGACAAAAATACCGGAAAACATGTTACGTACGTATCCCGGAATTCTTCAATTTCCTGTTCATTATCTAAAAGTTCCATGTCCCGGGGCTGGCCTCGCCGAGTTGCCGGTTCTCGGCTACTCCATTCTACTTCCCGTTTATCCATTCGCATCGTGGTGCCTTCCCGTTCGGTTTCCGTCTTCCGTGCAGTTACGACGACGTTACGGTGGCTGGCGCACAGACCTCTTACGGCCTACACTGCGCTTTTCCAAAGATTCCACATGCCGGTGCTAACGGTGAAGCGTAGATCTGCAGGGTGAGTTGGAAGGAAAAGCTAAAAGAAGCCCACCGGCTCCGTACACTTTTTTTCTCTTTACCTGAACCGAGACGAAAATATGCAATTTGCGAAAAAGTTCAACCATGCAAACGGTGCCCGCGGGAGGAAGTCCTCCACAATCGGAGAGTCACCACCACAACCTTTCTTCCTATCTTTGTTTCCTTTTCTCTGGTTCCCTACGAATCAGAGATTTTTCTTGGGTCTTGCGTTGTCCGCTAGCTTTGTTTCCCCCTCTCCCAGGCAGCAGGTCGTCGTCAGGTTTGCGCTCATAACGCGATGCGGAAAAAACCAAGGAAATGTGAAAGACTCAGCGACGACAACGGCAATGCCGTAGACGTAAGCCCTGACGAGCTCGAGAAAGTTATGAAGTGCGATTGACCCATCGGGCCATCTCCTTCTGCCGTACCTTTCTCGTCGCTTGATGCATCTTTTTTCATCTTTCGCAATTTTCAACCAGGGATTCCGGGTGGGAGCAGATTGTGGCTTGTTTTTCCTCCTCGCTCGTAGCAGTAGAAATGTTTAACTTCCTGGTTCCTGGTCCTGCTTGTGTGCAAATGGCGAACACGTTGCACAACGCTTTGCACCCGCCTAGACTCACGCCGAGTTCGACCATTCAAGAAGGTGAAAAAATGCAACACTCCACCACCGGTGAAGAAGATACTCAAGCTCCAACAACGCGAGGTGACTTCACCACACTTGAATGCAGCAGCTGCATCCAAAATGCATCCCCACCACCGGAGGCAAGCGGTGAATCAACCGGTAACCGTTGGCGTCATTCATTCGTTATTCAAAGATCCTCCGCTTACGCTTCCATCGGTTGCATTTCAATCTGCCTTTTGTGTAACACTTTCCCCGAAACGGGCCGTGGTTGATTGTCGGTCGCCCGTTACGGGGACGTGGCAGTTACTTGCGCGACCAGATCTCATGTCTTTCCCCCGGAGGTGGAGCGCGCTCCTGCTGTCAGGATGGTGCCTAACCGCCTTGGGTATCTTTTTTCCACCGAAGCGGAAGGCGAAGAAAGAGGTGGGAAAGCGCATCGCGCACGATAATGGCATTTAATAATCAATTGCTTTCGTTAGGCAATAGATCAGGTTAGGTGAGCAAACGACAGAAAAATACACGCTACAGGGAAGCAAAACCCGACCACGCTGCGTTACATATTTCACGCGCGTACAAATGAGGAATAATATTATTTCCCATCCGCAAATCACAACCCAGCGCGACATCGCGCGATCACAACCAAACGCAACACCGCAAACGCTATATAGCCGTGGGCTTAAAACCGGGAAGTGAAATGTGGCGCACGCACCTTTCTTTCCAAGTCTGAGCACGCCCGACCCCACCCGGGGCCGACGCCTATGAAATAGTTTGGTATTAGCGTTAGTGTTGCCTCAACGCTTCTCTTTCGCTCATTACGCAATTCAATCGCCATAAGTGCGAAACCGAAAACGCGAGCTGCACAATTTATTACGCTGCATTTGGCGCCGTTCCGGGAAAGGTGTTTGAAAGAGTAATGCATCGCGTGGTAGATTTATGCCAACCAGTTTTTTATTCGCTCAAGCGTTCGAGTTGAAGTAGAAATCAATTTACCTGAGTTTGATATTTTCGATAGTCGCTATTCATTTCTGCTATCGTGAAGTTTAGACAAATCCCTCGGCAAAGAAACACCGTTATGGAAGAGCCATAGCTGGTTTAGCTTTAATTAACAGTCCTTCTTTTCTCGTAAATTTTACTTAAAACTACATTCTGTTAAAGTTAATTTCTTCTTAGTTATTACAAAATATGTACGCAGTTAAAATTAAACAAAACACAGTTAAAATTAAGCATCGATGAACGAAATTATAAAACTGGATAAGGTTTACGAATATAAAAAGGATATGGAAAATGTTGAAACTGGATGTTAATTGGTCAAAGTGGATTTTATTTTGATCGAAAGGAACTGAAAATGACTTAACTTTATATTGACTTCCACCTTCGCATTTTTTTTTTTTAAATAATACGCTAACGACATCTGGCTGTGTAAAACCTGGGTTTGGGGCCATAAAGTTCAGCTAACAACTGTGGAACATGTATTTTTCGTGGCAACCGGTTGCCATTGCACCTGGAGGAAGATTTATATGATCATCCAGTGCAATGCGGCTCTTCCCAAGTAGTCGAACCGACCAGAAGCCCAGCGTAATCGATTGATCCACTTTACATCTTTATGGCAGTTGGGCCGCCATTGGTCCTTTTCAAACAGTGGCTCGAGAACTACAGCACTACAAAAGCGTCCAAAATTCTTCCTCAAAATGCAATCGATCGCACTGCGCTGACAACATCTGTCCGAAGGGTGCACCAGTTTACCATCGGGTGTATTATTGTAGAGCTTCCTTTTGCGCTGTGAGATTCTTCCCTTGGCTGATAGAAAAAGCTTCTACAACTGTCGAAACGGGAGAGACCGAGAAGTAAGGCCTCTACTCCTATTTGCACCCACGATCCTGGATCCTGAATCGCAGGTATGCGAAGGATCGCTCTTTTCAGGTAACGGATGAATTTCGTCGGATGGTTCCCAAGTGGGCTCTACCCCGTGTACTCGCCCCAGCACACATGCCTTTCTTGCGGGTGTATGCGAGCCTGCACCTTTGTCACCGGCAGACTTCGTCTTTCTCTCTTTTTTTTTCGATATCGGGGGCCCATTAGATCGTTTAGTCAACCGTGTCCTGGAATCCTGACGACGGATCTAGGGAGAGAGAGACAGGCAGAAATAACAATCCCTCGCCAACGCCTAAACGGACGGAACACATCGGCCAATATATAAAAAAAGGAATCCTTGTGCCTTTTCGGTTTGCAAAGGGAAAAGAAAATGACACGAGAGATGGCAACATATGGGAAGATGAGGGAGTCGAGTCGGGCGAGAACGGTGCGGCTTTTCTTCTTCCCGGGTAGTTCTCCGCAGCGACTATCGCGTGGTTGTAACCGTGTGCAACCTCTTTCGGCAAGGTGGTGGCACCATCCCTGACCTCGGAGAACGAGCGAGGCAGGTAAGCGTCGAATCGGGGGCGAGGGAAACGAAAGAAAGGGAAACGGGGGACGTGTTCCCATATTTACACGCCGATATCGAATGTACCATCCATCCGTCCGGATTGCATGGGAAGGTAAACTTTCTGCCGTCTGCAGCGTCGGAGCTGGAAGAAGCCAAAACCTTTTCTCCGGTAAAAATGCCTTCTGGCAAGCTGGAATTCACACACATACAAACACACACACCCACGCGCAGGATCGAGGAAACATGCTCGTAAAGCCGCAGCAGCAGAAGCGCCTACAATGGTACTAAGGACATAAACCATAATAACCATGATCTCGTTCGTTCGTTCGTTCGTTCGTTCATTCGTTCCTCGCAGGGCTTTGGCATCATGCCAAAGAAAAACAACGGTCCCACACACCAACGGGCCCCGGTTGTTTTCTCTCACAGCAAGGAAAACCACCGAGAAGAAACGTGATCGCGATCTGTTCGCTTCGGGGCGTCGGCCCAGGAGATCTTTCTGTGCTACGGACGGGAAATGTTGAACATCTGCAACGTTGGGCATAGTTTTTTTCTTTCCTCGGTAGAGTCTTCCATTTGCTATATCTGGTCCTGTTGGTTCCTTGCTGCTAGGCAAGAAACCCGTCGGTCATCGGTGTGGGTGCATTTTATTGCCGCAATCATAAATGGCAGTCGTTGGACGAGAGTGCACCACTACAGGAGAATCCTATTGGCGAGGAGACACACTGCACTGTGAGGCGTTAAGGGGCGACCTCTATTTTCCCACACGATTCGATGCTTACTCCTCATGAAGTCTGTATCCCTGAGGCTGCGTTCGCAAGGCAAGACCAGACCCGTTTGATCCCGAGCATATCGAACGAGCAGGGGCAAACGAGATTATGTGCATCTCCAACCCTCGGCATCCAAGCACCGACACACATGGACGTACTTTTATCTCGCTCCTGCTGATAAAGTGAAAAGTGCTCACACTTTAGGCGAGAATCAGTAACACCACCAAACGGTTGCTCCCACAGTTTGGGGAAGATAGGCACGCTGGGTGGTGGTGTTCAAAATATAGAATTATTTTTGGAACCACCACTCACCCCGGTGGCATTTCGAGAAAATGGAAATATGCTGCTCACTGAAGCGCGACTGCCCATTCTTCTGTTCGATCCTATTTAAAATCATCCTTGGTGGGAGATGCGCGTGTGCAAGTACTTTCCTCGCCATCCGTCCTCGTCCGTAAACTTATCGCTTCGAGCGTTGACCCATTGGCATTGGCTTGCGGGGAAGTCTGAGCGATGGCTTTCTCTCACACGCTGCAGAAAACCAGCTAGAAAAAAGGAATTCTACCAACTCTGAACCGAAAAGGCAAAAACCGGAGGAACATCAAAACGCGTGGCAGGGCTTGCTTCGGGAGAACAGAACCGTGAAACCGTCACAAGCCACAGCTTTTCGGGGGGAGGTGGTACACCAGGGCATTTAAAGGTCGCCCTGATGAGGATCGAACGATCGGGGAGTGGTTTTGGCGCGATTGTGGGTGGCAGGTTGGTTGGTGCGATCTGATACGTTACTTCCAAATGTGTGTAACATTAAACCCGCCAAAGCCTCTTACATTTCATTCCGGTCGAGCGGTTCCGGCCGGAACACCTTTCCACCACCATCATCAGCATCGACCGGGGCCCCTAATCGAATCAGCGCGTCTTGTTCTTACGCATCGAAACAAGGAATTAATTCTATAAACCTCTCGCGCGGGTTGGATTTTAAGTGAAATTGATGTGGGAGTGAACAGAGCCCGTGGAGGAAGACACCGATTGTGTCGTGTATAGCTCCTTGGGTTTTTTCCTTTCATTTCTTTTTTTGTTCTTCAACTGTAGCTTTTTGCTGCTTATTAAATTTATGCTTATTTAATTAAGCTTATCTAATTTTCCCTCATTTCACCCCGGTTGGTGATGGAAGGGGGCTGGTGGTTTTCTTTTCTTCTTCACTTTAATTCAATTTGGAATTGGCACTGCGCGAGCTCGGAGGGTGTATGACCCGATCGTACGGGGCAGGGGCGAGGTCCTTTAGAGCTCCCTGTTTTTTCAAGCCCGATGGGAACGACAGGAGGTCCTTTATTCACTTAGCAGATGAGGTAATGAGTACAAACTAATTGCTGTTAATCTAATAAATAACACTCATCGGGGAGCGTGTTTGTTAATTGAATGATCCACTGTCGCGCTGTTAAGGGGAGACAACGAAAACTAAACAGCATTCGTTGTTTTAATTAAATTTCCCACTATCGATGTCAAATGACGACCCCGCCCCCCTCGAAGACGGTTCGGCAAACAACCTTTTGGAACCTTTTTTGGCATTGAAAGCAACGGTGTCGGTCGTTTTAGATCCCTCCCCGAACGGTGTCGGAGGAAAAGGCCCTTGCGGGGGAAAACTAATCCTCCCCTGGAAGCTGCAATGCGGAGCAAAGTCAATCGTTCTCTCTGTCACGAACACATTGGCACCGAGAGGCAGCGATCAGACAGACGGACAGACCCGACTCGTCTGCGCGCCTTGGCTCTTCAATGCCAATCCAATTGCGTTAGGTGTCGGAGTTGTTGCTGCAACGCGTGCAATGCCGCCCTCCTTCATTGCTCTCCTGCCGGCCCCGGCGTTGTTCTTTCGCCGCGTCCGTCCGCCATTTGAAGATGCAGAGCAAAAAAAGAAAATAATAAGAAACAGTAATCCAACCCACCCCACCAAAGCGAGCTAGCTTTGGGGGGCGTGCAACGAAGGGGATCGGGTCGAGTCGAGTTCGGCTACAGGCATTAAGTGGCGTCCACGAACACCGGCTGCAGGCAGCAAACCCCGTGGCGTTTGAGTTTTGGCGGTCTAAACAAAATCTTGGTCATGGCCAAAACCGTTCCATGGCAGCTCCCCCTCACCACCCGGGCCACCTTGTCTCCCCCGTCCACCGTTGCCTCTCTTTCATCTCCAGTTTCGATTTCGTTTCTCTTGTTCTTTCTTTCCGCTACAAACCGCAGACGACGGCGGCCGCCTCGACGACTTCGTGCTCGGTTTTCGAGATGTACTCTTACGCCAATTGTAACTTCCACTTCCATCCCTTCCCCTCTTCTTGTCATGGCGGTCTTGATCTCGGTCAACTGCAATCCCAGCGCCACAAGCAGCGACGGACCTTCGGAAAAGCAGAACAGACGGACGACGGAGCCATAAAGTTGCCAGCCGAACGGAAGATGACTGCTGTTTGAGTGTCGCCACCGATTCGCCTTCGATCGGTGGTATTTTGTAGTATGTCTCCCTCTTTTAATGCTCACGTTCGAAGATGACCCCAAGACAAAAACGGCGTTGTGACGTTCCGTAAACTATCTCATTTAACTCTAAAACAAACAAAAAAGAAACTGGCTCCCAATTGACAAACAACCGCTCGATGGCAGTGCTTTCTCGGTGAACTCCGCGGTAAATCGCCACTTCCAATAATGAAAAAAAAGCATCACCAGCACGGATCAAGGGCTCCATCATCGCTGGCGAGGATAGACTGGCCACGGTGGTGCCATTTTAATGCATTTTGTATGCAAATGATCGTTGCAACACAGCGCCACTTTTCCAAACGCGGGCCGCTCCGAGAATGGAATGGAGGACTTCATTCTAGCGAGGGGGAAGTGGAGGGCGCTTGCAGAGCTTCGAAGCCGGCGCTAAATTATGCGTTATGAAGGTTCATTGCACGGCCAGCAGAATGGGGTGTACTGGATGGAAGATTAACAGTCATTTCCATATGACCTTTAGAGTTATGTTTCATCGAGACGCGGCGCGGTACCAAATGTATCGAAATTTTTACTTTGTCTTTGTCAATTTTTTCTTTTGTTTTCTTCACCATCAAATCATCGTTGATCAACGTTTTTTTCTTACGCTAATTTTGTGATGTGATTTCGGAACACTATCAACTATCAACGAAAAGAAGTGAGAGTGTTTCCAAGTTGATACATTTCACACCTTTGGGCAACGAAATCGATGCGTTTTTTTGTTGCTGTTACTGTAAGCCCGCGCTCCCTGGTCTTACCCCATTCGTCCCACTTTTGAGCCAAAATTGCTAAATAATTAAGCAGGCGCTAACGACATCGCCAGAAGGTTAAGCGTCGAAATGTAAATAAACACAGGCAGGCGATCATTTCCATGTGAAAAGCATTCTTCCGTTTCGCCGTCGTCTGTGATCCCTCGCGCGTCGGAATTGCGTCACAAACAACACACGTTGGGAGGATGAAACTCCGCCTGGCGAAGGGGTTTTGCGATTTGCCCACGAAGCGGTAACTCGAACTCCAGACCAGCTTTTCTGGGGAGCTGCCCTGCCATCGAAATAGATCATCTCGCCCGCGGGACGGTGCTGGGGGTTTGTTTGTTCGAACCTAATTTATTCCAAGGTTATTAATTAGTTCAATTTCTTGTTACCTTTCCCTACTCCGCCCCCCGATAACGGCACACGATCACGAGACGGTTCGTGAAGGTCGACATTGGAGATTCTGGATGCTGCGTAATCGAACAAATAAAAAAAACTGCTAACGCAGACGGCGAGGGGTTTGTGACCATGCTCTTATGGGGCTAAATGTTACCCAAAAAATGTGTTGGTTTATGGCATCACCTACTTTCGGACGCTTATGCTGCAGCATAATCATGTGACACGTTTTTTCTTAACGGAGAAAATAAAAATAAAGACAATGTCGCTCACAACCCGAGGGTTCCAAGTGCGCGCGTGTGTCTATAAAATGTAACACACAGCAGTGTGCACACACACTCGTACACAAACACCATAAACGGCAGTTGCATGTGGTGTTTCGGTGGTGAAAAAGATCAACTTCTATTGCTCGAAAAATTGCGAGATGTCGTTACCTTCGTAAGGCTTACCCGCACCTCTCTTCTCTTCAGCCCGTCGTCATCACCCTCCATCCATGCATGCAACACGATCGTAGACACACGCAGACGCACAGACCAGCTGTGAAGCATTAGGTGAGAAGATTATGTTGAATGCCACCGCCGCTTTCCGTTCGGATCACCATCACCAGCCGAGCTCTGGCAATGCAATTGACCTCGCAACCCTCAACAACGCCGGCGCTCGTGAACCGCGAGCACCGCGTACCACGAGCTACCCTACCTCACCTCCCCACACCATGGTACATCCGAAAATCTGCGTGTGCTTTACGCGGGGCGGTCGGTTCTCGCGCAAAACCCAATGGCTCGCGCGCGCCTTGCGTCTGTGGTTGTGCCCGATGCGTCCTCAGTGCCTGGCCGCACACTCTACTGCTCTGCCCCTTCTATTGGCATTGCGATACCGACACACCACAATCGAATGGCAGGCGGTGGGCGGGCGCGGCACGGCGTCCAATGTCACGTTGCAACACGTGCTCGCGGGCGCCACAGCCGGTTAGTTTGGACGCCCTCTCTATATCTCTCAGCTCTCGCTCTGACCAGGGGTGAAACGCGCGGTTCGGGTTTCTCTTCAACGCGGCCCCACGATGCTAGAAATCTTCTCTCGGTTTCTGGGCACAGAAAGGGGGAGGGATGGAGGCTTTGCACATTTCTTCTGTGCCTTGTGCTGACCCATTCATGATGCCGTAATTGCCTTCAATTTACAGGATTCACTTCAAACACACTTTGCGCTGCGAATGCATTGGAGTAGTCTTCACCAGGTTGGTTTCAAACGTTTCATCTTGATATACCTCCTTTTTATCCCGGATGCTTTATTTTTAATTGAATCTGTCAATATCATCCTCACGTAAAGAACATCTTTGGTCAAGACTACCCATTTCAGAGCTTACGAGACCTATTTCCCCTTTAACTTACTTGGATAGTCAGTCCTTCGTACCTGGGGAGGAGGTCCGGTCTAGATTCGAACCCATGCAAGTTTAGTTTAGATTTCATTTCTCAAAGTTCACAAGCAAATGGTGCAAAATGTCCTTCGGTTTCAATTTAGCAACAACATACATAACTTAACGATAACATCAAGGCCGATAGCCAACTTAAATACTAAAGGGTCTATGCCTATGAGCACGAACGCAGACTTGGCGTAGGAAGTAGATATTTGGTTTGTTTATTTAGCCTATCTACTATTTGGTTACAACACCCTTAGCATTAATCAATCAGTACCCTGGTCCTAAAGTGCAAAATCGCACGTGGATCACATTTAACGATTAAAATTATTTGTTTGAAATAAATACAACTCTGGCCGACATAAACTATTAACGTCTATCTTTTTGCTTTTGGTCACATTTCCGATGTGTTAACCCCTTCAATCACATACCGGAGAAAAACATAGTTTATGAAAGCAACAATATTCCGAACATGTTCATTTTCAATCGAGACAGGCAATTCAATAAATCATCTTGAAAAAATAGTCATTTGTCTAACCGTTCTGCCTTCAATGTATTTCACTTCTCTTCGTTACCATAATTGTAGAAGAAACCTTCGATCGATCGGCTCGAAATCTCGTGATACGACAACATTACTGACCTAGGCTCGTATCGACCCGAAAGCGCACCAACCCCCTCGACACAACCAACGCATCTCTTGCCCTTGTTTTCTCTCTCCCACCCCAAGGCGGCCATAAACTCCACGTGTTCTAATTTTCGGAAACCCCTGTTTTCGCTTCAAGCGCAGAGATTTCCATAGCGATCGCGATGCTGGGGTGAAACCGCGAGCCTGCAACGATTGTGAGGCGTTTCCTCTCTCGGGTTCTGCGTCGCTCTCTTACGCGCCCTCCCACTGCTACTTACCCTCGGAGGCCCGCGGATTGCATTGTCGACTCAAAACATATTGAGGTCATAGAGCATATGGCAAAGGCAATCCGCGGGCACAGTGGCACAAATCTGTGGGGCTGCACCAGGCGACGCGCACCTCCACCAAGCCGGGCTTGGCATTGTTGCGTTGGGTGAGAAAAATGAGTAACGAAACAGCAAGAGCAACAAAAAAAGCCAAAGAAAACAAATGAAATTTAACGATAGTAGAAAAGAGCCGTCCACAGCATTGCAATCCATCCAATGGGCCATGGGAGGCACACTCCTGGACAAAAATCCTCGACGAGCCGGACCACCGGCAAAAGGGTAGGTGAAGGTGACACCAAATAGCGATACCTCATAGACTAGAGAGGGAAGGAGAGAGGCAGGCAGAGCGAGCGAGAAAGGGAACCACTTTCGGAGAGAAAGAGAAGCACGAGCCGGGGCCGCGTAAAGGCTACTCATTGAACCATAGTTTTCAAGGTTTCGGTGTTCCAGTTTGCTACACACCGAGGAGTAGCAGTAGTTGTAGGAGAGTCGAGTAGTTGGCAATTTGCTGATTTAAACCGTTCGCCCCGTGTATGTGGCTGTGTGCATGCCTTTGCCAACATATTACATGATCCTACAACTAGATGGGTCTTAAGAACCTAAGAACTCGTGCAAATGGCAAAACATAAACCACACATTATAAATTACATGTAGGGAAGGAATGAATCTTAATTTCTAGCAGATTCAATCTTCGATTCTGCCCTAAGGAAACTCCACATCGTCGTTGCGTGTTGATGAAACTTGCTATCCACGTCATGCAATCAATTCTAACACGCACCTCGGACTACAGCCATCCATCGCTAGACTCCTGGAAGTGATGGAGATGACCTTTCATGGTCTGGCGGAGGAAACACAAGAGTAATCACCAGGGAAGGGCTAAAGGGCGAGTAGACGCGCCTCGAGCAAGAGCAACCAGCCCAACCCCAGGGTTGTTATTGCATCGGCTCAGGTTGAAAATGTACGCGTGCCAAAAAACCCTCGCCACCAGAGACTTTTATCAACTTTAAGAACCGTAGCCGGATTCGGCTTTCCGAGGAAACAGAAAAAAGGAGTGCCGCCGAGACAGACCGACACATATCGAAGAACGAGACGGCGTCCCCATGGCTGTTGGTTGGGTTTCTGCTGGAGGAAAATTAAACGGTGACCACCAGAGCAAAACCGACGACGACGCTCCCTTCTTCCTCTCGGCTCCGGCATACCGATAGATATTCGCGAGCGTGTGCTTGCCGGGGGCTTGCCGTCGAACATAAAATTGTAACGCACGTGGCAAAAATTTATGCGAAATCGTTTCACTGCTTCCATGGCGTTGCTTTTTTTTTTTCTTTCCGTCCTTTGCGATTCAAACTTGCAACCCTCAAACACACCAGGCCAGGCTATGTGCGTAAGGAAACAGGAAACGGAAGCGTGTTCCTGCTCGGTGCCACGCGGCCTCCAATAGGCGAGAAATGGTTGCACCTTTTAATTGACCGAAAGGGCCGCATCATCGCAACGGGGACAGGCGAACCCCTCGCCGGAAGGGCCATCATTACTTCAGCGTGCTTTAGGGAGAATTCCCGGTTTTTCCAAACGGCACACGAACGTTTGAAGAGGTCGTGTGCCGGGCAGAATCGTGGTGATCGTATTGGACCAGAGTAAAGCTAAAAAGAAGCAGCAAGAACATGAACCAGCAAAGAGATATCGTTGCGGTTGGATGGATGCAAAACAACACCACATCGAGGGAAACTTTGAGTGAAATTCCGAAACGGAACCTGAGCATTTACAAACGCTGTAACCAGAACTTTTTGAGGCATTTGCTATTAGCTAATTGCTATTTGATACAGATCCACTATAGACATTTTACCCTTTGGGATGTATGCAAACATCTCTTTTAGGTTAGGTCAAATTAATGCTTCAAACAAACGGAACCATGTCAGCCCTGCTTTTGATCATTAACGAATTTGCTCCGCCATTCGGTCAACCGCCTTCCAAACCGTTCAACAAATCTGCAACGCGACTACAATGCACAATACATTGCATTGGACCGACGGTGGGCAAACGTGTTGGCAAGCATTTCGATAGCATCCAACTCTCCGACCTCTGTGTTTTTTACGGAGCAGCGGGTGTACACAATCGTCAAAGTGAGCACTAATTCCGTTAGGAAACCGTCCGCCCAGTGGCCGACGTATATTGGCTACTGCTGCTGCTGCTGCTGCTGTTGCACCCTCAAATCCATCGAGAGAGCAACAGTAGCATAACTAGAGACTCTGCGCGACTGTGAACCCACAATTAGGTGTCGACGAGCACTGCGGCTCTCGAACGTGATCGACACACTTTGGGCCGGGGGAAGGAAACCCAGAGGGGCACATTGGCGTGCCGCGCGGGGAGGTGATCCGGGTGTTGGCGGGCGACGAATTTGCACCACATCAAACACTCGCAAATTCCCATAACCTTCGGAGCGATGAGGCCAAACCACAATTATGCTGCTGAGCCTGCGATTGCCGAGCGGGGCGGAAGTGGGGCGTTGTTGCCCGATTTTATTTTGCGGTTTTACTCGCGACGATAGCAATGAAACGCTAATTTTATCTTGGTTCTAGGGGACCATTTGCCAACCCCCCCTGGGGCGAGTTCTAAAGATCGCAAAACACAGGCCGATGGAATGTTTTGTTTCTGTGATAAGTACGAACGCGCGTTCCGCAAACACACAACGTGAGGTTTGCGTGAACGTGGGAAAATGTTTTTTAAGTCGTTTAGCGAAAAACCTAAATGAAGGTCCATCGGGGCACGTTGGATAATCGACATTTCATCATTTATAGCCAGCTTTATTGCTAACAAGTTTCATAGCTCAAGTGGAACAGCGTCAAGACTTCTCAATTGTGTTTGTGTACGTTCTGGGTTCGATCCCGCTGGATAGATTACAAATTTTAGATAAGTGAAACCTTTTCCGAAAAAGCAGGGATGCTGTCAACAGATCATCAGTTCATACCAGGTGTTGATTAGCAGCATAACGTTTAAATTTACAGTAATTACTACGGTAATAGTAATGCCAAGACAATGTTTTAAAGATAATTGATAAAATTTACCCTACTTCTCAAAACCATTCAGTAATACATGAATTGAGAAAGATATTAATTCGTTACCTTTCCGATGTGATAATATCGGAAACGGAACGGAATGTTTTGACTCGACATCCCTTGTCATTTCTGTGCTATCGTCTACAATGGTATCACAGTTTAAATGTTTTCTTCCCCAGTGTTAAGCCTTCTTAGTCGATCGAGGACCTTGGATTTGTGTTGCAGGCAGCTCGAGCTGTTCGTACCGGTCCTATTTTACTCGTGAAGTCGTTCCTGTGCAAACAAAGCGCCACAGATAATGCACAATAGACCTAGAACACATGCCTCGGTCTCAGACTGAGCGTGATGTAATAAGTTCGCCCCTGCTCGCAACACAAGCAGACAGTGTCATATACGAAAAACCGAAGTGACAGTAGGCTCAGGAACAGGTTATCGTTCGAGGAAAACCAGTCTGTCCTTAGCTTGGCAACTGGACCCATTAATATCCGCCTTCGCAGCAACATGCAAAAGCACAAAACAGCTCTTCACTCTTCGACCGAATCGATCGTGCCCCGACGTGTCCACCGGTTATCACACGAAGCTGGCACTGCAAAACCATTCACAATCCAGCCCTCTTTGTCATATCGTATAGGTTTTCATGTCGTATGTTCCGTTCGCACGAAATTTCCCCCTTTTTTGCTAGTGTGTAGTATAGGGGTGTTTTTCCTCCCACCCAAATCCCGCTGACGCCTTTGTGCAATTGTTGCCATTGTGTACCTACCTTTCACGGTCCGCAAACACAAACTTCCGCAGCTTGAGATCACGCAAGACGATGCCCTGCTCGTGGCAGCTCTTGACTACTTCGCACATTTGACGGCAGAGTCGGCGCGCTTCCGGTTCGCGCAGGCGTTTCCGCACGCGCACGTACGAATGTAGATCGCCCTGTTCGAGAAGGAGAGACAATTGAACCCGGTAAATTAGAACAACGGAAATACGAGTTGGTTGGTTGAACAGTCAGATTGGTGGTTGCTGTTACATGCTGCTACTACTTTCTTTTCCGTTGGTTCTGGACGAACGATATCAAATCCGCACTTACCTCCGACGGGCTGAACAGCAGATACGTCTTGTTGTTGCCTTGGATGACTTTGTGCAGCGCGTTCACGTGCGGGTGCCCCTCGAGCCGGAAGTGAGCCGTCAGCAGGTTCGAGCAGGGGTTGTTCGCAATCTGAAACGATGCCGCAAGTCGCAAGTAGCGTATTTAGAAAACAATCGCGAATTTTACACCTGTCGGTATCAGCAGTAGTAAAATGCGCCACCTCCACCAAACGACACAGGCCTTCCAACGCCGCGTTATCTGGGCACGTACCAAAATTAGAAACATTGAGTCGGATAAGGACAGCTCGTGGCAAGCTGCGCAGAGTGTTTTACGCGAGTCATGACTACGTGCTAAACATAAATGAGTCACCTCAGTCTGGAGGCTCGCGGTTCCAAGTGGAAACCTTTTTTTATCTTCACACTTCACCTCGACAATTGAAACACAACAAAAAGACGGGGAAGATCGAAAAAAGTAAAATCACGTTATAACTACTCGAAATTGCTCGACCGAAGAAAGCAACGGTCAATAAATAACACGTTTTACGACCCCGAGGGAAAAATAAATTATTTTCCCATTAACGAAAACTAAAAACAATAACAATTTGTTTATGGGTAGTAGTATCTTCGACCACAGCACAAATTCCATTTATCTACATTTATGCTCCCAAGCAATCGACGGAGGGACATACTCCATAAAAGGGACAACATTAATGTATAGGGAAAATAAAAAATATCTTTTAACGGTTTTCCACAACAAGAGCCCCCCTGTCGATGGATGTTAACTGTTTTACGACGGTTCTCTATGGCTTCAATTACGCGCCCGAAAGATTGCTTAAGGTAGTGAAATGCATTTCCAAGCAGGGTGCCATTTGCAGATCCTGACACCTGCCGATCCCGAAACTGATCCGCTCAGGGTAATGGGTTGTAGTGAGAATAAGTAGTGTCGAAAGCTTTTCCCAGTGCAATGGACAAAAGTTTTGCCTCTCTCCTTGCGGTTGGGTTGAGGTGGACTTGCCGGCGCGGTTTTTTTTTAATTTTTGTCTTCCTTTTCTGTTACCTTGCACACCAGCTCCTCGTGCGACTTGATATCGCAGCAGCGGTACAGATTGTTGCCTTCGACCGGCTCCATCATCAGGTAGCGCTCGGCGAGGATGACCGCGTTCAGCGGTGGTGGCGACACGTTCGTCGAAATGGCATCGCGCTGCTGGGAGGGGTGCGCCGCCACCGAGGAACCGCCACCGTTGCGATACCGGTTCCAGGCGGCCGCGTAGGGATGCCCTTGAACGTTGGCGGCTGGCTGCTGTTGCTGTTGCTGTTGCTGGTGCAGGTGCTGGTGGTTCAGATGATGGTGACTGCGGGAGCATTGCCGATGGTAGGGACACTTTTTGTGTCCGGCGCCGCCGCCCGTGCCGCCCGCGGGACCGTTGCTGGCGGGCGCAACCGAACCGCCGCCCGATGCCATTTGCGCTGAGAAGGAGAGCAGCTGGTTCAGGAGGATGGCGCTGCTGCTCGAGTGAGACAGCAGAGCAGCCGCTGCGGCCGCCGAATGCACCGAGGGATCGCTGGCGGTGCTGTGCGCCCCGACGGCATCTTCCCCGGCATCGGTGGCTACGTTGACCGGTACGTCCGGGGCGGGTAGCGGTGGGCCCGGTGCGCCGCTGGTACTGACGATGGAGGGTGCGTGGGCGGCCGGCAGAAAACCGCCAACCGCCGGTTCATCCGGTTTGTGCTGGCGAGTAAAATCATTGATATGCACCGCCGAACCAGTCGGTGCCACGATCGTGGTCGAATTCAGCGCACTCATTCTATGCACCGCGCGTCTCTCACTCTCAGGGGGAACTTGTAGGAAATTTTAACAAAAAAAAAAAACGCCAAGCTCTTGCGTGCCGCGAGCGATGAACGCTTTAAACAGGATCGACGATTTTTCACAGACGGAACCTGGTTTGCTTCGGCCGGAACCCGCTATAAATTAACTATTTAACGAACTTATCCTTTATCAACACTATACACAAACTCATGCGCAAACTCGTACGCACGATCTCACTCGCGATCACGCTCTGGCGCGGTAGGCAGGGCTGTTTGTTGCCCTATATCAAATTAAAAAGCTCTCTGACTCATCGTGGCGATGATGCATCCTTATGAAATTAGAACGGTCCTTTATTTAAGGCCTTACTTTGTGAACGCACTCGTCACCGCTCCGTCACCCCGTCGCGCACCACGCCACGATGGATGGATGGACTTTTCACCTTGGCACGATGCATCAACACACACAAACACACAGACACACACGTACACACACACAGGCCGGTACAGTCGGCTATCACAGGAGCGGGTGACGTCACACGCCACGTTGTTTTCCCGACCGTGTTATCACACGTACACGACGCTTTTTCATACGTAGTATCACCGCTTAGACGGACGACGCGGAGGATTGGATGGGGCTTTGCTTACTGCGCCATCGTGCGTAGCAAACCAGGCTGAGATCGAGTGAATGGAATCAAAACACGTTGGTCATGCTGGCACCGATGCTTCTGCTGGATGGAGGCGTATCCGCAAGTCCTAGAAGGGAAGCGAAAAGGTAACATTAATACAACAATCGTTCGACTTTGCCATAGTTGCATAAATAGACTGTCGCCAAGACAACTTCTTTGCACTTTTGCATGGATGGAAAATTTAACAAATTCACGAAATCGCTGTGACACCAAAGTTCTACTATGCCTAAAACTGAACGCCATTTCCCTGCTGTTACAGCCGTTCGCAGTTCCTACCGTCGTTTGATCAACATAGTGTGTCGTTTGATCAACATATATTGTCGTTTGATCAAAATTTATTGTCGTTTGATCAACCGTACCGTCGTTTGAGCAAACTCTTATAGCTTCTTTGCAAGCACTACCGTCTTTTTGACAAGTCCGCCTCTGATTTAAAAGACGGTAGTGCTTGCAAAGAAGCTAGTAGAGTTTGCTCAAACGACGGTACGGTTGATCAAACGACATTAAATGTTGATCAAGCGACAATAAATGTTGATCAAACGACAAACTATGTTGATCAAACGACGGTAGAAACTGCGAACGGCTGTATTAAACCTGAAACATATTATTTTTAAAGTTATAAAACGTAAGCCACGCAAGAAAAAACCTATTTTCCGGTGAACTTCCGTGTATTTTAAAACGTATTTCTGAGCTCTAATGAACTGTCCAAATTAAATTTGAAAAAAAACAAGTTTAATGATGATGAAATCACGAAAACGGCTACGGGGAAGTTTAAAAACATAGCAGAACCGTTGGTTTTAAAAGCGAAGAACACGTGACTTCGAATTGTATTGCGCATCAGGAATCTTGAGAAACACGTATCGGCGATTCAATGCAATCCCGGAATTCCTGTATTTCTTAACCCACCCCCTCTAACGACGGTGCCACTCGAAGAAAGGTCGCGGTTTTTCTTGCGGTTTCCATTTTTACCGTCACACGGTGGCGCAATGACTGATAAGAGAGTATGTGCGCGTAGAGCCGGACACAATAGAACGAAGCATCTAAAAAAAAAAACCGCAACAGAGTTCCACCCTTATCTTATCGCTCTGTCCCTTTTTTCTCCCCCCCGTCCAGGAATGGTGGGTTTTTATCGAGAAAAAAAACACGGGGAAGTCGCCAACGACGAGGATGACGCGCGGGCACAAAGCGACCGAACACCTCGCACCTCGCTTGATGGATGGCGAAATTTCGTCTACGTTTCTCCCCTCTCGAGTGGAGGAGCGTATTTCACATAAGTATTTCACTATTTATCGCCGGTACAAATGTGAACAATAGATAAGATGGTCGACAGCCACCATCGGCCGTCCTTCGTCATCAGACAGCCAGGGGTAGAGAAGCCGCACCGCTATTTCATCAAACTGATAGCCTTGATCAACTTGTTCTCGCGTTCGTCGTTCCGAAAGTCGCCGTCGTCGTGACCATCAATCGATGGCCATGAGGCGGCTCGCCCCTCCACCACTGCGTCCGTCTAAACGGCTGATGCCCCCGGGGCCCTGACGCGAACGGGGGATGGTGGTTGCCTTGGGTGCTCTCGGCTTCTTTCATGGCCACCGAGTTGGCCGCCCCGTGCTGCCACGATGCAAGACGCGACCGAGATATATTGCTGCTAGGCCATTTTCCCAACCCCTAACCGGGCACTACACTGTCGAACGCGAATCATCCGTGCAGGAAAAGGTGCACCGCTTGTGTAGTGTAACTATGGCAACGCCACGAAACAGGTCATGCAACGGAACTTATGGAACCCTGCGGAGCCAACCAACTGGTTTTTCCCGTGCTTTCTCTCCGTGGCCTCTCGCGGCTCTATTTCGGGTGCTTTCTCCTAAACGTCCGCGTCATCATAATTACGCGAACGTTCACATCGGGAAAGAAAACGGGAACATGGATTTTCTCGCCATCCAATGGTACATTGTACGCATTTAGATGATGACACTTTTCGCTTTGCGTGCAAAAACAAAAAAAAAGGAATCCAATTCGGTGGCAACATATTACGCCCCACACAATCAAGTCAAGCAAGTGCGTTCGTTGCTCTGCACACCACATCCCGTCACACTGCGTCATTCGGGCGGACAGGAAAAAATAAAATAAAATTATTCGGATCGAGTTGCATCGAAATGGCACCGAAATGTGATTACAAATCAAACAACCTTCGCGCAAAGCGCTAACCCTACGATCGCGCGTCTTGGTACGGACGGTCGTGCCATCTCGCTCTCGCCTCCCGATGCGATGCAACCCGAACGAACCTTTCATACGCGCATCTTCGGGGAATCGGCTACGTGCGTGCAAATAATCCTGTCGTACACCGCCTGCCCGTCGTTCGCTTCTATTTCCATTCCCGAAGGATGGATTTCCCTGCACTCGCCGGCAGAAGTGGTACCGATAATTATTTGCCTCCGCGAACAACCTCTAACTCGGCGCGACCCTCTCTCTACCCTCTTGGCCCCTAGCTAGCTGTATAGGCATGCGTTTGCTTGCGTGATGTTAGGAAAAGGAAGTACGACAGAGAGCAAGAGCAAAAGAAAGAGAGAAGGAATACAAAACAATGACCAGCGATGTATGTACAACCAGCGCAAAAGAATGGCTTTCTTTGTGCGATCGACACACAAAATTCCCCCGTGGGGTGAAAGGAATATCAATGTTCGTGTTGTATTTTTTTTTTTGTTTCTACTGTTGCCACAAATCGTCCTATCCAAGTAAACTGCCGGGCGATTCTTCGTATCCTTTGTGATTCCCGCTTTCAACGCTGGTTTTCGGTACCAAGAAGACCTGAACGCGTCGAACGAGAATCGACTATATGCGACGTAGACGACGGGCTGCCCACATTCAAAACATCAAGCGTATTTCACAATTCATAACTTTTTCTCGTGTACGCCATTCAAGTTGCGCTACTGCCGATTACACTGTGCCGCCGGGCCACACCACTACTGTTGCTACTATATAGTACTACACCACCAGCACCACGACTACTACTTCTCGGTCATCGAGCGGCGCACACTGTTTACACACGGTCGTGAATGACGACAGAGCAACAGCATGCTGGGATTGGTGCTAATCGGTGCCACCGCGTACGGGCTGTTCTCGGTACAGTTATGATTGCGAATAAAACTTTTAACTTCACGCATTGCCAAATCGCTCGGAAACGACATCTTTACCTTACTCCCGCCGCACGCCGCCTAGTTTCCACCGCGGGTAACCATTGATGACACCGTTTGTTAACACTTAACTGTTCAAATTGAACACATATGCTTCGGACAGTGCACAAGTTTTTTTTTTCTTCCCTTCAAACTCAACGGAGCATTTTGGCCACAATTTTATTTTATTTTATTTTCCAAGCGTTCACTTCTGCATCGCACTTCGTTACTGCAACACGAAAGCTCTAGGCTATAGCGATCGACGTGCACACACTGGGATGTTAATTATTTCGATTTTGCATCACCCAAAAATCGCCTGGTTGGTAGTAGCTCGTGTATTCTCGTCCGCCGTGCAGCTACCAGGAGAATGGTGGTGACATACGTGAACGGTTGTGAAATCGCGTAAGCGGCCGTCAGAGCGAGCCGAAACATCAACAGCGCTCGAAACAACACACCGACCGACCGCAGTACACAATCGAGCCGAGCACACACTACACGTTGAATGCCATCGCTCTACTGAATCACCAGAGTACCAGCTAACGCCAACGGAGCAATGAGCGTCGATGCGACGGTGAGGACCGACGCCACCGGCGATCCAACTCACACGCTGTCCCTGTTCCGCAAACACACCGACCGACCGTTTCCACGAACGCGGCATTCATGGCAACCCCGTGCATGCGGTGCGAGCCAAGCGTTTCCAAGAGCAAGCGTGCACACACGTACATTTCGGCGTAACGCTTGCCTGAGCGAGACCGCTGCAGCCCGACCATCAGGCGACGGTTACCATTTCTGAGTCATTTTCGTTCGGATGAATGAAGCGCACCAATACACGTACGGCGCCAGTGTGCGGTGCGAACGGGACAGGTACGTTTCGTTGCGGCTGTTTTTTGTGTGTACCGCTGTACGCGTCAAAATTCAAATAGGAACCGTTCGAAGCGCACGAAACGTACATTTGCTCGCGGCCGGCTTCTTCTTCCAGCGAACTCGATCATTGTGCTGCGCATGTGGAAAATATGGTAGCACAATTTAGCTGGATCGATTGCCTTGACCGGTGTACTTCGACGCGAAGGCAACTGCGCTACAAGTATTTCGCAATCGTGATTCACACTCGCCGGCGTCAGCAGGACGTGAAGGGCAAGATTTCATAAAATAGCGAAATTGACAATTTTGGTAAAAAAGAAAGCCGAATCGTTGGGCAATGTTGAAATTCTTATAGGAATGTAAACTTATTGGACCAACGATCCTGTTGGAATAGAAAAATCCAAAGGGATAGTGAAAATGCATCCCATACTTAGTTTTTTGAAGGGCAAAATGGTATTATTGAAATTTTAATAGCATTCTTCGAATAGAGACACGCATAGAATTTTACGATCATAGTTCTCAGTGACCATTGAATGAAAGCATGAAATAAGTTACGAATTTCGCATTAGTTTATAACATATTAAACGAATTTATTCGTGGTGTCGATATTATAAACAAACGTTTCGCGCTAGATGTTTTTCAAAGACTTCGACTTTTAAGATGTAGTATTATCCTCGTACTCTGGATGCCTTTAGGTTGATACCCATTGAGTCACTACAATTTTCGGGAACGGGATGTGAGTGGAAACGGCCGGATATAGGAGAACTGCTTAATTCTTCCCGGCGGCTTGCTTCTGCTCGAACTGCTTCATCCTCGCCTCAATTTCCGGGCGGAAGTGTCGGATCAGGCCTGTAAAAAGTATAGCATGACGAACGAATCAGAAACCGTTTTCGTCCTTCCCCCTATCGACAACGTTGCTTACCTTGAACGGGCCAGGCGGCACCATCACCCAGAGCGCAGATGGTGTGTCCCTCGATCTGTTTGGAGATTTCCCACAGCATGTCGATCTCCGATGGGCGTGCGTTGCCCTCCACGAAGCGGTGCATAATCTTGTTCATCCACGAGATACCCTCGCGGCACGGGGTGCACTGTCCGCAGCTCTCGTGCTTGTAGAACATAATCAGGCGCGAGATGGCCTTGATCATGTCGGTCGACTTGTCCATCACAATAATGGCGGCCGTGCCGAGCGAGGTCTGCGCCTGTACCAGCCCGTCGAAGTCCATCAGCACGTCCTCGCAGACCGACTTCGGAATGACCGGCGTGGACGAACCGCCCGGGATGATACCGAGCAAGTTGTCCCATCCGCCGCGAATGCCACCGGCGTGCTTCTCGATAAGTTCCTTCAGCGGAATGGACATCTCCTCCTCGACCGTGCACGGCGTATTGACGTGGCCGGAAATGTTAAACAGCTTCGTGCCCGAGTTACGCGTGCGGCCGAACCCGGCGAACCAGACGCCTCCACGGCGACAGATGGTCGGCGCCACGGCCACCGTTTCAACGTTCGAAACCGTCGTCGGGCAACCGAACACACCGACATCGGCCGGGAATGGCGGCTTCAGGCGGGGCTTGCCCTGTTTGCCCTCGAGCGACTCGATGAGGGCCGTTTCCTCGCCGCAAATGTACGCGCCGGCACCGCGGTGCATAAACACGTCGAAATCGTAGCCCGATCCGCACGCATTCTTGCCAATCAGACCGGCCTGGTATGCCTCGGCGATGGCCAGCTGCATGTTGGACGCTTCGTTGTAGAATTCGCCTCGAATATAGATGTACGCGGCGCGGGCACCCATCGCACGGCCAGCAATCAGGCATCCCTCGATCAGCTTATGCGGATCGTGACGCATGATCTCGCGATCCTTGCATGTACCCGGCTCGCCCTCGTCCGCGTTCACCACCAGATACTTCGGGCGCCCGTCGGATGGTTTGTTCATGAAGGACCACTTCATGCCAGTGGGAAATCCGGCGCCCCCGCGCCCACGCAAACCGGAAACCTTGATTTCATCTGTGGCGAACAACATAGTTATCGATTAACCTGTGCCCATTATTGACTCACATCGACCTCCGATGGAAGCGTGCTTACTTATAATCCAGTCCGTGCCTTTCAGCAAAATTTCCTTCGTTTTGTACCAATCGCCTCGCTTCAGGGCACCCTTCAGGCGCCAATCGTGACGTCCGTAGAGATTGGTAAAGATTCGGTCCTGGTCAGCCAACCCGCCAAACTTCGTCCTCGTTTGTGGTGGTGGCGCAGATGCTTGGGCTGACTGCTGCCGTACCTGCTGCTGGTTGCAACCGGCTGCTACTGCCGAGCTGCGGATTGCCGCCGGAACGAGAGCCGCTGGAAAGAAGCATTCGGTTGGTTGAGTTTATTTGTCTTCAGTGTTATGAAAAATTACATAATTTACTCCTGCACAGACGATACGCAAAACAAATGTCCCATACGTGGACGGAGGAAGGAAATTTATTTAAGGGATTGATTAACGCACTGGCTACCTACCTAACTGCTGTTTTGGCATGCAGTTTATACGCACTAGGGCGTTCGCCATTGTTTAGCTTGGCACCGTTTGTGACCTTTTGCGTAGTCGCGAAGAGCTGTTTTTTACTTGACCGAGCTGCTGGTCAAAGAAATTTCGCGATATGAAGAAAAATACTGAACAGTAGTGTTGGACGTTCTGACCTGCACCCCGCACGTAAAGTTTGTCAAACCGGTCGTTCGAATCGAACCCAGCGACAAACGTGTCGTTCAATAAAACCTCTTCCTCTGTACAAAAAGTGATTAGGTAAATGATTTGAAACACATTTTCCAACGCATTAACCTTTTTGGACCAAAGACGTGTTGAATGTTTTGAAGACAAACTGGTTTAAACACAATAAACAACATTTTGTCTGAACCTATACCCAGTTCCACGCGATCGTACGGATGTCAAATGTTAAGCTTTAATTTTAATGTCAGATTATTGGCATCATGGCTGCAGCTGATCAAAGTATCCCAAGTGACCAAAAAGTATTTCTTGGTCTCCTTTGGTGAGTTGAAACAATTCGGAACAATTGAAAGATTTCAAGTTTATTTTTAAGCGGTTGGTGGTGTTCTAAATAAATTGAAGAAAGATGCCTTGAAAATTCCTTTCGGTACTCGTAATATGCGAGGAGAAGAAACGATCAGGATTTGAACAATGTCAAACATAAGAACATTTACATTTAAAAACACAACAAGAACGAAGCATTTGATGAAATTTGAATTTAAGCAGTTTTTTAACCTTCAACCCAAACACATAATTTACTTAAAAACAAGTTCATGGTTGTATTGCACATATTGTAATAGAAGCATTTTATTAAGGCCACTCAAAAGACAAAAAAGACGTTTGTTAATCCATTTATTTTGTTTTTTTTTTGTTTATTACGTTTAAATTTTACGATTATAGTCCATTTTACTTTGCTTCCTATGCCATTTTAACTTTTATCCATGGTATTCAGTTAATTTAGAATGCAAATTCGAAAGAAACCTTCGCTAGGTATATTTTACTTCTTATTCGTTTAGGGGTATTAGAGAATTTCATTCACCTGCCTTCAAGGATTACAGATAAAAAAAAACAAATGTTAAAGAATGTCTTTCAAAACAAACTAAGCTCAATCGTGCGATTCCATGTTAGGAGTTTCGTAAAGACGTACAAACGAAAATTCATCGGTCCACACTGCTGGGATCTACGGAGTATAGCTGTCCTTGATCTGGTTTTCCTATCTCGGGGTTATAGTATATATTTAATCAATTAAAATGTGTAACATCCTGTTTTTTCTATATGCATATTACTTCTGTCTTCAACTCCTAGCTCCTGGTTTCGTACTAAGATTCGATACCACTATGCTCCCGGTTGTGTGTATGATTTTTTAAATTGTAACTGAATATCATTCACACTCTCTCCGATCCTTTTTAGCAAATTCAAAATAATCTTGGAGGCAGTTTTTCTTTTAATTTCTGTTTTCAACTAGCAATTTTTCTATTTTCTTTTAAGAGCATGCTGCATTTATTTAGTTTCCTTTCGTTTCGCTTGATAAGGAACTTTCAATCACAAACCTTCACCAAAAAAATAAACTTTAACCATCCAGCCAGACACACCGTGTACAAGTGGAGAAAGTGAAACATTGTTGATGGGGTTTGCCTATTTCGAGTATAATTCATTTTACTTGTACGCAAATGTGAATAACAACACTTAATGCATCGTGCACGGTTAAGCAGAGATTCACATTATGTGTTGGAAAGGATCGCATTAACAAAACAAACAAAACAGTAGTGAGGAAGAATAACTTGTTCTTAGACATTCTAAATCAATGCGGCTACTACTTTTCGACACACGCGTGTTTTGCGTGAGCGGGCGGGCCCTTCCCTGTTTAGCTTCAATTGCAAAGAGATTGCGTGAAAAGAAAACTAAAAAAAAAAACCTGAACTGCATATTTGTAGGGTTAATGCACTCATGGTACGCTTTATCCGGGGTGTCGAAGCGTTGTACGATCGCCAAACAAATCTAAATGATGTTCGTTTCCTTTTGTAATTCATCTCCAGGGTTCATTAGCCGCCGCGCTTAACCTTTTCCTGGAGGGTTTCACTATTCGTGTTAACTCAAACATGCGGTGCTCGAAAGAATATCCGCTTGCCTAACCGATCAACAGTTTTCGCTACAGTTCTTATTGCTATTCGTGTTCGCTTGTCGCTTTTTGGATTTCAAGATGCCATTTTTTTTTTTCGATCAACAAAGGATCGTCGATAGCAGTAATGATAACAGTAAGCATGAGAAACAAATATAAATATAATAAATATAGTTCGTTGGAAAAAAAGTGCCAAAAAAAAACAGCACACGAGCAATTGCCTTCACTCAACAAAGCATTATGGAAGTAAGAGTAATCTGAGGATGTGTACTAGATTGGATCTCCGGTTCGGGCGCACACCCACTCACACCTACTAGTATCGATGCAACAATCCTATCAGCTGGTGTGCCATGTTGATTTTGCGGTTTGGCCTATTGTGGTTCACACAGGACACAGAGACATGGCGAGCAGGGCACGGTCGCCATAATGCCCCGCCAGAAGCGTTCGCCTCGTGGTTGCTTAGATGATTCTCGGCAGCAAAGTGGCGTAGTTGTAGTCCAGCACGACGGCGGCCGAAGTCGAATGAAGCAGGTGGGCCGCAGCATTAGCCGCGGCGGCCGCAGCTGCCGCCGGTTGCACCGGGACCCCGACGTTGCTAGTCGTCGGCTGCGAGGGCTTCGGGATCTTGTGCTGGAACACGCAGTGCGGCTTACGGCAGCCGCCCGGCTGATCCTCCCAGAAGCATGGCGTCGCCGAGCGCGGCTTTTCGATCTTCATGTGGCGCATGGTGCAGGTGCGATTGTAGCACTTCCCTTCCGCCCACATCTTGCAGGTCTTCTCGTGGCCGAGCGCCGCCGGCTCGTGGCGGTACTCGCAGCTGGTACCCTTCTTACATGTTGAGTAGTAGAAGAAGTAACAATCATGCAGATTCCTCGGTAGGTCCATAAATGGTGGATGGACCAACTTCCGACGAGGGGGCTGCTGCCTTTTCGATCGAAGAGCAATTTTCGAGCCCAACACTTGACCTCTTCTGCGGGGCAATTTCTCGGTTACGATCGGCGTTTTGATTGCTTTTCACTGTACCGTGCCTGTACGAAAATATCTCCCTTTTCACTGCTCCACTGTCCGCTGCTGCTGGTTGCTGCTGCTTGTGCTGCTGTGCTGCTGCTTCCAAACTTGCACTCGTCGGTAGCACCTTCGCTTTTGCTTGGTTGGCACGGCGGCAGAAGCGAACGCGGGCAGCTACTAACACGGGCACGGACACGTGCCGTGGCGAAAAATCACTACTGCGTACGCCGCTGTGTCAAAGGACATGGAGGACAGGAATTAGAATGCAAAAATACACAAAACTTCCTTTTTTCCACTTCCACGATATCAAAGCGCTGGTGCAGCCCTGTCGGAAAGTGTACGCAACTTTCTCCGACCATTGCACTCGATGAAAGCTCTCGTTGTTCGACTAATCTAGCTATCATGGTGACATTCGATTAAACAAAGGGACTGATTTAAAGTTACAGTTACCAACTGTGAATCAATAGATTTTCTACCATGGGACTTCTCATTCTGGGGTTTTAATCAATAAATATCGCATGTAAAAACAGTAATGCACAACATCAGTCGATTGCAGTCTAATTATGCCTTAACACCGCCATATATTTTATCGTGTTTGGATCGCAGGTGCAATGAATAGTTCAATCCGAACAGTTGAAATTAAAAGCCACCATATGGGTATTGAACGTGTACTTATTTTTAAACTAATTTCTTAATTTTATACCCAAAAAGGATTTGATCGTGTTCACAAAAATTTCTGTAATTTGCATGTGGAATCACGTAAGGCACACCTTGTGTGTAGTAATCGTAATTCAGCAATTGAAAAAATCGATGAAGTCTCTTACAGATTAGTGATGGACAATCATTGATAGGTTCGGCAAAAAGAGAGAACCGGGATAGCTTGAAGATTTTTTTTTACCTACAGGGTGTTACCTGAAACTAATAAACATCGAAAGCATGAATTTTCTTTTTCTTCTTCTATTCTCCGGGTTGGGATATAATCTCCTAGGTAATGTTGGACTTTATGTTCTCTTGTACCTATTCAGAGGCATACCGAAAGTATTGAAAACATCCTGATTACATCACCGCCTAAACAATTTTAACTGAATCAGCACAACTGTCGTTCAGCCGATCTGCGCGCTTTTTCCAGCTGTTTTCAGAGAGATTGATTTTGTTCCATTGAACCTGTAGCTCCCCCTGCTAGGAACGGATTGATCCTGAAAGGTGCATGTTTCACAGAACTCCCAACACTACAAAAGTACTATTTGTTTTGGCATTCTTCAGAAAAAGAGATATGAATTTCGATTTATATGTATTAAAAGAACGTGTATTTTGTGAATAAGAATATACTCTTTGGATCCATTAGAACGCACCATCGTCTGTGAGATTTTTCTTGTTCCCGTGAACAATGATGGCTGCGGAAACGCCAACAATCAGCCGAACCATCACGGAAACCCTCACACAGGATGAATCCCTTCCCGGTCCTAGCAGCGGCTCGCGAGAGGCAAGTAGTTCGCTTTTATCGGGGTGTGTGAGTAAACGGCGATACTTTACGTTTGTTCAACACAGTGGCATGATCAATTTCCCACCTCGGCCCGTTATCTTGCGTGCACGAGCGTACCGTGATTTGCGTATTTCCTCCACCACCGTACGGTTCTGACGAAAATGTCCGTTCGATTTGCGTTGTCCTACTCGTTCGCCCAAAGGGCCTTATGGAGTATCTCCGCGGCACATCCGGGGTGCCTCAGGGCACAGTACAGCACGGCGTCGACAAACGCGCGGCAGTTTCCCCTGGAAGGCGTGAAGATCCTCGATCTCACCCGAATCGTTGCCGGACCGTACTGCACCATGGTGCTCGGTGATCTCGGCGCGGAGGTGTACAAGATAGAGCGTCCATTTGCGGGAGACGAGTCACGCAAGTGGGGCCCCCCCTTCATGCACAACTCGAAGGACTCGGTGTACTTCATGGCGGCGAATCGCAACAAGAAAAGCGTTTGCGTGAACCTGAAGACGGGCCGGGAGGTCATTCACGAGCTGGCGAAAAAGTGCGACGTGCTGGTGGAGAACTACGTGCCGGGCAAGCTGGACGCACTTGGGCTTGGCTACGAGACGCTGAAGGCGATCGCACCGTCCCTGGTGTACTGTTCCATTACGGGGTTCGGCTCGGAGGGGCCGTACAGGAGCAAACCCGGGTACGATGTGATTGCGGCATCGATGGGTGGACTTCTGCATATCACCGGAAGCGAGGATGGAACGCCGGCAAAGGTCGGTATAGCGATCACCGACATCGCCACCGGGTTGTACGCACACGGCGCGATACTTGCCGCCCTGCTGCAGCGACATCGAACCGGCCGGGGGCAGAAGATTGATGTGAACCTGTTCTCGACGCAGGTCGCCTGCCTTATCAACGTGGCGAGCAACTACCTGAACGCCAACAAGGAAGCGAGGCGGTGGGGCACGGCCCACGAAAGCATCGTGCCGTACGAAGCGTTCGAAACGCAAACGGGCTACATCACACTTGGCTGCGGAAGCGATGCTCAGTTCGTTTCACTATGTGAGCTGCTGGGAGTAGCCGAACTGGCCCAGGACGCTCGTTTCATTAGCAATCGGACGCGGGTCGATCACAGGAAGGAACTGATCTCCATTCTGTCCGCGATCCTAAAACGTAAATCTTCGTCGGAGTGGATGCAACTTTTCGAGGGAGCTTCTTTTCCTGTTGGTCCGATCAACAGCATGCGGGAGGTGTTTGAGGATCGCCATGTTCAGGCAATCGGTCTGGTGAAAACGCTACCCCATGCAACGGCAGGAGAAGTGAAGCTGGTCGGTCCGCCGGTGGTTTACGGTGAAGCCAGAAACGAAATAACATCCCCTCCTCCCCTTCTGGGGCAGCACACGGACGAAGTGCTGCATGATCTGCTTGGGTATGGGGATGAGGAAATAACTCGTCTGAGAAAAGATAAGATAATACAATAAATCACTATACGACGGGTACTTCGCATTTTAATCTAACAACATTGCATTTTTAAATTGCTTCTTTCCGTAAATAGTCTTTTCGCACGATAGAAATAACAGCAACTTCGGATTCGCTATAATTCCAGGAACCGCCAGTATTACGGTTACGGCTACAGAAACCGCGCAACGGCAAAAAAGTGCAATGGACAAACGGGACGGTCGATAACGAGCATATGAACAAGAAAAAATCCAAGTGCTGCTGTATCTACGTCAAACCGCGCGCCTTCGGGGAGAGTTCTTCCGAAAGCGAAGACGAATGTGAGCATTGCTTTGGGCATGTGGAGCTGAAGAAGAAAAATCAAAAACAATCCCCACCGACCAACGGGGACGATGACGATGGTGAGCACGACAATTCCGATGGCGCCGATGGTCCAATGCAACCGGGAGATACTGTCCCGGAGGGGGGCAAATCAGAGAATTGAAGATGAAGTCATGTGAGAATTGACTTTCGCGGTTGCTCAACAAACGACAGACAAGGACGCTGCAGGCACGGAGAGCGGTGGCACAGGAAGTAGTGTAGATGAACTAAAATGTATTTAGAACCAAATTTGTAAATAAAAGAAATAAGTAAAATAAAGTTAAACCATTAGCATAGTAAAACGAGGGGTTTCTTTTTTCTAGATATGAGAATCTCGTTGTGGCTATTGAATATGATGATTTGGAAACTTCTTTGAATTGCAAGGGGGTGCAAAACTCACAGTTTTTGCTCACGAGGTAAGATCCTAAACGGTTTGCTCTCATTAAGTTGAATAATAACGTAACGTTTAGCCTTCCGAATTTATGAACATAATCTTTGAAAAAATAAAATAAAATAAAATTCATGCCCAATTATACAATTTTGCATCCCTGCGGCACTTTCCGACCGTGTTTTTTCTGCTCCAAAACGCTTTGCTATCGGACATTATCTGTTGACATCCCGCACAGCTGACTTCTCGAGAAGTATTCATAAACTACCACAATTGTGACTGTTGATCGGAGCCGCTGTCAGTGCGGAATATTTATTTTTATATTTGCTGCACTCTTCGATCAGCCGTCGTTCTCTGTAGGTGGTGAGTAATGAGTACAGTGTAATTGGTCGATCCGGTCGGAGCAGTACGGGTGCGGAAACATTGGAGACGGGTTTAAACAGGCCAATTTTTGCAATAATTTCCACTCAATCCGAATTTGGTGCAAGCTGCATCGATCGAGCGTAGCGATAAATGTGGGATTGATTGTAGGCTGTTTGCGTTGTGTGTGCGCGTGTGTTGATTTGCACGGGAGGTTAGCGTTTCTTCTTCTTCCGCGTACATCGCTTAGGGCTGCGTTGTGCCAAGCAAAACATCCCGTCGCCCGCCAGCGAACGACGGCAGAAGACGGAGACGGAAAACGGTGAGCCGACGATAGTGAAAGTGTACGGCGCGACTTCGTACTCGGTAAATACGGCGGAACACGGCAGTACAGTACTGCTATTGCGTGTGTTGGGTACGCCGCACGAGCCTGAACTACGGTGGGAACGCGATTTGCCATGGCGGAAGCGGACGATGTGCCGATGGCTGACGCAAGCAGCACATCCAGCACCCCCAGCGAGCCGGACGACGCGGGGCTGTTATTGGAGAACAGTCCGTGGGTGTTCCTGCCGGAGCCACTGTTCAACAAGGTTTTCCTGCAGCTGCAAGCTCGCGATCTGCTGAACGCTGGCCAGTGCTGCAAGCGCTGGTACAAGCAATCGTTAGACGACTACATCTGGAAGCGGTACTTTCAGGCTGAGTTCAATGTGGATCCGTCGATTCCGCTGAAACGAGGTAAGGATACCGCCCCAATAAAACGCTTATGCCATGAAGGCATGCCAAATCGATAATCGCGAAGGGCAGATCGGCGGATCACGTCATGGTGACATAATACAACGACGATCGACAACCAAGCCGTCGTGTGTTTATATTAAGCGACCCTGAAACTACGGCAGCGCGGTACAGCGTCATGGGCTGATTATTTACGTCCTTAAAAAAATCCATCCAACAGGTGCGGATTCCTGGCGCGCCGAGTACCGCCGGCTGACGAGCAACGTACCGATGGTCTTGACGGACGTGCTGACGAACCATTCGCACCAAGTGCTGCACGTAAGCTTTTCGCACAACGGCAAAATGTTTGCCACCTGCTCGAAGGACGGATTTGTCATCGTAAGTACCAAGTACCAACTATACGACAGACGGGCGAACTACTGGTTATCGTTTTTACTAAATGCTTGACCCAATTACAGCTCTGGAACTCGGCCTATCCTTCCACCATACGCGATTCGTACGATATGCGGACGCTCAGCTGGAAATACACGCAGTTTTCGCAGTTCAACCAGAGCGACACGCTGCTGCTGGTGTCCGGGGTGCACTTCGGTTCCCCACACAGCACTTCCGGCGAGATTGCGGTGTTTACTGTTCAAAGTAAGTTTTTGATAAGACCGGGAGGTGGGCCGGCCACCGGATCTTCTTGCAAAGACCGCTGCCGCACGTTTCAGATGTGGTTTATTACTCCTTTCTTTACACTTAATTAGCTCTAACGAATCCGTTACACATCCGATCGCCGAGGGAAGTTTTCGTTGGTTTGATTGCTTAACTCGGCCTACTCGTTGATCTACGGTAGATGACATGCACAAATTTCAATGGTAACGTGCAGTTTCCATCGGAACAATCGGAAGATGAGTGCACAAAAAAATCTTGGCTTGCTAGATGACATTTATATTGTGATCTAATGAACAAAGTTTTTTCTTCAATTCTCAATCAGTCGGAACCGTAAATGCTCAAAGAGGCTACTTTCGGTTCCCATTTACTTTAAACTGGATGATGATAAGGAAAAAACGTGTACATCCATAAAAAAAGAAATCATAACTGACGGCAAGAAAAAGTGTTTGGAAAAGCTGATATTGAAAAAATGCATTGAAATTGTAATAAGTTTTGGTTACATTTTGCAGATGGCTTCACTCTAAAATGCCGCGTGACGAACCGGCCGTACGACATCTTCGGCACATGGTTCAGTGATCAGCATCTGCTGTCGGGCGACTTGAGCTGGCTGGCACATCTCGTCAGCACGTCGGTACTGTGGCTGAACAAAGCGAACCAGGAGGTGGACTCGGAACACACCCCAGTGCGCAATCAGCTGTATAAATTCTACAATCGCAACGCCAGCTCGATACGGGCGATCATGATAGCGAACTGCCCGTGGTTGAACGAGGACAATGGCGGCAAAAAGGAGAACGAATCTGGCGAAGGCTCGGCCACCGGTGAGCGGGCAACATCGGAGGAGGGTCCTAGCGGAAATGAGCGCCGCGCGGGAAATCCACTGTCGCACTACCAGATGAACCAGGACATGGACTCCGACGACGATCCGGAGGATGCGCCGGCTGCGGCCGAGGAGCGTAAGTGTATTTAGAATGCCTGAGTGGTCTCGGTCGCTCGTCCACTGGGAGAGAATTGAACGCCTTTGTCCGTATAATTTTAGCTGTTCGTCATCCTGAAGTGAATCCGATGGCCGCACCGCAGTTCGTGCCCGACCATGGAGATTACGCCGGACCGATACAGTATCTGGAAGAGTACCGGCAGGAGTACGAAGAGTCCTATTACGAGTCATCGGACGACTGCCTGGGGGACGACGACGACGAGTGCGAGGACGAAGATCTATCCGAGGGCGACGACGATCTGGAGAACATTTGTCCCAAGTATTTGATATTCTCGACCGGGTCGCGAACGTACACACCGCATCAGATCGGCTTCAAACGGATCACGAGCGTCAACTTTCCCCGCCGGCTCGATCCGGGTCCTTCGCTGCGCGAACGACTTGCCCTGCGCGAGCGGCAGCGTGAGATGCAGGTAATTATGGGCCAGATGTCACCGGAAGAAATTCGCCTGCAGTATATCTTACAGAACGAATCGCCCCCGGTGGAACCGAACTGGGGCAACTTCGACGAAGTGGCCGGCCGGTTCGACAAGGTGGACAAGCTGATTGACCTGCACGGCCACATCATCGGGATGGGGCTGAGCCCGGACCACCGCTATCTGTACGTGAACAGTCGACCGTGGCCGAAGAATTGCGTCATTCGCAATCCGCTGCAGCCACCGGCGATCGCACAGGAGATCGACATACACGTGATAGATCTGATGACGCTGAAGAAGGTGGGCAAAATGCTGCGCGCCCACAAGGCGTACACCCCGAACACGGAGTGTTTCTTCATCTTCCTGGACGTCTGTGATAACTATGTGGCCAGGTAAGAGAGAAAATGGTTCATTGTTATTTGTTTGCAAAGTCACATCGCGCTGCTGCTCATTTCGGAGTATTTTCCTTTCCGACCCTCGCAGCGGTGCGGAAGATATGCACGCGTTCCTCTGGGATCGATACTACGGCGTTTGTCTGGCGAAGTACCAGCATGACAACGTGGTGAACAGCGTTGCATTCAACCCCCGTGATAATGAGATGCTTGTGACTACCAGTGATGACTATGAAATCAAGGTAAGTTTGACGAGTGCGTGCGGATGGGCATTTTGTTTTCATATGTTTGTCTTCATCTCAGATTTGGCGATCACTATCCAAAGCGAAAAAACTGGGCATCCAACCGGTCGGGCGGGCGTCCGAGTACAGGAAGAATAAAGTTAACCGTCCGCCGCCGCAGCCCCATCAGCACGCAGGGCGATCGTACGTTTAAGTACGGTATTCAAAAAAAAAAAAAAGAACCACAGTGCCGAAAGCCGCGTGATGTTTTGATAACTACACAAGCGGCGGGACCAGGAGAGAGTAACCATCGAATCTCTAGTCGGAAAGAAGAACGCGAAAGAGTCGCGTTTTCAGTACAAGAAGGGCGGTGAGCCATTGTTGAATTTGTTTTCTGTATTCCAGAATCGTTTTATATCTTTTATCCACCTTTAAATGAGTCCTACCGAAACTAAATATTCTTAGTTAATAATGTTGATGATGTAACTGATAAGAGGTATCTGGGATACCTTGAACAAGCGTTTACGAATGGAAGTTCATTGAGGGTATTCGTTATAATCAATCCGACAGGAAAGTCGTACGAGTAGTCTGACTACTACACAAAAGAAGAAGATAAAAAAACGACGCAAAATGCTCCTTTTGATATATAGCCCGTGAGAAAAAAACGCATCACAATCATTTTAAAATCATATGCAACGGCAAGCAGCTCTCAAATTTCGTAAATGAATGAAAAGGATTTGTTTTGTAGCAGTTACATTTTCACACATTTAACGGGTTGTTTGGCGTGGTAGTAGAGCATCACTCGCGGCAAGCATCTTAAAATTGTAATTATTTTATTTTTTTTCAAATTTGATTTTATTAAAATGTATTACAACTCCATACCAAGTGTTAAGTAAAGTAAGAAACGTGTTTACTCTTAATTACTCATAGGAAAGCGCATGAAGTCGTGTCATCAAAATCGTAAAATTTTGGTAATGCGTAGATACGCGAACAAAAAATCTCGCTAATAAATATTTTGTTATGACACTTTGGAAAATTTGTTCGATATATTATTTTATTCTATTATCAATTTTTTTTTGCTACGAAATAATATACTTGAATTTTTTATCTCGTCTGTAAGGCACGAATGAAATAAATCGTATGCTTAACCATGTGCCATAAACCGCTTTTACCATTTGATCAGGTGGTGACATTATCTCGAACATTTCTTAATATGCTAATATTTGCCGTATTTTTTTCAATATCAAAATGCACGTTATCAAATCAAATGCACGTTTAGGACTCAGCTACTTGATCCTGAATTCACTGCAACATGAAATAGTGAAAACACTTGCGAATAGAATTGAGGAACAAATGCGCACAGTCTAGTTCAAGGTACTGCCGTACCTCAAATGCTTTTATTCGTATAGTGAAGAAAAACTTCCCTTCTTATCAATAAGAACTTGTTGTGACCATTGAGCGCAGGAGATAATTAGAATGAATCATCCCTTTGTGCTGCCTCCCCATTAACCTGCGATTATTGAACTCGCCGAACCTTGATGGATGGAATAACATATTGCTTTATTTCCAGTGGTCCGTCTATCCACACGATCGTGCAGATAGGAAATGTAAATAAACAAGAATATGCTCCACCTTACGCAACGTATTTCTTATCTCTTATTTGACAATTTAAAAAAATAACATTGTAAACAAACAAACACAGAAGTAATACATTTACACCGCTCACTGGTGCAGGGTGATTTCAAACCTATCGGGTATCCTGTTTGATCGCCTGATCGTTGATCGGTTCCGGGTGCACTTTCTGGCTCTGTGCTTGTTGCTGCCTTTGCTGCTGTTCTGCCATTTCGCGCTCGCCGTACAAATCCAGCGTCTTGCCGTACCACCAGACGAGCCCATCGAAGAACACGCCGATAGATGTGAGACCTGAGGCATGAAGTGATCAAATTTAGTGTCAAGATTCGTTTTGTTTGAGATACGATTTTGTCACGAGCACAATCTGGCTTTTAACGTGAGGCCGTTTACTTTTAAATTCGTATGTTAGTTTGCATGTCTATAATTTAATGATAACTGTAAGAATAATTGCTATAATTTTCTAGCGGCGAAAATGTTCAGTTTGAACAGTTTAAAGTTATTCAATTTCTTGTTGTTGTTTTTTTTAATTTGGTAAGAAAAAAAGGTACATAAACTTACACAGCGCCGTTATGTTGATGTAGTACCGGAACAGCTTCTGATCGTATAGTTGACAATTGCCCCGCTTACCGCACTCTTCCGTCCACACCAGACAGGTACTGTCGATGATCCGGCCATAGATGATCGGGCCGGGGATGAGGGCGAACAGACTGATCATCATCAGGATGAGACCCTGCGTGAAGGATTTATCTTGCTTCGAAACGCACCTGGAATGGAAGAAAGAATCCATTGTGTTGGTTTTGTAATGCACAGCTGCAAAAGTGCTTCTCTGATAATCGTTTCCACCTACCGATAGTTCACTAAAAGGTTACCGATCCTTCCCGACGCACCGAGACAGTTGATGATGCTAGAAATGATGGAAAACAGATAGAACCCGATGGCACAGCCCTTCAAGCACGCGCCCGGGACCAGCTTGGCCGAGTAGAGGACGCTATCCGGTGGGCTGGTCGTCGCTTCGCGCTTCCTTCGACGAGCTGACGTGTTGTCCGTATCCGTCACGGCGTCGTTGCTGGACGAAGGTGGATCGTTCACACCATTTTCCGTTGTCTCATCCGGCTGATATTCGCCAGAACCCGCTTCGATTGCTTCCGGTGCCTTTTGATCCTCGTGGGTGAGGGTGTAGTTCACCGTGGTTTCATTTCCCGCAAGCAGCTTTATTGTGTCGGTCGAAGCCGGAGGTGCAGTTGGGAACGGTTGATCCACCGAGACGACAGCCGTTGGACCTGTCGTGGTTATGCCGGCGGTGGACGTCTCTCGGTACGCTGCGGTCGTGGAGACCACGTCGTGGTACGCAGTAGAAGAGAAAGGGTTCGTCTTCCGCTCCCAGGGTAGCGTCGTGATGTGCGAGTAGTTCTCGTTCTGACACGAACAGTTGTCGTAGTACTTCTCACCCGTGTGCCAATTCTCGCAGCCGGCGTGGCAGGCGGAGAAGAACGTGATACCCGTGTCCTCCTGGCAGATCGGACTGTATGCGATCCCGTCACAGTGGCAGCGGCTGTTGCACTCCGTCGTCAGGTTAAGCCTGCCTTTCACTAGCGGCATCGTTCCGTCGGGGCAGGTGAGGAAGAGGTACGAGATCTGCCCGGCCATATAGCCGACGCCGACGATCACGTTCCAGAAGAGCAGCTTCCGCGGGGACGGCTTCTTCTTCGAGATGACGATGCCGGATATCAGGAAGCCGGCCACCATGCCGAACAGCGTGATCGGGCCCGTGATGACGGTGGCGTTCGCCGTGGCCTTGTGGAACTGCACCTCGATGTACTTGCTGAGGAAGGTGATGTAGCCGCTCGAGCCGAGGATGTAGAATATACCGGACAGGATGTTGTACATGAGCAGCTTGTTCTTAATCAGCCGCATCAGTGCTCTTGGGAAGTCTACAAAATGGAAGGAAAAGAGATGTCGTTAGTTCACATTTGCCGACCGCTTTGCTATAAGCTACAACCATTTAGCTTGGGAAACTCCACGATGCTTTCGACGTAATCGGACACGTGCTCCACTGGGGCCGGTCGCGTTTGCCGCGGTTTGCTGAGACTTTGCTTCTCCTTGCCAAAAGCCTCGGCATCGTTCATCAGTATCACGGGCATGTTGGAGTTGGGCCGCTGGCTTTTCGGGGATTTCTTCGGAATCTCCTTGGGGAACATACCGATGAGGATGGCGAAGAAGAGCATCGCAACACCGAGCAGTATCCAGCCCAACCACCAGGCTCCGAGCCATCGCGGGTCGGAACTATCGATGATCGGCGTCTTCGTCGGGTCGATATAGATCTTCAGCGCCAAGTAGCCTGAAGCAAGCGAATGCAGGTATTTGAAGGTTCATTACGAACTGTTTGTTCCTAGACTCAGAAGAGTATACATACCGAGCGCAAATCCTACCACCGGTCCGAAGGTCCGCAGCGAGGAAGCGTAAGCCAGCATGAGCGGCGTGTTGGTTTTCTTCGTGTTGTCGTCCAGATACGTCTGGCCGAGCGAATAGTACAGTGTGTTGCCAATGCCCAGCACGAACTGCGACATGAAGATCAGAATGAGCGGGACGACGGAGATCGTTTCGAGGCACTCCTTCGGCGAGGCAGTGTCCAGGCAGAGTCGGTTGGTGCTCTTCACCATGACGGTGTAGTTCTGGTGCGATCGGATGCGCGCCTCATCTTCCTCCCGCTCGCGGATGTACTCCTTGGTGAGCCGCAGCGCGTCGTCGCCGGCTCCGTAGATGAAGTGCGGCATGGCGAGGATGAAGCAGGAGAGTGCGCAAAACACTACGCCCCAGGCAATCCATCGGGGTCGGTTCCGATGGCCGCCAACGTACGAAAGGATCAGCGAGAGCAGGATCTGTGATATTTCGTTGCCACTCAGGATGATACCTTTATGCCGAGAGGAGCGATGAAGTAAATGGTACTGCTTGAGATTTATAGGCAATTTTTAATTTTTGTAAGAATTAAGTGAATCAAAGTGATTTGTTGTACGAAGAATCGCATTTCTCTAAGATCACTTATTGTAAAACATGTTAAATTCAAAGACCACATTTCAACTATAAGCATTATGTAGAAATAAAATCAATTTAAAATCAATATCGGGCAAGCGCTCCAGACGGGCTCGTGCTTTGGTCAACTATATATTTTCCATAACATAACGAGGCCAAATGTGTCTTCTTGAGTTGCAGTCCTCCAACTCGTTACCTCAGCTATCCGTAGCCCCCCGTAGACTTGGGAAGGCCATCTGAAGCTGAGCTCTCAAGGATCAAAGAACAAAGATCTTCCTTTCTTCCTTGGTAGATGCCAGGCATCCTCGCGACATGTCCAAAACCAGTGTAACCTCTCAACCTTTACAATAATTTTTATCCTTGCTCGAACATGTCAAGTGCGTAATGGACAAGGGTCTTATCAGGGATCCTCGCAGTGCAAACAATGCACGATTGAGAGATCCATGGATCTCCTGGGGGGTGTCTTTATTGGATGACACCCCAGGGATCCGAGAGCAAAGAAGTTGTGTGCTACATCCAGCTCATCCCTATAATTTAAAAAAAATCTCTGCAACATTTTACACAAATAACAATGTTTATAAACAAACTTATTCATTTGTTAGCTGTATGCGTTTGTTTAGCGCGGATAAATGATTGGCTTCATCGATTGATTGGAAAATCAAAATCGCTAATCATTTGCTAGCCATTGCGAAGAATAAAACAATTAATCAATCAATCAAACGGCGCTTCGGTCGATCGGGTTGATTAGAAACCCTGGCACAACGCAGGAGAAAACTCAACCATCTTTCTGGCTAAGGAATCGTAAAATCACAAAGTACGGGCGTAACATTCCGGTATACTTTCATAGTACCGTCACGGGTCTTTTCGAATAAGTAATCTTTCGTGAACATTACTAAGGTTGATTACAGACTAGTTCAACCTTTCGATATTCGTCTTAGTACCAGCTACAGTGCGTTTTGATTATTCAATGCAATTTTTGATCATTAAAAAAAGTATTTTAAAAGATGACATTATAATGTAGCTGATAAGGCGAGAAGTTAGTATGCACGTTTTCCACGATCTCTGTTACATTATGCATCAATCTAAATTAACATGCATAACAGATAAACTTCATGCGTGAACAATAATTGCTTTAAGAACAAAAGGGAGCGCCATCTACTCGATGTCCTAGTAGTCGCCTGCGGAAGTATTCCTTGTTCACACTTAGTCGGCACAGCTGTTTACAAGACGATAGCATCATGTAACTCTAGTTCCTGGCAGAGTGCTGTGATACACCTAACCATGGATCTTTTGTGCCGCGGATTGAACATAAGGGGCACACGCACGTTCATCGTGAGAAATTGATCAGCCTTTTCAGTTTGAAGAGCAATTCCAATGGCTAGATTGATGTTTGCCCGGTACACACCGTCGGCTTTTATCAATTGGCTGGAGGTCATCTCTTATCGCTGTAGGTAGGTTGTTGACATTGGTCTGATAGTTTTCGTGGGCCGTAAAGTGGGACTTGGCAGTGCAAGCTACCGTTTTTATCACATAAGCTCTTTCCTTTCTTTTATCACATACATCTTGGAGTAAACACATTTTTTGCAACAAATAACCCACTCGAAGTTCTCTGGACCTCTCACACGGAAGTTACGGTGTGAGGTATTAGCTGGTACTCTGTGAAGGTATTCCTCCGGTGTCTAGACGCAACTGGACTGCGATCGTACCCTAGATAAAGACGGGGCCCGATATCCCCGATAGCGGTCGATAGTGGATTGAGCCCTGTACAGGACGTGTGACGTCCCCGAACCCATTGTGCCCGGGAGATAATGTGCGCGGGGAGCTTGGCGCTGTGGTGGTGGAGTGGTTTGATCTAATCTGGAATTCGTGCCCCCCCCCACACCCCCCCCCCCTCCTGAGGCAGATTATCGTCCATTGCTTATGCTTACCGGTGGTGGAGGACGGAATTTTGAACCGTTTCTCGAGCGTCGTGAGGGTGATGACGAAGTAGATGTACGCCATCGCCTGTACGGTGCCGAGGAACCCGTAGACCAGGATGAACGACTTCGGGGTCGCAAACCGCTGCATCCAGGCCGGATGCCAGCAGGATATGCCGCAGAGATAGTTGGACTTCATTGTGGTGTACGGTTGTACCGTTGGCTATTTGCAATATCACTGTTTAGAGCTTCTTCCACTTTGTAGTTACCGCACTAGAACTAAATATTGCAATCACTTAAGCACTACTTGTACACTCCAAAGAGGTCGCTCCTTGTCAAAAACCCTCTAGATCGAATGAAGCAAAACCATCGGTAGTTTTAGCAAAGGGGGTTCCCGCGGTTGTCGGGAAAATGCTCCGGCTTTCCGATCACGTTACGAGAGTCCCGAAAGTCACTATCACTTATCATGGCGCGCCGAACGAGCTGGCAGACTGGAGTGCCGAAAGCGTAGGCCTTGCAGGTTGGTGGCCGTGTTGGCTGCGATTGTGCGAACCCTGACCGTGCTGGTTGGTTCCCGACGACTTGGCAACCCGACTGGCGCGACGACCGCTATCCGATCGATTGGTGCAGAGAGTGAGCCGGATCGGCTTGCAACCCGGGGAGTCCTGTCGCACGGTGAGATACGGAGCGAGGGCAAGATAATCACGTCTCTTATCGGAAACAACCAACCCACCCACACTCCACGCCTTATGGCCTCACAGGTGTCACCGTGCTAGAATGAGTGGGCAATTTCTTTCAGACAGACCGCGCGTTCATGATGGACGGTCATGCTGTGCGAGATGGTCCGATAGTCGGCCCAATCGGTCCGATAATTGGGCTTATTCTCGCCTGTCGCCATCCGGCATTTGGCTTCCTTCTTTGAAATGCGGCAGAATTTGGGAACGGGCCAGTTATCTTGTCATACCAGCGAACGTCAAAACAACAGCAATTGTTAGCACCCACTGCCCTTGTCTCCCATTGGAGACCAGGGGGGAACCGTTTTCGTCTTTGATACGCGATAAGGATGTAAATGGGATTTCGATACGGAGAAAATGTTTGTACGTATGGCTACGTATGGCACGTTGTGTGCCGATTATATTTTCACGATAAGAATTAAAATACCGATAATTTTCACACAGCACGATCGCAATGCATGTATTTTTTATACCTCGATTTATACGGAAGGGCCCTGTGATACTAGTGGGATTAAACCAAGGTCGGACAGACTCGAAAAAACGAGCAGGAGGTTGAAGTTGGGTTTCCTTTCATCTGTTGCATTGAGGCAGGTAAGGAAATAAACCTCTATTTTCAGGGGATCCACATCAGATTTTATTGCAGGTTGTTTGTCGATTGGATCAGTCTTCTTCGTTACTGGTGCAATGTTTGCTATCGGAGGGTTGCTCCCTATTATAGATTTTCGACACAGATATATATTGCTGATATGAGTATTTTTTCCTACTGCCTCCAGTTCTGTTTGGAATTAAAACTTACATTGCAGCTTTCATCTGTAATTATGTGTATTCTAGTTTACAAACTACATGGTTCCTAATGGCGTCTACACTGCACAGTTCCCATCTTATTGTGAAAGTGACAATTTTTCTTCAAGCCTCCCACTTGATCGTTTGAATTATCTAACACAGGTGTCTGGATTTCAGACCGCGTACTGTCAATAATCGAGAGTTGTTTCACATTTGATCAACATTTTCGTTGAAATTATCCGAGTTTTGTTTCTGTGTTAAGAATTTGGCATTCCCGGAGGATAGTGATATAATTTTGGACATAACAATGAATTTTTATTTATTCAGAAGTAGAGCCTTTTCAGTTGTTGCCTTTTCAAAAACAAGAGTTAAGGCTAAGGGGCTTTGCCAATCCAAGCTAATAAATAGGATGCATATTTTAGTTTAAAAAAGAATAATTTTTAATTAATTTTTAATGATTTAAAAATGAATTTATTGCAAAATTTTAGAGTGTAAGATTAATAAGCAAAATTACTGTATGTTTTTCCGTCAGGCGTTTGTAAGCCGCGTTTTCTGACGATGACACTAGACGGCATAAGGACGGTGATATGGAAAAGAGCATCCTGACAAGAGATCAAATGGCATGGATCGTTGCATCCCCAACCTTATCTAGAGAGCAGGGTGAGAAAACTGTGCAAGCACGCATATAAAGTGCAACACAATAGTGTAGTGTGGAAGTGTAGTGTAACAAAACTAGAAGGACGTTTGGGTAAAGAAAATAAATCTGGTACTAATTCATCTTTAGAGGTGTTTTCACTTTGCATAATCAAATATAATATGAAAAATTCATGCAAGCCGTGCAAAATCGTATGATGTTGCGATTTTTGCTTGTGTCGCTTGTTTTCTAACAATTCATTAAAAAAAACCAAGACAAACAGAAGACTGCTAATCGTTTAATGCTGAAGCAAGTTTAGGTGTTTTTGTTGGCCATACAGCAGGCATTAGGTAATATTTTTTTCCTCTTGTTGTTCCAATGGGCAAACACATCGTCAAATTGCCAACCGCCCCATCGGGCACTAATGATTAGCCATTTAAAGAACGGTAAGCTTACTCTGCACAACCGGTTTTTCAAATTTCTATGTTAGTTCTTCAATCGGCTGCTGGCTACGGTCAGCCATAGCAAGTTCGATCGTTTTGTGCCAGTTGCGTGTGGGGAATTGAGAACAAGTGTCAACACACACCTAGAGGGCTTCGGCCATGTCGGACAGACATTGCGGTTGGACGAGGGCTAAACGGGGAGACGTTCGAGACGAGTAGTTGCGAAAAATAAACGGTTCGCGGGACGGATCATACGGCGAAGAACAAATGTGCCTGATCACCGTGTTTTCGAAAGGCAAAGCTATCGAGAATGATCGATGAATATGTTGTTGTTGCAACAGGGGATGTACCAGTGTATTAATCTTTTTTGTAATTTTTTGGAACATATGATATGGCGAGATTATTAGAGTGTCTGAACAACAAGCTGAATTAAACCTTCGATTTGCTTTGGCACTTGATCTTTTCAATATTTCTTTCTTCGATACAACCAGCTTTAATGAGGCATGTGGGTGAAGGTAAAAGTCGCCGTTATTCCACTTCCCTCGGGTAACTTTACATCACTTGTCCTCATTTCACTCAAGGTGGTTGACAAGTATGTGCATGAACTGAATGGATTAGGCCAGCAAATGTAATTAAAATAGCTAGGTCTGAATTTAGAGAAATATAAAGAATTTGTTCAAATTCAAAGCATACTGCACATCTTTCTAATGCGTTACAAAACACCAAAAACATATTTTACGTAAAAGTTATTCCACAGCTACACTACAGCAAATCCTCTAAGCCCAATCGTTGAGGACAAAAAATGCCGATTTGTTTTTTAGAAAAACATGCAACTAATTTCACATTGAATCTTCGCACGGGTGGTTCACTAATCAACTACATCGAAAGGTAAAACTGCGAACAAAAAATCCGGAAGTTGGCCGTCACCGTTTTTCCAACCCAACCTCGCGTGCTTGCGCCGTTGATTTATTTGGATAAAAGTTAATTCGTTCCGGTCGCACTCTTCTCACTCTGCACGTCCACAAACTGTCATTAGTGACACAGCAGCTGATTCCTGGCCCCGGCTTTATCGGCTGCCTCGACACGGGGTAAACCATTCGTTCTCCATAGGCACGTCGACTGGCGATAGTATGCAGCGATACCCACGTGGAACGCCGAGGGCATGAGTGAATGCGAATAAAACGACTCCGACGGCTGACTTCTAACAACGGAAAAAAGAAAAATAGCAACAACAAAACCCATCCACAACCTTCGCTACTACTAGCGTCACAAGAGTCGTCCCCTAACACAGTAATTTCACACCATTATCATAATCACATCAGCACATCTGCGAATCTCGGGCACATGCAGTATTTTGTGGCGTTTTCGTTGCGAAACGGAAGTAGAATGGAGAGTAGCACAATGGATCCGCCCGGTTGCCCGTAGTTACTCGATCAATATGAACCGCGACGAGCCAAGGAGTGAGAAGCTGTGAATTTAATTTACAAAGGTTAATCCAAAGCGACGCTGGGGATTAGGGAAAAAACAGATTTTGTCGCAATTTTTTGCACAGAGAATAAACACGTTATCACAGAGTTGCAATAATTTGATGTAACGTGATTATTCCGGCTCGCTTCGCAGAACACTCTTGGGGCACAATTTTCACCACATCGTCAGGGCAACGACACTCTACATCATCTCGAAGCTTCACCGAACCTCCCAACGGGGCGCCCGCCCAGGAACGAAAGCTGCTCGACAACTTGTCAGACTAATGCGCCCGAATGGACCGACCTGAGGCGATCGAACCGCGATCGCTACCATGAACGCACGCAGCCCAGCGCAAATGTGTTACAACGGCAGCATAGAGGCGGCACACCTCCTCCTGTAAGCGTCGCGCATTCAACTAGCGAAGTGCGCATATAGGATTCACGTATCAGATACCGCGCGTTGTTCCAGCTAACGCGCGAAGCATTATGTGCTCTTTTCGAGAGAAGCACAGCAGAGAAGAGAGAAATACAAACGCTAAACTTTTCTCATTCACGCGAATCGCAGATTCACTCTTTCTTTTTTTTTGTTCAGATGAATCTTCAACCAACTGCATGAATCCGATCCATCTCACCAGATGATCTCTCGTGCTGGCACATTTCTTCTACTAAAACATTTTCCAATAGTTTGTTTTTCATAAAGTCATTTCAGATACTTTAAAGTGTTAAACGAAGATTTGAGTGTTATAAATGTTATTGTAATGAATATGGAAAACAAACTTCGAATTAGTAAATGTTAGAATTTAACGGCATTTTAAAAGTACAGGTCCACAATTAATGTTTTGTTTTAATAGTATACATGTTTTATTACTGAGTGAGTAATTTTATTTTGGATGTGTTTCGGTCAAAACGGTCAAGTGCTACGTTCTTTACAATATGGATCAAATTTTAATTTTTAATTTTTTTGTATTTTGTATTGTATTTTTTTGTAGTTTTGTTGGTAAACTTATTATTTTTGTACATATTTTGCAGCCACACGTGTTACGTCCGAAGTCCTTGGTGTACTCTGTATTCTCATCAGTATCTCCTCAGATTATGAGTAAGTTCCAATGTTTTTTTCGTTTCGATTTCCCACGGTTCCATCGGGTTTTGATGTGCTAATAAATTCTGGGCGCTCGTCGGCGTGATCGTCCTTACAAATATGTGACGTGCTCTTAATATAAAAAAAAGTTATACTCATCAAAAGCAATAGTAAACATTTTCTAAAGATATTGCTGAACTGTTTCGCAAAAAAAAAATCTATACATTTTCAGATCCATTTTTGAAGTACTTAGTACTTAAGTACACAAGTTCCTTTTTTGACTGCTTAAAACAAACGAGTGCACAAATATGACTTAACTTCAACGTTATCTTTACATACACGAAAACAGATCGGAGAAATACAACCCGGGAAGTTATAATATTTCATTACCATTTTTTTAACACGCCGCGTAAAACAAGTGTTTAAAAAATGAAAAAAAAAAACTGAAGAGCGAAGTTTGCTCTAAAGTAGTATGTCGATATCTAATCTAATCAGAGTGAAATTTGTGAAATTCACACACCAAAACGTCACAAAGCGTAATCACAGAATTGGCTTCGTGGGTAGATACAATTATGCGATGGTTTTTTGCCACTAAAATGCGTGCTATATACCGTCCGTTGAGGCCAAACAAATATTCCCTTACTAAATAGTTTTACTACAACTATGCAATGTTAATGATATTATTTCAATTTGCACGATGAATTATCAGCTAGCAAATTTTTGAATAATATGTATAAATTCTTAATAAAATCCTAATGTTGTAGTTATAAATATTGTTGAGTTATATTGTTTGAAATTGATACCAGGCCGAAAACATGCGAACATTTGTGAACCACCCGGTGTCCGCGCGGGATTACAAAAGTCTCGATAAGATAAGGAAGGTGCGTGTTAGTCAAGATAAGGAGTTGGCCACATTCTGCGGCAACGGAGTGATACCTCAGTTTGGGCTTGCCCACGCGAGAGAACAAGTGTCCTGGTGGATTTTTGTGCGTTCCGTTGGTTAATCTTTCCTGGGAATCATTGTCCGATCGAGTCGGAGCGTGCCAATAATGTTAGGTTAAGCGTGCATATACCAGCAGCCCATCAGAATCCAGCAAGATGCGACCAGAATCCTTACTCAGTGACTACGACGAGAGGCAGCCTCGGATCGAGGCCAACGCAAGCAACATCAAACAGGGTGAGTCCTCGGTGGTCTCGAGGTGCGAGATATTACTCACCCTCGGTGCAGGTTGCGTAGCCCTAGGCCGCAAAGATAATAGCGTTGTTATCAGCCGCCGATGTGAGCGCTGGTAGTAGTGGTGATATCGGTTTCTTCCGTTGACTAAACCCGCTGTTCTCCAATTTCGCCAGAATCCATCGATTGCGGCGTGACGGCGTGCGGGTGCTGCAACGGGCCAGGATGTCTGCGGTTGGGCACGTCCACCGGGTTTGTCGTGGTGCTGTCGCTGGTGGCCTTCGTGAGCGGTGGCATCGAGAGCTACTTCCGGCTGGCGGCACACCAAGCCGCCAGCGAACTAGACTTCGACCCGATCACGCTCGACTGGTTGCTGGTGACGGCCGGAATCGCCCAGGGCGTGTTCGCTCTGCTGGTCAGCTACTGGGGAAATCGGCTGCACCGCATCTCGTGGCTTGGCGCAATCTTCATGCTGCAGGCAGTCAGCCTCATCGTGCTGATCATACCGACTCTGACGCACAAGTAAGTATTTCAGCTAGGAGAGCTCATGAAAGGATGTTCACAGCTTGGATGGTGGTCAACTTTGTGGTGAATTAAGTGATATGTTTCTAAAAGTAGAGAAGAAGAAGTTTTTAAATATAGTCACCTAGTGAATGATTTTCGTACTCAGGTCAATGCAACTGTTACAAACACATGCACGTTACCAGAGTTAACTATTAGTCGCAAGCGTTTGCGACGATGAATGTTCAATCGTGCGCCCTTGTGTAGATCGAGAATGTGTTTCCTCGTCATAATTCGACGTTCACCTTTTGCAGCTCGGAGGAAAGCAACACCATCGAGGCGGCCAATATGGACAAAACGTGCACCTTGGAGCAATTGGCACGGCTGGAGACGGATCGACCGTACGCCATAACGACGCTGGTGCTTATGTTTATAGCGCAGGTGTTGATTGGCATTGCGAACGTCGCCATCTACGCCCTGGGCATCAGCTACGTGGACGACAACGTACGGGAGCACCACAGTCCCGGGTTAATCGGTAAGAGTGCCTGGAGCGGTTTCTAGTTGTAATCGACTGGTCGTTAATGGTCGACGTCTTGCAGGGTGCGTGATTGGGGCCCGCATTTGGGGCTCCCAGCTGGGACTGGCGGTTGGGCTGGTGGTGGGCGCCACGCCGCTCGGATGGTGGCTCGGCTGGGCCATCGTAGGTCCGCTTACGTTCCTGCTCGGCTTCATTGTCTCCCTGTTTCCACGGCGCCTGCTGGCCACGATGGTGCGCCAGGCGGCGCACGAGATCGTCGAGACGGCCACCAGCAACAGCATGCAGTCTATCGCCACCGCCGACAAATGGCTCGCGGACATCGGACTGTGGGCCTCGCTGCGGCGTGTGTTCTCCAACAAGGTGCTCCTCTGCAACGTGCTTGCGCTGGTGTTCATCAAGACGGGCGTGCTGAACTTTCACGCGCACGAGCAGTCCTATTTGCAGTCGCGGTTCTTCCTGCCGACCTCGCACGCCGACGGCATCAACGACGAGTGGACCTCGCGGCTGATCACCAACCTGCTGAAGCCGTTTGCGGCGGCCGTAGGCGTCGTCGTGGCGGCCCTCGTCATTGCGAAGGCTAATCCATCGGCCAGGTGAGTAGAGCAAGCTGGACGATCCGTTCAAACTCATGAACAAAATTGTGAAGGTTTCGATCGATCGATTTTCGATCCTTCCACTAAATTATATTCCGTTTTGCATCAACAGTGTATTATCCAAAAAGCCAAGAAATTGTTCTGCTAAGTTTTTCCATTAATCCAATTTTTTTCAATCACTCTTTATCCGTTTATGTAGATGGGCCTTTTTTGCAACAAATTTAATGTTGCATTAGAATTCAAATAATTCGCTCACAAGCTTGTTAAAAATCAAACGTTTCAACCGTTACATGATAGATAGATCATACTTACAAACGAAAATTTTATTTTCTTTCTCGTGGTTTAAAATAAGTTTGCATCTTTTCTATTCTGTTAAGGGTTCACTAAATAAATTAGTGAATTTTTAACATTCTAGTGATCTTCTAGCTTTTTTCCTTCAAAATAATACAAATCAAACTTTTAATTCACGAGATTGACATTCAAGAAGTATGTAAGCTTATTCTTTCTAACCTCTTGTTCGGCTTTCCGGTAGTAAGATGGGACCTCCATTGGGCAACCATTTAAACACAGCTTGCAGAACAGAGCCCTTGCCAATTGCAACGGGGACAACGGTCGTTAATCAGTGAAATGAATTGCCGATGAGCCGACCACATCAATCAGCGATTGTTTTCTAATCGTTTGAAGATTAAAGCATTGGTCCGAGCAAAAAGCAACGACTGATCATTCAAGGGGTATTATTGGCGGAAAAAACGATTTTGCAATGATTATGATTATTTATGCAATAAAGAACGGGGGCAAAAGCAAACAAGACGATTTCAAACGATTTTTCTATGTCTAATATTTCATTGTTATTTTTTTTAACTTTTTATAGGAAACTGGCTGGTTGGAACATCTGTATCGGGCTCTTGGCTGCTGGACTGTTTATATGTATGTCCGAATGATATTAAAATGAAATTAATTTCGGGCTGAGGTCCAAATGATGATCTATTAAATCCTATCCAATTCTCTAGCCTCTATTTTCATTTCGTGCGACGAGGAGCAGATAGCGGGCGCGTACCGTGGCCGAAAGTTGATCAAACCGTTTTGTGCGTCGAACTGTGTGTGTGCGGAAAACGTCCCGTTCACGCCGGTCTGCCCGGTGGACAGCCGCTTCACGTACTTCTCGCCGTGTCACGCCGGCTGCCAAGATCGGGCGGAAATTAACAACCTCGTCATCTACCGGAACTGCTCGTGCGGCGTGGACGTGGACATCGTGCTTGAAACCGGCGGTGATGCCACCGAGGGTGCCTGCGGCATGGACGACTGCCAGCCGTACTGGATCATATTTCAGGTGCTGACGGTGATCGTGTCGATGCTGCTCGCTTCCGGGCTGACAGGGAAGGTGATCATCAGCCTGCGCTCGGTGCTGACGCAGGACAAAGCAATGGCGCTGGCCGTCGAGCTGACGCTGGTGGGGCTGGTGGTTTACCTGCCGGGCACGGCGGTGTACCAGGTGGTGGCAGGTAGGCTACTACGGCGTAATCCTGCGCTTCCCGTAAGATCGCCGAAGTATATGAAGTTTCAACTGTTGTTCTATTCCATCCAAGCTCAAACCTGCCAGTTCTGGTCGTCAGACGAGCGGCAGTGCTTCCTCCACGAGACGCCCACGTTCGGCAACATTTTGAACATGATAACGGCCGCCCTGATCATCGTCGGGCTCATATTCGAGATGGCGGTATTCTATTTCGTTAGGGATATGACGCTTTACGGGGAAGACCAATTGGATTCACTTCGGTAAGTAATTTCAACTCTGAACTTAAAAAAATGTGTAGCATGATCGGTCTTTTTTATATGGTACAATGTATAACGCAAATAAATGATAAAAATGTAAAAAAAAAACTGGATTGGAGCCGCGAAGATCTATATCATAAGTATTTTAGTACAATTTAGTACATCAACGTTAGGGGAGTTAATATTTAACCCTTTTTAAATTTTTATTTCGAAGGAGTCCAATTGAGATGCGTTTCATCTCCCCCGCACGGACACAGGCCGAAATGGTACCGCTGAACGGCAGGGCACTCGAGGCGACCGATCGCAACACCACTTCCTCCGATACGATCCTGCAATCGGCCACCCTGATCGCGGACGAGGGCGTTCCTTCGGTACAAACCATCCAAAGTACGCAACCGGCTTACCCGGTCCGTTCGGTTTCCCCGCAGGCCGCCACCTCGGCACAGTACGCCCAGGTAGTGCGCCAGCTGACAACGAGGGAAGTTTCGAGCGACATGGACGAGCAGCTGGACTTCCGGTCGGCGACCAGCTTGCCGCGGGGACAACCGGACAGCGACAATGACAGTCGCGTGCAGACACCACAACAGCTCAGTCCGAGGGCGGCCCCAGCTGTGAGGGATTACGCTCGCAGTGGCCTGTTTTCACCGAGGGCAGTTTCCCCGGAAAGTCCACAGTCCGGAATCGGGGGGCCCATCTTTCCGCCGAGAAACGTCCCCGGGCGACCGCTGAGTCCGGAAACAGATTTTTGAAGGGTGAATGCAGCGGTGACAGAGTTGAGCTTTGATTTTAACGAGCTGTAAGCTCATAGCTGTAGTGCTTCCATATTTTTGTTCCTAATTGTTCGTCTGTAAATTATGCACAGGAATTTCCAATTGGGACGGATTGATGTTGCCATTCTGGAACAGTCGTATTGTTTTAACAGAGGCTGTTACATTACCATATTAGTGTAAACACTTGGACATATCGCAAAGTAGCATAGAACTTAGAAAAACCATGTCAGTTTACTCGATCGAGCCGCACATCCTTTTAGTATCTAAGTTTAGTAGAAAAAATGCAGATGAACTGGCCCTCAAATAAAAATTCGCCTCGGCGTTTGGCGTACAGACCGATATGGACATGTGAGGCGATACTACAATCACCACACCACGATCGACAACATCGATCGGTCGGCAACTTATTAACACGCTATACTTGGTTTTTAATACTTATTAAGATACAGATCAGCTTCAAGATTGTTTATAGATTGAATATGAATAGGGCTACACAACAGCTAACGATTTATACCATAATGTTCCGAAGGTTGCGAATGGTAGGAAATAGTCGATGAGTAGTTGAAATCGTGAATGTGAATATGTGGAAAAAGAGAAATATATTGATGGTATTTTGAATACAGATGTGGAAATTATTCCAAATTGAGATTTATTTTCCACACAATGCACTGAGGTACAATCCACATGTTATGGCTCACACTTCTATTGTGCAATCTTTAAAGCGTCATTTGGTTATGTTAGCATTGATTTAAAACAGGCATTTCTCAACTAAAACCATCTACTACCCGATTAAGCAAGTTTAAATGCCCACGACACCATATTTCATTCATTGTTTGTATTTATTATTTAACCGTTTTTTTTTCTTCATAACGTTTCCCACTGAGACACACATTCCGCAGTTGAACGGAGCCTTTCCCACGTTCATCCGTCCAATCTATCTCCATGGTTCGCTTGCCGTATAGACCATGGTTAGCATGCCGTCTCGGTTCCTTTTGATCCTTTTTTGGTATTTTCTTCTGCATTGTGCATTTACGCGTACGATTATTTTATAGGAGCTTTTTGCTTGCAATAAATAAAAATGTTACTAAAGGAGCCTGGTGTGTGTTTGTGTCTGTTTGTTTGTTTCTGTTTTCATTAAAGTGATTGAAGCAAAAGGTGGTGGAAAACAGTTTGCCTTCAGATTTCTCTAACTAAAAACATGAAGATAAACAGTTCTGGTAGATTCTTCGTATGCCGTACGACGGATCGGTTCTATGCCATGCTTTACTTCTTCTTCTGTTGCCCTCCCTGTTGTGTGTGTGTTTTTTTGCGTATGTTTCGTTATTTTATCCATTCCACCTCCTCGCGGAGGGTGTCAGTAAAACAGTAATTTTTTCTTACTTAACTTAAACGCTAGGCGCGGGTGACAAGCAAATAGGGTAATATATTATTATGCTTATATGACTTATTCTCTGCTCTCATGTGTTTCCCCTGCTCGTCGTCCAATGCATGCAGTCACACACTGTATATCCGATTCACTGTGTTTTTGTATGTATGTGTGTGTGCATTGTTCGTTAGAAAAATATATAACCTATACGCTGCAGAACAGTGAGCATTGACAACCCTGCTTCATTTCCCCCACTTTTCTTCCCGTATGTCTGTGTGGCTGGCGTCTCCTCGACGGGAGACACAAAACCTACAATTCATTTAGGATTCTAGTAGTGTGCTTTAAGGACGTCTAGCATGCAGGCTGCCGACCCACACGTAATGGAAATAGTGAAGGAAATGTTCCTAGCTCTCTCCTGTGCTATGATGAGCTTGTGATAAGCCGTGGTTGTGGATTTTGATTCGCTCGTCTGCATACGCGCGTGCGCCTGGTACTTGGTACCAAATTAGTCTCTACAGACACAGCGTCAAAACAAAAGCAAACAGTGAAGCGGCACTAACATGTCATTCTCTTAAATCGCATTCATTCGTCTCTTCCTGCGTCATACTCGCCCTTACATACCTTATACTTCCACACAAACCTACATACTAGTACATGCCACTGGACGCGTCTGCACCCGGCATCATTCATAATTTTCCTTGCGCGAGCCATCAAGGTCCATGATCGTCTACGTGCTTGATATTCATAAATCTCTTTTGCTTCTTCGACGCATCCCACATTCGCTCCCTTGCTATGTACAATCGGATCACAATATATTTGCTCTAAGGACCTCACCGCCTAAGCTGTTCTCAAACATTTTCGCGACAGTTTCTACTCGTACAAAGACCTGCTTTTTTATCCTCTCGTGCTGCCCGTGGGCACGACCATCATTCGCCTAAGATCAATCTATGACAAACAAACAAATGAAGAAATAATTTAACAACGTGCTGCTGTGCTCGACCCGCCAATCGATGCGCAAGCAATCGACAGGCAAGGAAACATGATGTGGTCACGCAATGTGCATCGCAAGGACACTGTGTAAAGGCAGGGTACTTTCCACTACTCTGTGGCGATCGTGAACAGATGGGTAAACAAAAAAGGGCCAGCGCGAACCACCGACCGCCGAAAGAACGCGCCATCACATGGATAAGAAAAGAGGATCGTCAATACTTTTGCAAATAAAAGCACGCAGATATCGATGATGCTAGGTTCGAGCCAGCGTTCGCCTCTCTGCGTTTATTGCTGCTGGTGCAAACTAAAGCTTGTTTGGGAGGTACGCGCCTTGCTTAAACTTCAACATCTCCTGTCCCACCCACCCTCTCTTTTGGCGACAAGTCACCCCTTCCTATCATTAAATCACATTTTAACGTATCTCAGTTCCGTTTGTTGGCTTGCTTCGGCGCTTTCTCCTTTTCCTAACCTATTCCTGCAAACTGGTTCCGTCTTGTTTGCCTTCACGCATATTTCATCACCAAAAATATTGTTGGCCTACACGATTTGCTCGTTATTTACTTTCGCATTTGCGCCCTCAAGAGTATCTTTTTTTGGTGCGCTATGGTTTTAGGAGGCGGATAGCATCAGCATTAAAGTTTACATTCATCTACGGCTTTCCTGAATCAGCGCTTTGCATCAAAGTTGATTACATATTGCGTTTGCTACTAACGTTTCTTCTTTCACCGTAGGCAACATCAGTTATTTCCTTTCCTTTAGCAATTCCCTCATTGCTTGCGCCTCACCGCGTCCTGTCTTCGGGTACCGCATGTCGTATTGCTTTGATTGTTAATGCTTTTTGGTTCATATATCGCTCGGTGCATTGCTGCACCAATAACTTGAATCATTTCCATTCTTATCCTTCGCTCAGAACACGTGCATTCGTTCGTTCATCGTCACGTCGGTAGTGTTGGTGCGGCCGATCAATTAATACTACGGGGCTTGGAATTGAAGTTGCTCGTGCAGAAGAGAAGCAGCAGCACCCTGTTCCCCGGCACGGGGAAGAACCCTTGGTCGGACACGCACACAGCCTCGGCAGATGCAGCAAGCAAACACGGCCGGGACTAGGAAACAATCGATCGCGTACCGGTCGACCGCTTGCAAGAGGGTGTGTGTCTTCTCCGAGTAGTTTCGAATGTCGGAGGGAAAACAATGGAAAAGAACGTTATCCAGCCATTGCTTCTGCTTCTGCGAATTTGCCATCAGACGCACTGGGTGAGCCGCTGCTATCTGCCTCGCGGTGAGTAGTAGTAATAGTAGCTGTAGTAGTAGTAGTAGATGTACTAATAGTAGTCTTTATGTCAACGCGTTTACACGTCTATTAGTTGTGTTGGAACATTAGGCTTAGGAAACGGAACCGTTGGCCGGATTCGCCGGAGAGGGTGGTACTTTGGCGGAGCCGGCAATGACCGCTGCGGCGGCGGCGGCTGCTGCCGCTGCAGCTGCTGCCGTCGAGACTTGCTGCTGCTGCTGTTGCTGAGCTGCTGCTGCAGCTGCCGCTGCCGCCGCGGCCACGTTGCTGCCACCGGTCGTCAGTTGCGCCAGTGTTTCCTGTGATGCGTTGGCCTTGAGAATGTTGTTCTCGTACTCGAGCTGGTTGATACGATCCATTAGCTCGGATATCCTCTCTTTCAGTACCTCGACCTCTTCGCGAACGGCAAACATAAGATGGGATTTAACCAGATCCTAAAAAGAGAATAAGCAGGATATAATATAAATATTAATCGTACTGTTTAATGTGTAAATTGGTAAAGATCAAGATTAATTTGTAAAGAAAAATCGCCCTTGGAAAAAAAGTTAACTAGAAAAAGACTTACAATAACAGATTGACTGTAAAGCTTTAATACACCACGCTATTTAGCTCTAAATACCACGCAATAATTATTATGATTACCCTTTCCCACATAAATGCTGCTTGTTCTAGAGGAAAAATAATTGAATCCGGATGCGGAAATGTCTCAAACGCTTACACATAATGGCGCACACGCAATCAAGCTTGCGAATGTCAACGAATAATGTTTTCTAATTGCTTGACTCATCAACTGTTTCAGCGGTTTTTTTAGTATTCCTGGAATCCGCAGCTGTACACGATCACCAGCACAGAGCAGGACGATCGCTCGTAACGTGGCATGGTTGCTTTTACCATGACGTTTGTGCCACGGACTTCTCTTTGTTCTGGCGTTGTCGTCATACACTCGAAAAGCATGACCGCGAGGATCGATAGTTATTCGATTCCGGATGTCAAAAAAACACGGCAACAATCCGGAAAAAGCGAATCGCACCGGTTGCGGGCTTTGTTGTCGGCCGATGCTAATTGGTACTAAACTAAAGCGTACGATCGCAGTTTGTGTGTGTGTGTGTGTGTGTACTAAACTGCAGCACAACGTTCAATGACGTCTATTTTTAGTGCACTTTAGTGGCGGAGAAGGTAATTAATTGGCATCTGTAGCAGAAGTGCTCGGCCATCAAGCGAGAGGGGGATGTAGCAAAGAAAAATAAAATCCATTCACGTACCCGGGCTGACGTACATTCGAAGATGGCGAAGGTAACAGTTTACCATGTGCAATTGCACGGCCCACTAGAATGCGAAATAACCATTGCACATTTTATCCAACCTGCAAACCGGCTGATATTTAGCAAAGATGAGAAGAAAATCAAGGGCATCGGGGAACAAATCGGCAGCAAGCAAAAAGAATCAGTAAAAACACGCTCCATAAAACGTGTCTGGAAGGCGGCGAGTCCTGAGGGACAGCTCGCCTCGTCGCGATAAGATAAAGTCGTACACTTATGAGTACGTTTGTTCCCCGTGCAGTTATTGACGTTCATTTTTCGCCCTTCCCTCCTGGGGCGATAAGCAATCTTCGCCAGTGTACCTTCGTCCAGGGTTGTTGTGTAGTGTTGACTGACGAGAATGAGGAAGACATTTTATGGTTTTATTTTGACGACGACACCACTCGATCAACGTGATAAAACGACTCGATTCGACCGGTCTGGTCGTATGTTTTGCAAGCGAATGCAAAATAACGTCAAGGCCTCATATTTTGCTCCAAGTCAATATGTTGTCCGCACGCCAGATAGTCCGTCTCGGACCGACTCGTCTCGAAGCAGTTATCGTTGATTCTTCACAAACAAATAACAAATCTCCGAGGGGAAAAGAAAGGCGTGAACTATTTCGAGTCGATTGATTGAGAGGAACACGCAGGCACAGATCAACATATTCTATTTATATCGCGCCGCTTCTTGCGCCGCGCTCCAAATGTAGAAGCACGCGCGGCGGCACATTCTCACATTCGTTGCTTTCGGGACCGGGAGCAGGCGACTGGGTCGCGTTAAAACTAGCGAAATGTAAGCAGCCTCGCCGTTCAATTAAAATCAATTCCAGCATCGGTCGACCCCGGGGTGGGCTGCGGTGGTGTCGCTAAGTTGGCAAGAACGACGGACGTGTCGTCTTCTCTCGGTGCGGGTAAGAAGCGGGCATCTGTCGTGGCCTCGATTAGGAAATGGATGCGAGCCGACTGCGTCGTTGATGGAAGCCGAGCTACACTAAAACTATGGGCGAGCCGATCTTCAGTTCGCGCTCCCATCCAGAGGGTTTATTTTCGGTTTTTTGAAACGAACGTTCAATTTACATTATCACTCCTAGGGAAACTACTTTACAGCGAGATACTGTGGTACTGCAATAATGACGTCATCATCGTCGCGCACATGTTTTGGTTCCGGCTCTTCCTTCCATGACCAAGGATTTTAGTCATAATTGACACTACCGTCTGCTATCGGATAGTGTGTTGTGTTTTTGTCTATGGATTTCTGAGACCAGAAACGAAAATGTATTTTCAATGAATTAAATCATGCTTTCATTTTTAAACTATGAACGGAATTACACGCTACGCCCAGAAGCGCTCCTTTGTGAATTATGTTATTTAATTTTCTCAGATGGAAGAAACAAGGATAATATTTGCTCTTTACGTCAGGAAGAAAAAGATTCTACTTATCAAATAACGTGCCTTATAGAAGATATTTGCATGTAAGCGCACCAACATCAATGATAGCGTATAAATAAAATTCTGCATAAAATCTTCGAAAAAGGGCATTTCCTTGGAGGTTTAAATATTCAACACAAATTCGAGATCAAAAAGAGATGATGATGATGATGTGGCATGAAAATATAACTGACAACCAACGAAGCGGCTCCATCGAAAGGGAAGTTCGATCGGTGAATGAGGAAGTGAGAAATGCACGTACGATCGAACTTCGTCCCAGTTTGCATGAATAATCGCCCTTAGCGAACGTTCACGATCGAGTTCAAGGACTAACTACTCCGATCAAGGGGACGGGTGTGACCCAGCGGACAGGTGTATTCGTTCCGGGGAATGTGTGAAATAAATATTTTCATCGGTTCGTTAAAAGTCCGCTTCCCCTTAAATCACGCGACGAGCACACCCTATTTCCACCCTTCTCCACGCATGTCTCGCTCCGGAATGTCCGGTTTTGCGGGGAAATTTATTTTAAGAACTCGATCCACTTTACCAACCCTGATCCGTGCTGTGTTCTGTTCGTAGCGTTGCGCCGCAAATTCTTTTCCGGGGCAGGGGTTCAACAGTGTGTGTAAAGCACCTTCGTTTTCCTCGCACCATCCACGTGTGACAACAGGCTTGCAAACTATTGATTCCTCTCCAACAACCACACTAGAGTCATATGACTCATGCACTGACGATAGCTAAACCACCGCCTGGGGGTGAAGGTTATTGGACTTAATTTCGTTGCATTTAAATTCAATGAGACCCCACGAGCAACAACACTACCACGTACCGGTGAAGTTAGGGGCGAAAGGCGCAGCCTGATAAATCACGGTAACTCGGAAGGAACATTATGGGGATTTGCCTTCACACACACGCCACACTTTGCGCGCTACTTAATTGATACGCACCTGGTTCCCCACTTGATCGTTGATCGACTCGCACTCGATGCGCAATTCTAACGACAGTTCGCCATTTTGAACAATCGAACCATTTTTCTTCCCCAGACCGGTCATCGCTGCACAGGTTGGGTTGGTTCGCTCACGTGCGCTGACCAAATGATTCGCAAAGAGGTAGAAAAGGGGGATTTACCCGACGGTACTTACTTTCACATTCTGCACCATCACGTAGTAGGTGCTGTCCTGGCCCTTCTGCCGGATCTCGTACAGCCAGTTTTCGGCCGCCGTCGGCTTCGGGGGCGGCGACGGCGACTGCTGCTGCCGGAGAACCGTCGCGAGTGCCGGATAAGCGTTGTGTATCGCCGGAAGGGTTTCCATTTTCACTTCCCTGCTGTTGGTTTGTGTTTTAAAGTTTCTTTTTCGGAGCGGCACTGGGGCGTACTTTGCCGCAGATTAAACTCTTACGTTTTTTTGTCCGAAATTTCGAGAGGCCTTCGATCTGAGTTGCAAGTGAACTTTACTATCTCTTGAGCACCTCTTCGGAGTTTTCGCAGTAGTTTTTTTTTCTTTTCGGGTAGCTTAAAAGAAGCTCGCTTTTCTGCCTCTTATCGTCACTCGTCAAGGATCATGTGATCTGCGGTGCTCTCGATTTTCGTGGAAGAAACTTTTCCAAACACGCCTACTATCACCACCGAACACAAGGGGTTGCCAGCCAATAATCGGTGTGGCCTTGCTGGCTTGAATATACACACGTACGCACTTATGCACGATGATCACCATATGTTGGGACCACGTATTAGGTCCCTTTCTGCTCAAGGACGATCACAATTTGATAATGGCACACCAAGTCCCGTTTCGATTCACAGGAAGGATGAATTCGTGCGGTCTTATCGTGCCTCGTGCGATGACGGCGATTTCTTCTTCCGCTCGTCTCGTTGGACGTTTCTTAGGACTTTGTCAACCTTATCTCACCAACGAACCGGTTACACACCGGATTGCAAAGCTTGAGACGGAACAAACGGCGATGGTGCACAAAATCGTGAACAACACAATCGTATCTTGGCTCTCTCCCGTTTTTATTTCTTTTCCTTCTATCGGGACTCGCGCTGCTGGTGATCCAGTGGACTTCCGCGCGGCGACTGACTGTCTGGTCGCGGGACGCGAGCAGTTTTATTGTGAGCTAGAAGGCGCTGCCGTGTGCCTCTCGCGCTTTTTTAAGCGTTCGCAGGAAACAGGGGAGACCATCGCGCATTCGAGTTGCTCCACGCCTCCGAGAGGGAAAGAGAGAAATTCTAGCATGGCGCGATGTCGACGCCGGAGCTCGGGTGAGAGAGTGAGCGGAAACACAAGGAGAATGCGATCGTGGAAAATGTCACCAGCTCCATCTCGCGTCTATTATTCCGCGAACAATAGAAGGGATTGGGCGATGGAACGAGAAAGGGCATACCTTCGAGGGTTTTCAAATACTGAGTTTCGAAAGAACTGCTCTTGCTCTAATAATCTCTCCCGTGTTGTGTTCGATTCTCTCGCGTTGTTTCAGTTGATTCTCTCTATTTTGCTATCGGCACCGCGAGCGACTGTTCTACACCTTCCTTCCCCCCTTTGGTGGGAAAACATTTTCTAATCGTTCACACCAAGCACGGGCGCACGACGTGATAGCGCAAACACGACACAACACCACCCACCTACCCACTATCCCCTTGAGGCGAGCCGTCGTTGGACCTTCCAGTTGAAATAATCAAGATGGTGCGCCCGATCACAGCATAACACTCCGAGCCAGCTGTCGTTATCATCGAGAAGGGAAAACAACGGAATCAACGGATTGTTAATAGATGTGTCCCAACTGGGAGCTATCCCCCCCTTTCGTGTTCGACGATGCGACAGACGTCATCGCAAGGTGCAGCAGCAGCAGCAAAAACACGCACAACCGATGGAGGGGGACGATAGAATAGCACGTCGAAATGACATTTCTGCAGCACGGCAAACGTACACGTCACGGCTAATCAGTGTAGGACCGCAGCGATTTACATTGGCCCATTAGGGAGAATTCGAAGGTCATGCCTCACTCACACGGACCAGACCGAGCGGCGTCGGAGAAGGCGGCGGTTGCACGTATGCTCCTCTGCAGAGCAGGGCAATTTGTGCCCGGACATGCACACACTTTTCCTAGCGCTACTAACAGCGCTGCTGATCACACGAAAGAAAGAGAGAACGAGAACGACGTTCTTTCAGCGGATGAAGGGAAAAGAAAATCGCATTCAATGGGAGAGTGGAGTGTTTTACTAAACAGCCCAGTTTTTTCAACTCCTCTCTAATGACGGCTGTCACTTGCCACTTTTCCATCCGAGGCCCGTCGAACATGTGCGCCTTTCTAGAGGGCCTTTCGTTTTCAAGGATATCGGGCGCCCCCATCGGTAGCTCCATCGAAGGAAGTTTGCTCTCGCGTACGCGAATCTCACGCGTTGGCTCGAGAGGAAAACCAAAGAGGGCAGTGTAAATATTTTCAACCTTTCCAGCTGTTGCGGACGAGAGCGAGTGCCAAGAGAAGGTAAGTACATATAAATACGGACACAATGTTTACTTTCGAATGGTATGAAATATGGAGACGAAAGAAGTCGATGACAACAACATCGATCCACCATCGCCTTCCTCCTGGTTCTGCATTATCGCCGCGCCAATCTAGTGGGGCGTTGTAAAAGTTCAATCGAAAACATTGTTAACACCACTGATAAGCACAGAAAGCGCTGAGTACCGTCGTACAGGGATGGAGAAGTCGGGCGAGTCTAGTCCCGGGGACTTCGACTGCCTGTCCAGTCTCGATGGGCTTAAACCGGTTCTAGCCGGTTGCCGGATTCAAAGGTGTGAGATACCCGCGGACGAAGAAAATAAATGCTCTTCTTATTTCCCTTGCCGTTCGACAGGTCTTAAAGCCTCGCTTTGGGTGGAAACCGCGGTGAAGAAAGAGGGGGTAGCTGAGGTGTGAAACACATGCACCACCAGTTGTTTCGATGGTTTAATCTAGTTTCGGCTTCGAGACTGTGATCGATTTACCCCTGGCGGTGGAAAATTAAAATTGATAAGGGTGGGCCTGCAGTGCTGCAGTACGTCCGAACAAAGCAGGAAACAAGGCCCCTTCGAAATTAACGTACAGGGGAGGTAGGTACAGTTGCATTCACGGGGAGCAAAGTAGACGACAAATGGATGCTCGCGATCCGCAATGCGCTAGAATCGAAGATCGGTTATAGTAATTAGGAATCTAAGAAATATTACATTTCCTGTCCAGGAGATCGAATCTGGTGCTATGCAGTCATTCTACAAGTTACCGAATATGACATGTCCCTAAGAACTGATATGAAATGCAGAAATTATGCCGCAACCGACTGAACGACGACCTATACAACAATCTTGGTGCTTTGTAGCAAATTTAACTCTACAAATTTATAATAAGTATTACCAGATAACCTTTTGATCTTCCTTAAGACTTCTTGGGTTTAGACCTAACAATTTCTTCGTTTTCATCGAACGTCGGAATCCCTGATCTGAATCTTACAGTCCTAATGCTAATTCAAGTGATGATGTTTGTGATGTTGATGGTAAGCTTCGGAAGATTGGATTGGATCAAATTGTTTAGTTCGGTACTCAGACAACCCTTATAAAAATAACCCATGCTCTTTGCAACATTATGCGAATTCCAAGATAAAAAAAAACATCAAAACAACAAATGTGAAATAAAAGACAGAAATCACAGCTCTCACCATGGAAAGGATTCCTTCCAAAGGTGCCCAAATCTAGACGAAACCTGTTTCCTCGGTGGGTGTACTTTCGCGCTGGGTATAATTTTAGCAAAACCGGTTGGTCATTTTTGGCACCAACCCTGCCCCTACTTGAACGGGCGCCGATTGCGAAATCGATATCAAATCCTTGACCGTTCGTTTCAAACGTCGGTCATTCGTAACAGTAGCCACGCGTCGACGACCAGAAGTAGCGACGTTCCACACCATTCATACCGACTGAGTCAGCAGCAGCAAACGAGGAAGAACGGGAACGGTTAGACGCGTTACACACATGCCTGGCACTTTCCCGTGACAATCCATAATTGGATTGACCTACTTGAAGGTACGATTTACCTTATTTGTCGTATTCGCAAAAAAAAGAAGAAATCTTTTCGCAACGCAATGCACGTTGCACACATTTATTCCTCAAATCCCTTTCGCCGGTTCACAGGAGAAAGTGCAGCACCGCTTCGTTGGCGGGAAGATGGCAGACATGTTTGTAGCGCGATGCATGGCAAGTGCATTGGAAGTGTGTGTGTGTGGAAGTGCAGGAACGAAAATTGTCCAAGAAACCGATCGGCACTACTTGCCGTCCAACTCTACATGGAATTGTCTTTGGTGAACTCCAAAATTGATTCAGGCTTAGGAACGCCACTCAAACATATTCAACATCCAGGAATGCCGGGCTGCAGGCAGAGTGCAAGGTTTTTTCGAAAGTTTCACCTGGTGTGCCAGATAAGACGGTAAGCATGGGCCAAAAATAAAGAGAGCTTATGTGATAAGGCTGATAAAAATTTAGATAGCTAGAGCTAAAGCAAATGATGATTCAAAGTCTAAACAAAAATGACCCAGAAATTTGACGAGAAGTTTCTAGACAAGAGAAAAAAAGAAGAAGCAATGATCCTGGAGCGTGCCTTGAAATTTTGTAACCAAATCTTAGAGGTATGACACTATGCAAATAAAGGAGGAAAGGGTCATAGGAAACCTATGGAATTTCAAAAATGAAATGATTGTTTAAAAATGATGACAAGTTCCCAAAATTATTCTATTAGAAAACGCCCATCGACAATGAAGATGAGTCAAAGTTTTTGCATAGAAATGATTCACGCTTTATGATGCAATTGGTAGTCCTCAGTGGCCTAACATAAATTTGAACGTGCGTTTATCTCGGAGGTACCATAAATGCCCTCAAGCGAAATGACTAAAGAAAACTTATCGAAATATATGTAGCGCTTGAGTAGAGCAAAGGTTTTTAGTACATAATCTGTGACCCACTAAACAACCTAAAATATCCGTTTTAAAAGTCCTTTTTTTACGCGTATGCGTATGCATTATTATTGAACGTCTTTCAACATTATTTTTTTAAATGATCTTTTTTGCCATCCTTCATAGGATTGTGGGTTTGCTACGATATATTGTTGCCAGTTCCTGGTGTAGGAAGCCTGCGCCAGCCTATTCTTATTGCCTTCCCGAGTTTCAACAGCGCTATGTGGATGAACAATAAAAACAAACGGCATGTGAAGCAATGGAAAACAAAATACAATCAGTTTACAACCGTCGCGGTTCGTCAACACCGTTCATGTATTCCTCGGCCAGTTTAGTTACACGCTTGGTTTGCCGTCGCAGGCACCGTGTTCAACCCGTATCAGTTTTCAAGGATCTAAAGAAACCTCGCTGTCCAGTGTACAGACGATCTACCGATCAACTAAGGGCTACTTTGTCCGGGTGTTGCATGCGAGAGGCAAACGTGAGACACTGTTATCAGTAGAACGACCGTAGGTGGTGTGTTAATGATGCAACCACATCTATGTTAGGCCCTGCTAGATAGTTGCTTACTGAAGAAAAATACGAGCATTATTGTGAAAATAGCGATTGCATCAAATGTGTGCCTTTCACAATAGAGATGATTTAATAATTTTTCAAAATGAGTTTTAAATGAAATAAAACAACTAAAATAAATTGAATTCGAATGTAGTAGGCTTTCAATTAGTGAAAGAGTAGTTAGACAACAGATGCTGCAGAAAGTTGGTTATAATAATATTGATTTGGAACTGATAATATTTTCACATTTATAACCCTTATTTCAAAAACTGTGTTATTAGATGCATTGTTCAGAAATAAACATTTGCGTATGCATTATTATTGAACGTCTTTCAAAATTATTTTTTAAATGATCTTTTTGCCATCCTTCATTGTATTGTGCGTTTCGAAAAACCACGTAACTATTTTTCCGTCCCACTTATTTTGCAAGTGGCAGAGATTACCATTTTGTTATATCAATATTTGATTCTAGCATGATGGATTAACATAAGATAAAATTAGACTGAAAAAATTAAATTCAAAATTGTTTACACATGAATATTGCTTGCTTGATTTTTTTTTGTCGACAAACTGCTCACTCCGTCTGATCGTGCGGTTAGCTCACCGCAAGTAAATAATATTCGCCGCCAGGTTAACATCAGCTGTCCGGTGGACGGATATATTTACAACCCCGCGGGCAACAAACTGTGGCTAATCTCATAAGACTGCCGATGCAACGCCCTGCCAGATGGAAACATCAAGCCGACAGCGAACGCTTTCTTTATCGAGAAAGAGGCATTGTTTGCTGCTTTGCGAAGCCATTTTTTGTAGTTGTTTCTACGTCTGGTTGAGCAAACGTGTTTACCTTCTTTTTTCCTACGCTTTACCACCATTCCAGATAACCGGTTCTGGGGTAAGAGGCGAAAAGAAAGCTTCAATTGTCAGCTCTTCCTAATCGGTTCTAAGGCGCGCCGATGGAAGGAAATGATGGAGGAACCTGTGGGTCGATGGGAGGAGCAGAAAAAGCAGTTCAAGTAAACATTTCATCCGATCTTCCATCGCATGATAAGCGCTTGTTGCCCCAACACAAACACACACACACACATACGTGAACCACGCACGCACACCCCAAAAGCCTATGTTTCCCTGGGGCTCAGAATCATCGTGGACGATCGGTGGGCTGTGTTTACAAAAACATTTAGCGCCTCGTTTCTGTGCCACGTGATCTGCGCTGCCTTGTCTTGGCGAGCGAATCGGAAGCGAGTCGAGGATCGGTCGAGGTTAATGGAAAAATTTGAAGCACATCACCGAAGGTTGAGTTCCCTTTCCGGCCCGGTGGTTGTGGAAACGGGAAAAAAGGAGCCGGTTGCATCCGTAGTTCCACGTTTGCCCAGCATTGAGCCAACGGCGGCCCATACTCCCCGACACAAAACTGCTTGATTTACTCATTCTCGTTTCACACTTGGTCCAGTAATAATTCTAAAAATAGAGCGCAAGTCATTTTATGGCAGCAACCTGCACATTCAGAACATTACGTGTTATATGAGAAGCGCATGACTGCGGTGCAGAATGATATGTTTCGCGACGCTCTTTATCATCTTGCAGAACGTATCCTGTGTTTTCGGGAACTGTGAAACAAGAGTCCACAATACTACTACCTTCAAGGGCGATTGTTCTTTTTGATTTGTTTTGCCAGTCAGATGCACAGAAGAAGAAATAAGAAGTACTTACCATTGCTTGCTCGATTTTGTTATCGATGGCTACCGCACTCGTTCCAGAAGCACTGCAATTAAAACAATGATGAGTTAGTCAAAGAGGTAAATATCGATAAAGGTGTGCGATTTGTAACCGCCGCAAGCCGATTGTCGAAGGCCGTTGGCGTCTTATTGTTCTAAAAATATAATTTACAAATGGTACGAGTGAAGATGGTTTATCTGATTATCGGGAACTTTATCGGCCTAGGGGAAGGAGACGGTTTAAATTTACGATTGATGAATCGCCTTCGCGTAGTTTATTATCGTGGCCGAGCGAGCCATTATTCACGATGAACGGCATGTGCCTTTGCTTTATTGGTTTAGATCGAATCGATGTTTAAGGTTTATGACCCTGCACAAAATACATAGCTCAGGAAGCATATTAGGTTCAATCTCTTAATTGGAGAAATTTATAGTTTGTTGGCTTTATTTTGACGCATTAAAAAAAGATTATGAATAGTTTAGTAACTTTACCTATCGACTTTGTCAATACGTTGTTGACCCAGGAGAAAAATACTCGTTTGTTTTTGTTTTGTTTGAGAAAGTAGACTCCGCTTTTTTGTATGTTCTCCTCTAGTTTTGATATTACCTTTAACATCTTTAAGGCGAACCTTGGCGACACTGCTAGACAATGAGCGGGAAGCTACAGGCAAGCTCACAATCAACATAGATGGTGGGTTTTGCTAGTCTTCTTTTTTCAAATTTTTCGGAGCAATTTACGGAGATGCTCTGTAATCTGGTCGCACCAAGGGTAGTTGTTGATGGTCTTTTTGAAGGACCAAAAATTCAGTATACATTTTGTTTTATAGTCTGTACCTAGATTTCCAGAACAATAAAATAAATCCGTTACAAAGCCTCGATACAAAGATCCATTTTTCGTAAAGACGATCTTGTTTTGCTTAAAAGACTAAAAATGTTGACTAAATTCTGGTTAATTTAAATTACTGCAAAAATATAAGAATTTCAAGAATGGTTACAGAACGCCCCAAAAGAATGGTATGGCTATGGGAGAAAATTCCTATTCGAACATAATCTAGGCTACAATGGAACAGGTAACTGACCACTAACAGCCACGGAAAGAACCATAAAAACTGGTGGAAATCCGCGAACCGTACGAAACACTATCCCGGTGACGACGCGCAGAAATCTGGTGTCAAATGTTTGAAAAGTGGAACGCCAGACTGACGCAATAGGCCACGGCAAAGGAAAGAAAAACAAAACCAGCGTCTTCATAATTGACATGGGCTGCAAAGGAATTATATTTCCCTGCCACACACAGCTGGCCGGCAGTGCACAACCGCGGTTCGCCAATTAGTCAGCAGCGTGTTCACACAAGTGTAGTAGACAAGTGCAAGTGCGGTACAGCAAAAAACAGAAGAAAAACAAAACCCATAGCATCGCCGCGCCAGGCAATTTTTTTAAATGCTTCGCCCTGCCCCGCTCGCTTCGCACACAAAAACCACGACGACCGCGAGCGTCGGTTAATCAAGGAGCGCACGCGCGTCGATTGATGTGTTTCGTCATGCTTCTCTCTACGTCACCAGCCAGAGGGTGTATTAGGAGTGTTGGAGTGTTAGCCTTTGGGAGGAGCGCCAACAACGGTCGGCTCGCCTCTTCGGTGGATCCAATTCCGCCAATCTGCCCACTGCCACCAATTCACGCATCTTTCCTTCTTGTGTCTTCGCCCGCCTTGCGAGGCGCTTGTTCCCTGCCACGGTCATCTCTTCTCTTTTCTTTTGCTTGCGCATTCTAAACACACCACCATCGCGTGTGCCACCGCGGCGAACGCGATGCGGATGTGTACGTAATGGTGCCATTTATAATCCATCCACCTCTACGAGAACCCCACGCACGCCATTCGCAGTCGGTGGGTCAGCGGTAATCACGGTAAGCGACCAGGCAACGACAATTCAATTCAGCCAACAACATGGCGTCCAACTACAATCGAAGATCGATGTAAAACAAATGGCCGACTTCTTCCTTCACGTAATGCACCGAATTGGCAAACAGGGAAGCACCAGCACCACATATGGCTCTCCCCCCGTGTACCCAACAGCCACGTCGAACGGAAGATTTTATTTGGTTCAAGCAGGAAAAAATAAAGAAGCAAACCGCACCAGAATCAACGCGCAATGCGAACCATCCCTGCTTGAAAAAGGCATCACGCGCGAAACAAGTCGGATTCGTCGTGGTAAGAGAGGTGCGATTTAAATTTTTAAACTCTGCACGAAACCCATCGATCACCACGTACCATAGCCCTCTACTCCCCCTGCGTGTCAGCCCCTAGCCAGCGTGAAAAGTGGAATAGTACTAAAAGGACGCCACGACGAGTAGCGCATCGCCAAACCGCCGCGCAAAAGAGCATTATCGAACAATCGAATGCGGATCCGCACACACAAACTGGCCGGAGATGATTGTTTTTAAACATTCAGCGCGTGTGAACGAACAACCGCCTCAGCTGGTCTGTGTGCTTTCTTACGCGTCTTTATCGAGGAAGAAGAGCGAGAGAGAAAAAAAAACGCGCAACGATCGCAGCTTTATGTCTTGTTTTGCTCGTCCTCGCGATCATTCGCGATTCGATCGGTTTGTTATGGTTTGGTTTTATTAATACTTCGCGCGCGGTTGTTTGCCGAAACGGCCAATCTTCTTTCGTCGGGCGGGCGCGGGCTCCCGATTTTCCCCAAGATACAAGAGGCCATTAAATAACACTTCGGAAAAACCAGACGTGCGCCGCTACACACGCCGACACAACTGACCGATCTCTTCCACCGATTTGGAAAAACGCGGCGTGTTGATGCGCCAGTGCAAAAAAAGCGTCAACATAACACCGACGAACCCCGACATTCCAACAAATGAGTTATGATTCCGATGGCCCGTAGCAGTTTTACCTCACCGGTAGGGCTGGAGAAGGCTTCAGTCAGTTTTCTTTCTCTTCGCCTACCGATGCTGTGCGTGCCACCAGCAAAAAAAGGAGAAAAGAAAAAAGTTTGCAAGTTCACCATGCGAAAGGTTAAGTAAGACACTTTTCGTAGCCATTTTTCTTCGCACTTTCGCTTCTCCCGTCCGCTGATCACTGAAAGGTTTGCGCGTACGGCTCAGGGTTAAGAGCAGTCTCCGTGCGATCATAATTTACACACGCACCTACGACCTACTAGACCATTTTTGTACCCTTGACGTACACATTTGATAATGTTTATAGCAGAGGAAAGAAACAAATCGAAAAAGGAAAAACTCTTTGAAATGTACAGTAAAAGGCTACTGCATAGCAAAAGACAAATCTGCGTTTAAATGTTATATTTACTATTTCAATGCATATTTAGAAAGTACTACGGAACTACCATAAACAATTTAAAGTTGAAGCTTACCAGGAGCAAACAATACTGAAAACTTAAGCTTGATTCTTATTCTATCATCTTGCTTCTGAAGGATGTTTTGTAGATATCGTAACAATAAAAAGGAGACCTTTGATAAAAACACATCTACGTAGAACCGATTGAATTTCGATCGATTTAACATCGATACATAACGAAAATAATTCTTTGGTTACAAAACGACGCGCTAAAGTCACATTTGAAGTTTCACATGATCGAAAATTAACACTTAAAAAAAGCTGGAAGAATGTCCAGGAATCCATTACATCTTTGAAATATATGGAATAAATGAGACGCAGCAAGGAAAAATGGACGACTTGCACGACGACAGTATGAAAAGCTACGTGAAAAAAGGTTTTTAGATAGCGCTGTGAACATTTTACGTAAAAAACATTTCTGATTCATAGTTCAATGTTTTTTTCTGGATTCTTTCCCATGAAGCTTTATAAAATTTGAAAAAAGATAATCATGGGGTTTACATTTCATCCACTAATTTAAATGACGAATAATAATAAGCAATCGTTAAGGGAAAAGTATCCTAATGTGTACAATAAGGTTTTTGTTAGCTGTATGAAAAATATCGGTTATTTCTTGTAAGCTGTACTAAATCAGTGTAATATAACTAGTTGGGGTTGGTCAATAATCTATATCTATATATTTCTAAGTTAAGCTGTTACGCAATGTTTGAGCGCAAAAACAGACAACTATTCTCTCCTGTGTTAGCTCAGGAAGCAAATAGAAAAAAAAAACACTCCACTTCTCCTCACACAATGTTTGCCTCTGATAATCGTACGCCATTGAAAGGGAAATCGAATAGCGAACCAGATTATGATGATTATCAGGGTGCCAAAGTCCGTGCAAATAACATGCGACTCATTCTGGCATTCCAAGGGCTCGCCAAAGGTTGAGCTGAATCGACCGGCCCAAACTGCTACCCCTCCCTCAACCCCAATCGGGCAGCAAACCCCAACGAGACGAGCTGGAATTGGGGGGGATCCTCTCTCCTTCTCGAAGGCATCAATCAAGTGGCCCCGGTGCGCGACGCGAGGATGATTATTAGTTTTTCAGCGCCTTTCCTCCGTGCGCGATGGGTGAAGGTTGGTGGGGGGGATGATGGAGGTCGCTGCTGTGGTTATGCCCCGTTTGCAAATGTATCGCTTGCGACACCGAATGATGCTTGCAAACTGCGCTGGTTGCTAGTGCTGGTCCCGGGGTGCCTCCGTCCAGAAAGCGACGAGACGCAAAAGGTGGAACAGACACAAACACACACACACACACACCGACATACACGTATTGCGCAAGTCGCTTCCATCTTGGTCGTTGCCTTCGGCGCCACCGCCATGCTCTGATTTGGGCTGGGTTGCTGCTCCCTATTCTGAAGTGAACCTTTTGGCCGATGGTGGAACCGTCATAACGGAAGGCACGATCGAAGGACAGCATTCGGTAGGACGAGAAGGAGACGAGGTCGATGAGCGCCTTGGGGGGGGGGGGGGGGGGGGGGAGGGCAGGAGTTTTCACTTTTCTTGCAGCCATTTTTTACTCTCACTGTCGCTTGCCCCGCAACATGTACAACAACGCAGTACAATGGAGCGGAAGCGATGGAAGCGAACGTAATGTGACAGCCAACCTCTCCTCAACTGAAACATGCAACATCAGGGTAAAGGGGATCCCACCTCACCCTTCCATCTTCATCGCCTTCCTGGGCGGAGTTGTTCTCGAAGATGGTGCTTTTGTGTCCGGTTGTTGTTGTGTGTCGTGGAGCAACCGTGTACATCAATATTTCAGAGCCAGCTCCGTTCCGTTCGCTTCTGGAGTTCGAGACATGGAAATGGTATGGAAACGGGGGTAGACACACACATCCACACACACACACACGGATACGTGGCATGCGGGAACTGCGGTGCGGCCTTTCACTTACTTTGGGTAGAAGTGATCGATGTACTTGATAACGACCTCCCGCAGGATGTCCTTCTTGCCGGACACGGAGTACTGGTGCATTGCCATTATGTCGCTTTTCATTTTCGCTACGGTGTTGAGCGGTGCGCGCTGGCCCCTATTGGTGTCAGTGTGGAAAACTAGCACCCTTCCCCGGTAGTGCACAACTCACGGAGCCACTTACTCCGACCGCCGGATGGGATCGAATTTGAAACTGGAAGAAAGCTCCCAAGGTCGCGTGAGCGTTGAGGGGGCGCGTTTTCTAACGAGATGAGCTTCTGTTTTCCCCGTCAAATTATTGTCCGTCACTCACTACACGCACAGAAGACACCGAAAATTATGCGCTTCAGTCGGAGCAGGAGCAACAAAACGGAGCAGGAGCAACAGCCGAAATAACACAGGGTTGGGAGGATGGTGACTTTTATAATCTGCACTGTACACACGGTTGTAGAACCCGTTAAAAATCACATTTTCCCAGTGGCAATAACCATGCACCGAATTCGATTTAGATTTGTCGATCTTCCTCTCTATTTTATTCACTCTCGCCTCACTTTCTCTCTCTCTCTCTCTCGCTCTCCTTCTGTTTGTATCCGTCTTGTCCGCTCGTTTGCCCTTTCGGTAGGGGGTCTGTCCTTTTTTTGGTTTCCTACTTTGCGTTTAACGGGAAATGATTGCTTTCCTCGTTACTGGGCGCGGAACGGGTGAATTTTCCAGCACACTCTTCGTCCAAAAGAATGGAGGAGCGCGTCGAGAACTGTGCACTTTACGTTTCGCGCGCGCGTTCTCTGGTCTGCTGGGCAGCCAGACACCTGCATATAGACGTACGGAATATTCTACCTACGAACACACGGAGGGCGGACGGGCACAAGAGCAAAACGCACACCAGCGCGATGCCCGCGGCACGATTTGCACAGGCGGCCCGGTCGGAGGCAGCCTCACTGCACGATGGGGTGGAGCAGCGAGGAGCGAGGGGGAACCGCCCCGTCGGAGGAGCACGGAATCAATAATACAGAAACCAAAATGGCCGAATGGCAGCAGCTTTCCACAAGGCTAGTTCGGTCGGAACTCGGCACATCAAAAAACCTGGGCCCGTAAAAGGATACCGACCGAGAGACGTCCCGGTTTTATGCTGCGCGACGCTCCTTCTCCGGCTCCGGACAGCGCTGCTGACGATCCCGCTCGAGGGGAGGAGGTCTGTTCGCTGTTAATTTGTTACGGACTCAAACGGGAACTTCTTTCTTCTCTTTTTTTGGCAACGCGACTCCACACTTGACTACACTGCAAAACTTGACTGCGGCCTAATGCGTGAGCAAATAATCACGATGACGATGATCGCGAGAGACGATAAAATTGCAATGGCGTTGAAGACCGCGACCGCGACCAAGACACCAAACGGTTGTTCGCCCCGATTGCACCTCGATTGTTGTGTTGTCCTGGGAACGGGACACAAACGCGATGGTCTGTCGAACAGTAGCAGCAGCAGCGACAGTAGGCGTTGGGTAAAATGGTTGGTTAATGAGAGTAGAGAACACTACCAAAAAGGAGTCGCAGCGGGACAAGATTCACTCCGCACTTCGATTCAATTTAATTCCCGAGCACAAGGAGGATTGTCGATCACAAAACGCATCAATCAGCTTGCACTGAAAACTTTCGAACGACTCGAGGTTACAGCACAACTTATTCGTCCCGGACAGCTCCAGCTTGCAGCACTGGCGATATGTACATCCCTGACGATGCTGGCGGTTTGGCGGATGTGAATTTTCGATCCTTCAGTATTTTTCACACAGCACCCCGCTCTGCTTGGTTGTTTGGTTGCGTGACACAAAAACTACTAGCAAAACCGGGCGCATCCTTCGGTGAAAAACGCACCAGAGACAGGCAACGCACAGGCAACAGCGATGGACGCGGAAGGCACGCGCTGTACGCAAGTGAGAGTGTTGATCACATTTTCAACCCTGAACACACCACGACTTGGTGGTCTAGTTTTTTGTTGCGTTTTTTTGGTTCTTCGCTTTTCTTTTTTCCCTGCGTGATCGTTGCGGGAATTAAAAAGCGGGGCGAGCAGATTGGCGTTCTTTCTCGCGAGAGATAAATTGACACCAACGGTGGGGCGCGACGCAAGATCGAGAACTTTACGAACGAGTTTTTTCCTCCAAGACGTCACACGCTTGTTTGCCTTTTTGGGGCCTTCACATCACAGTCACGGGCAACGGGAATGTGTTTTGTGGGATGGTTTTATAGACCTGAGCCTCCCCCCCGCGTGCACTGTACTCTACTGGGCAGACTGGACAGATGGAACCCGGCGGAGCCACGACGACGAGGACGGCCCCGACGACATGCTAGTTATTCAAAAGTCCGCACTTTACTACGGGAATGTACGGCTCACGATGCAGTTATTTTCGACGCCCAACACGACGCTCTCTCTCTCTCTCTCTGTCATTCAATCTCTCTTTCTGGCTTCTCTCCCTTTTTCTCATTCTCTTGAAACATCGTACTACGAACAAACACGACCACACAAACGCAGCCGTCCGAACATCTCGCCCATCTTACCACAGCCCGCATCAGCAGCTGGGAAGGGAAAGGGAACAAAATGGGGAGCCCGATGTTGCTCTTTCTCTTTCTCACTCTCTGGTTTCCCCCCTTTGCACTGGGCGATGGATACTGCCGCGTTTTCCACACCGTCGCCGCCGTCTGCGCGCTTTTCCTCTGGCACCTACAACGCACCAGGCGGAGCAGTTCGTGCGGGGGTCTTCTTGCTCGCGAGCGAAACCACCGAGAGCGAATCCTTTTTTTCAATTTTTCGGTGTCGGCCTTCCTTCGCCTGAAGCGTCTGCAGCGCGTCGCCGCGGCCGCGAATGGGATTTTTAAATCTGTGCGATCCCAAGAGCGAGCAGAATGGGGGAGAAAGCGAAATGAGCATGATGACGGCGACACAACTGTTCGCCGTTTGTATGATTGCGAAGGCTACGCTTTTTTTTTTTTTTGTCCGGTAGATATACACTGCCGGACTTAAAACTCGACTGGCGAAACATGATCTTCGGCTCTCGGCGGCGGGAGAAAGCCAAATGTGGGAACCCGCAGACTGACGCGAAGAAGCAAATCAAAAGGGTGATAAGGGTTTGTTTCTCTCCCAGCTGCAGAAGAAAAAGTGGAAGCAAGTTAGAGCCCTGCCAACAACTTCAGCGTTCAGTGAAAGATTGTTGAGATAGGTTCGATAGTAAGCTCATCCATAAACTGATCTTTTACAGGGCAAAAGGGTCAGAATCGGTATCCTTTCTCCCACAAGAAGCTAACTTATGTTGCTCAACGACGGCCTGCAATGCCACGCCACATTCGAAGGAGGATGTCCTTGACGCGTACACACACAGATAGCAGCGAGGTTAATCTTCTCAGCCATCCATCCAGCCTGTGAACGGTGGACGAGCGGTTCGTTTTACATGTCCACGAGGCTCACAGCGTTTTAAAAGTAAAAGTTCTCCCCGCAAGCGAATACTTCGCTTTAACTTTTATCGACAGACATTTAAAACAGATGCTCTTGGGAATCATTTAAACCGCATTCTCCGTGTCTCTCACACTCTTGTTGAACATAATTTCCTCCCATTGCTCTTGTTCTCTCGGGTTGCAAACGCAGCATAAATGCATGATTCTCGCATTGGAAAGATGGTTCTCCCAACTTCGACTCTCCATCTCTTGCTTCAGTCGTTCGTTTTTCTCGCAGCTCCCCTCGTAGTTGTTGCTGGTGTGCGTACAGGCACTGATGGTGCACAAACATGGGGGCACTAGAAAACATAAACAAACATAGGTCCCCCCTCCTACCTTACCCTCAACCTTCCCAAAGCGATTGGTGGTTTCGCTGGTGGTGTAACGTACGAAAAAAGCCCCATGAGCGCTTATGTTGCTGCTGCCGAGCGCTGGATTGCGGTAGCTTATCGTATCGAAATTGCAACACACGCACGCTTCTCATCTTGGAACGCGCCACGATGCAGCATAACTCACGGCGTACAGTAAAAAGGAAGAACGAAAAAAAAACATGGCCGGCTGACAGAGATGGTGACGTACGGGGGGACGGCGTGAGCGGCAGGCCCTTGGATGTGAAGGGTAGCAGTAGAATAAGGTCTGCAAACTGACACAACCAAGGATGGCGATATAATGAAGCACATGGTGCGCTGCAGCCTGCCTGCTTTCGAGTGGTACCCATGTTGCATTTAAAATAGAATTTCAATTTAATTTAATTTTAATTCTACATTAACCATCTCAAGAGCTGTGCTTAAGGTGAACGTAGAACTGAAATTTAAAACATGTTTAGGTGCTAAAAAAACGCTCAGTTTTATAAAAAATAAAATAACGAAAAACTTAATCCGCAACGATGGCTAACTTCATCGCACGATGTTATTAGCTGTACGCCAAACATTTTTCACCTCTACCCTCCGCCTCCCAGAAAGCTCCGCTAGAGCCAGAAAAATCCGGATCGAAAACCACTTTTCAAGCGAGCAAAAAGCACAAACAAACTTAAGTTAAATGAGGTTTATTTCTGCTATTAAAAAGCCAAAAACAGACCCGAACCGAAGCCGGTGTAGTTTATTTTCAAACCCCCAAGGACGGCATTTCAATGGTAACAATACGAATCGAACTCCCCCTTCAAACATCTGGCCCTGCTCTGCTCGATATCTACCGCTCTCTGTCCCTCTTTCTTGGTTGGTTCTTTGCATAAGTCGCAGCCATGTTTTTTTTTTGCCGGTAGTCTCGAGACTTTTAACCAGAGAGTCGGAACCGCCGAACCAGACGAACAGCAAGAGAATGTAGAAAACCTTCGTCAAGGATAAGTATTGTGCTCGAAGCGAAACATGAGCCCATGTGAGCGGGAAAGAAATAAAAAAAGGAAGAGAGAGACAAGAAAGGAGCGAAAGGGCCCGCTCGAGACGAAGGAAGAAAGCAGCACGATTTACACAAACACAAACTGATCGTGGCGCAACTTGAGCCTATATGGTACGCACAGCATTACAAACTTGGTGGAAGCGCCTGGTGGCGTTAGCGCATACGGGAAAAGCACCCCCCGTCCCCCCGGGTGGAGCAGAATGGGAATGTTTCAGATACGCACACTAACGGCCGGACCGGGCCGGGTTGGCACGGCAAAATGCCGGCTCGATCTTTGGGTTGTGCGAAAAGAAAACGCAACAAAAGGCGGACAAGGCGGGGAAGAAACGAAACGGACGTCTACGCCGGGGCAAAAAGTGTGCAGCGTGCAATGGAGATTCCGCGGGGACAGAGGGCACCCCGGGGATGGGGTCTGGCTGGTGCTGGCGGCGGTGGGAGGCAGGAAGATCTTGAGAAGACGACGGAAGAAAAGGAGAAAAAACAAACGCCGTCACCGTCGCTGCCGTCGTCGCCGTCGCTGCTGCTGCTGACCTAAATTTGAGTTACTCCACTCTTCTACGCTCGCCTCCCCCCCCTCTATCTCTGCCGCAACATTAATCTTCATCTCGTTTCGATCAGCCCGATGCCGGGAGGGAAAAAGTGCGTATTTATCCACGAACACGTACGTCGGTCTGTACGCACCTTCACCGCGATCATCTGGCGTCTGGCAGCATTTGAAGCTGTGTGTGTGTACACCAGCCAGAGCCGCGATCAGTTGCGCGATTAGTGCCGTATAAGGTGCGCACATGAGCGTAGTTAGCTTCTTCTTCTTCTTTTCGTTACGTTCAATTTGTTAACAAAAAGCTTTCCTCTTCCGAGCGCAAGTGGCCGCAACAAACCGAGGTTGGAAGGGAATGTAAGAAGACAACTACAAAAACCAAAATCACCCGAATACCTAATTCGAAGCCTGCTTTTACTTCTTGCTCCCTTCACACTTCTAACTGTTAACGAAGCTGTCTGCCTGCCTCTCGATCTTGGCAAATCCGTTTCTGGTTTCGAGTACCGATAGTGAAGTGCAAGAAACCGTTGTATTTCAGCATTGTATTCATTTAAATTGTAAATAACGATCGCAAGGGAAATCAATTCGTTGGTCGAGACTTTGATTAGCGAAGTGGATATCTTTGGCATTTATTTGTTTCCTTTTCAAGGGGGTTTACCACCATAAAATGCTTGTTTTCTAAAATACAATACATGGTGTACAATTGTTCCTGGACCCCTTGCCATATGTGTGAAATTGAACGAAATGATCTAAATGTCTTACGGCAATTCCACTTGTGTTTGTAGTTAACTAAAAGTGATTTTTTTCACTCTTTAAACTAATTTTTAATTATTTTTTAATTATTTAACAAATATTGGATGCGCAATTTTAGAAAGCATAAAGATGAGGAACATCCCGCATGGACATGAATTGATGATCGGAAATGTTCGATCATTAGAGAACTCCCTGATGTTGTGTTTTTGAATATCAGAACGCTCAGTATACGAGCTTTTGGAAAAAATGAAATTTCATTTGACACCAAAAAGACAAAATAAAGGCACTTTTTGTTCTCCAAATTGTTTCTCCAAAAACTCGACGCAAACAATTGTAAAATCATCGTATTCATCATTTTGTGTTCTGTGTGAGTACTGGCTGTAAGATTAACTCAATAGACTAATCTGTGGAGCCATTCACCAAGTAGACCATTTTGGATTGAAAGAGAAAATGGCTTGCATGGAAGAAGAAATAGTACAAACATTATGAGCATTAAATCGATTTAAACCAAAAGGAAGAACCAAATTCTTCGTTCTTTTCAATATATTATTCTGGTGGCTGGCTTTCCACTGTTAAAAGGAAAGTGCTAATTGTTTTCCGCTACATTTTTATTCGATTAGAGAAGAAAGTAAGTAGTTGCATGTTACACATACCGCGGGAAAGAATTTGCCTGCGAAACACTACAAACCTGAAACAACACTCTGGCAGTGAAATATTTGCGTTCAGTTTTTGCTGAGAAACGACAGCCTACGGTCTGCGCATTATGGGCTTAGGAACAGCGGTCTTCTGAACGCGCTCATTTGTACTTTTCAAAGTATATCAGTATCACTCGGTTGAACCACACGCTACACTTGGCCGCACGGCAAAAGATCATCTTTATCGTTCTCTTCACAATCACAAAGAAAGTTCGTAATCGGTCGCGTATTGCGTACTACCCGTTGACACACGGCGGAAGAACGGAACACCTGGTGTTCTAATCAACGAAACGCACCTAATAATTCATGTCACGCTGGTCGTGGTGGAAAACCCATACATTCAGGTGCAAAGCCAGTTTGCGCCAGTTTAGCGGATGAAAAGTCAATGAACTGTTTCCACTCGAGGCCACCGCGCTTGGGAAGGAAAGTTTTTCCACAGCCACAGCGGGATAGGACGAGGATTTGTGGAAGCAAACACACGTTGTTTTGCTGTTTCGGAAAACAAGGCTCCTAAAAAACATTCTCACTTAAATACCTCACATCGTTTGTGTGCTTGAAAAGCGTTCGAAAGAAAATTCACTGGCACGAAAAAGTGTGAGACTCTCTCTCTCTGGTGCGAAGTTTTCCTGCACGCGGCCATCGTTTGCGTCCTTGACAGCATGCAAATTAATCTTCGCCCACCACACTTTGGAGTTTTCGCGTCCGTTAGTAGAGGCGCCTCACTTTTTCTCCAAGCTGCTGTTCGGTTTTTTTGTTATCTTGTTTTTTGTTTGTTTGATTTTTGGTGCTAAAGGAACACACTGGTGCAGCGCGCGCGGACGGGAGAAGACGATCGTGTCGCATTTCTCAACGCCCCATGCGAGTAGTGAGGAGCGCTGGTGGAAGACGAAGGGCCTGTTGGCGGGTTGAGTGCCTAGTTTTTTTCCACTATCGATTTGGCGATGGTGCCTCCGTGGGCATGCGCAACGAGAGCCAGCATGAAGGGACTCAAGAGCAGTTGCATACAAGAAAAACGAGAGAGAACGCGCGGGAAAGAGAAAATGTGGGCCCGTTTCCTACGGAAGCCACACCGCGGAAAACCCATGACCTAGGTCCACGCGGGAAGTCGATCTCGATGCGAACCGGACCGGTATCTGGAAGCCTACCGCCTCATCGGAAGGTGCGTACTATCATCAAGCAGTACCACAGCAGGAGGGAAACGAAAGAGAGAGAGAGGGAGGGAGAGAGCTGTGTAAGTAGCGGGAAAGAACCGACGAGCGTCGTCGATAAGATAAACGTTATTAATAGCAAATTATCAATCATTTCCTGTAACGACCGTTTTGCGAAAACAACAATCGTCGTTCGTGAAAACGTTTCGGCGATAAAGCAACGAAAACGCGGACTGTGGCCTTTTTGGGAACCTTGCCACAGGTAATTTGGAGTCGGCACAGAAAAAGCATTGTATGTCGAAGGTCCCAAATCGGCGAAAATGTTCTTCTGCTTCTGCCGAAGCGTACAGATTTCGCCTAAGGCCCAATTACCGGTGAAGGACATTCGCCAATTTGTGCAGCTCATTAGGTGCCCCAACACGCTTCTCCCGGCAAATCCTCTCTCCTCGTTCGACCGTAGAACTACGTACACGTCATATGCGTACCCTCTACCCAGTCGAACTCAACCTGTGTCCTACAATGTCAGGTTGCGTTTCTTGCTGGCCGTGCCGGGGCCCCCAAGACTAATTCGTCCGTTTCTCGGGCGAGTTTGCGGTAGATGACGAGTCAAGTCAAATCTCTGTCAAGCCCAACTCTGTAACGCTGCGAAACGCAGCACCTCGCGCTCGTTATTGCATTCGAGGTCTTTCGACGAACGTCACGTCGAAAGCAGAGGGCAACAAAAAAACCCCGACCAGCATTTCTTGCTCCGCGGTATTTGCGCAAACACAGGGGGCTCGGACTCGCGGTTGCAATGGGCTACTCGTTGCACAAATTAGAGGGTACGTTCTGCACCGCCCGAAGGTGTTTAGCGAACCGGGAGGGCGTAGCACACCAGCTAAGGTGCAGGGGTTGCACTTTGTACCGAGGACGGTGATAACCGTAAAGACTAGTAATGAAAAGATAGGACCTGCATTTGCCTGCACAATGGATTAATTAAAGGTTTTAACAGTACATTCAAAGCTTTAACCTACTTCAAGCAACAGCCGAATAGGAGCATTGAACATTTGTTGTAGGTATTAATTTTAACCCTTTCAATTTTACATCAGAAACGACTCATGATAATGAAACTCAGCCCTCTTTTTTGCCTACTTGCCTGAAAGGGGTGTTGTTTTTTATTTCATTCACGTTTTTCTGTAATTGTGTGAATTTCCAAGTAAAACGCTTAGAACATTAAACAGGGTTTAACACTCGATGCTAAAACGTCGGAACATATCTTGTCCATTATACACAGTATTACAAGTAACAATAATTAAAATGATTATGACAGATTTAAATATGGATTATCTGATCAACTTTGGCGACTAGTATAGCATACAAGTATGCTTTTTAAAAACACTAATTTGAAAATTTAACTGTTTTCAATTTCACTCATTTTGAACATCTTTTAAATGAGGGGCTTTAGAGAAAACATGCGTATATCATTTGAACTAAGTGAAACCCCATATCTTAAATAGTAAAACTATAAATAAACTTCATGCACTGCTTCTACGTTAAACATTCGATGTCCATATTTACTTTTCGGTAAATTTTCCCAAAAACACTTGGATTAATGTTACATTAATTACCCACTGTTCTATTTCATGTTTTTCTTGAATCGTGAATATCTTAATTTTCACGTTCAGCTTCTTTGCAGTATCATAACTTTTCCGCGTTTTGCTGCAATAAAATTGCCTCCCGCACATCGGAATCATGATGATAACAAAAAAAAAAACCGAAATCCCACCGTCAATTTCGTACATAAAACAAAAGCATTCCACAGAAGGACAAGTGAGCGTCAATCAGGTTAGGACTGCTTGCTGCTGGCGTCACTTGTCAGCAACCGTCCCGATAAGCGTAAATGATCGGTTTTTATTCAAACCACCCCCGTAGGCGCTAGACGCTGCATCAGCATAACGCCTTCTTTCTTTTAGCCGTGTTTTCGCAGTCCGACGGGCCCGTCTGGACTTTTACGTATTTGCCCTTTTCTGTCAGATCTAGTTTCCTTTTTTTATTTCTTTGCATTGCTTTTCCATTCCGCGAGCCGGTGCGACTAATTTGTTGCTCATAGTTGATTCCATCATCGCCATCTTCATCTGGGTGCCCAGTTGGCTCGGCGCGGTGTGCCCGAAACTAGCGAAAGAGTTTTGTTTTTCACAGGATTTTTTGCATCAAGACGCAGCAGCAGCACGGCACGGCAAACCGCCGGTAATCGCATGCTGTGCAATCGCAGCCGTCGTCTTCGTCGTCGCCATTTGGTGCAGTTGCGCTGCTGCAGTTGCACACGCCGAGCGTTTGCGTCATCTTCGTCAGCTGGGGCACTTTTCGCGGGCCCGCAGCAAGGCATCAGATTAGTTCTGGCAGACAGCGACACACAGTGAAACCTCACACTCTGTTCAGCTTCTGTCGAAGTTTCCCTTGACTGTTCCTCCGTACCGCCCGGTATGATTGTCAGCCCGTAGGTTGTCATTAAGCTGTGCATTTGCTTCGACGAGCGGACGAGATTGAAAGATCCCCCTCTGGGGATTGCGTAAGATTTGAAGTTGAAATGGCGTGAAATCTATACACATCAACCCGATCGGGAGAGATGGGGAGTATCGATGCACCACCTCGACAGCCCAATCCGGTTGTATTCGAAATCCCGGCGTTGAGTGCGGCTGACGCGGGCCGGGGGAAGTTACAGTAGCGCCAGTTGGTACTGGATGTAACTTGATTAATTGTAATCACATTCATCGTTGCAGCATTCCCGTGCACGTAAGGGTAAACAACACGTGTCTTCAGCTAGGATGGCGTTGCGTCCGCTAATCCATTTGCAATGATAATTTCAAACCATGGTTGTGTAAAGCCATGTGTTGCTTTTGGTCAATTTGATTTAAAAACGCTAACTTTAAACTTGACTTAACACTGATTCAACATAAGAGACATCTTTTGGGAAGAATCAAAACGTTTTCATCAGCAAAAATATTGCATTTTATTTTCAACCGGAACCATACAATAGACCATGACAGAGCGCAAAAGTTACGCTTGAGTTCAAGCATAAAGAGAGATTGTTGAGATTTTGCAAACATGTACAATTTTAAGACCATTGAATGGATATGAAGCAAAACATTCGGAAAATCCCGTTCCAGGCGAGATCGTTGAAAAGGATACTTTGCTACGCTGGTATATCGATAATCCACTAGGAGAGTTTTTTAACATGTAATTTTATTAAACATGGCTTCACTCATACCTGCAGGGATTCAAGTAGTTGGTATCTAGGATCATTTAAGAAGTTTAGCTTCAAACTTTGTTTATACAAATTTCACACAATCTGTCCGCATAAATACAACGAAGTTATAAAGAAGTGCTAATAGCATACAGCAGAGCAGTGCCGATAAACAAAACGGATGAAAAACCACTATTGCAAACTAATCATTAAACCGGATCATAAAACGCCATAGCAAGAATAAACTAAAGCAATCGTGGAAAAAAAATATTTACGCTTGATGGGAAACAAATTTGTCCATGGCCAGCACATTTATCAATACAGGAAGTAAAGGCAATTAGATTCTCGAATCAAAATCAAGTAAACAGAAAAAGGAGGTCATAAGGACCGAACTACAACGATGTTGCAATTGTGTTATGTGCAGGATAGCATATGATGAGATTGTATCAAAGGTTTATTGTAAACATCCAAAAGGAAGAAGAAAAAATTATTAATTTCTATTTTATAAAAGCGTGGGAACCGACCACACAAAGTTGTAAAACATGTTAGAAAAATGTACTGTAATTAAATGCTCTGATCACTTCTAGATATCCAAGAAAAATTGTGTTTTATTCTGGGCAGAAGTGTGGTGAAAAGAAACCAACTTCGCTGGGCATGAAGTTTTCAGAAACGGTAAATATAAAAAAATGTTGCTTAGGCCATTTGTCTAGGCAAATCAATAAAGTCATCCAAGTATTGAACTAGGCTAGCTTCTTTTCGAGAGATATGTGCTACTAGTGCTTCAAGAGCGTTCGATTTATAAAAATGAACACTACATTATACTAGTACGTTGGCGTAGACATAGCAATAATACTACAAGGTGTTGATGTATAAATATCAACTTTCTTAAAGTTTTTTTAAAGCCGCACTTATGTATCCGGTATCGCATACTACACAGGAAGATACAAATGTTCAAATTTCCTATGGAAAAATGTAGGCAGCACGCGTTTTCACGAGCATTGCATGAATCAGGAAGCTCCTCTTACAACATGCTTATGCTAAAAACAATAATTAAAGCCTTTCGAAACCAGCCATCTTCCGATCGCCTTCACACTTCCATCGGAGCAACGCGTTGCGAAAAGATCTATCAAGCCGGCACCCGTTTGCCTGGAGTTTCGCCAGCGTGAATCAACAGTAACCCTTTTATTCGATCCGCCAAACCCAAAAACGTAACGAACTGGGTGCCACAAAAAACACACACACACACACAAAATCCCTCCGAATCACCAATCTGGCGACAAACAGTCTGCCGAACGTTGCGGCAGGTTTCCTCACTGCCGACGGACACGCACGACAAACCGCGACACCTCTTTTTTTCTCTTTTTGCACTAGACTCAAGTTCGTTCGCTGATAATTTGATTAGCGCTAATTATATTAGGGACAGCGATTGGCCGCGGAACACTTTTAAGTCCGGGCCAGCGACCGGGCGGGCGACACAACTGGACAGTTGGAGGACATTTATAAACCGGTATACGGGCAACTGGCTCTGCCGAAGAGAAACTTCTCGAAAAGGGCTGAAGCGACCAGCTGATCAGAAGGCGTAATGATAGACTTACGTTGCGACGGTGACATATTCTCGTCCGTGGGGAGGGGAATATAAACCTACATATTACTACATTTCTGAATACCTACATATACATGCATACATACAAATAACATTGCGCTACGCGGGTTACGGTACGCTTACGAAACAATGGCACAACAAACCACACTGACCTGCAATGAGAGAGAAGAGAGTTATGTTAGAAAAAAGCACGGTTTCCTTCGGGGTGGGACACGTTGTCGCGTAATATGTAATGAGGGCTTTTCTTTTGTTGTTTTAGCGAGATCACAGAAAACAACCAACATATCGGATATAACCAGTAACTATATAATGCCATTCAACAATGCAAACAAATCGGCCCGAATGTAACCAAACTCAAAACAAAAATCGATCACACTGCTTAACATTTTTTCCCCAAATGTCCATTTCGAGAAACGGAACCTTTCGTGTTTGCGTAGTTCTATGTGTGTATGTGCGCGTGTATGTGTTAGTTTGCAGTGGAAAGATACAGAAAAAATATCCCAGAAAGAGCAGCAACAAATAAACAAAAAACCCTTTACAAGCTAAAGAAGAAAAAACAACAAACCATCCTGTTTAGTGCGGATCAATGAAACACACACACATCTAAAGCTTCAACGGCATTGGCGGCAAGAAAGGCAACAACCGAAGGAAAACGAAGACACGCAGGTTACGGGGGACACGAAACGATGGCGGGCGGAAAATGGATGTTCATTAAAGACTTGTGCAACGGAGGGTGTGCTTTCGATACGACGCTGTCCGTTCGATAGCCGTTTGAAGGCGATCTGGTTCTAAGGTTTCGATGGAAAAAACAATCCCGCTGTGACACTTTCCGATCCGATCCGATGCGATGGCAGGGAGCGGACACGAACATTAAAAGAAAGGTTAGAGCGCGTCACAACAGCAGCGGATTGTTACGGTTTTGTGTATCGCTTGAATGGAGCAACAGTGAGAGACACCCGGAAGAAAGCAGGCAAAGAACGTCAAACCTTGAGTGATCTCCACCGGACGAGCCGCCACCGGCGTGCAGCAGGGAGGGCGAAGGAGCGCGGCTCACGCGGGCACTACCTCCGCCGTACGACGAGGGTCCGAGGGTGTTGACGAAACGGGGCGGACTTCCGACCGGCGTAATGCTCTGTACGAACGCCGGACTCGAGCGACCGGAAGCGGGATGGGACTGCGATCCGCCACCGCCACCCACGCCATACAGGTCCGACTCGGCGGTCACCATATTGATCATGCTTCCCGCCTTGCTCAGCCGATACCCGCCACCGACACCGGCTCCTCCCATGGACGCGGCCCGCCCGGGTAGGCTGATGCCACCAAGCTCCTCCTTGATGAGGTCCTGCACGCACCGGTGCGGATGGGTAGCCGTGCAAGCGCTCACACTGTTGCTGCCGGTGAAGTTGCCCAGCAGGCTGGTGGCCGCCCGGCAGTAGCCCGAAGGCGTGTCCTCCGGCAGCTCCCGGCACGTTCCGAGCGCTCCGATGGACCGGTTCAGCGAGGCACCGGCGAGTCGATTCGAGACGGCCGTCGCTAGCGTCGGCGTGGGCTTCATCAGGTTTTGGATGCTCTTCCCGAGCGCGATATCGGTGTAGACATTGCTGGCCGGGTTGCGTGCTCCGGTGGCGACGGAGGTGCTACTACTCGCATTGCTGCTGTTGCTGGTACTGCTGCTGCTTATGACAACATTGAATGCACCCGCGCGGGGCTGAAACGGATGATGCTGCTTGCTGCCGATCGTCAACGCCTGCTGCTGCTGCTGCAGCTGCTGCTCGTACAAGTTCTGCGCGAGATCCTTTCGGAGGGACTCCTTGGCCGCGCCGCCCATCGACGGGGGCAGTGAGTAGGCCTTGGACAGTTTGTCCGCACTCTCGCTACGGCCCAGCGGGGGCAGATGGGGAACGTAGTTCGTCTGCAACGTAGGAGGAGGTCGGTGTGTCTGTGGTGGCATGTTACTTCGATCGGGGGAAGCAGTGCGGAAGCCGGCCTCCGCCGGCGAAGGACGGGGAGGAAGATTTGCTACTGACTGTTGGTGGTGTTGGTGTGGCTGCGGCTGCTGCTGCTGCTGTTGTAGCGCAGGCGGCTGCCGGAGCTGTTGCGGTGGCTGCAACCCGGCGCTATAGACAACGAAACAATCGGATTCAGAAAACGGTTCAAAACTGATGGCAGCAAACCCAGACTCACACACACATACACACACACACCGTCCCTGCAAGCCCTGCGCCCTGCAAGCCCCGCGAAGAAGGAGAATGAGAAGGGGGAGGTTTAAGGGGAAGGTTGATGGAGGAGGATTCAGGACTCGGTCACGATGATGGTGCCCTCCTGTTCCTGGGAGCATGCGGGCAGGCTGACGTGTATGCGTCGTTTTGTTGCTCCTGATGATCACATGATGTCTTCTTCATCCTTTCCCAGGGAAGTCTTTACATGGCGGCGGGACACGAGAGGATTGGACGGAAGTTGTCGATGAAATCCAACCCCGACAGGCGATAGGAGAGTAAGCGAAGCGAACCGTGAGTCGTATGTAATAGTCGTCGTCGGCATCATTCGCAGGCCAAGCAATCGCAAGCACAAGAACAAAGGTGAACACATCGACGTCTGGCGCAGAGGATTAATGGATGGATAGCGATGAATGCACGTGAAAAGGTCCAGCTGGTAGGTTGCGGAAACCACTATTCGTCACCTTCGGACACCTGTGTTATCGGATGTTATGTCACAAAAGCCTACAATCACCCACGCGCAGGAGTTAGCTTATAGAATGTGAGCAATTCTTCAGCGACACCACGCCGGAATTTCGCCGTGACGAGCATTCCACGCATTGCCAACATACAACATAACATGTCTTGATGGTGATGAGCATTTTTCAAGCAATGAATGGAAGAAGGTTGGTAGTATGATGTTATTAGGCTAGAATAGTTAATTCTTTTTTTTTTTGAAATTTTCCTGAACAAAACCACCTACAACAATCTCATAAGAATCATTAGTATCTATTCGTCCTCCTCCCGTGTGAATTTGAAAGACGACAGTTTCGCTTGTATAACACGAAGCAATTCCCGCTAACTGCTACCGTGCACGCGACTCCGTGTTGTATATCACTGCCGTGGCCAAATCGGTCACGATCGTTAGCGATTTATATTGAGCGACATGGAAAATTGCGCGTACGAGCTTGTGTGTGTGGGTGTGTGTGTGTGTGTATCTGACTTGAACCTCCTTTGAGGACCTTTGGGGGTGATCGGTTTCCTAGTCGCAGTTTGAAGTGTACCAACGTTGGTGAACACGTGTGGACTCTGTTTTCTCCTCCTGCGTTTGTGCACAATTACCCACCAACACATACGTTAGATTCATTGCCACAATTACTTTTAACGATGGAGCGCGAGCGCGCGCGCGCCCGATACCGTCTTGGTCCTGGCCGCGCCGAATTGGCCCTAGCGTTGCTTGCAGTGGCAGCGTCTTGGCGAATGGTTCTCTAGCGCAGAACGGAGCAAACCTTGCCTCGAACGAGCCGCGGCTTATGAAAATGATAATGAGCAGCAGTAACGGTGTGCAATTCGCGCTTGTCTTGCAACCCTTTGCCGTGGCTGCTTATGAACCACCGACAACTAAAAGGCAGCGCATGTTTTCGGGGTGAGCCTAACTAGCGCCCATTTTGCCGGTCATTACAGATTAATGCTTCGATAGAAACATGTTCCACCGTTTGCTGCGGCAGCAAGCGCTACAGTGATTGATGTTAGAGTGAAGATCGTTGGTGGAGCGCTGAAACAACACATCTTAGTCCTTTCGCACAAATTGTGTCGACCACTGCCGCCGGTATTTGCATTGCACATCGGCTAGCGTTTGATTGAGCTTGAGCGGAGTGATAGGACGTTGCATCACTTACCGTCCATATCCATGTCCTGCGGATAGCCGTTGTTGCGGGAAGCTTGTGCAATGATGCAAGTAGCACTACTGCAAACGAGCACTGCTGGGTTATTTACATCCCCTTAAGAGCAGTTTGGTGTACGCTCCTTCCCGATCGATACCATTAAATGCAAAATCGTGATCGTGAGGATTGACACAACCGCCTTCAAGTTTGTCTTCGTAAAAACGCAAAACACGCACCTCATCTTTGCTGTAGGTGGACGACCTGGTGGTGGCTGGCCTGGGCGCACAGTTGGCTATTTTATTTATCATCACCGTGCCCGTCTTTTACGTTCAGGAACGTTCGAAAATCGTAAACAAATGCTCGCCCGCCTGCTGGCCGCGGTTAGCACTTTACGTCGCGCCATTTTTTCTTCCTTGCCGTGCGCGGCCCATATGGAGCGCGGTGTAAACACCCCAAACCACACCGGTTTAGGTGATCTCATTGACGACGGTGATATCATTGATGGCCGCACGGCGAACGGCACAATACTCTGCGCGTTGTTTGGCATCGAGCACAGTGACGTTTGCGGTCGAATCTCCGGTTGCTTTTACCTGGCAGGACGAAAAATAAAACCCACCGATAGCTCAATTGCGCGGTGACGAAACTGGAGACAGAGAAAAGCACATACAAGCGGCAAGGCAGGAGGTTTAGCTTCATTTGCATGTCCAGCCCATTGCGCAGGGGCGACAAGACAATTTTCTCGAGTGGGCAAACAAACTCGGGTTGAATCTTGACGTGGGTCTGACGAAACGCGTGACGATGACCGGTTTCGAATCGAACAATCATGAGATCAATTATTTACCTGGATGGTTATGATCCAATATTTTTTCTGAAAGCCAACCGACTGCGACGCTGGCAAAGTATTTACTGCTTGACAAAGGAGCGTTGATGGAAACATAGTAAAAGGTTAAAATATCCGTCCGATAAAAAAAAACACTAATTCTATAGTTCATGTTTTAAGTTAAACTATACCCATTGATTGATTTCGAAAAAAAACAGTCACAAATCACATAAACATGTAGATATACTTCAATTCTGTAAATAGATATTAGTTGTACTGTTGTTTTAATATACATTTCCTGCTTTAAAGAATAGAACTGATCGCCTTGATGAATATTCAATTTGATAGCAAGTTTGGATTGTCAATCAACACCGCGACTCGGTCTAAAATGGAGATATTTTTACGGACGCCTACGTGCAAACCGTTTCAACCGTTTCACTTTGCCGCCTTCGAGCAAAATTCTTCTTGCCACATGCAGCGCCATCTATTGTCACACAAACTTAGCCGAACCACGCACCCACAATATGAAGCGTTACATAGAGTGTAACGCTATCGTGGACACCATACCAGTTATGCTAAACCGTAACGTTACCCGAACGACTGTTTGTCGACCAATTGTAAAAAAAAGTACAGCCTAGAGATGTACGAATTTGTGAAAATTGGTGAAGCTAATTCTGGTGGATAGTATCAGTGTACAAGTAGAAAGCCATAAAATTTTCATAAAAAAATCATAGTCATTTATGTCGCTTACATCAAAGAGAACCGGATTTGAGAATTATTGTACAGCTTAGTTAGATGGTTGATATTTACAACAAATTGATATTTATTTACTTATGTCAATTTTATCGATAACTTTTTACCCAACATACGAAATAGCGAACATAAAACCATTTTAGATCCTAACCAAAGCAGAATTTATTCAAAGATTTATCTCTACTACAACTTTTAGGGAGTAACATCAGCCATTTGTATGGACTTTGAGACTCCCTAGTAGTTACGAAATTCACCCAACTAACTAGTCTTTCTCATCAACCGTATCTCCAGCGTTGCAAGACAATTTCCCTACAGCATGTTTAAGAAATAAGTTCAAGGTGCAAACACCTTTGAGCATTGAATTCTCTTAGTGTTAGCACGGTTGTGCTAGCCAGTGCCGCTTTGCACAACTACATCCCCGGATTCCTCTACGTGCCGATACATTTCGAAACCGGTGCCAGAACGGTCTGGTTTGGGTTTGCCAATTCGGACACAACATTTTATCTCTCAAGACTGAGCTGAACGCGACATGCACCCGTGCATTGTTTTAGTGCGAGATGGCAGAGAAGAGGTAAGTCATGTGGTCGCTTTGCTGACGCTTTCGAACAAGAGTTTGTTGTTTTCCTTGTTCTTGTCTTGTTCGTTGTTGTTGCTTTTTGTGAAGTGGAAATCGAAAAGGACACGATGCATCACACCAAGGGCCGTGCCACCTACCGAATAGTTGAATTTGGCTGCTCTTCCTCGCAATCGATGAGGTTGGTTCTGCGCTTAGATCGGCTCCATACGTGTGCCATGGCTCCGTGCAGCGTTTAGCATCGTCTCAGTACTAGCGGAGTCAGTGAGAAGTGGCAAAGCGACAACGCACAAGGATAACAAACAGTGCCACAGCGTCTACTAGTACCACCAAAAGCAGCGTCGTCGCTGCGACTAAGGCACCTAGCCAAGTTTAAGGAAAATAGTCTCGCGTTTTAGAACTTTAACCGCTGGACTCGTTCTGTAGTCCAAGTTCCGGTTCGTGGATGACGCCGTGGAAACGCACCGCGTTCCGTGTTTCATTGGCGACACACAACGCAGCTTTTTTTGGTGCCGCCACCCCCGCACGAATCACTCTTCCTTCCCTCTGCCTGTGTGTCCCACCAGGTCGCACTGGGATATTGCACAAAGCAAAGCTCTCTCGGCACCCGGCGCGCCTTTATACTTTAGGTTCCGTTTTACTGGTTTCCTACGCCGTTCTCGAGTGCCATTCCTTTTCTGTACACAAAACAACCTGCCGGACTTCGCGATCGAGCGAGCGGACCGCGTGCATGCAAACCACTGACGGCGCACTTACCCACCGTTGCCTTATTGGTGGTGAGGCAGCCAATATAGGCGAAGGCCTGCCTGCCGTCATCCAACGGGGTTGCACAGACAAATACCAGTGTAGGCAACGACGGCAACATGCGCCACAACACCGTCCGTCCGTCTGTCCGTCCGTCCCTCCCAAGTGCGACGCCAATCCTAGACGATCCTCCTAGGGAATCCTCTAACTCCGTCGTGTCCCGCGTTACGACGCCGTTGTCGAACATCATCGGCTCTCGCGTGCGATGATGAGCATTCGATAGTCTTTCGAACGAGCACGCCATACACCGCAAACAACCCTTGGCACTCACCACCACACACCACCCGGCTCCCCCCGACTCTTCTGCTCTGTTGCACCCGGTCCCGCCAGTGAAGAACTATCCCTAAGAGATAGGGGATAGACGGGGGGCGCAAACAAGAAACAACAACGTGGGGCCGTTTCTCCGGACTTGCTAAGCAGGGCTGTGCCGTCGCGCTCCGTCGTGACCGATCGCCTGTCAACGGGCGAAGGCGCCGAAGACGAGGACGACGACGACGACGACGACGACAACAACCGGTAGAGGGAAGGATCGGGAATGTATATTTGGTTCCACGAACAGCAGGGCGAGCAGAACGGGGACGGACGATCGTTCCCTTCGACACGCGAAAGGAAGAGGGCCCGAAGCTTCGTAGCGGCGGCGTTTAGCTCGTTAGTGCAATAAGTGGCGCGGACGCATACACCGACCGGATTATACACTATTTTTAGCCGGCTTGTTATCATCTTGGGGGTAGTTAGGTCGGAACATCACTACCACCATCCTCTCCATTATCACTATACTCCGTTTCTCTCTCTCTCGTCCTCTCGTCTCCTCGGAGCGCTGTCGCCTTCTCTTCCCGTGGTGCACAGCCAACCAATCAACCAATATAAGCTAAATCGCGCATCCCCTCGCGCCGGTACCGGTGGTCCCATCCACCGCAAAAGCAGCAAACTCGCGGTCGACCGTGGCGAGCAAATTAGTGGATGGACAATGAAGCCGCCCCCGGGTCCGGTTCGTTCAACGGTAACCCCCGCCGCACACAGTAGAACCCTTGAGACTCTCCTTTCCCATTGCACGCTTTGCACACCGGCAAATGGAGGAGACAGAAAAAGATGATTGAATTAAATTGAACCTCCCGAAACGTTGGGTTGGTTGAAGAGTCGTGCACGGTGGTTCGTAGCAGCAAGGGGTATCATTATCACCGTACACTCTTCTCCTTTTCGAGGATGAACGGCGCTGGTGACAGTCTTATACAAATCAAAATGCATCGGTCTAAGGGCATCAATGCGTTTTAGATTCATTTTTCGTGCAGCAAAATAGTTTTCAGTGGAACGTGCAAGAATACACATTGGCGTTCGGGCATACAATTCCGGACTTTTCAGTGATTAATACCTATTTTGATGCTTTCCCCTGAACCGATGCGAAAGGTTTACGTGGCTAATTTTCCTGCACACAAATAGCCAAACACCGCTGTATACCACGGGTGTATTTAGTGTGGTTTGTGGCTGGTTGAAAACCTCCGGTGATTCACAAACGCAAATCCACCGCCAAGGGTTCACCTTCGCGCGTATATGCGTACACTTTCCAAATTCATCTCCAATGTGTCACGCGGCTGTGCATCGCGAAGTGCGATTCACTCGCTACCGCGCGAACATTCGCAAGAGTGTTTAAATTAGCTTAAGCTTCTCCGAAGATTACTCAGCTAATACCCCATCCAGGCGGAGAAGGACTGCGGAACAGCGCCGTCGGCAGATTTCCAGGGTACAGCGGATTTCTCGGACGCGCGTGTTGTCGACGCCTAAGGGCAGGAATGGCGCTTCTTAGACGCTGGCTGTAAATTACCTTAGCGAGATGCGCCTCGGGATGCTGATGATTTTCGATGGTACACCACCGATGGTTATCCTTCGTACCGGCGGTGTTGACATGTTTTCGCAGGCCTTGTTTACACATAAACACACACACACACACACACACACACAGACACAATATCCGACAAATGTCCGTGCCGCCAGCCAGCCAGTAACATGGAGCGTTGCTTCTGTTGGGTGGAGCAAAAACTTCGCTTGCCGATGGGTTGGACGAGTTTTTGTGTCCTTGAAATTCGCTCGTTCGATTTTCCTTCGCCCGGAAATCTGCTGAAATCAATAGCCACAACTTGCACCGGTAGCACTAACTGGCCGCACGTCACCTACACGCTGGGCACGTGTTATCACCATCTCACTCGAATTGCGCTATCAGCTGGCCAGATACACAAAGCGTCAACGGGTTTTTTTTTTTTGTTTGTCTCGCTGCCGCACGGGCGACGGAAATGGCGATCTTCATGTAATGCAGCGCGGCTGCTAATGAGTCCTCCTTCCTGTCTGCCCGCTGCCCAGAGTGGATCACACGAGGGCTATCAACGCATCCAACCTTTGCAATCACGCACCCCCAAGCCAAGCCGGAGCCGGGTTGCAGCAGTGCGACGCAAATGGGGAGGATCATAAATAAGTGACGACACCGCACCCCGAGGGCGCCTGTTGTTCTCCTGCTGCTTGCGGACGCACAAAAGGATTTTCTTCCGTTTCCTATACAAAACACAGGCAAAATCAAAACCACGATCTACGATCGGAGAGTGCGGCGCGCGTGCGCGCGTACGGACGAGCTCGTTTCACGCGAAACCGCGCCAAGAACACGACACGACAGCCACCACGGCGTAAGGAAAATGTTTGAATGAAGCCGCGGTTTTACGCTGGTGCATTTTACGATTGCGCCGCGACGCCCGCTGTAGCTACTAGCGCACCAAATCAGCGCGTCATTGTCAGCGAGGCAGCGAGAGATCATAATACACTATCGTTGCGGCCCGCCGTGTGCCACCACTATTACCAGGGGCGAGAAATATAAACAAAACTGACCGACGGAACGCGACCAGAGGGGGAGCAGCGGTGGGCAACGAAAACATTCCATCAGAACACACTACACAAGCACTACAGTGAAATACAGGGTGTTCCCTACGCTACGGGAAGCATTCGTATGGCTGGCATAAGGCCTTTATTTGCATTTTTATTTATTTTATTTTTTTCAAGTTGTAGAAAATTTATTGAGCACTTCACGCTCAGGAACTTTCTACATCGCATCTGCATTTAAAAGTAACTGCCACATTTCAGACAGCCCTTCGATTTCTAAGAAAAATCAAGATTTGACCTCACGTCGTTCAAGTTGAGAATCAAACACGCTACACAACGACCTACACAATCGGGCATTGGAATACCAGTTGCGTTTAATCCAAGTTCCAGAGATCGGTTTTGATGTTGACCATTTTTCCTCCCTGCCTAATGTTTGTTTTTCAACCCCCTACACTATTTCTTAAATGCAGTCTCCTGATAAGTTTGTCATTTCTGCGACATTTCTTCCTAGGATTGTCCCCTAGGATTTCGCCTTTACCTTGAATTTTACCATTTGATTATTATCTTCGTAAAAGGCCATCAAGATAACCATCATCGCTGGACTGTTCTTTTATTCTGTAAATAATTTTTTTTTTTTAGTGTTGTTTTTATCGTATGTAACAGAGGATTATCAACTTTTCAGTCTCAGCAGTCCGCTACTGACAAAAACTGCCGGAAACTGCTGCCAAATCGGTCCAGTCGTTCTGCTGTGACTCGTCTACATACATTTTTCAATATTGTTTTGGTATGGTGCATTAAACCTTTAAAAAGTATGTATTTTAAAACATATGAATACATATTTTTTCACTCGTGTTCCGTCCTTTTTAGCATTTCATAATGTTAATTTTACATTCTTCTCATTTACCTATTGGCGTCTCCTTTACTTCGTGACGAACCCTAATAATAAATAAAATAATACCCTCACGCAAAGTGTTACATCCAATAATATGAACTTGGACTTTTCCCTTTGAAAAATCCAAATTAATTATTAAATTAATGGACAGCAAAAAAAAAATAACTTTCAACACGTTCAGAATTTGGTCCAACATTCCAATCACGTCCTCGGAAGGGCCATGCGAGCGCAGCAACATATTACCATATCATCCCCACGGGCGCACCCTGTGATTGCGGCACGCGTGAGGACCCACTGGCCTAGGAGTTGATGATTCAATTCACCTAAGGGTATTAATGAGGCAGCGCTGCCGCCACCGTCGCCGATCTGTGCGGTAGTGGAGTGGCGGAGCGTAGTGCACTGATGTCCGTGTACACTATTTCACACGTATTTCATCACGGACCGCCGGGCACACTACCACCAGCGCCGAGGCGACTGCTAGCAAACAACACCCAAGTGGGAATAGCGACGGAACCGATCCGTCCGTTACATGATCTCGTGTCCAGGGACCGGAAGGAGGCAATAACCGGCGGGAAGGCCATGGCAGCAGCGGAGGCATCTATTGCACTTGATAAGATTGCAAGTGCGCCTCGTGACATATCTGACCATCGGACAGCAGATTCCCCTAGCGTCCCCCAGATGTCGCTAGAATCGCAACGAGGGAGGTTCGCAGCTTCGCTGTGATCGCGAACCGAAACGCGTTGACATCCTTACACGACTGTTCTTCCTTGGGGGATGATGCATCATCCACCGTTCCCCGTAATTTCCCGGGAAAATCGATTGTTTTTTTTTTTGGAAATCGACAAATTGATTTCCCGATCAAAACCAATCATCCCGCCAGGAGGGGGTGTATATTTATCGTGAATGACACGCGGCGCTAGGGGCATGCCAAAGCGACGAGAGGATGAGCTGCAGTCCCGAACAATAATGCCACCGTAGGGTAAACAGGAACTGGTCTGTAGCTTCCATTGCGCGCCCTTGGTGTGTTGTTTTGCCCGCTGTGCTGCATTTTTCCTGCACAAACAAACAACGAAAGAAACGTTCCGGTTGCTTCGGGATGGATGAGAATGCTGCTCTGTTGGCCGTCCCGGGATGTAGGTGAATTTATCATTTACATTTTCCCGAACCGATCTCGGGTTGTTCCTTTTTTGTTTAAATTTTGCGGTTGTGTGGCCCTCCTCAAAGCGCCGGCCGCGTTCGTTAATCGGAACCGACGCGAACGCGATTGTCCAGCGCGTCGCAGTTGTTTGCTTCTAATTATAATTTTCCCCCGACTGCTCGGCCAAACCTAGTAGAACGCAAAGCCTCTCTAACTTGACTTAATGGCGCTGTGGTAATATTTCACATTTCGATGCCGATTAAATTCTGCCGGCCGTGGATTGAGCCGAGCAAGAAACAAAACCAAAAAAAAAACCAATCATTGCGCACGGCGGGGGTGGGGAAGAACACTACTCCCCCGCTTTCCTGAAATCGATCACGCCCGTTACTCACCATCTTGGAACCATCGAGTTCCTGCGCCAAATGTAAAAGTTGGAGCTCCGATAGTACGCCCCGACGGCGAGGTGGTTGTTCCCGAACATGTCTTTTGCAGTTTGGTAACCAAGCAACGAACGCGAATCAAGAAACTGGCAACACGTTCACTAATTACAACGGCACAACAAGCACTCGAGAGTCTCTCGTTGCAATAAATCCTTCGCCGTTCTTTTCACTGAGGGCCGGACCGAATTCGGACAAGTTGTCTTAAATGGGCGCCACCCACACCCCGTTCTAGTTTGCCCGACTGCGGATGATGCACACTGCACAACCTCCGGCTGTAAACTGATCTCCCGGGTTCGCGCACTGACGGATTACGGTAGCCGGAGCCTGCGAGCAGATTGAATGGCACTGGCGCACCAACCGGACTGTGTGCGTCACGCTGCAGCGCGCCGACCGAAGCTGGGAGGAAGTGCACGGGGGGTTGGTTTGTTTACTCGTGACCGCCGGAGGAGTACGGCCAAACAAAAGAAATACATCTCAAGAACGCACATCTAATCTCCATCCCCACCCCTGGCACTGTCTATGGCACTTGGGCAGGCTAGCGGGCACATAATTGCACACACATACACACACACACAAACAAACACAAACACAAAACCAACAACAAGCCCAAGAGAACGAAGAAGAAGAAGAACACAGTAAGGAAGGAACACCGCGCAAAGAACGGTTGTCGGAATTTTGGGAAAATATTTGTAGTATTTCTTTTTTTTATGTCTTTATCAAGCTAAGGAATCGAGTTTGTGCCTTCGCCTGAAAAGCCGATCGTTGTTGTGCACTAAGAGAGAAGTCCCGAGTGGAAGACACAAAAAATTTACTAAACAGTCTTCCCCACAATGCAAATATCAACAAATGCAGTTCGACTTTCGATCGATCTTCCTGTGATGAGCCGGAGGCTCTAACCCCCCTCTCTACACTCCTTTGGACGAGAGAGGCAGCAGCCCGGCTACGGTTTCGTCGTTTCGCGTTATCGCCGTAGTCCTCTACGACAACAAGCCAGTTTAGGCTTTACCCGAACGCCACTCTGCACTGAACTGTTACGGCACTGGTTTGTCTTTATGGCAGGCAGGGTGGTGGCAAGTATATGTGTATGATTGTGTTGGCATGCGTGGCGCGACCAGTGCACTACGCACACGAGGAACAGCCACACACTTCCGGTAGGAAAGGATACGCAACGTTCAACGTGGCCACCGAGCAGCGCGCGATGATCGCCATTCGTCATGCTTGAGGAAGTAGAACGGAATCGATCGCTAGTGTGGCAGCGGGCGAGGAAGAACCACTGTGTACACTTGCCGATGACTGGGATGTTTTACGAATGGTCTTCATTTTTGTTGCAAGCTTTTTGGAAACATCGTCACACTACTCACACGACTCTGCAGCGCATCTTGCTGCTGGAGTTGGAAAGCAGCATGCGCAGGGATCAGATGCATTAGCTGCTTTTCTTATGCCCACATACTAGTGGACAAACTATTAGCAAATTCAGAATCAAAGGATTGGTTAATTGACGACAATATCCGATTGGGCTGTGATGAAAAATCCGATGGGGCAACGTTTAAATATCTTTTTGATTTTAAAGCTTCGAGCTTTACCGTTTAATTACTTTTAGTATACAGTACTCAATAACTGCAAAACCATTTTCTTTTACATGAACTTTTTCAAAGTAATTTGCGGCATGCCCTTCATTAGAAGTATGAATAATAATAATAATTTAAAATTATAAAGTTAAAATATTCCTGATTTATACAGTAATTTTAATCAATACAATGGTGGTATAATCTTCTGGCGTGGTGTAATTTGTAAATCACTGAAATCTGTACATCATGACAAGCAATTACAAACGTTCTATTAGTGTCCTTTCACCCCAAATTGCCCCTTACACAGACATCATAAAGCATTAATAAAATTAGTCCTAAGATTCAAATGTAAACTAAAGTAAGTTGTTATTAACATTAGTTCGAAAATAAAAATTGTACAAATGGACCAAAGAAGTATACACTTAGACATCTGGCCGTCCAAGTATATTAGATAAAATAATTAACGGAAAAAGTCATCTTAAAATTTGTCCACAATTGCAGGTTTGATCACGGGTATTAAAAATCTTAAAAAATTTATAGGAAAGCGCAGATATAAAAAACCAACATTGGATTGTTGACTAATGTTTCGGAATATGATTATTTTGAGAATTTTTTGTCTTCAACATAATTCTCTCTCACTCGAAAAATTTAACCAAACGTGTACGCACGATTATTGCGTGATTGATTGTGCCATCAATTAACGAAACGATTGATCAATATCGCTCGATAGTGAATCCCAGTTATGGGATAAGAAATCATGAATGAAACGGTATCATTAATCCAGTGCGAGTTGTGCATGCCAACAATAGAAACATAATCGCCTAACGGAGGTTTGCTTTTACACGCAAATATCGATTCAACAAGTAAGCGCTCGTGCCAGCAGCGTGGGACCAGTGTAAACGTCCGCACTAATAAACAACTCATCCCCGCGAACATTTCTTTGTCATTGCCAACAACTCACAGCAACTCCTCAAAGAGGGGGGGGGGGGGGGGGGGGGCAGAGAGGGCCGAAAGGACTCGCAGGAGCTTCATTGAATCAATTCCGTGCAGGTGAGCCACGTTACACTCAGGGGCCACTCCGAACGGTCTCACATCCCCATCGAGGGCGATCGATATTCTTATTCGTTCGAGCTGGGAGTATGACTGCGCTGGGTGGGCCACCTCTACCACTACTCGGTCGCTTTCTTGCGACGGTAGCTGAGGTACGTTCTCTAAAGACCCACTTCCTTACACCGACGACACAGGCCAGGATATTACACATCGCACAGATATACACACTGCTTGGCTGGTTTGGTGGTGGTGGTGGCTCGCTTTCGTGCCCACCTTGACTGACGTTCCTTTTATCTTTTTCTCTTTTTTTTTGCACAACGCATCCGGCCGACCCGTCGTAGCGTCCGTGACCTTCGATGAAGAATTTTGCTTTCCTATTCCTTCCCCTTCGCCCCAGCGTGGTTTGCCGTTTAAAGTGCAATAAATATTTGCAATAGGAAGGCTTACTGAAATACGGGTGACATTCGACCCCAAAACCGTATTGCACACAACCAACACAAAACTTAAGAAACATCCGTACGAGCCGTACAAAAAAAAAAAAGGTTTTCCTCTTCATCCACAAGTGAAGTGAAGCCATGTTTTGTATGAAGGGGGCTTCAACGAGTAAATACACCGTTCAAACACCTGAACTGAAGAGGCGCAGCGCCTGAATGCGATCCGCAATTTTTTGCTAACCTATCGTTCGTTCTGTACGATGTGGCAGTGTGAAAAAAAAAATCGAATCGAACGACTTGTTTTTCCTTTGCAATGCATATTTAATGAATAATCAAAATATTCCCTTCCCATGTTAGTAAACCCACCTTAAATGGCTTAACTTAAAAAGGCTTTATTGCTTACAAAAAAAGCAATCGAATTAAAAAAAAGCGTAAAAGTATTGATGAGATAATGTGAATTCGGTCCCAATGAAAGAAAGCATGACTAGAAGTTAAAATAAAAAAAACCTAGAATAATCCATTTCACAGGTTAAAACATGTTGCCGGACGCCTAGCAAATTTCAACTATTTTCAAGCTGAACTATCCGCCCTCCTACAAATTGTCATGCCAATCCGACCAGTAGAAAAAAAAAGGTATATTGCATAGGGGTATTGTTATAGGGGTTTTAATATGAATAATAAATTCGACACATTTTCGTGCGATAAAAGATCGTTTTTTTTAAATCGGAAAAACAATATTTAATGCAAGAATTTGGACAATGATGTCGAGTGTCCAGAACGCCCAAAAGAGGTGATGTCACCGGGAAAATGCGAATAAGTCCACCGACATCAATTTGACAAAAAATCAAAGTGAGGTTAAACAAGATAGTTAACATTCACCAGACATCCTAGGATCGACTTTATTTCATTTTGCATGCACCTTTGTCCATGATCAAGCTCTTTTTAGCCCCGTTTGATATTGGATAATGATGCGCAAGTCGTTGGGTATCGTAGCAAAATTGGACTAAATGTTGTTCAATTTAATTTTTTTAATTTGTATGTTAAATTACATTATTTAGTACAACTTTATGGGTGTTGGAGATGATCTGTGCAAAAAAGGTGTTGTTTTAGTGGTCTTGCTACGGACTTATCAGCCGACGTGTTAAACAACAAGAACATTGCATTGCTTAAATGTGCTTATCAAAGCCGATGTAAATGTAAATCACATGTTTAGTTGATCCTGTAATCCCACCAACCTATCCGCAGTCCTGTGCATTGACGTCGATCGTTACTGGTTATTGGTAATTAGACGACAGCAATGAATAAAAAAAAACATGTTTATTTGTTTGCTAGAAACAAATGGATTTGTTTTCTAAAACTAGATGTTCGTGTTCAATCACTACCTTGGAAAATATAAATCAAATGTACGTCATAATATTTACAAGTCGGTGCAAATGGGTGAAGGTTAGGTTGCTTTAGGTAATGGTCAACTTTCCCACAGCGTCGTGTATGTGTGTGCCGGTGGAGAGTTTGATACATTCCCGGGCGAGAGCAACCATATTGTTGTTGCATTGCATTAACACTAAAACCAAATGGCATCAGGAATGAATGAGCGTGAAGGCGAAGGCGTTTCTTCCTATCCGACCGACGCACATCGAACAAGCAAACGCCTTTCGCTGAATGGGGTAGGTAGGTATGAATGGGAATATTTCGTTCCGAGAATGAAATGATGAAGCAGCGCATTCCCTTCCGATGCAAATGCAACCACCAGTAAGACATTCAACAACGAACGCAAGAACTAACCGAAAAAGAAGCATGAACGAAGCGAAACAGAAAGGAGGTCTGTGGGTGACGATGGGCTCGGATGTTTCCACCCACTCGCTCCTTGCTCCTTATTCCCCAACCAATTCCCCTACCGCCCCTCCCTTTTGGGCGAGTTGGCAACACCCTTGCACTTACCTTTCTCCATCTTCGGCGCCTGGCTTGTCTGGGTCTTCACCATCGCCGGCGGCGGACGCAGCGGTAACGCCGGACACCGCGGAAAGTAGTTTCGCTTCCGACAGTTGCTCGCTGCCAGCTGACGATGATGCCGCTGCTGATGCCGCGATCGAGCCGGAACTGGACGAGGGAGATCCGGCGGTCACCGTACCGCCACCACCGCCGTTCGTACCGTTCGTTGTTGCGGCAACCGAGCTGTTGGCGCTTGTGCCGTTGGTGTTGTTGGTGGCTCCATTTGAGGTGCCGCCCGAAGCTGGCGCACCGGTCGAGGAGGAAGCGCCGGCGGCCGTGGATTCACCGACGGCCTGAGAGGGAGCACCGGCACCGGCGGAGGCAGCAGGCGCGGCGTTCGGGGCAGAGGCAGCAGTCGCCGCCACCGCCGACGATGAAGACGACGACGAGGCGGGTTGTGGAATCATCTGAGAGGAGGAGGAGGCGGCCCCCACCGGGGACGAGGTGGCCGACGGAGACGCGCTGATCAGCGGCTCGGTCGAGGCGATCGATACAGAACCGGCTGTATCGTGGGAAGCGCCACCGGGCGTAGGGTTACCCGAGCCGGCGGAAGGCGACAGGATCGATGTCGGGCCGGTGTGGCCGAGTGTATTCGACACGCCCTCGCTGGCCACCGGCACCGGGTTGCTGGGGTCGTGTAGGGACGTTGGCACGACGCCGGGAGAGTTCGTCTGCGAGGGCAGACCGCCGCCGGCACCCCCAGGGGTGCCCTGCTGCTGGGGCTGCGGTTTAAACTGCTGATGGGGCGAGGGGAAGCTCGACTGAATGCTCGGATTGTTGATGATGATGTTCATCTCCTGTGATGTCGGAATCGGTGCGGCCAGTGGCGGAAGAATGGTACTGGAAGAGACGCCGCCAGCGTTACCGCTCTGCTGCTGTGGCTGCTGGGGGTGCATTTGCATGTTGCTCGGAAGCGTAGCACCGTGCTGGTGTTGGTGCGCGGCCGGACTCGATACCGTGCCCTGGTTCAGATCGGCCAGATTCGTCATCGTGTGGGGATAGTATTGGGATTGTCCTTGCTGTTGCGAGTAGGCAGCAGCCGGTTGAGATTGCTGCTGCTGCTGCTGCTGTTGTTGTTGCTGCTGTTGTTGCTGCTGGTGTTGCTGCTGGTGCTGCTGCTGTTGTTGCTGCTGCTGCTGTTGTCCGGCCAGCGCATTCTGTAGCTGCGATTGAGGTAAACTGTGCGGTATTCCGGCACCAGCAGCAGCACCACCGCCTGCTTGACCAGATGTAGTGGACTGAACGTGACTAGTTTGTTGCTGTTGCTGCGGTTGCTGCGATGCCTGCGGTGGCGCCATCTGTTGCACGCTAGCCGGGTTACCTCCGCCGGGCGCTCCTACGAGGGGCAGGCTTAAACTCTGTCCGGGAGATTCGTTGTTTAGCATGCCGAGCACGGCGCTGTTCATGTTGGCGGAGCTGGTGGTGCCCGCGCTCGCCACCGACCCGGGCGGACCGACCGCCGGCGATGCCGTCGACCCGGCCGTGCTTGGAAGATAGCCACCGTCCGCGTTCGGCAAGTCGCCCGAGGTGCCCCCACCTCCTGCCAGACTTTCCGACGGCGCGTAGCTGGTGTTTTCGTTCATCCCGACGCCACTGTCCTGCGTAACGGTGCTGGCGGCGTTATTGTTTGTGCCGTCGTTCCCCGGCTCAACTCCCATGCCGGCACCACCCGCACCGGCTGCGTTGGAGCTTTCCTTCGAGTTCAGCGTGTGGTCCAGGTAGTCCATGCAGACCCACCGGCCGCGCTTGAACGGCTCGGTGCTTTCGATTTTGACCACCTTGAATCGCTCGTTCCGATGGTGCAGCTCCTTGCCGTCGCCCATGTCACCCTTGCCGTGCCCCATGATGTTGATGCCCCCATCGGTGACGCTGACGTGCATGGCGTCGGCAAGCGCCTCGCCACCGTGCGCCCGATCGTTCGGGGCCACGATCGCCAGGCCGTACTGCGAGCTGGTAGGTATGACCGGCACGCTGCCGATCGCGTTCGTGCCAAAGAACACGTCCTCCTTGCTGAACGTGTCCTCCGAGAAGCTGGGCGTTTCGTTCTCGAAGTCCGTTATCCGGCTGTTGTCGTCCGTGTGCGACTCGTCCAGATCGTCCGCCGAGTCGTCCCCGTTGTCCGCGCTGTGCTTGCCCGGGACCACCGGAATCACCGACGTAATCGTGAAGGACGACGTCTTGCCGGCACCGCTTGGCGGTCCTCCACCACCGCCTCCTCCACCTCCCTGACCGCTGGCACCGCCGCTGGCCGAAGAGCTGGCGCTTTTGCGCGAAATACTGTTCACCGAGGAGGACGAATTTTGCATCGCCGACGTCGCCGGGATGCTGCTGCACACGGAAGTGTCATTACTCCCGATGCTGTTGCCATTGCCGGCCCCACCGGACACTGCCGGTATTCCGCCACCACCGCCGCCGCCAACACTGTTCATCGACGAACCGTTCCCGGTGCCCCCCGCACCTCCTAGGCGTAAACTTTCACTCGTAGTCCGGTGAATAACGTTGGTGTGATGTTTGCTGGCTCCCATCTTGCCCGTACCGCCCATGTCCATCGACTTATGATGGTTATGGTGATGGTGATGGTGATGGTGATGATGGTGCTGCATGCCTCCCGTTCCTCCGCCTACCGACCCACCGCCGCCGCCGCCCTTGCCGCTTCCAACCGTGACCTTTTGCTGCGGTAAACTGTTGGACACGGTGTTGTTGTCGGCCATAGTCCGCTTCTCGCTGCCGACGACCCGCACTCGCTCCCTCTTCCGAAAAGGGAGGCCCCGACGGGGAAGCCCTTGCCGTTCCGGCGCGGAGAGGGGAATGCTCTTCGTTTCGCGCTTTCCTACGGCAATTCGTTTACTACACCGCACGGCAGCACTACTTTTAGGTTTCGGAGAGTTTCCCTTTCCCGCAGTTAGCCGCGACTTTCGTGTCAACACTCGCGACGATTGCACACACAGCGTCTGAGATGCGCGTATAGTTAAAAAAAATTAAAGAAAAAAAAAACGGAACCGAAACACCACACGCTATTCCTAGGCTAGTCGTGCGATTCTCCCGATGAACGACAAAACGTGTTTTGTCGATCGGATGTTTTGATAGGGGTGCACAGGCAGGGGACGCGACACGCGAGAGTGTGTGCTGGTGGTAAGTGTGTACGCTTCTTAGCCAAACGACGAACGCAATCACAGTAAACACTTTTATTTTCCTTTAGCGCGAGATGATGACAGCTGCTGGAGAATCTTCTTTTGTGTCGGCTCACGATCGATTATTCACACGTTGTTCGCTGGAATGCGAAGAAGCGCAACGACAAATTCCGTCGACCACAATGATGATGCTGCGTGTTGATGATTTGCAAGAACAGGATCCCTCCCGGTTGTCACGCAACGCTCATCGAACGCATTCAATTCCTTTCGTCGCCGCCAGGGGCAAGGAAGGGCGAATTGGAGCCGTTCTCGTTTCCCCTACACTGGAGACACTCCCACGCCACCAATATTTGCTAGCACACCGAGCTGGTTCCCGTGGGACACGTTTCGACGGTCCGCACAATTTTACCGACGACTCCGGCGCCACCCACTACTACAGGCATGATGTTACGCCAGCACGTTCGATTTTTACCTTTCTTTTTTCTTTTTCTTTTGCTTTGTCTCGACTTCTATCACTTATTTGGATCGCTTCAAACTTTTTCTTTTCACCACAATTTCATCACTTCCTTCCGCTATCTCCTGCTGCTGCTATTTGGGGTTGCTCGGCTGGCTGATGATGGAACACTAAACAACAACAACGACAGCAACAATGGTTGAAAAGGTAGTGTGTGCGAGAAGATCAATAATCCGTCGACCCGTCCCTAGTGCATGCATTCCTGGCCGCAGCTGCCGAAGCTGTCAAATGCACTGTCAAATGACGTTTCTCCTTCCACTCGCGCACACATACTACTGCACGACGCACGCACGTACTACGCACGTACCATCCTGGCGTACCACTGGCACGGATGAACTCACACACTCGATATGCGTCGACAATTACGACGATCGAACACACCAGGGCGCATGCAATTCGGAACTCCGGTGGAGGGGCGCACGAACGCAGCGGAACAAAATTATGCCAAACTTTCTTCTTGCATCTGGGCACACTGACGGAACGGATTTTCTTTTCTTTTTTCTTCAACCCCGTCTTAGAAAACCTCCTTTTCACCTAGGCCTACCTAGCACCAACATTTGCCAACTTAGCATGCGATGACTTGATGGAGTGTTACTTTGCAGCTGATGGCATTTAACCATCTAGGTGCACATACTCTCTAGGTCATTCGCAGTGCAACGGGGAGCGCAAAAAAAAAAAACACACCATTACCAATTTTGCACATCCCATTCACGAGGAACACATATGTCCCTGTGCGACGTTGTTCCGTTCCATAGCCACCGCGAGCGAAACGGGCGTTTGCGGGGAGAGATTGATCTTTCTTCTTTCCTATATTCGTCGAATCCGCACCATCGCCGTCGCCGCGAAGTCGTCGCACTCTTCGTAGTCAGTCACCACCGACGTTGTTCCCCTTCGCAACCGCTGCCGCCGTCCGTCACTGCCGTCGCCGTCGCTGTCGTCGACGACGACGATATCGCGATGGTCACTTGGATAATATCATTCACACGGTCTGCCACGGCTCTCGGGCACTGAACGTGGCTAATTCCAACGCTACCACCACGCGAACGGACGAAGCTAGCTCAAAACAATCGATTGGGTCGAGCTACGATGCGCGAAGTTTGTTTAATATTGACGAAAGCGACTGGAACTGCAGAAATTTTCCACACGGCAGCCATATTCGTTTGCAACCGTTTCAATCCCTGAACTCGAGCCGCTAGCAGAAATGTCGTTTTGGTGTGAAGAGTTGGTACGGTCCGCACCCAAATGATTCGTATCGTTCATGGTAAAGGAATGGTGCACCCAGTTGAAGTCATAAAATAAAGACATTTTCGCTTTCTCAACAATCTGGATGTCGATTAGCTGCACGATCATAACTGACTAAAAGGTACATTCAAATGCAAGTGCATATAAGAAATTCCAATTGATTCACCTGAATCATTTTTAACAAGTGAAAGATTTTAAATTCAGTTCCAAACCGATTAGCGCACGAAAATCCACCAAAAATTACAGACATAAAATAATTGTTTACATTGTTCACATCACATTTATTCGATACTGTTACACTTTTAATCAATATAAAAGACAAAAAAATTACAATTTTGACGAAATTTGAGACTGACTGTAGCGCTGCATATAGTCTTCTCGCTCACACGTTCTCACGAGTAGGATCGGAAGTTCCCATATTTGAAATGAATGAGGCGCAACTGGGTTTTTCTGCAACGCGGAACTTTCCGGTTTGATATATCAAATATAGTAACACAAACCTAGCAATTATTCATTGATAAAATTGTAATCAATCGCACACTTTTTTCCTTTGAGAAATTGCACATCTGACATGTTTAAAAAAGAAGGACAACAAGTAGTTCTTGAAAATTCTTGCAATTCCCAACGCTACATTGCATACTGACAGCATTTTGCCACACTGTCAGTATCTTGGATGCCTAATGATGTAGTAAAGGTGAATCAATGTGAACAGATATGTGCAATATTCAATTTCGCCGTTGGACAGTGAAGCTAAACATCATGTTTTTCTTAACGTGATTTAAGAAGACGTTACTTCGGTATCTTTCTTCATAAAACGTTTATGAAACCTTTTTCATATTATGCTATTATGCATATAAATACTTTCTAGGCGAAGAGCGCTTTTAATTTTAATTTTAATTAAGGATAATTGCGTTATTCTAGAGTGGTGGGCGTATTGATGTTCTCTTCGCGTATTTTACTCGTATTCTGTAGCAGCGAACCAATGTTTCCCAAGATAGCCTTAAAAATAAAAATAAATAAAAATGATGAATCGTGTGATTATTATTACTATCACGTGTGTGCTAGCAGCACGATAAACAACAGCAGTCTTGTATATCATCTAGGATGGAGTTATTTTTAACCAACGGCACACGGTACACATTTTGGGGATGTGCGTCCCCTTGGCGACCTCAGTACTTTTGGTCAGATTTATGATGTTGACAAAGTTAGAACAATAGTCAGGCTGTATCTCATATGTTTAATCTAAACAGAAAGATAAACGTGCTTCCTGCATGCGCACGCATATGAATTTGTTATTGTAGATAGTTTGTCGCTTTTACTACATGTCTTATGTTTACTAAAATAATGATTTAAGCATGCTGGTCTTCTAGTCAAACAAAGTATTTAGGAATTGGAAAAATAACAATATCTTTGCATGTTTGATATGAGTTAAGTTCCCGGCATGAACGGAGGCTGCAAAAAGGAGCACCAATGTCGTGAAAATATACTCTATGATGCTTTAAAACAAATTTCGAATAATTAGGCATTTCTAAGTAGTTTCAGGGTCCCCTTTTGTCGAACTTCAATTCATAAAAGTTGAAAAGGCTCAATATCGTTGAACTCCCACAGGTCGTTGCTGTTATGCTGCGGGCGTTGCTCAGCCTTGTTGTCTCGGCCTTCGTCACAAAGGTTACGATACGAAGAGTAAACATCGCGATCGTTCCCGTTGCTTTAAAATTAGTATAATTTGTCTCCGTAACAACTCAAACATCAAATACCAGCCAGTATCACACTGAAGGATTACGAGATAATTTATTTTGGTATCTAGTTCTGGCAGCTGTGTCCCGAGCTATCCCGAGCCCGTACAATCCCGGTGCTGGTGGCCCATTTTCCCCGGCAGGGAACGCACAACAGACCGTGGAAGCGATGGAAACATCCACGGAGACGACGATGACCGACCGGCCGACGCGGAGGGATGATAAGGTGCACACGGAATACTGGATGTAAACGCTCGAGGAGATGGCCGTTACAGAGCGCACCGCGGATCGGCCAAGCGCCCGGCGAGGTACGGTTTGCGCGAGTCAGTGAGCGTGCGATAAGGCTGATCGGTTGACAAACATTGCATGGAAATCTCTTACCCAAGAGCAGCTCCTTCGCCCTCTGTCCGCGCGCAAGGCTTGATTCCGTTTGAGCTTGGTACACACCATGGACGCGGTCGGGCCCGGTGAAGCTAAATCCTCAGCATGTCGACCACAGTCACAGGGTTCGCAGTTGTCACATCTCCGGCCCGTTCACACACGTCAGCGTCGAGAGTGTTGTCCGTCTGCTTGATAGTATTCGGCTGCTAGCCCGACTGACGGCGTGGTGGGGATGATTGGAAGATTACCTGGAAGATCTTAACTGGGATGCTGCAAGGCAAGTGTATTATATCGCCTATATGGAAAGTTATTCAGTTCGTTCACGGTCGCGATCGCGAGTAGTTCGTCTGGGGCGCTCGAGTTCTTGGGTAGGATTCAACACAGTGGTGGGCGCGAGTAGCTAGTGTAGGTATCATCAAGGACTACGGCGGTTGGGATCATGTGATCAGTCATACGGTTGTTATGTGACCAACGGATTTCTACCATAGATCGTAATCAAGCCAGGATCGTATTCCTATTTTAAGTACCTACTGCGTGTCAGTGATCTGATCTTGTTATCAAACGCTTCCCTAAGAGAAATGAGATTGAAGAACTTTTAGAAACAGAGTCTAGGGAGGAATTCTTGCAAATAATTGTGTTCATCATGTAAGAAGTTTTTCTTCTATTGTGCGTAGTATGCTGCAAAAAGGCTTGGTTTCTCGTTGGCTTCATCACGCCATGAGCAGCGCCGGAGGGAATGAGATTTGATTGAAAAATTGCCCTCGTAAGCTCTCGGAGCTGCTGGTGAAGGTACCAACGGTATCAGGAAACGGTTCGTAACCGACGATGCGGTTTGGACTGGAATAAGGAATGCAGGGATGAATAACAATGCCTGTTTTGTCATAGTTTTCTGTTAACAACTGACCATTCCACCGTACCAGTCGGAAGGCACCAGAATTCCTGCCAAAACTATGCTTTTCGGGGTTAAAGTTCGATCTAACCTCAGAACTAGGAATACAAAAAAACATTGAAACTTAGAAGATACCGTTTTTCGTTGAAATGAAGTCATTTAGATTTTTGCTTTATAAGGGCTTTGAAGTTTGCGGTAACTGGGATCTTGACCCACACTCCTCAGGCTGTCCTAAAGGATACCGCTAATCGTGAGCAAGGCTAATTGAATCGAGCCATTGAATTAGGGTTAATATTGCCTCCGTCCCTGAACTAGACAAGCCTGCAGCTTCTTCCTCCTCGGGTGGATATTATGATGCAAATTCAAGAGCATCTTGATGCAAACGCACCACACCGCGTTGCCGGCCTAATTATATCCGTCCCTAAGCCGTTATGTGGTCCCGAGATGGAACCGAATCGCCGGAGGATGTCAGTTAGCGATGCTCTGCGGTTAGGCGTAAAGTGATACTAACACACTGCGCTCAATTACTGGAACGTGCTGGCCAGACTTCGGAGCGTTCGGTGCTACGGTGTATGTGCAGGGGGAAAACATCCGCGTGTTAAGCCGTTGTGCCTTATCGAACGTGCTCAGTCCTCGGGATTGCATACTACAAATTTAATTTACTTCTTCCACCATACTACGGGAACGGACATAAGCCAGCTCCGCGGTGTTGAACTCCAGTCTCCAAGCAGCAAGAACGCCTTCCGAGCTGACCTTCGTTTTTACCTTTGCAGCGTGTGATTCAATCGACGCTGTGGACCAACAAGGTCGCCTGAGCAATTGGAAGAAGTGAGCTGATCCGTCGGCGGAGCGTGTGGTGAGGGAAGTTCTACTTACCCGCTTGTGTCCGCGTGTGCGAGTGCGTACCGGCCGGGCAAACGGCGCGGTTGGCGCAAATGGCGACCACCGATAGTGAGAAGCCGCCGAAAATGGCGGAAGAAAATGGTACCAACCCCGTGGAGCTGCTGCGCGATCCGACGCGCTGGGAGAAGTTCTGCCAGCGCCACGGGATCAACCCGAACCTGATCATGCTGAAGATAACGCTGTTTGTGATGTACGGAGGTAAGTGATTGGTGGGTGGCTAAACAATATAAGGAATTACATACTGCAACGTGGAAAATTCAGATTTTGAGCTCGATAGACTTTGCCTTAAATTGTTGTATTTTATCCATTCAATATCGCCATGTGATTGTACTTGCTGGAGTAAAAATATCCCGCATATGTTTTCTCAGCTCTATAAATTATGTATATGGTTTATTTTTTTTTATTTTTGTGAAACTAATAATTTCATCACTGTCCTCGGACGTCCCAAGTTTATGGCGAACTCTTTGCGTTACATGTAAATGAAACAAACTGGCGATTCTTTAAAAGCGTAGCACTAAACGATGGCAAATGCTGTATATGTCGTGAATCATATATTATAAACACGGCTTTTACACAGATCGTAAACAGCGTAAGGTCAAGCCACATACGTCATAACAATTAGCTTCTATGCAATTAATTCATTTCATATGGTAGCTGGTATGGTTCATATGGCATTTCATATGGTAGCTTTTATGATAAATTGTATGATTGTTAGAATTCCTTTGCGTATCTCACTTTAGTTATTTACAATTTGATGAATTATCTTTAGATGTATATGGCACGCTGTAACAATTTTATTAGAGCCGTTTTCAGCAATTCGGATAGAAGGAAACACGGTAGTTCACTGTAAACGTTAGAAAGATAACCAATCTGCATTGATGTTGTGTTTATTCCTGATCAAAATCCCTATTTCGCAATGTGCTCATATAGTGATTGTTAATGCAAAAACCGTCCGCAACTGGAAAAGGTACACGATTTTTGTGGAAAATTTGTAAGGCTGGACAAGGGTGGTCGCCCAGATTTCACGCTCCAATTGCACGAGACATGCAATAATCAACATGCCAGCGGGCAGAACGGCAACTGCATATTGGCTATATTTGCATGCCCCCGTACATGGTGCAGTGGCTTATTGCACCGGGGTGTGTCTTTACTGGAAAGTCTTTCTTTTCGATTACCCCATCGCTAGCCCGAGTGTGGACAGTCGAATTTATCAACTTGTTCCGTAGCCGTCGTCCGTATCCGGTTCTCCCGGTACGTTACTGCTTGCGGGGAGTAAACTTGCACTTGCAGCCAGGATTCCGCTCCGGTTGCTGTGAGGGTTGAAAAATTGAACACGTTCGAAACGAAGTACCGTTTCCTTGCTGAAGACGATGACCGACGGACGGATCGGGATAGCCGACAGATCGGGCTAGCCGTACGGTGCCGGAGTATCGGGTCAAAAGTCATCGAATTTACATGATACTCATGCTCCGGTAACTCCTCCTACTCCTTACGGCGCCCACGCTGGCCCTCAACGCCCCTGACCAAGGGTATAAATACAGAATGATGTTTCAAAAACCTATTTCTATTCATAACGTTTTCGTTTCAATTTCATGCTACACGACCGTGGGACCCGTGTTGTGTGTGTGTGTGTGGCAATGTCACTGTTAAAATGCATCTGCTTCCAAATGCTGAACTTCGGTATGCGCCCGGACGATGACGAATGGACATTCGGCCCACCGCAGAACCAGACACTCCCCGGAGTGCCATTGCGAGCAGCAACCAGCAGCAGTCGAGAGACGAGGGGATTCCGTTTTCACTCCAAAGTCGGTCTTTTGAGCAGAGCCTTCGTGCACTCGGGGTGTGGAAATGTATAGCATAATATAGCTAGCGGGCTGAGGGGGAGTCCCAGTGCGAAATTGAATTATGAACTTTCCTGTTTCGCAGTGTGTCGCTACATATGTTCTATTGAGCCGGCGCCTGTCCCCGATGGGCCGTCGGAATGGGCCATCGGAGGAGAGGGATGTAGGAGGTACGATTGGGGCACGGGTGTTGCTGGTTGGATAGCCACGGACTTTTCTCGCCATCGTCTTCCGAAAGCTCGACCCGGGACCCGGGACCGGGACGCGACTCTTCAAATAAATGACGCACCGCTTGCGGCGTTAAAAACGTTTACGACAGACTGAGAGTGTCGTAAATTAATTTGCCTGACGTGAGTTTTACCACCGGTGCGTTTGAAGGGTCGCACCCGCCGTGGAGGGAGTTGGACGATTGGAACGCTTTGATTGGGACTATCAAAGCACATCCACTGTAAAAGTGCTTCCCTGAAGCAGCCGTCCACTGGGGTAAGCATGGGAGCTTGATTTGATCCTCCCATCCACTGCAGTTAAAATGAACCCGTCTTAAATGTCATGCTTTTTACTGCTCCTCCTTTAAGTGAGTTTTAATCGTGGTTCAATAATTTAGCCTATCCGGAACGAAAAGCTGTTACGGTAAACGAATGACAACAATATGGCAAGAAATTATAGAAGCATTAAAGCTAAAAGCCAATATTAATTATCTCAATTTTGGGATAGACAAATAAAGCCTTCATTGTTTCTATATGTAAGTTGAAACAATCTGTAGCATTGTTTAGGCATCTGTAGGTTTATTTGGATTATTAATTTATAGTTTAATTAAATAAATGTAAATGTAAATGTAAATGATACACTGGATTATTTTATATGCCAATAGGCCACATAGTATTGTACATCTTATTTCTTCCCTGTGTAACATTTATCTTTCGTTGCCTTATCTATTCTTTGCTTTTTTTTTTCTTGAGAATCTGTTTAAGCTATTGGCAGAATCTGACTTGTATTGTGAGGAAGTGAATTTCCTGAATCAAAATGATAATTCGCCTCCCATTTCCCATCCTTGTACTGCTTAGTCCGTTCTGTGATCGAATTTGCGTGTATTGGTTGGTCGCCAATACATTCGAAACCATTCTTAGACTTGAGAAAGTTCAAAAGAGGATTTACTCGTTACATGTTTTATCGTCTACCGCATCTCACGCCCTACGTATGAGTCCAGGTGTCTATTGTTTGGTTTAGAGTCCCTGGAGCAGAGGAGAATTCACGCGCAATCTATTTTTCTTTTGAAATATTTTTCTGGCTTGATTGATGCCCCACAACAGTTATGTAATGTTTTATTTGCAGCGTTTTATTTGCCATCCGGTGCGTTGAGATGTTGACCTCTGTTGTAAACTCATTTTAGCTCTAACGGTTACAGCAACCAGCACCCTCTGAAGCAAATGACCTCGGAAATAGGCTAGATAACTTTTTTGTTTTTGTGTTGTGGGCCACTAAGCCAGATAAATATAAAATCAAATAAATACAAATACAAATAAATAAAGATTTAGAATAACGAATTCTTGAACTAACTGAATGATATAGTCTCCGATTCTTAAAAGAAAAGATACAGAACACTTGATATGTCGAAATCAAGACCATGATGTGGCATGAGTGAGCTTTAATTCAACCTGAGACCGTCAATTCTAAGGACCATAAACATTGAACAACATCATTTTGAATTAAATGATTCTCGAAAAATTGCCAAACCTACGAAATTGCGTCGAGGAACCTGTAATATGGGATATGGGGTTGAGTCTTCTGCTCCTTGAATTGATCCGAAAAATTTTGCCATGTTGTAGAATAAACATGTAGAAATTCCACCAAAAAAGGACAGATGTAAATTGTGGATTTGACAGATTACAACAGTGAGATATTTTTGGCATAAAAGTTCAGTTAATTTTTACACAGGAGGTAGTGAGACTTTTTCTGAGAGAAATTTTGAGAGAACAGAAAATATGGAAAATGTTTATCTTAAGTCTACCATTGCAATATTTATTGCTGCAAAAACCTGTACTTCAAGAATTATATTTCAAGTTCAGTTGGCAACTTTCAAAATAGCGCTATGCTTAAACCGGTAAAACGTAGTAGATGCGTAGTAAATACGTAGTAAATTAAACATTCGGGAAGTGTTCCAATAGTCTTGCTTCTGCATTTTCTGAATCAAAAGTCAAATATTCCCGGTTTCCCAAAACAAAAAAAGATAATTCGACGCAACTGTGAAAAACAGATATAATCAAAACATTAGAACAATTCGAAGCCGCTAAGTTCAGTTTTTTCATTGCTTGAATGTCGCTGCGTTTCCTTGATCTCATACAATTTACGGATTGAGGTGAGGGGTCAAAATCCTTCTTTACTGAACATGTCTCAGCACTTCATACTTTTCAGCCAAATGTAGTGTGCTGCAAAAGAAAATGGAAATGTATGGAAATTACCAGCGGGATTCTGAATTTTTCAACAATAACATCCACTAACTTTGCTCACCGTGTTCTCGTTTTTCCTGCTCTTCCGTTCCCGCAGCCACCTCCTCCCTGCTGCCGTACTTGACGATCCACATGCAGAGCACCGGCCTGACGGTGGAGGAAATTGCAATCATCTACTTGGCACTACCGTTCACCACGTTCCTGAGTCCACCGATCACTGGTAAGTGTTTCACGGGGCATGGTCGTCACGCCCCCTCCCCCTCCCTTTCGAGCACCCCTCCCCATTGCCGGCATCTTATCGAACAACAGGTCGAATCGAGATAAGAAACACCCGTGCATCCATCCCTGACGGTGGTGGCCAACGCAGGTTCTGGCAGGCGTGGCGCGCATCGCCTTGGAAGCAGAACTTGCCGCCGGAATAAATTTATATTTTACCGATAACATCCTGGCCCAGGGCTTGGGCCTCGCTGGAACAGCGCTTTGCGTTCAGCGTGAACAGCGTTTTGTTCTCGCTTCGGTTTCTGCTATTTGTGCCCGGCCGTACGCTCTGACAAAGTGGAAAAGTTTTTCTGCCTTTTTTATTTTCATCAAACTCAAAAATTGGAAAACAATTTATTTGGGAAGCGAGAAAGAATGAAGCGTTGCGCTGGCCAAGAAACCAGACGACACCACACGGAACGCAAACTTTCCCGCGGCCGAAAATAATGGAAAAGTACAGCGTTTTAAGGGCGAGACTCACCACCCCACCCTCCCTTCGAAGATGGGTCGGGCAGATCGATAAAAGAAATTAAAAGAAAGGGATGGCGCCGGGATAGGAACCGCGCGGGTGGAATGCCGAGGAACGGGATCTATTTGATCTTAAAGTAACCGTGCGCTGCGCTGCGATGAAAGAATATATTTGTGTGTGTATGTGTTTTGCATAATGTTGACACGGTTGTATGGGCGGACGAGATTTTCATCGACGTAGTTGCTTAAGTGCGTGAAATCAGCCAGAAAGCTTTACAAATTGAAAGCTACCTTCATTAGCCGCACGTTGGCATCAATTGAAGGGGTGGGGTGAAGGAGCGGGCGGTGGGTGGTGTTGGTGATAGGGAGGATGGAAAAGAGTGGAAAGCGTCGTTTTCCCTATCGCGTGGCGCCCGCGGCCGAAGACTAGAAGGACCGGGATATAGCCAACGCTTGGGTGCCAGATTTGTTCGATGTTTCACATTTTCATTCAGCGCGTTCGTCAGTGTATGGGAGGTGGTGTGGTTGCGGAGAGGCCCATCCCACTATCTGGTGGTGGTGGAAAATTGATCGAAGTTAAAAGGCCAAAGCGGTTGCGCGGGGACGAACTGGCAGTGAAATTAATTATGTTTTTGTATAACATAAATTAATCAATCTCACTAACAGCATGATAATTTAAGCGAATACTAATAAGGGGGAAAATAGCGCACATGTTGTTAATTGAAACGTAAGCAGCTGCCGATGATGCTGCTGATGCTGACGATGTGGAGAGGGCAGTTGGTTAGTTGTAACAGCAGTTGCGCCCGGGATTTATTTAGCCGATTATTGCAGCGACAGCAGTTGTTTGCTTTGTAGACCACTCGGGCGTCGAACAATGGTTTTATGTAGTGTTTCCCGTAGTTAATCGTTGGATCTGCTCGGCGCTGATAATTATGTGGTACTGTTCTTGTATGCTTTCATCTGTTATGTCAGTGTTTCATAAAGCCCAACAAGTCCTGGTAAAAGAGCGACGATAATTATTAATTATTAAGGTTAAATTCAAATCTTAAAATTTCACCATTTTATTATTAATACTTTAGATACCTTCGTGTTACTTGCCAATTAAATTAAAGTTCAAGCCAAAATCAATTTTTATTCCAATTATATGATTCCAATAATGACAGAAATTTTTATCATAAGTGAATTAACCTAGCAATAGCTTTGACAATGTTTTCTGGAAAAGATTAGAACTGTGTTGTGAAACATCTGAAAAATTGGAACAAAATCGATATAATATTTGCTTCATTGCAGAAATAAATTAAAATTAAAATTGAATTACAAACTAATTCGGGATACTCTTGTTTTGCTAGGAAAGCTGGATAAAATATTTTTCTTAATTCCCCTCATACTTTCACACATCGTACGCGTGGGACGATGGATAATCCTTAATAGAATCGTTTGAGCTTGAGTTGCCATTTCCTTCCACCCGGCTGCCTCGGCCAGCTCAACCTTGTGCGAGTACGATGTCTAACGTTTCGGTGTTTCGTTCCTCCCGGCAGGGTTCCTGGTCGACAAGTTCGGACGCTACAAACCGGTTGTCATCATGAGTTTGCTTTTAAATGCATTATTCCACCATTCGCTGATGCTCATCCCGCAGCAGGAAATACCTGGCAAGGTACCGGAAGCGTACGTAATGAGACATCCCGGCACGGGAAATGTAGAGGTGAGTGTTACAACACATCCATAATTCAATTACCATGCAGGTGTGGGGGGTGTTGCTTTCGTCAACCTGTCGAGCTAGAGGTTGCCCGTCAGCTCGTACGTTGGTTGTGGCCGGCTGTCGGTCCCGTTCGATGGGTGAGCGAAATGTCAACTTTTTAAGCCTAGAGAGTGAGGCGTTGGATCGAGGATTGGTTAAAAATATATTGAGGGTTTCATGTTGGATGTGATCTCATGGTAGTTAATCGCATTAGTTTAGCCTCTACTCTGGGTCTCGTTACAAGAGTGTTGCAACAAAATTTCATGCTTGAGTTCAGTGCCCCGCAGAAATGTTTAAATGATATAAGCTAACTGAAAATCTTTTTTGATCGCTGCAAATATTTTTCGTAACGAACTCGAATTAGTCACGATTAGTTTTCAGGGCGTGGTCAAACGTTGATACGAAACAGAAGAAAAACAAATACATCAGAAAATTGCAACTGGAAAATACCTGACGTGAATGATTAGCGGTTTGATACATAAATGTCTTTGTCTGTGTTTTTGTATCAAGCCACTTAAAAGAAATGTTTTGCAAAGAGTTTCAACAGTAAAATTTATGGAAATTAAAAAAAACACCTCAACTTTTTACCCAACTAACAACTACTCTGTATGTATTAAAACAACAATGAAAGAGTTAATTAAATATGGATACCCTTGCAGGAATAACAGATAATATTTAATTTATAAAATCAAGCGCTTGCAAATGGAATTCAAAAGATACAATTTATCATAATTCTTTATCTTATTCAAATGTAATTAAATCTTATGTTCAGTAGATCAATCACAAATGTCAGTGCAATTATAAGTGATCTCAGTTGACATGCGTTGCGTTGAAAAATGTATCTTTTTAGTGACGAAGCCTGCTTGTTTGTCTTCTCGTTCCCGCACAGGTCTGGTGGTCTCCATGTCCTAGCCGCGAGTGCCCGGAGGAGGAGGAGATGGACATTATCGTCGACCAATGCATGGACCACTGCCTGCTGCTGGAGCAGAATCCGAAGATCGAGCAGGCGCCACTGCCGACGGACATTCCGCAGGTCGTGACCCCGAACGGGGACGCCGCGGACGACCCGAAGGACGATCTGGACCTTTTCGTGCAGAACAAGAACAAGAACAAGCACCCACCGGGCGACGTAATTAGCACCAGCGCCAGTACCAGCAGCGCCAGCTCCAGCACAACCGAGCCGTATAGGGACAGTAGGTGAAACTGTGAGGAGGAGGGGGAGGGATCGTTCTGGATTCGCTTTGACAAGAAGGCCGGGTTTGGGTATTTTTTCCGTGTCTTTTTCGTGGCATCCCGCAGAGCTGTTACTTAAGGAGGAACCCGAGGAGGAGTCGGAGGAAAGCGAGGAGGGTTGGGTGGTGGCGGGCAGCGGCGACTCGGCGTTCATCGTGCTGGACATGCACCCGGACCTGGGCGAGCCGATTGAGCAGCTGGGCATGGAGGTGGAGCACGACGACAATGCGACCGTGACGGACTTCAAGACGCGCTTCGGCGTGGCGCTCCTGTGGCGACAGGGTGTCAACGTGACGGCGCTAGAGGAGGAGGATCTGCGATGCGGGGGCCTCGTACAGGCGTCCAACATGTCGCTCAACAGCAACCTGAAGCTGTCCGAGTGGGCCGCCGACTGCATGGTACAGCGGTGCCGCTTCCGCCGGAACGGACCCGACATCTGCCCACCGGACTACAAGGAGAGCGACGACAAGATCTTCTGGATCTACTTCTTGCTGCGCTTCCTCGCGACGACGATGCTTTCGGCCGGCGTCACCATCATGGACCCGATTGCACTCACCATGATCGAGAAGTACGGCGGCGACTTCGGGCGCGAACGGCTGTTCTCCAGCATTGGCATGGCGATCTTCTCGCCCATCACCGGCGTGCTGATCGATCTGTTCTCGAGGGACCTCGGCTACACGGACTACTCGGCCGCGTTCTACACGTACGATATCCTGCTAATCATCTCCTCCGTCACCGTGTTCCTGATGCCGCTCGGCGAGAAGCTGCCGGCCGACAACGTGTTCAAGGATCTGATCAATCTGCTCAAGCTCAAGCACGTGATCATCTTCATCTGGTTCCTGTTTCTGCTCGGCAACTTCTGGGGCTTCATCGAGAGCTTCCTGTTCCTGTACCTTAAGGAGCTTGGTGCTCCCAACTATCTGCTTGGTGAGTATTACGCAATACAGTGTGAGTTATAATTAAACCTTTAGTGAGTTTTTTATTTACCGGACTGAAACAAACATACTTGACATAACCTTACCTCTTTTTGGTTAGTTAGTTACTAAAACAACCATAAGTCAGAACTGGAAATTTTTGCGATTTTTAATTTTCTTCGCAGAAATAAATTTTCTTCTGTCATACTAAAGTTCAGTAATACTAGAAAAGCTTAAGCGCTATTATGAAACATTGAAAAATAATGGACGTTATTATTTGAAGATTATTTTGAATATTAATTCTACAAACAATATACAAACAAAACACAACTGGAACATTGAAGCGACAACTGAAACCTTCCTTTTTTTGCCGAAAAACTCTTTTTTTATTGATTTTTTTTTGTTAGTTTTCTTTCATCTACTTGAATGATTGTAATATTAAGTTTAATTTAATAATTTTAGTCTATTTTCGAGAATCTTACACGAATAGTATGTTTTCATTAACAACAAACATTAAACTACCATTGCTAAAAAGAAATATGGTTTATGCATGTTAGTATGTCCTAAAACTATCGACCAAATATAGAACAGTTGTATAATATACATAATCATCATTATAAAAAACTTGTTCGATGAAGTGCTTAAACCATGAAGAGTTGGAGTAAACATTCCAACACAACTTCACCATGTTTTGATACATTTTTCAATTAATACTAAAGAGATACTATGTTTCGTTCGCATTCTTTTACGAATAATCCTTACATCGAAGAGCGGAAAATTGAAATAAACTGTTTACAAATTGTGTAGGAATTCGAGTGTTGAGAATTTTAAAACATTACCATAATGCCAGTTACAAACTGATTTGTTCATATATTTCACCAGGAATTACCATCACGGTCGGTACGGTCAGCAGCATCCCCTTCTTGTACGGAGCAGGGCACATCACGAAGGTGGTAGGGCACGTAAACCTGATCGTGATCGCCTTCATCGCCCATGCCTGCCGCCTGGTTGGCTACTCCTTCATAGAGTGAGTTGCACCAAAAACCCAAATTTCTTGCCAAAATGGCCACCTACAGCATGTCACCGATTCGCTTCTCGTTGCTAGGAACGCCTGGTGGTGCTTTCCGTTCGAGGCGATGGAAGCGCTCTCCTGTCACCTGATGTGGGTCGCGGCCGCCACCTACTGCTCCCTGTTGGCACCGAAGAGCCTGCTCGCGACGCTGATCGGTGTGCTGGGCATGGCGCACTTCAGTCTCGGGCGCGGCAGCGGCTCCTTCTTCGGTGGCTTCCTGATCGGCGAGGTCGGTACACGTGAAGCGTTCCGCTACATGGGGCTGGTTGCGGTGGCCGGCGGGTTGGCCTACAAGTTCATACACGCCATCTGGCTGCGCAAGTACGACAACCCGGTATGTGGCGTAGAGTTCGGCGAATGGTCGAGCTGGAGTCTGACGTTTCTGTGTTCTTCCGGATGGATAGGATGCGGATGAGGAAACGATCGAGAAGGGCGAGGCGGAGAAGCTGTACAATGAAGGTGACGAACCGAAGACCAAGGATCAGGGTACCTCCATGTCGCAGGAGCGACTCTCGCTGATGATCAAGTACAACCAGATAGGCAGCCTCACGTCGTTGCCGCGTGGCTCCAGAGTAAGTAGTGGTTGTTGGTGTGGTATTTCCTCCGTGGGAAAAGGTAAAGTTTTCTCAGCGTTACGCAACAGTTACTCCGTGCCAACGTCCCTATCAGACCGAGCATACGCTTCCATTAGCCAGGTACACCGAAAAGAACAGCCCCTAACTGTTTTAACCAACAATCCAGCGGCGCAAAACGACACACGGGAGGATTGACTTTGGTGCGACAACTTGATTAAAAAGGTTATGTAGTATGTCCCCTTCGCTGTTGCCTCCTACCACCGCTTTCTTGACGGACGCCCATCTTCTCTACGCCACCCTGTCACATTCGTTCGAGTCGATTTCCGTCTCGCAGCGCGAGGCACCGAAGTCGGCGGCAAGGTAGAGTTATTTTTATCAAAACACCCCTTATCGCTGTTTACCTTCTCGCAGAAAAGCGACCGACCGCGGTGTGTAACGAGTATTAATGTGTTGCTTCTTTTCGTGTTCTTCTCTTACGTTCCTTTTTCCATTTTTGCTCTTTTCTTCGACTGCCGTCCACTTGCCGTCACTTGGTTTCTCCGCTCGACTCGTCGCCATCTTGGTAGGGTTTTTCCGGTAGCGCCGGATGTGCTGGGAAAAATAAAAGCAAAACACGCCGGAAAGCATGCTGAGCGTGAACTGATAAACTTGTTCCTTTCGGCCGGCGGGTAAAGTTGGATTTCAACCGTAAGGGTGGCTCCATGTTTGTAAATTATTATTATTTTCCCGTTTTTCCCCTACGCGCTCCCACGAAAAAAGATCGTTGGTTTTGACAGTCGCATGTTATTACTCATGCGGCTGGGATTGTTTTCGTGGCGGAGCTTGGAACCATTTTTGGGTAAAAAGTAAGACACGATGTGTAGAAAAAAAACGAAAGAAAACACACACACACACATTTTGCCAGCGAGATAACAAGGTGAATAACAACGATAACGAGGACGGTTTTCTCGTCCCCGCACCGAACGGTGGCGCCCGAGCCATGAGCTGATGAAATCATTGTGATTTTTCGCGCTCACGTGGTTTTTGCGAATTGTTGCAAAGTAATTGTTGCTGGCACGTTGCTTTGGACTTTGAAATACTGCTTTAATTACCAATTGGGTGTGAAGTTCTGGAAAGCGGCAGGATTTGTTTCAGGTGGAAATAGGTGAAAGTTTGCGAGTCTGCTTCATGCCCTTCAAAATTCATCACCTCCGTTCGCAGTCTGTTGGTTTGGTTTGGTTTGAATTTTGTCAAACATTTTAACTTAGTAAATAAGGTGCTGGGGGTGTGTCGTTATTTACCTTGTTTGTCCCAATGCCATACACTTTTTGTGCAGATAATATTTGTTTTTCTTTGACTTTTCCATTTTATTTGTGCCGACATTTTAAACCGTGATACTATGCTGGTCTTCCCACTAAAGGATTTTGTTGAACTCGTCATATACGCATAACCCTTGGAGAGGCATGATATCAACGGAGAAGGATATCTTTTTTCAACATGAGGATAACAAATTCAACTTAAGATTTATCTAAATTATCTAAATGAAGATAACATGCTGACTGAAAACTAGATTGCCTTAAACATTTTGAACTAGAAACTGATTTAAAAAAATGATATTGATACGGCATCATACTAGGAAGGATGAAAGTAAAGATGCAAATTGGGTTCCATTGCACCAGAACCATGGTCATGGTTTTATTCTTTTTTTCTTCGATTAATTTTTCAAAGAGCTGACGTTTTTTCGATTGAAACTACTACTATCTCAAAAGATACTACCAGGATTGGTCAGAACTTCCGCTCGTACTCAGAAACACAACAAATTGGGCAATGCATCCTAGATACTCGACATTTCCACAGCATCCACTATTTCAAATGAGGGATTACGTAGGATCCTCAACTTGCGTCATAGTTTTATCGCGTGTTCGCGCCATTTTCTGTGTGAATAGACGAAAATGCGATTAATATTTCTACACACAAATATACAGATTATCTTATTATTTCCGCAAGCATATCATGGAGCGCAACTGTTGCCAACGGTTCATGGCAAGATAAATCTATTCATTCGTCGTTGTTTTTTGTTCAGGGTGACGTCAACGACGTCTTCTCGAAGCGCCGCAGCAGCTACAACATCGAGTTCGTGCGCGTGCAGAAAGGCGGTGGTAGTGCGTCGAAGGTGAGCGAAGCGATTTTTATAAAAATCGATTACTAATTGTTACCCTTGCGCACACTTAACCCCTTTCCCCACTCCGACCCCGCAGGTGGATTTGCTGAAGTCGGCGGTGGAAATCAACCACAAGACGTCCCACCCTCATCTGCGCAAGGAAGGCAAGGCATCGGACCAGTCACTCAACTCCAAGCGTGCCGACAGTGCGCCCCGTTTGAATCAGTCGAAGAACATCTCCCAGCCGGCACTGAGTGCGGTGGTGGATGAGGTGAGTCTTCCGGGAGTGGGCATAGGGATGGGTTAGGTAAGGGCTTTATCTACTGAACGGGTTTGGGGGTGACGCATGTCCACTGTCAGTCTGCGGTGTTCTACCAGGCGAGGGCTTAGATGGACTGGATGGGAGAAAGCTTTAGTTTCAGTGATTCCAACGGCATGAAACATGAATACGCGCTTCGCTGGCACGATAGTCCGGGGATGGAATGTCCGGGGTTGGATGTTCCAGCCGTCGATGGTTGACGGGTTGGCAAGGCTGACGGGTATCTGATGTTGTTCGAGTGTTCATCGGTTTAGGATCTGCCGACGTCCGTGCTGTCGCGCCACAGGAAAAAACACCATCAGAGCGGCATCCTGGTGGTGAAGGCCTGCAGCCAGGATGGCGATCTGGACCTGCGTAATTATTTGCGGGTAATGCTGCTCACAGAACAGAATTCGTGTTTTTTTTTCTTCTTTGTTTGTGGCACGGTCGGGTGATGAGTGTTTTTGTGTGCATGATGCATGATGCTGGTGAATGCTCCCTCGTGGGTTGCTAATTTATTTTGCCTGACTGGACACGTTCGGTTCCAACTGGTTCAACGCCCTGTGTAATTTCATCGCAAATCATCCATGAAACTTTGGTCATTCAAACAGCAAAAAAAAAAAAAATGAAAATGGTGTGACAAAAACCGCCTGGTGTGAAAATTTAATCACACGGTAATTAACTTTCTCGGTAGGAGAAAAACGGTCGTTTTATACAGAAAAAGTCACGTCAAAAGCTCTTCTAAATGCTGCCCCTTTGATAACTCACTCATTAGCGCAAAAATACCTCGAAAGGTTGATCAAAAAGCTCTGCAAACGGAAACCCACATAACATTTACGTTTATGACAAAAAAACCGGGAATTTGATTTAAAAGTCAAGAAAAAAGTTTGCATTTCAATACAATGATATTTGACTTTTCTCAGGCACAAATAATCTTTTAAATTGGTGTTTTTGCTGGTCGTTCTGATATTTCAAAAAAGTTAGTAGGGACTCGCGCTTCCAATCGATGATTTTCTAGGAGCAATTGCTTCATTTGATTGACTTGTTGTTCTTCAGTCCTTATGTTTGGTTTTTTCGTACATTCTGGATGCGTTTTCAACACTTTGTTGACTCTCTTTAACCATTTTTTAACCATTTAAAAGATAATGATTTCCGTAGAGCTTTTTTTGAAGAGGATATTGCCACATTCCCCACGTACCATCATCAAGCATTTCATTCCACGCACACAATTTAATGAGAATTCTTTGTTAAATTATTGGTCTTTTAACTTTATTTTTACTTTTGGTAGGTAGAAACACAAGCTTGACTATTTAAAGAATTTGATAACATCGTAAAACACCGCAAGAATGGCGAAGATAGCACCATCAACTTAACAAAAAACCTATCAAAACACTCATTCAAGTTTCATTCCAAATTATCTATGATTTTTGTCCATAGAAGTATATTATTCTGCATTTAAACGGTTGAGCAGGATGGGTTGTGTAAGATTGTGTAAGAATGATAGTGTATTGTGAAAGAAATTTGTTTCCATCAGCCAGGTAAAATAAAATAAAATGACCAAAGTGAAAAATTATGTAGATTGCAGTTCAAGGTCAATGGCCAAGGCAATGATGAGCATGAAGAGAAAGAAGCCATTTTATTTATACTTGAGACTTCATTGATTTCAGATTTGCATGATACCGCATTTCGTTTTGAAATGTTATTGTCATTTCTTCTTCATATGTAGGTAGCAAAGAACCACAAATTGACGATTGATTTGTTTCTTTTCTACCATAACATCATTCGCATGATACTGTCGTTCATATTGCTCGAAACATTCCACACAAGCAAGAATGCATCGAATCGAGTTAAAAATGTTCGGCCATCAGCGCACTTTGGACCGTCTAGTTAATTGGAAGAACAATTCGAACCGAGCCATCATGCATGTTATATATTGCTGAGCACGTTTCGCATCTTATCGCACCGGAACCTTTTGATCAACGGTCTGCCTTGCAAACCCCCTTTTCGCAGGAAACGGAGCAACGCGATTCGATCACCGAGGGTGAGGAGGAAAACTACAAGCTGGAGATGATCAAGAAGGCGTCCCGCGGCCCGGTGCTGAACGACATCCCCGAACGCACGGTGGAGGCAGCCGATGGGGGCGCGTCCTCGGCCCCACCCACCCCAACCGTGGAGCTCGCCGTGGACACTCCAACTGCACCGCTCCCACTGGTGGACGGCCAGAGCATAGCTAACGGGCAGGCGAAAACCAACGCTACCTGACGGGGTGGAAATGTGTGCGGGCGGTGGGGTCATCCTTCGACCACGGCAGGGTCTTTATGCGATGATAAATGATGATTGTTTTCCTATGTATTGCTTCTACGCCGTTCGTTAAGTAATATAGTGTTCTACGTTTCTTTTGTTGCATACATTTCACCTGGAGTTAGCGGACTAGTTTCTTTTGCGCGGTCACGAAATGGCGAGAAACACTTCGGCCAACCATCGAGTGCAAAAAAAAAAAAAACGATAATTCCCTTACCATAAGTACAAGATGTATATTTGAACTCATAAAGGCAGGTGTTTCCTTCGCAAAAAAAAAAAAAAAACCAAACAGTACGACATACAGTCATTTATTTTTTGTGGGTATCGTAGAAAACCGCAACGCATAATGGTGAGTGTGCAATAGAGAGTTAAAAGTTCTCTTAGCAGAGTTGAAGGAAGTATAATAACTGAATTTATTTCGATTCGGTGCTACTTATATACCCCTTGGTTGCTATGGGTGATCGTGATTACTACTACTGCCTACTGTGCTCAACAAGTTCATTTCTGTTAGTTGGGAATTTTTTATTCATTTTCAATCCTGTTTTATGCGTGTACCATTTTCTAAGGCATTCGGATTATGTGATATCTGCTCAGCAAATCCATTCATTGGTCTGAAAATGGTTGAATTTAAATGCCATCAAAAGCAAACATATTAATTTGAAATTTTGCATGTGTGTCTTTGATGCGTGTCCATTTAGTTCGTCCGACCGATATAGGATTTGCTGTAAAAAATGAAAATTTTCCGGCATAGTTATAGGCTAAAATAATATTTAGATATTCAACCCCTGGCCCATCAAAATACCAGACCTGGGTAAGACAAGACAACGGAGCGGAGAAGCATCGAAAATTCATAAAACAGCAAGCATTATCATCGATGTAGGCTGCACCAACGAAGTAGCCTGTGAGCTTGACCGTTTCATCGCTGGTTGTCTCGTAGTGCCAAGGTGCGTCCTGTAGATAACACCTAATAGAATAACCAGTTCAGCATGTGTGTAACAACGAAATCTAGTTTTGCAAGCAACAATGCAACGAAAATCGAACGGAATTCGCTTAGACTATAGTCTTTGCCTATAACTGCGCTGTGGTACGTGATGTTTTATAGACAAAAAGTGGAATTGTTTATAAAACCTCAAAGAACTTCTCCATTTAAGATTCGATTCCTCAAGGTAAGATTTAATGTGTAACGTTGCATCAAATACTCTAAATTAGTGTGCAATCGCCAACTACTTACCAGGTCATATCATCGCTAATACTTAGGTTTCGGATTTGCCCATTTCTACAAACGCCTCTTGAATGAAACTTGCTCAACTTCCGTGTTAAATTTTATAACAATTTTCATGTTTATTTTGTCACTGTCTGTTTATTACTCATGCATTAGAAGGTTAAGGTTGTTAGAGCTTCTCCCTCTTTTTCTCTCTATCTTTCGCTTCTCGTCTCTTTCCGTCTCCGTTTCTCTGTCGGCCATCGGCGTCCTCTAGCACGTCGCTAGCCTCATCCGGGACGAATATGCTAAAATGTTTGCCATTCTCTTCAACCACGTCGACGGCCGAATGCCGTCTACCAACAGTTACCTACTACTTGCGACCAGAACCTCGACCGCAACTCGACCGCAAATACCAATTGGCTGATCGACGGGCGGAATAGGGTAGAAGGAGGGGATTGTGTATGGGGTGCTTTTTACCATTCTTTTTTTAAATGTAAGCTTAGCTGATGGCAACTTTGGCTGACGGTCAACTAGAAGCATCTTTCGCTAGTTTTCTTTTTAATTGTCTCTCATCTTTTGCCGCCGGGACAAGCACGGTCTGCCATTTTGTATCGGGTTTTCATTGCACTGGCGTAAAAAATCATCTCAAGTGTGCCACACTCGAGTGCTTCGTTCCGCCGGGCTGCCCCATTAGTTCCTCCTCGATGCCACACAGTTTGTTTGATTGCCGTAAAGTAAGTAGGGTAGAGCTAGCAGAGTCCGTACCGATCCCCAAGCGAGCTTCACCGGGCAGCTCTTAATTGGCAATTGAAACGATGGACGATGCAACCGAATGCAACCGAGCCGCTACATATCCTGGAGTGTTTTCGTTTCCTAGATGTGCGCACTCTTCTTCACTTCTTCGAGCAAAACAAGTGTCCTAACAAGATAACGTCGATGGAACAGAGTAACAAAGTAATTAGCTTCAATATTTTACCTACAACACAGTCGCTCATCTCTTCAGGCCTGAGTCATTGGCGTGAGCAGCCCAACATTCAGTGACACATGGCCGTCAAGTGTAGTGGGATAGGTGAAGCTCTTAAATCGCAAATTTTTTTTCCAACACGTGGCGATGTTTGATTAGATTCCTTTTCTATTTACTCGTCCTATCCAAGCCGAAAGTGATAAAATCTAACTGAAACACTCGAAGTTGCCCCGGAAGAAGCAATGCAATTTGTGTTGCCGCCAATTACATCAACATTATGATGGCTCGAGCCACTCTCAATTGACGGTGGAACTGGGCCTGTCGTCTAGGGCGATTAACAGTATTTTTATTTTATTTTATTGGAGCTCTTAATCTAGCCGGAAAAACGCTTACAACGAAACGAAAGAACTGCGCGTGTGGCGAAAGTGGAACTCATAGGGAAAACATGCTGCTATCAGGACGACTGAAGGTTTCTATCATGGAGGGATTGTGTGCATGTGTGCTTCCTTTCGATTCGCTTTGTAGTGGCGAATTGAATCGCGAATTGAAAAACACAATGATGCTGCAAGCGCACAGGTATACACAGTATATGACCATGCGAGATGCGTTTTATGCTACGATTATTGTGCTTGGCGCTAATTTTCGGGACTCCCCCTCGCTCTGGTAGCGAAAAAGGGGACAGTTTGCATCAGCAAAACCCGTCTTCAGGACCTTCTCTACCGTCGGTGATCCGACGATGTACGTTACCATTCGTTTATTTCCTATAATAGTTTGGCATTCTTTCTCTTGTTTTCAAATACTTCCAGCTGTCTTCCAATGTGAACTATGTTTGTGTGCGCGTGTTTCTTACTAATATCTACGGTAAAGATGTACATTTGATTAAACTTTGTTTCTTATTCGCCGCTCGTCGGTTGTAGGTATGGAACTTAATGTTGATAGTTAAAAAAGGGGGCTTTCACTCGACCTAGGCATTCCCCACGGGAGAAGAAGACTAGCGTTAAGAACGGCATATTTATGATGGCTACATTAAAAGCTCTAGCAAGAAATCTACCACCTGCGATCGAGCCGTGCCCCTGCCGGGGAAACAGTGGTCTGTCCCTTTGGCATGTAAACGGCACCATCGCAAGATAGGTTAGTTATTTCATTTTTGAGTTTGCTTTGCTCTACGGATAACGGAACCGGGAAGTTAACGAAACCTACTGCCTCTACTGCGCTGCTAGGATGAGATTAGACGTAGACGGAAGCGGGCACGATTGTTCTCTTCCCCAAATTGAACCAACTACAAAACGGTTTCGATCGGTCAGCTCGACTAACGTACTAGAAAAATGTAAAAGCTAGCCCCTTCCCCGCCCCAAGATTGAGCTAACTGGTGAGGGTGGGGAAACGGGGGAAACGGGATCCATCCTTTGGCCACGGATTTCGTACTTGCTAGGATTGTTTGTTGGCCGCGGATTCAATCGGTGAGTGATCATCGGTAAATCTATGTTGTTTGTATGCTGGTTTGCTTGTTTGTTTTACTGTTTAAACTTTCCCTTTTGCTCTGCTGTTTAATAAAACCGATAAGCAACTAAACCTCTATCATTCTACTTGCACTCTCTAATACCGACTACTACGGTCAGAGCTCCCATTCCCGCCCCCAACGGTTTCTTCACTACTATTTTGGTTGTCTTGGGACTATTTTATGAGTTTGTTGGGTCATTATTTGCAGCATGATTGCTTGGAAGAGTTCAGTTGTATGGATTTGCTTTGCTTTCATTTTGTATTGTAGTTTGAAAATTGTAAGTAAGTTTTTTTTGTTTTGGGTTTTACTTTCTTATCATGCTCTTGATTTATGTTATTAGCACATTTCACTCAATGTCAAGTAACGGGTATTTTTGCTAAGATTTTGGTAGCTTATGAAAAAGGTCATATTTATGTTGTAATAAGATATCAATGAATTTTGCATAGTCGCATCGCAAGTGGATTTCTCTGCTCCCTTTGCTCCGTTCCCTCCTTCGTTCTAATACTTGTTGTATTTAGTTCAATTTCTTATTCTAATATATGCATCAAATGTTTCTGTTTTCTTTTTCATTTTTTTTTCGCTCCTTCCGTTCAATGAGATTCAAAATATATTGGCACATTCAAGCCACCCCACACCATCGCACGTTGGCCTATCCTCCCACGATGTCTTTTGCGCGGGCGATTTATTCACACTGACGATTAACATACTTAACCATTTGTGTGAGAACGACCAAAATACAAACATGCTACACTCAGTTCCTTCCGTTCCATCTTCTAAGGATCGCTTAAAAAACTCGGTGGCCACTTCCATGCTCCACCTGTACCATCTGCAGAGCTTTAGCGCGGGCACGCACGGCTGGACTGCTTATAATCGATGTTTAACGTCACGTATATTTATCTGGCTTTTGCTACGTTGGTTGGAAAAAAATCACGGAACATAAAAAAAAAAACCTGTGGAAGAGCCACAGTTGAGCCTCAAGCAACTTATCCTGCCTTTAGGTGAGTGGGGAGAAGGGTCTATTGAATTGTAATGAAATCGTTTAATTGTCACACACACACACAACGTTGTCTGCGAGCGCAACCATACATTTCCTCCGTTTTCTTTGGCGACATACACATACCATTCGGAGAGAACAAAAAAACATCAGGCCGACCCTAACCCGGTTAAAAGGATGTGCTACTTCTTCTGGCGTGAATGGACCACTACAAAGCTGATCTTAGACGCACGAAGATGCAGCGCGTCCGATCAAACCGGCAGACCCTGGAGGGTGAAAAAGGGTACTTCCACTTAAAAGGAGCTTCTTTGTTCGATCGACACAAGTTTGCGGACAAGTTAGGCCCACTCGGGGCCGGAAAGTATTGCTGGGATGGCCCGGGTCGCCCATCTGGAGACGATATAGAAAGTTATTGATTCAATGCCAATGCCCAACTCTCCCAGGACGTACCAGGGCGAAGCTCGCTCTCTTTCGTATTATTTTCTATTTTCCCTTCGTTTCTTTTTTGTTTCTCTTATTTTTTTTTACAAGTTTTGGCAAGTTCAAGTCAATCCCGAGCCGAATCCCGGTGGACGAGGAAAGGTCCAGACGAATGGCAGCAAGTTAGTGGAAACTCCCCGAACTTTTGCAACTCAATTTATGTGCCCGTCTGCGTTCCGTTTCTCCGCCACCCTTAAATGTGGCTCAGTACTTGCTGTGAGATAAAAATCTTTAATTTCCGACCTTTCCGTACGTACGAAGACACCTTCCAACCTTTTGTTGCTGTGAAGACTATTTTGCTGCGAAGACTATTTTGCTGCGAAAACTTGTTAGCTGGGGAATGCTCAGGCCAGATCTGAATTCGACGATTCCACTTTTAGCTACTGTAGTTGTTCAAGTTGGTAATACGCTTGCAGTGAATGTACACATAACATCAGAAGCAGGTCGGAGTAGCGTTCCATAATCATACCCTGACTGTCTGCATGCGCGTGCCGTACAGAAGAAACAAAGGAAATTGCGCACCGGTTTCTACATATGTACTTCCTAGTTTCCTGGGCTAACCGTAACACTATTAGCCCACTTACTGATGCTCAACCGCCCCGATTACCCTGTACCTGGGCGGAAAGGCTCCCGAAACGTGTGCGTGGGGTTGCTGGAGGGAGTTTTCTTTTCTATCTTGATTTACTTCTGCAACAGTGTGTGCTGATCTCGTTTTGGTATTTTGCCAGCATACAACCCACGTTCAGGTTTTGTTTTCTGCAACCGCTCGCAATTTCCATTGGTTAAAAACAAAATACGCACACACACGCGACTACTTGGGCGGGATAGTCTTTTTTTGTTTTGCTCCAATGGACAAATAAGGAAGGAAGGACGCAAGGACGAACCCCGAATGAAGAAGGGGAAATAACATTCTGCTTAAGGACAACCACCATCCGTACTTACATACACAGCTTACAGCGGCCGTTCGCAGTGTTGCTGGGTTCGGGCGGGCCTAGTGCACCGGTGTCCGGGGTTTTCCATCTTCCACTGCCGACCACAGGGTCCACCTTTCGCTCCCCTCCCGCACCCGTGCACACTTGGCGCGCTTTCGATCCTGGCGCTGGCAGCCTGATTACTGTATCAAGGGCGCGTTCTGCGAGTCTCCGAAGTCCACCGTGTAGTACATGTCGTTCTCCAGGTTCATCGGCAGCGGCTTGTTGATTATCCGCTCCGGCTGCAGGCCGGCGTAAGAGTTGGGAAGCTGGTGCGCGTAGTTGTAGTTCGGGTTCGAGTGGCTCTGCTGGTGCTGCTGATGTTGCTGGTGGCCCTTGCCGCTCAGCCAGTGGCGATTGGCGCTGGTCGGCTTCGCGCGCCGCCCGAAGATCGGTATGAGCTGGCGGTGCTTGGTGGCGAAGTGACGGTAGCTCTGATGCACCTTGCAGTGACATGCGGTTACCTGTGAGGCGGTGAGGGCGAGAGGTTGTTGGTTATTGCGGTCAACGAAAGTCGGTTACTGCTACACGCACGCACGGTTGCCTTTGCGAAGGCATTGGTAGGCATTTTTGTGTAACCCCAAAGTTGCGGCGGTAACATTTCAACAAGCTACCAAATAAAGCGTGAGTTTGGTGGACCGTGGGAGAATATATATATATATAGATATTGGGAAAGGGATTGTTTAAAACAAACAATCACACCATGCTTTCATTCCTATGGCCATTCCTATTTTTTTTTGCTTTTCACTAAACCTTCAAATCTTATCATAGGAATTATGCGATTAACGAATGCATTAACACTAAAAAATCAATGCCAGTCTTGGTCTTAGACATGCTTCATTAGGTAACCAAGAAGTAATGTTCCTGCAGTATAAATGCCTCGATTAAATCATTTTTATAACACTGTTTTTCGTGTACGAGTGTAGCCGTGAAATTGTCTGAATATTGGATAAATAGGACTGGAGCAATATTTTGCGGAATGAAGAGTTCCAACCCGTTTTACGAAAAAATGTATGTGCAATTTAGAATTTACGGAGCAAAAAATCGAATTATTTGTTCATGATGGAAGAGGTTATGCTGGAACGAGTTGGCTTATAACAGTATTAATTTCATATAATTTTAGAACATTTCGCATGATTCAACAATTATGCTGAAATTCACCAGAATCAGTATTTTAAATCAATATACATCTACTACAAAAATGCAAAATCAGAATTAATCTGATCGATAAGTGCCGATTGATATTGGTTTGGATAAGCGTCTTTATAACCTTATTGCTAGGATTGTAACAATTATGAAGTAGCAAACTAATTGCAAATCGGTCCATGCATGATGGAAGATGGATGAGTTATATTTAAAAAAATTATGCTCTTGGTTGAACTTTTGCACACAAAAAATATTGACCGCATCCTGAGTATTATCCACACACCACGTTTTTGCTATTTTCGGCAGTAGAAAATTTAGCAGCTTTGTTGCCAAATAACTATGAAACATAATATAAACATAATAAACATTGCGATGGATAAACACTGTCTACTTCTGTGACCAGCGTCCTGAAATGTCTACCTCCCAACGGTGAACAAACATAATTCTCATTGCTCCCGGTGGGGTCGGCCCACCCCAAGGGGGAAAAGTTATGTGGGCGAACGCTTGTTGCACGACTTGTAGCGATCTTATTGACTTTTATCAGCCATCGATAACGAGATCCTACGATAACTAATGAGCCACCGTTCGCTAGTGTTTGCGGTAGCGTTTGGACGAGTAATAAATTGATGTTTAATTTTTTTTTTTCGTTTTCGCCTTCCAACACTTCTGGGGAAAGCGAAATGTGGCACATATTCGATTATCGGGAGAATGAATGGTGGAGGATGGATGGATTTAGTGGAAGGAGTGAAAACATAATATAGAAACCATACCGAACGCCCAATACTCACCACAATGCCTACGATCAAAATGGCGGTGGCGAGCGTGCCGGCCGCAATGTACGCGTTGTGTAGCTCTATCGCGCTGTTGTGCTTGCCGGTGTGCGCACCCACACCACCGTCGTCGCCGTACATCGTGCTGCCGCTGATGGCGCGTAGGCCGTTCTGGTTGGCCAGCGTGTCCGAGAGCATCTCGCTCGAGCTCACCATCGTATCGATGACGAAGTTTTCTATCGGGCGAAAGCGAACGTAATGATAACATAACACCCAGGAGATTAGGAAAGTTTCCTATCATTTTTTACCGTGTCTGTCAGTGTGTGCGTGTGTGTTTTGTCTGTGCGCTTCCTTCTCCAAAAAGGCAATCCCTACCTAGGTGCGGGTGAGGACATTCCCAAGGAAGAAACCCGGAAAGGATTGCGCATTGGAATCGACTACGAGGAGACTTGCCCGAGCGAAAGAATCGGGACGTCGAAGGGGTCTTGTTTAATTGTGGCCCATGGAAAACTCATGAAAAATGGTCCACTTGCTTTCGCCGTAATCCGCCAGGATCATACTCCAATTAGTTTGGCTCTTGAGGGAACTCACTGCTCCACGTACCATGATGCTGGCCAGCTGGCGAAAGAGAAGTGAACCATTTTTCTGACCATTTTTGTGCGTTTGTTTGGGTTAAACGTTCCACTTCGATTCGAGTTCCAACGGGATGATTTTTTTTTTTTTTGCTAAAGGAAACATATTTATAAGCTCCTTCAACGTTGCGACGAAATTGTCCGATTCAATTGTTCCGGCAGAATGGGAGCAATAAATTGAATCGATAGTCATTTATTTGTCACGTTTTTGGCCCAATTGTTCTTTAAAAGTCGCCTAACCGGGGCTGGGAAGCATCGATGGCAAAACCATTACGGTCTGATATTGTTCTTCGTCTGTTCCCGGTCGATTAATATCCCATTTAAATAATAATTCCAATAGCCCCATCCCTCCCACTCAGGCGTGGTCTTACCTTCGCACATTTTACCGGTGAATCCTGGCCGGCAGGCGCAGTAGAAGGATTCCTCCGTTGTCCAGCAGGTGCCACCATTAGCGCAGGGATTCACGTTGCACAGCTGTTGCGGATGAGGTGAATGTTGAAACGTTATACATTATGGAAAACGATCGAGCACGTTTAAACGTGCGCATGTATGTGTGTTGGTTAGCCTACAATATGGTTCAGAAGAATAATTTTTTTCGCTTTCCTGTCTTTCCATCCCTTTTATTTAATGGCCTGCAAAGGGTTTAGATCATCTGGTGTGCATTTTCTACGGCCCTTCACCAGCCCACGCTCTAGATCATCCCACATCGTTGACCTGATTGTCGAGACCCACCATACCCATCGAGGGATCCCTTTTTTCCGAAGGGGGCTGATTGGAAAACGAAAAGGATTTGGTGGGTCGGGTCGGGGCAGCCGCGGCTCGATCGGAGTATGTTTTGCATGGTTTGTTCCGGTTCCTGTTACATCCCTTCCGTGTGCCATAATACGCCCATCTACGCTTAACGCACCAATTGGTGCGTACAGGAAGGCGACCATTAGCCACGGGGTAGTTATTCTTTTCAATATGTTTGCCCGGGCCCGTTTCCTCGCAGCCTCAATCAATAGAGGAATGGCAGGAAATGAGAAAATGGACCTGTTTTATTAGACGTCCAGACACTAGTTACCTGCCTTTGCTTGGATATTCTATCGATCAAAATGGAAAGAAATGTATTTCGCATAATATTGCGTAAATCATACCATGCTGTGAGCAATTCTGTACCTTGCCTTTTTGAGACCATTACAAGCATGAAAAAAGAATGAAAAATATGGAATCAAGGATACCTTTACTTTTGATTCTTCCATTACGTACACTAAATTTGTCAACATCATAAAGGTTTTATAAAATAAGGATGAAATAAATATTTAAAAGAACGAACATTAAAAAAATGTGCATCAGCTCAAAATAATTATGTGGCAAATAAATGTGAACAATTGATCGTGAGTGCTCAAACACAATCCTTCGAATACTATTTTAATTCGTTTTATTAAAATTTATGAAAAAAGTAACGAGAAAGTTTATTCTGCAAAATAATGCGATAATGTGTCGGAAATGTCATTACTTCAATCTGACTGATCAGAAGCATCTTGTTGTAAGTGAAGTGAGGGAGAAAACTTGATAAAAACGCTTAAAAATTTGTTGTAAAGCCGTTTAGACTGACAAGCGCATGCCTTAGCATTTTGAAACACAATGGAAACATTTGAAAAATAAAAAGAAATGTTTATTAGTGAAACCTAATTTACAATTTGAAGAGTTGAGTTCGAGGTAAAATGTGTGTATCCTTATGATTCGATTGCATTACATTATGGTTTCAAACAAATTCATGCAAATTCTTTGATTCATTTTGCTTGATCCAGAAATGCCGATACAACCACGTACGAAGCGAGGTATAAATCACGCAAATCGTAGTTTTACAACCATTAAAATCACGAAATTCACTCTAGGTTTTAATAGTATTTCGTAGCAATTTAATTTATACTTGTTGTTTCCAATCTAGAGGCATGGTAGATTTTATTACTTTTGAATTTGAACCACTCAGCAGGTTATTTCTGTCACATAATCCTTCACTTTCTTAGTAAATCCTGCATCGTAAAAGTACATTTTTGATGTTTTTTACCGCATTAAATCAGCTTATACGATAATAACTCCAGGCAGAACTGGTTCGTACCTCACCTTTATACACTCGTGCCTCAATTGATTATAAAAAACGTAACAATATCGAATGGATAGTCAGTTGTTCCATCAGAAACGAACGTAACGGGAAAAATTTAAGCCCTTCCACAGAATGTGAACAAAATCTCATGGTGTTTAATGCCACCGCTTGTACAACATGTTCCACCCCAAAGTAATCCTTTGTCAGCTGGGCGAGAGTGTGCGAAAACATAACGAAAGAAAAGCTCAGACTGGGAAACACACACACACACATAAAAAGGCCGGAAAAACCAATCCACGGGCTGTACAATGAGGGGAAGTTGAAACATTCCGCGATGCCCGCATTCGCCTGGCTTTCCACCACAAGGAAGACGACCGAGATTAATTGGTCCGATGCCGATAGCAAACAATGTGTCAAGCCAGCGGGAAAAAAGCTGATTTCAATTCATCTTTTACAACTGGCCTCGGGCGGGAGCAAGTTAAGCTGCTGGTGCCGGAAAGCCCATTCCGTTCACACCATTTCGTTTGTGATTTTCCTTTCATTATAATTTGTTATTTTTTTCACGATAATTCATTCGTTTCCTTCAAATGCTGTTTGCATTTTGCAATGAGCGCAATATCACTTTGATCCCTCTTCCGGAATGTATTTCACCTTTAATGTCCGTTTGTAATGTTTGTAGAATGTTTGGGTGGGATGAGGATGGAACAGAGCATTCGAAACGGGGCACGTAATTAATGCTGGACTGCAATGGAAGCGGAAGCATGACGTATCCCATTTCTATAGGTTCTCAAATTCACATTTACCGGACAACGTCCATCATGAATTAAATGATCAATGCTGAATGACGAACGTATGATAGGAAGATCTGCGTCACAACTGTTAAAAATATGATCCTTGAACTTTAAATGAGTCGCATTTCTCATTTGTTTAATCCTATTTACTGTGCAGTTAAATTTAGAAACGCCCTGTAGATGGAGGTTGCTCCCAAAGTCACAGCTGGGCATTTCTCGGAAAGGATATAACCTAAAATGGATTAAGTTTGTTTACATCGAACGAATGGATTTTGGCTGGAATGGAGGCGAGAGGCTGGGTGTTCGACGTTGCATAAGCTCGGGAAGCGAAAACAAAATTAGTAACATAATCTTATAATTCGTCCCGATAAGGTAGAAACATGGATCCCGCCGGAACTTGCTCAACCGTAGTGCGCCTACATTGGTACCTCCATCAGGACAGGCACGTCGAAAGAAATCAAGCCATGGAAGAACCCAAAGAAAAAAGGCAAGGAAACGAATAGCGTCCCGGTCTCAGGAGGGTGCAATCTAAATTCCTTCGGAGATGTTTTGATTCCTACTTCAGCGCTCCGCTTTCAGCTCCGATTGCTCGGACCTGATGGAGATGGTGAAATATTTCTTTCCATTTGTTTCGTTTTTCGTATTTATTTTATTTATACTCGTGCTTCCCTGTTTCTCCTGACATTTCTCTCTTTGCCTTCGGTTTAAAGGATAACGGGACAAAAAAAGCGTATTGAACATTTCGTAATTCTTGGTTCCCGTTCGCATCCCTGCGCTCTCCGTTGGAAAAGCCAGCTGCCCACCCGGGAATGCGGCAGCACATAGCATCGACAAGTCTATCGAATCGAATGAAATACGACGTCAAGTCTGGGACCTGACAGGCCATAGGCACCGTACCACACCACCGACACGATGGCTCCGTCATGACTCGGATGACGATGGCCCGGTGTACGGAAGTGCACCACCCGTTTGGGGACAGGCATGTGTCGTGCTCCTTTGCCGGCCAGAGAGGGGGATGAGATAGGAGCGAAGCGGCGCCCCAACGATGCATACAAATATGAAAGTTATATCTGATTTATACCGACGCCCAAGTATGTCCGGAGCTTCGCCGGGACACGCTGAGTTGTTTATCGTACGAGAGCGCAATGCTGTCGGAAATGTTGGACAGGATCGGGTGGCGCCAAAGTACACCACACCCACACGCATAAAAAATACATACCTACACACCGACACGGAGGTGAACTGGACGTGGTGGTGGAGAGCAAAATCAATACAGATTAAATCCCCTCCGGGGGTGCTCAAGCGAAGGAAAATATCGCATCACAGCGCACCCGGCGAAGGTGGTAAACATTGGTATTATGTATATTTATAAACACACTCATACACAGAAATATGCGGGTGTGTGTGTGTGAGAGACAGAGAAGTGATACCCGAGTGGCACCGGGGACAAGGCAACAAAATCCCTTGACAAGGGTATATTACACTTTTGCATCTCGCACTTTGTACTTCGGGATCTTGGAAGACGCCTCGAGTGGCCATCGGCATGTGATGGAGTTGAAATAAAGTCCACCCCCTCCCCATCCACTCCCCTGCAGTTCACCGGTATGCAAATGATGTTGCATAAAAATCGAACGTAAGTACCGAACGCTCGTAGTTACCGGAGTTGTCACCTGCGGCTTTCGATCGGACAGAAATTGGATGAAAGGCTAGCTCTTTGTCCCTGGGAAAGGGGGGGGGGGGAGGTGGTGTGTGTGGTTGCAATGAAAATAGATGCAAATCTTCTTAGACACTCTCTCTGTCTCTCTCGATTGGTTACCGTAGAGACTGCCGAAGTCAGGTCAGGTCAATTATACGGCGGCAGCTCTTCGAGGATGCATGGAGATTGTTATTCTCACTTTAAACACGTTTGATTCTTCATCGAATGAATCTTTTATTGAGGTTATCCTCAACCGGAAAGGAATCGCTTTAAATGTGCTATAAGCATTTGGAACTATGATAAAAATACTAAAAATAAATAGCAGGAACGCCTAGGACTTAAACTAATCATGCTCTCTAAATCGAGATATTTAAAGGCGATGTAATCGATGACACAAAACAATAAGTACTGGATGACGAATAAAAGATGATATACGGCAAATGTTTGAAGTATTTACTGAAAAAAGCAGTGTGGAGTTTAAAACAATAAATTTCAAATAAAAAAAATTAAATAAGCAATCCACATGCCTAATCCATAACAATGTCAATGAAAATAATGTATCCATGCGACCATGCATCAAGAAAGAGAACATACAAAATAAAATACCTTTGCATGAAACATAAAAATCCAGCATACAATACTCTTGCAAAACATTTTGAAAGTTTATTCACCTAAGATTGAAACAAGGTGGAGTACAGAGAAATACATTGTATAGCATTCAGGACAGAGGCTTTTTTAGACTTTTGAGTTCGATGTCGGAGATGAAAACTCTTATAATCCCTAAGGACATTTTTTCCATTTAGGAAAATTATTACTATTTTTAGCGTAACGATCTTCATTTGGTTAAAGCATACCCATTTTATGGCGTATTAGATTTTGAGTCAGTCCTTCGTACCGAAGGATGGACTCGAACCCACGCCACCAAGGGTCTTGTTCGAGCTGGCGTACAGGTTTGGCTATACCAGATCCCATTGAAACGTGAATCCGTCTAATATTTAATTCGACAAAGTCCACGTCGGATAACGGAGCCATCAAGCAGTGAATAATAATTGATTAATGACGAATTTACAGTCAATTTCATAAACGAAATGCGCCAATCGTTAATATAATGTATCAGTAAATATTTCCTACGATCTGAAATTTTATATATTTTCAAGAACGCCTTCTATGTGATACAGTAGTTTCCGTTCGGAATAATCCTCCTGAGCTCGCTTAATACAGCACGGATGAATCACGGCCAAATCAGTGTCGTTACGATTTTTGCGGCGAAAAGGTGAAAAGTATCTTGCAGGGCTGCGGCCGGAAGATATATCGTTACGCCGCACGCGCCGAGAATTTCAATTCGGTAGAAAGACACAATCACACACACACACACGAACACACGTGTTGCAAATGTGGTTACACGTTGGATGCTGGGGATCATAAAATATGTACATCGGTACTTCTCGCTCACTTCGCTCGGTGCTGTTTGTACTCGGTGCTGGAAGCAGCTCGTTTGAAGTTCGAGATAAATAAAATAATAAAGAGCCGCTTTGGTAGCATAGAGCCCCGATTGTCTCTGGCGCCGGCTGTCACTCGATATGTACGTGTCATTAATCGTATATTCAAGGATAATTTAATCCGATCTCGAACGACGGCCGGCTTCCTGGGAGTAACAATCATGATGCAGGAGTGTCAGCTTTCCAAGATCGGTATTTTATTTTTTTCAAAGTAAGCTTGCTTTGAACTTGCATTAGCGTCAGGCGCTGTTAGTTGCAACCGGATATTCAAATTAACTCAAAATTAACACCGCCGCCGTAAGGACGCTTTTCTCCGTAGGGGCATTTTTCTCGTTCCACTAGCGCTCACGCACAAACATTCACATCTCGACCGTAAACTCGATTGAAATTCTAGCTGCGTCGCCATGGGATCGCGGCGACAAAAGGACTTCGCTTCTGATGGCAATTCCATTTTCCGGATGCGCCCAAGCTGAGTTGTTTTCAAAAGTAGTTCGAATGGAGGTGGTACATTTTCCGCCTTGGCTACCATGGTTTTGTATTTGTAAAAGGAAAAGAAAGACAGAAGGTGAAAAGGTACACTATCGTTTGCTGTGTGTTTGTGTGTGTGTCAGGGTCAGCTTTTCTTTGCAGATCAAACTGTGCTCGGAAGGCAGGAAAAACAACATTCAACCTCAAATCCGTGATCCTTTCAGCGAGAAAAGCCATAGGAAAAACATGGCCAGCGACGGACAAGAAGCACGGTGCAGGTGGACAGATGAGAGAGAGAGAGAGAGAGAGAGAGAGGGGTCACAACCATAAGAATCACACACTTTCGCATAGGATCCGTTCCGTCCGTCAGTCCGGTTGCCTTAAGAAAAGGCTTACGTACTGGTTCGGTCCGGTTTTTTTAATGCGTTCGACAGGAAAGAGGGGGAAAACTGGGCATGGCCACGCGCCGAAGAAGAGTGACCGGCCCAAAGCACGGCAAATCTCTTTTTCTTTTCCTTCTTTTTTGTTTGCCACGCCGCCGGTTTACGGCACAAAGGGAACAATATATCTTACGGTTAGTGGAAATATTTTTCTCTCCCCCCATTTTGGACAGGAAAGTGTCGACCGAGCCATCGGATGCGCAGTAGTGCCAGCGGGCGACGGGAACCATGAAAATGAAAGGGGAAAAAGAGATGCAGCCGAAAACTAAATGAAAGCTGGGCAAACGGAGCGATCCGGATGCCGCGGTAGGAGGGAAACCACCAGGCTGAACGATGGACGGTCCCTTTTGGTGACGGATGGCGAAAAGTCCAAACAATCGAACGGACATTGGAGTGCAGCAAAAAAAGAAAAGAAAGGGACCCGGTACGGTCGTAAAAACACGGAAATGCCCTGCGGTGGGACAATCCCGGGAAACGTATACCGGGAGAAGAGTGAACCCTCAGTGAGAGTGAGCGAGAGAGCGTGGTAGAGAGCGCTGGGAAAAAGTCGAATAACGAAAATAAGTGATTCCCATTTCCAGGTCCCCGGGTAAGCTGATTTATGTTTTAATCCTTTTTTCCGTTTCCACGCCCGCCGGAGCCGCTTTTCGCCGGGCCTCAGGCCTTGACTGCGCTCTGTGACCGCGGTCGACAGAATTTTGGGTCCGAAACCAGAAATAAAGCACACGCAAAAAAAAACCTTCGGAAACGGCCGATGAAAATGGCCACGGTGGCTGACGGTGCTGCGCGGATAAGTCATCCGCACTCATTCACTGATTTGATTTGTAGCACGGTCGGTTGACGGCTTCGGTACGCCTGGCTGGTTTGGCGAGCTGAAACCCTGGGATTTTTTCGTCCGCTTCTCGTGACTCATGCGCCGATCGGGTTACCAGCCAGGGTTGACCGGGGCTAAGTGTGCCCCCAGAGGCAAGAACGTTCAACTTCAGAAAGGGAAAATAAAAAAACCCCCTAGACGGCTGCACGGAGCTCAAGCACAGTCGCGTTGGCTTACTGAATTCCGTGGAAGAGGAGTGCTTCGCCGGACGAAAGGAACGACATCTTGGGGTCGGGAGCAACTGACGCAACTAAATGAAGCCACAATCAGCTGCGGCCGCGATGCTGCGGATTGAATTGCGCGAACAAAGTCGTTAAAGTTTAAATGGAGGCGCCCAGTCGTTCACGCGTTGCATGCCGGCTCGCTAGCCCACACGGGGTTCGGGCGGAGTCATGAATTTTAATTAGTTTCTGCTGATTCCGCATGAAGATATAGGAGCATAATTATCCTGTGCTTCTGCTCGTTCTGTTGCTAGCGCATCGAACCCTCGGCTCGTTGTTCTGCGCGTGGATCTTACGGAGCGAAAAATTCTACTCAAGAAATGCACCGATGCAATCGGCACCGAACCGTGCAGCACCAGGGCGTACGGTGCGGTGGCGTCTACCAGGCGTTGGCGTAACCGTCGGCGCCACGGGGATGATGTAAGCCCGAGCGCTCCCGCCGGAGCCAAGCGACTTTTACGGTGCGCTGTTCCGTGCGATCCTGTAATAGCGGATAACACGCCACATAAATCAAACTAAACGACAAGATAATAGAGTGCGGAGGGAAATTTTTGATGGAAAAGAAACCCGTGCCACGTCCCGCCGCTGGGGCGTGTCTTTTATCCAGAGAAACTCGAGTGGAAATTTTAGAGCAACTTGGCAAACTTGCAAGGAGGAAGTTTCCACGGCACCGCAGCGAACGGAGGCGGATACTTTCTCTAGCCATCGCAGGATGTTGCATCAACAAATGCAATCGTTTGGCAGCGGGAAAGATGTTACATCATACACACGAAGCTTCGTGCCAGACGGTGCAATTTTTCGGTGCACGTCAGTGCAATACTTTGACGGATCTATATTAAAAACCTTTTAAGATTAAAAAAACTCTAATCTTTCATCGGTGAATACGTTGAGTACAAAACTATTTTGATATCTTGAGAGAATTTATTAAATGATATAGCACGGCTCAGCGAGTTATACATGGACAATTCAGATGCCATCAGATTTTCATACGTTAAATGCGTATGGAAATATTGTAAATGATTTGAGTTTGAAAAACTGAAAACAAAAAATATAAAGCCTTGAAAGTGAGTTTCGAATATTTATGCATCCGTAATAAAAACGCGATACTGGAAAACCAAATGAGATTCTGTTTTGTATAAAATTCTGTTATGTAAAATAATTTTCAAAACAACTGATAGTGTTTTGCTGAAAATCTGAACTGATATGAAAATTGAGAAGATTTATAGTACATTCAGCTAGACTTAATTGTGATCACATTAGTTTGCCTGCGACAATATAAAAATGTGATTTCTCAACACATTTACTACCACACCTCCACATATGTATTGAAATGCCACAGCAGATAAACTAATTAGGGATTAAGTAAAGTCGAAAAACTACCGTAAAAAGGTAAACAATTTGCAATTGAAAACATTATTTTATTATTGCGCAGCCAAGGTGTAAAACTAATTAGTTCGTTTCATTTCCATCGTTACCTGCACAAAATTACCCGAAAATGACGACATTTTGATGCACAGGAACGACGCGTGCAGTGTGATTTGCTTTGTGGTTTGAACATAATGCTCTTCTTAATTAGTCAAGTTGTAATTTATTTAAATTCATGAAACTGAATTCAAAACTCACAAACAGGAGATGTAGTTTGTTTTCACGCTGCATCAACGTCACGAATGACTAAATTTAGGCGTTTAAAATTAAATCAATCAATGAAAATTGTATTGTTTCCCTGAGATAGTCAGTTTTTGAGACAAATAGTTACTTATTTACATATTGACATGTTTGAAAAAAAGCTTCCAAAACGTTCTTATTCATGAAAGTTTAATATGCCCATTTAATTAAAGAAACACATTCATATCCGCTTTAATATTTATCTAATATATAAAACGTTTCTAATAAATTGATTTGAAAATGGGTCATAAGTGATTTTTTTAAATAGGCATAAAATACCAGACGAATTAACGTTGCTAATTGTAATGAGCAATCAAGTTAGCGTAAACACTCTCCTTGGTAAATTGCTTGCACGAGATCTTCGTGTCTTCGCTATCGACAAGAGTCGTTGCAAGTACCACATGTCGTCGAAGTTCATCGTAATGATCCACTGAACCGTATTATGAGGCGCGCATTACTGGTGTACTTACCGTCCGAGGCACCTGATTGCAGTCCGGGCCGTTCCGACCACCGGGACACTCGCAGGTGAAGTCGTCGCCATGGTCGATGCACCGATGGCCGTCCGGGCAGGGATCGTTGGCGCAGAAATCGACCTGCGAGAGTAACGGGGGCAGCATCATTAGTGTTGTAAATCGAACGTGAAAGCAGCGCACGCCGCCGAGTTTGGAGAGACCGAGTGCCACCTCAGCGACAAATGGCTGCCGACATAGACATTCGATGTTGTTTGTGCCTTTTTGCACCGTTCGATTCCGATTGAGGTACAATTAAAATCTTCTGCGCAATTGAACCTCTCGTGCGGGATCGGAATCGAGGTTGGTTTTAAATGAATTTCCAAGGCGCACCCCTAATGTCTACCTCGCTTTTGCTCGCACACGACTGCTGCTCATTTTAATCTATGATCGATTGTTTAATTCAGCGGTATTACGTCCCCGGCAGGCGTTGGTTGGCACTCGACTCGGCAGGAAGCGACCGGCACTCGTCGCTCGGCACTTACCTTAATGTGACACCGCTTGCCGGTGTAGCCTCGGGTGCACTTGCACGAGAACCCACCGATATTGTCGATGCATTGGCCGCCGTTGATGCATGGGTTGGACTCGCACTCGTTGTACTCGAAGTTGCACAGCTCACCCGAGAATCCTGCGGAGAGTGGGTGGGCACAAGGAGGCGGAAAAGGAGGAGAGAGGTGAATTATATTAATGCGCCATGGCAATGAATAATTTGCACGGTTTCCGGAAATCGATGCAGACGGCTTTCTTTGCAGTGCAGGGAGGCCATGGTAGCCGTGGCATAAAATATGCCACCCGGGTGCTATGTGCTCGCACCAGACGTTTCGTGCTCGTATTGCAGCTTTGTTGCAGAAAGTTTAGTTTAATTTAGGAAACGGAAAACATGAGCTGAGAGCATGGACGACCGAACCGACGTTCCATAAAGTGCAGTATTATGTTTCGCAGCTTCTGCCATTGGTTAGGTAAGTCAACTTTGTTGCGGTAAATTATTTTGAACTGTTCAGTAGTGGCTTCGGCTATAAGGAACAACGTATTTTGACGTTTCTCTTATGCTCTTATAATTTTACAGCCATCTGAACCGGATGATTGCAACACGTCATTATTTTGCTTATTTTAACGATGGTTTTCAAAAACTCCAAATTAAGTTAAAAAAAAGGCTTCGCGCAATTTCTGAGAACAAATTATTACATGGTTACAGTGAACCATATAACATCACGGTACTGACATTGTTCAAAAAGTTTACAATTATGATTTAGCAAATGCGATTGTAATATCAGCTGATAATTGCTAATTTGGAAAACAATCCTGTCACGTTCGCAGCCAGTATGCAGCCATTACTTGGCATCTTTTGAGGTAATGTATACCCGAGCGCGTAGGCCGGCTCAAACATGACCCACGATGGCCTGGGCTCGAATCCTGACTGGACCGAACCTCCCCTGATACGAAGTTGTATACAAATTTTAGTAAAAAAATTATTGTGAAAAATACTTGAAGTTTGCATTGCTTACAAGTTTTATTTCAAAAGCAGAAGAAATTCAAGAATTGGACCTCAGTAACATTTTGTGAATTTCTTTTTATATTGAAATTAACATGTCTCTATTACAAATACTAACACAATCATGAATAAACAAATATAAAAGGCACGTATTGAAACTTCGATTGTGCGAATACCAAGTGGTTTTATCTCGTTTCGTGGTTTTTCGAAGGCCCTTAGCTCGAATACTGCCTTGAGTTCTGTTTGGCCAGTGAAATATTAATGCAAAATTTAAAATGATGTACGAAAACGATTTTACATTCATAATAAGAACATACAGATGCATAATGATCCCTCTGTTAATTTTATCTCTTTCCATATTCCACCAGACAAACAGGAGTTCAGACAGTTTAGTTTAGATCTATTTTAGCTCCCTCACGGCCATGATGTTCAGTAAAGATATTGAATGTTGAGTTAAGTTAAGTTTGTGAACATTTCCACTGCATGAGAACCAAATTGATCCAGAAATGACAAGAAGTTGAGATTTCAAATGACCTCCGATTACGATCTAAGGGTGTTTCAAAGCTCATCGATGCGTGATTTAAAAAGCCTGAGCAATCGAAAGTATACATTGCAGTGTTTCCGATTTTAGTATTTAGATTTATAAGGGTATGAACAATATGTTTGCCTCAGTTGCATGCACTACTAAGTTACATTTCACCTCTTCAGATTGGTCTCTGTGCTGTTTTTGATTGCTAAACACCCATAGGAAAAACAACGACAACATTTTGTTGGGACACAAATCGTGCTACAGCAGAATGAGATCAAGCAAGCCACAAATAAAATTTATTCACATTCGCAATGGCTGATGTTTACTGCGAACTGCCATATCATACGCCGCGTCCTTAAAATGGAACCGATGAGCGCTGCTCCAGATTTCTCGAGATTGCAGCACACATCGAACCTGCCACGTTGCCACGCTGGGAAGCGGTGCAGAAACATAATTTCACGTCAATAACATCAATTTATTTTCCATCACAAGCAAATTGAATTATACTCCCCATAGACCTTCATTTCTGTGGGTTTCGCGGAAAACTATCGGCTGCCGCGTTCAAATTCGACTTCGAGTGCTTGCGTCGCCGGTGGCATGAGACGACGGTCGTCCTTCCTCCCACGGCCCTCTGGCTGGGTGCTGCTTTTGCGCCTAGGGTAAGGGTTTTTTTTTCTCTGCAGCAATCTCGACTCGAGCATACAGGAGAGATTCTGTGTTTCTGATTTCACTTTTTTCCCTCTGCAAACTCGGAAGCTCTCAACGTGCTGAGGGTTACCTTCCAATTTCGGTGGCCAATTTATAGCGCATTGCACATGCACCGTCAAGTGCAAGATCGAATGTTCTTCATTCGATCAGCGCCAGTCACGGCGGACGATGCGTTCAGCTGCATGCTTGATGCAGCTGGCAGGTCGTTCGCGTGACGACGCTCGGAAGGGCTTCCGGTGTTGCCAATCCGAGCCATTGTTTTGCTGTTGCGTTCACACGCATATTGCGATAGAGTTCCGACATTTGGTCAGGATGAAAAGTGCTTGTGCATTCATTGTTCTCCGGATAACGAGATCTTTAATTGTCGATACCAAGATCAGAAGTCTGGGTTAAATGGGATCAAGAACTTTACATTTCAGCAACATTGTAGTTCAAATTATAACAAAATTATAATGTTGCAGTTCTTTCACAAAGAATTCAGAATACGAGGGACTTTTAAATGATCGATAGATACATGATTTTCGTCTACCTGTCAAAAGTGATTATAGTATGTTCAATATAGTGTTCAATATATATATTGAGCGAAATACTATCTTCAGTACAGCACTAGTCCGGATTTAATATGTTATCTCCGAAGAACAACTATTGCAACAACTTCCACACGTTACTGCTTGTATCGAAATTTACGTAAATGCCCAACATCAAGGATTGGCATGCTACGGAATAAGTAATCCCAAACGTTCTTCAATACCACAAATGTCCCACCGGATGTATGACATCATCCATATGTGTACTTACCCGGCTGGCAGAAGCAGCGGAAGCCGTCCTCCTGATCGACGCAGATGCCGTGGACGCAGGGTGACGATTCGCACTCGTTGAGATTGTGCTGGCAGAGTGGCCCGGTGTAGCCGGAGGTACAGTCGCATCTGTGGAGCAAACACGAGAGAAAAAGAGAAAGAGAGAATGAGGCAGGGGCTGGCAGATAAAAAACGGGACACACCAGCGGTCAACGCTTGGTGTATGCTAATTAGGTTGCAGAGCCTCCGGTGAGACAAGAGACGACGCTTGGCCGATGTGGCATACTAACCTGAAGTGGGTCGAGTTGCCGACGCAGGTGCCCCCGTTCAGGCACTGCGATGGATTGCACGGATCGGACTCGAATTGACAGTTCTTCCCGGTGTAGCCTGAATGGAGAAGACGCAGCAGAGGAAGAGAAAACGGGAAAAAAACGGGGACCAATGAAAATGGAAATATATTACCGCAAATAAAAAAGGAAAAAAACATAATGGCACCTAGATATTGGAGGGCAGCAAAAAAAATGATGGTAACAACGACCCATCTCTTCGGCGACCTCCTGACCCTCCTCCGTCTGAGTTGATCGCCATAGAGAGCGACGGAAAAATGCCCATACATCAAAGAGAAGCGAACCCACCAGTCCGTTTCGAAATACATCCATCAGCCATCAGCGTGACCGAAAATCACGCGAACGTCGACGGTACGGAGTGGGAAGGTCGGGTCGCGGGATCATTGGTCGTAAAATATTCAAATAGGACCCACATAAAACCCAAACAATCCAACCCAGGCTCCACCGGATCGTATCCATACACACATACACCCATCGATGTGCTCTGAAGCGCCAGCGTCGTGCATGGGAATCCGGTATCAATATTTTATCGATACTCGCAATACGTCGTCCAGTGCGCCGGTTGACTGCACGAGAACGGTGTCGTTGACGTATTGCCGCCGGGATGCGGGAAAAGCGAGAAGAGACAGTCGGGCTCCAAAATAAACCGAAAAACCTGTCCAAACCAACGAGGAAGGTGTACGGGTGAAGCGAAGCCCAATCGCGAAGATAAAAACTCACAAAATCCTACCACCAACCCGGTTAGGACTCGACGGGGCGGCCATGGGAAGCCGAACGGCAAATGCAAATAAAAGGCGCGCGGCGATATAAATTTTTATGTGGTCCTGATTTTTTCATCCACGTTTTTCGCGCTGGAAACGCGCCGCGCAACAGAGGGAAAACAGGACAGCCCGAAGGATTTGTTTGCAATTGCGAAACCGAATGCTCCGGCACATAAAGATCGGGATTAGGCATTAACCTTGTTTCACTTTTATTTATATAAATTTTTCACTCCCCATCGCTTGCCGGAGAGGTGGGATTTTGCCGCCCGAAGCTTTCCGCGAGCAGTGGGCGAATTTTGGCTTTTAATGCACGCGGGATGCCCGGGCGGTAATGTGTTGCACGCTCGCTCGGCACAAATTGAGATTGTTATTGTGCGGTGATTGTTGTGGTAGTAAATGTTTTCTATGCGCTCGCCGCTCAAATGCGTCCGATTCTTCGATCGATGAGGGTTTTATATGCGACAATTGGCTTTTGGCTTCATGGTGCGCGCCACCACGACGTCACGTGCCGGCGTACGTGTCGATTTGGAACGTCGAGTTGCAGTTCCATATACGGCCCAGAAGGTGCGCTTTTATGAGGTGAGCTTGTTTGATTTATGCAAGTGGTAGATTTATCATACAATGGTTGTGGATTAAATATGTGTAAAATCTTCACACGTGCAAATCCTTAAAGTACATGATGTTTTAAGTATTTTTCAAAATGTTTCATAAGCTGATATGAAAAATATATGCTTTGCGAAAATGTCTATGAATGTCGTGTGAAGAAAAAGACGATTCAACATTCTCGAAAAGAGTCGCAACTAAAATAAAACACATTGTATAAAACGAGAAATTCACGTTGCGTCGACAAGGATTGACATTCACTGTTTGTCCTCCGTCAATCTTCTGCAATGCGGTATACCTTGGTTCTTGAAATTACGCTTCTATTTAAAATTGCTTGTTCGTCTTCGATTCCAAATAACGATTCTTTCCAAAGTTGTTGATGTAAATTTAACTTCAACGTGTTGCATTTTTCTTTTGCGCTCAATACACATCAAGTTTTAACTTAGTGCAGGCTTGCTGTGGCCGGTTTCGGTTTTTTCTGATACTTCTTTTTCCACCTTTCTTCATTTAAGTCTTCATTGTTCATGAAATTGTACGAATGATTTTGTCAATACCCACACACATTTTATGAAGGCGGCCAGTTACCGTACTACACTCAATCGATGGTTCAAATTGTTAATTGCAATTGCTTTATTCGCTTTTATATCAAGCTACTCAAGGTTTGACTGGCAATAATTTTTACCATGATGCTATGACAATTTTAATCCTTTGAAGTATTATTTTATGCAATAATAGTTATGTGAATACTACTCCAGTTACGCTTAAATAGCCTCAACTGTTGTATTGGTGGAGAATAAGGGTTTCCGCTTCCTCCGAGCTGCATGATACAGTTCAGTTTCCGTTTACAAATTTGGGAATTTGTTTGGCTTTGCCTCTGTGTCTCATGCCATAACATAGTATCGCTGCAATCGCCTTTACTTGCCTTTTTTTATTTTTACTTCGTCCGTCGTACAAACGATTCAGACATTATTCTCCATTCTATTTCATTTGAAAATTAGCCATCCGTTTCTTGACCCGTACCATGTTTTGTAGTATGAATCATAAGAATTTTGGTCACTGTATTACTGAACAATCTAATAAATATAATTATAATTCTCAAAATGTACCAAACATTTCAGAGTTGTTTTCTTACTTTTTTCCAATGTCGGTATCTCACAATTAAAAAAAAATGAAATAAAAATTAATTCTATTTCACATCACCGTTAAATTGGTTATATATCAAATCCAAGCAGTAAAGTATTACGGTTCTTCAAATTTAGTGTTAGGAAGCAGCTGTGTTTTGTTTTTAAGACCAAGTAATAAAACAAGTCTTGGAACGGAAACCGATTCCCGATCTACTGGCATAACTGCAATAACAGAATGTTCATTGTCAAAACATTTTTTACAAATAAGCCGATTTAATGAAAACTTAAGTACTAACTGTGGATTGAGCATTCTCCCTCATGATCCATCTGGGGAAAAATTGGTTGGCATCCCTCCCGCGTGACGAAATTTTCGTTTTGGCTGAGCAGCATCTGTTCAGCGTTCCATCGTGAAAGCTTATTTATTCCAACCGTCATGCCAAACGAGCTAATTCCTGCCGCCAGATTGCAGAGCATGTGCTGCACCCGAGCGCTATTTTAACATTTAATGAAAATTCCAGCGGCCACCGCCGAGAATGCGTCGATTCGCATCGCACCGAGCACTTACCGTACGGGCAAAGGCACTGGTACGCGTTGCCTTCGTGTCCTTGCGACAGATCGACGCAGATTCCGTTGTTGGTGCAGGGCGAGGGGCTACAGGCATCGATCTCCTCGCAGTGCGTACCGGCGAACCCGCTGCAGCACTGGCACTCGTACCCTTCCTGCCGGTCGGTCGCGGGCAGATGGCCGGAAGTCGGATGAAAAGTACCGGCAAAGAGCGCAAAGAAAGGGCAGAGTGTCAGAAATCAATAGAATATGCATCACCGGGGGTCGCTCCACACTGATGTGCTTGTGTTCGACGATGGTAAAAATGAGTGAGCCGCAAAACTATGATGCGTTCCACGCTGGTAATCATTCCACGCTGATGTCCTCATCTGCATCGCGCTCCTCGTCGTTGTCGTCGTCGTCGTCAGGAGCAATTTCAGCATCCCGCAACCCCGCGGCACGGAATGGTCGGAGTAGCAGCATCAGCAGAGGCATTATCATCATCATTACCATGACAAATGCGGCAACATCACGGGCGGCCACACGAGAACCACGCGAAGGACAATTGCCAAACGGACGCTTGGGTGACGCCATCACCATTCGTCGCCTGCGCGTCGGCGTCCGACAATCCAGCATTAATGAGGTCACTATTTCATTTCGGTCCATCCGGGACGCTGCGCTTTCGGGCGCCGTCGGCTTCCGGTCATGGTCAACGAACATAATAAACGCTGATGAGCTGCTGGATTGATTCTGTTTCATTCTAATGTCCCTGCTGTTTCTCGCCTTCTTTTTCCGTTGGGTTTCGTTCCCTTCCTGCCGCTGCCGCATCTGCGTGAGCCATCACTGATTTATCTTCGGCCATACTTCTGCCATGTTTAGGACGGATCAACACCGCGACTGTGCGATTCTGCAACTTTCCATTTTTTTTTTTTTTTTTTGGGAGAGCAAGCCCGCTTTTTCGTGTGCCACACCGAAACTTACCATAGAAATATTCGAATAGCACACACCCTTTCCGGAGCAGTCAGCATTTTCGCCACAATTATCCGACTTTACGGTCACCTTCAGCCGGACGCACTGCTGGCCCCACTGCTCGGAGACGACTGCGAAGTGAGAAGGAAAGAACAGAGGTTACGGAACGTCAGAATGTCGCTTAAATGGTCAACAATTGGCGTAGTTTGGCGGCGCCGTGAACCGTGAAGCGAAAGACGATGCAGCGCGTTTTGTGAGCGGTTTTTCTCGCTTTTTCCGCCGAGGTTTTCATTTTAGTTGCTGACCGAGCACAGATTATGGGGAATTTTTGCTGCCGAAGCACACGGATGGAGAAGAATTGCATTTGATGTTTGTTTCGAGTTTTCCAGGAAGCGGGATTGGATTTAATGGAGCATTGGACTTGCTGTGTTATGATTTGAACATAATTTATGTGCAATTAAAATAATTCATAGCCTTTTCGATAAAAAAGTGGATTAATGCCAGCACACTCGACGGGTTGAACGCGGTAATTACGAACGTTTTCGGGTGTGTATTCAATAAAACAACTTTTAGGTGTTCATTTCTTATAAAATTGAAAAATAAATAAATCTCTAGGTTCCAGAGAAAGAATATCCGTGAGGTTAATTACAAGAATCACCCAAAAATGCGTTCAATTGGTACGATAAATTATGCAGAAAATGTAAGCATGCTCAAATCAGAATAAGGGGCAGTCAATTTCACGATGAAAACGCATGCGTAATTTCTATGACAATTTTAAACATATTTAAAATAAGGTATAAATATCGGCCGAGCGTGCGAAAAATCTGAGGAAAACTCATTTGTAATTATGCTAAAGCTCCGCCCCTAAGAGTTCCATTATCGGTGCTCCGAAAACATCGCTTTCCGGCAGGGATCAAAAGTTTTATCAGTTATCATCAGGATCGTGAGTCGCGTGTGTGTGTGTGTGTGTGTGTGTGTGTGTGTGTGTGTGTGTCTGTGAGTGCGAATACCGTGTGGGAAATTTCGCCCATGACCAACCGCGCCACGGGAGACATTGTAATGTAATGTTGATCCTATTATCGAATTAACGGTATTCATTCGTGTCACGTAAACTACCTTCACCGAAGCGCCAAATGTGCTCGAAGAAGATAAACCGCCAACGGAACGGCAGGCTCCTGGCAACCCCGGGGCTAATCGGGCCCAGGCCCGGTTGACCGACTGCGATCCATGAATACTAACTTGTACCACCAGCCTAGCCTAGCAGACCCCAAAATGGTCTGCTCCTTATCGGCGAGTATCTGGGTAATGTGCGTGGGTGAACCGTCCTTTCTCGGCCCTCGGAAGGTCCTGCCAAAACTTTTCCACCGCGGATAACCGCCATCATTCTCCGATCAAAGCGGGAAATCAAATGGCGAGTGCAAATTATAAAGAAGAAGAGGAGGGAAAGCGTTAGTGTAACCTGAGCTCGACAACCATTTTGGAAAACCTCGGGATTGACCTGCCCGCGAAGAGTCCGGCTAATGAGGCACGCGGAAAAGCAGTAATGCTGCCGGCACGAAACCGGCGGGAATGAAAAAAACTTTTGAGGGCCCGGCGGAAACGCGAGATAGATCTTACTTACCAATTAGTAGATTAATTCCCTCCGTCAGATCCTTGTCGTAAAGTGTGACCAGCTTCTTGCCGTCGGCTACCAGCGGCGTGATGTCGAGCAGGACGCCTTCGGTGATGTCGCAGTTCTCGTGCCCGAGCCGGGTAACTTGATAAACGGCGGTGGTCGTGTGATGGGCGCTGATTTTAATTAAAAAGGTAAGTAAAAAACGGGTTCAGCTTTGGAAGAAAACTGGTGCAAATGGGGCGGCTCAGTTCCTGCAGTGGAGGAGCTGGAGGACTGAACGTACGGGGAAGAAAAATGATGATTTATTTCGCGGTGCACGCAGCTGGAAAATGGCCGAGATAGTGGCGCACCGTAGCGGATACATTCCGGGCTTCCGGTGGGATGTGAAAATGAGCGTAACCACTTGCAATAAATGGGTGCACGGAGGAGCTCCAGGGTTTTCGGGATCGTCAACTCTTTATCGCAGGGCGTGGAAATATATCGTCGCTTAAAAACGTCGGGGAAACAGAAAACCCTACTGGTAAAAAACTGGAATTTTCTCGCCACTGCCCGCCGCGCTGTGTCTCTGGCCCGGTGGACCACATTCATCAAGTCCGGCTGGCTGTGAAAAGTGATTACGCCCACGCTTTCCTTTTCTTTGTTGTCTTCTCGTTTTCCCCTCGGCAAGTCAAATGATCCGCACGATCCACGGCGAAGAAACACAAGGCACGGTTTAACAATCCCGGTGCCGGTTCCCTCTTATCCTGCGCTTGGGGCGATATTTTTCCCAGCACCCAAGATGGCACTAGAGCCCCCCGGCCCGATCTAAGCAGGGCCATAACTCGGGACGGGATGAAGAAGTGCGATGGTTTCGCTTCCGCTCGGGCCGCGCGCGAGTTAATAATGTAATCAAAATAATGTGCAGAATAAGTGGAACTGTCGCCGGGATCTGAGGTCGTCCGCAGAGAAAACAGATCACAACCGGAGGGGCTGTCCCAGTGAGCCGCGAGGTGGAAAGCTAACCGACAACCGGCCGACACGCTGGTTGCTCTGGTTTCCCCTGGCAGCGTGTAGTGTTATTGGCCTGCAACGGACGGGCGACTGGCGATGAGTTCCGTCTCGCAGATCCACGCAAACCAGCAGTCCAGCACAAGCTCAACTTAACTTCACGCAATTTGTGTGCCAAAGAATGACGACGGTCGCAAAGTAAAGTACGAACAAAACTGCAGGAAAAAAACGCCTCCCAGACGGCCGCAGCAATCACCAGTTGAGCGCCTTGAAGCTGGACGATATCCTCGTCCTCGCGAAGGGTAATCACGAAAATATTATTGCATGTTCCCCTTTCTTACGATGCGATGTTGACAAAGCTCCCCTTTCTTCATACACTTAGGCCGAGCCGGCACTTCTTATCCATTAACATATGAGTCTCGTAAAACAATTTCTCGACGACAAAAGCACTTCTGGGAAGTAGTTGAGAAGGTATCATTTGACCGCTTCTTGGAACTTTACAAGACCGTCCTTCGAACACCCCCCCCCCCCCCCCCCTTCCCTCGGATTTTACTTGGCTCCATGAAAACGGAGAAAAAATCCCTCAAGCACCACCAAAATAAACTGTCGTGTACAATCGTCTAGTCGCTTAGTGTCCTTAACCTTACGACTTGGAGCGCCATGGCGGAGGTCTTTTTTTTATTCCTTCATGCTTGGGCTTCTTTTACCGTAAATGGAAAAAAGCGTAAGCCCACGCAGGACGGGCGGAATTTATGAGCGCTACTGGAGCCAAATGGCGTTTTGTGAATAACTTACCCTTCGGAGGATTTGTTGTAGTTAGAAGGGATCAAGTGCTGGTCGTCGATTTCGACGATGAGCACATCGCCAGACTGAATGTCGGCCGTGCCCTCCCAGGAGATGGTGGTCGGGGTGCAGCTCGAGCCGGCTGAGCAATCCTCGGGAGTCTGCGGAGAAAAAAAAAATCGAAAACAAACACACACCACTTAGTACAATAGGACGAAATAGTCTTTAAAGGACACCATCGTCATCTCGATCCCGGTGCTACTGTTTTACTGACATTCTCCACACCATACCGGGGTAGTATGATGCTTGCTGACGGCACGGTTTCATCGTTTGAACAATTTTTTTCGTTTCGTTTGTCACGGTGCGGTGGAATTCATTCTCGGAAACGTATCTCACATGGGGAAGATATGCGGTAGGTCCTCAGATTGGAGAGGATTGCATTTCGTAGCAAATCTGCTTTGGACTGCCATGACGAATACACAAAAGAAAACAGTAGTTTATAAAAATCGTGGCACTTTAGATTGTGCAATAACGTGCAGTGCATTTACAAAAGCAACATCACAGACGAACCGAAACGAGATTTTATCGTTGATAAATGTACTTAGCATCCATTTTTGGCATACCTTTATACTGATAGGACGGTGCGTTGCTTTCATTGCGCTTTAATCGACTACTTTACATAGAAATGTTTGAGGAGAAAATTTCACTAATTTTCAACCAACTTCAAACTTATTTTTAGATGAATAGAATGAGAGTTGCAGGAACGTTCACACATCCAATTCAGATAAAGATAATTTTCGAACAAATACATCACGAATCTTTTACGTACTATTCTTAATGTTGAAGGCACACTTCTTTAAGTTTTTAAAAACATTTTCGCTTTTATTTACTCCGTCAAACTTCCTAGAAAGATGTTTATTGATCAGTACAGGATTGCTAAACATACATTTTCCCATTTTATCAGCACAGCCTTCTGTTTTGATACACTGTTTACGTGAAATAAAAATAACGTTTTGGGAAACTTCCATATCAATGTTTTAAATGATTTAATGGTGAAATGGTGCTCTACCATTTCGGTCTGCTAATTTTTCGTTTTGGTCTGCTAATATTCCCTCCGAAACCTTTAACGATCCTACGCCAACCTGGTCCGAATCAAATAGCCAGGCTATCTTGACAAGTAAGTATACGCTATCTCTCCAATTTAGGTCTACCACGCCTTTTTGTCCTCCCGGGCAACCCAAGAATATTTCACGGGCTTGGTCGATCGGTGTCAATCACATGACATTACCAGCCCAACGGAGCCTAATTCTCTGAAAATCTTCCTGAAGGGTAAATTGACCGTCGGACAGCAACGGTTAAGTAAAACTGGGTATTAACTCATAACACCTAACGTAACATCGTACCCTGACCTTAACAAGGAGAACTTATCATGACAAGGGAGGGTACGAGATGAGTTAAAAAGCAGCAAGAATTTTGTCATTTCACGGAATGCATCGGTCCGACTGGTATTTTAGTATGTCTTCAGCGACTCTTTAAAAATAAAAATCAAAGAATTTACATTTTTGTGTTTTCGCAGTGCAAAATTGTTTTAGTAATTTTGTTTTTTATTACAGGTGAGTCTGGTATGAGCGAAGCAAAAAATATATTGTAAAGACGATGAAAGGGCACATTAAAGTCCAACGAAAGTATGGATTAAAAAAAAGAAAGATAGGTGGATGATAACGACTTAATTATGTTGTATTGATTGACTCATTTCGAACCCTGATTTTTAAGGCATTAAACGTCTAGCTGCAAAATATGTTCGGAAATTTCTCAACTTTGAAAAACAATAGTGGCGTATTCAAAGTTACTCAAGAGTCGCTACAAGTAATCCTCAAGATTCGCTTACAAATTTGTTTGCAATCAGCACGCCAACTAGAAAGAACACAAACCCTTCCGAGACTGCATAACACCGGATGCCAATTTCGGGCGTATCGACCATCGGTCGACTTTTCGAGCTTCGAGACCGACGGAAAACACGTGCTAAACCAAAGAAGTAGTAAGCAAAATTTTCGCCAGCCAGAATGGGCATACCAAGGCCAAGGCAAGGCGGGCGAATAGTCAAAATTCCTTCCCCCGCTAACCCAGCCATTTCGTCGGGTCCGTACGTCGGAGGAATGTTCGCAGAAGAATGTGCACCGAGAGAGAGAGAGAGAGAGAGAGAGAGAGAGAGAGAGAGAGAGAGAGAGAGAGAGGGAAGAGAGAGAGAAGAGAGAAAGAGAGAGGCGTAAAGGTTTGTGTTCTTCAATTTTATGATGTTCTTTTTTTCCCGCACTTATCAATTGTGTACCACGTGTAGGACGAATCCTTACAAATGTTTTTGGCGTAAGATTAACTTCTCGGAAGGAGAACAACGATATCTCAACCGCTTAAGCCATCATCCTGTGTACGATTCCGTTTGCGAGAAGGTGGACGGCATATGGCCGAATATAAGGTAATAGAATGATAAAATAGTGAAGCATCCACCAAGAAAGAGTGGGTGTGTTAAGGATTGGCGCTTGCCCGGAGACACATTCATCTGTTCATTACGCCTCACAAACGTCAAACAATTTGCTGTCGCTTACGTGTTCTCGAACGGACCCTTTTGTCTCTATCACGCGTTTGACAGCTTAATGGACACTTCAATCGATCCCACGGTGACACGGAGAGGAGACAAAGACAGCGACAGGACATAATATTTACCGTAAGAATAATACCAATTGGCGAGCCTGACGCGTATCTGAGCGGAAAGGTTTCATTACGTCCATAGCGTGCCATAGCCAGACGAATCGAGCAAGAAGCGAAGCCCAAAAATATAAAACAAAGCGGAAAGCACCAGATAAAGTAATGAAAGCGCAGAAAGGGAACGTAAAGAATGTCACTCATAACGGCGCGGGCTGCGATTTAACTGGACGCATTAGCGTATCACGTGTGTGATAAATAATGATTGTGCAGCTTGCACGCGGCTCAGGGAAGAACGCCAGGATCCTGTTCCCGGGCGATGCTCATGCATATGGCATATCATTAAAACCCCTCCCTCACCCAAAGGCTACGTGGAGGCCCATTTGCTCGACAATATGGGAAGGATGAATTGTGGGATTTGGAAGCGATAAATTAACGGCGCAGATTTGCATACAAATTGAAATATTATCACTCGCGCGAAAAAGGGCCAGGGAGAGGGGGCTGCAAGCTGGTGGTTGCAATAAGTGGACTATAACTCGCTACATTTCCAGCGTAGCTGTTTATGTTCGCGTACGTGTGCTGACAGGCAACTCTTTCCGCTGCTTATGCTGCTCGCCGAAGCGTAGCATACGGCAGCAACTATTCGGTTCGACGTGTGTTGTGCGGGTGTTGTGCGAACGAACGACCGACCATAAATCCGGAACCACCAGAACATCGATGGCTGTCGGTAAGTCAATGATGATGGATGGACTACCGGTTGTGCGATTAGACCGGGGGACCTGTGGGCCGGAAGCGGTTGTTGTTAAATCTGTTCAAAATACCAATCAAAGTCAATCACGTTCCGTACGTGAAGGCCGAAAAGCGGCTACCAGTGGCCGCAAATTATGAGGAATGCCTTAATTACCCACCCATTCCGAGCGCTCTTCGCATGGAAACTAAATGAGTTTACTTTCATCGCACAAATATGCACGCGAACATCAAGGACCCGAGCAAAGTAGAAAAGTTCGCCGGCACTTCACCCGCTCAGTCTTTTTTTTTTTCCTCTTGTTATCCTCCTCATTTCGGAAGCTCTCGGGCAACTATCTCTGCAAGATCAAACGCTGTTTGGCAAAGAAAGCAAACAACCGTCCACAGTGGAACCGGGCCCGAATGAAATGGCTACCGCGTCCATGGGAGGAGGGCGTAACTACTGCAAAAGTAGGACACCGCAAATGTTGAACAGAGGGGCACCCACTGAAGGGGCGGGTGGAGCAGCGGGACAAACTTATGCTCACTTTAATTTATTCCAGCAGCAGCAGCGAAAACTAGCTAGCGATCGAGGAAATAGAATTGAAAAACTTAGTATCCTCGTCCACGAAGGAGCGACATAACAGTCGAAGCGCCGCAGTCAAAAATAAAGGCGCGCAAAATAAATGTATTTTCTCCATTTTGTTTTTCACCCCGGATGACGCTGGAAACGCTGCACCAAATGGTTGCAACTCTCGCAACAAAGGGATAGAAAGATAGAGAGGGAGCAACTTTTGCATCGAACTCAGTGGCTTATTTCAGTTCCCTTTTTACTTTCCATCGTGGACGATTGGTGTAACGGTCGGGTGCACGAATACTTTTGGAAAGTTACGAAAAGATGGCAGCACTTCGATCCTTAAAAATCCTTTTCAAAGTATTTTCTCTTCTGCAGCATCCGAGGACGGTGATTTGCATGAGTTCGTTCGATCGTTATTTAAAAGTTCCCCATCCTTTGCGGGGCAAGAAAACTATTGGGTACCAAAACCAGAAGCTCTGTGTATCTACCGAATGGCCATCAATTAGCCATAGCCTTGCTGCATTTAGTATTGTCCGATTTGGAGGAGGCAAAAAGAACTTACGTCACGTCTTTTGTAGAATATGCTCGAATAAAATATTACCTTATTTAAACCCATTGTGCTTTTATGTGCTTCCCATCGAAAAGGACTTTCTACGAGGGAGTGATCCAAAGGAAACATTAGATTCTCGTGCCACTTGACAGATGTGCGTAACTTTTGCATGACGCATTTTCGCGGTCTTTTTAACGACCCGTTGCGGACCAACCAACGGCCTTTCCGTTCTGCGAAATTAGTTTGAGTAGCTTATATTATTTATGTTGGGGTTGGCTGTAATTCTAGCCAGCATAAAATGCGCGCCACCGAAACCGTTTTCGCATTGTTAGAAGTGGATATTTTCCGACCCCGAACAACTTGCGGGGCAAAAAACGTACGCAAATCCTTTGAAATATGGAGAAACTCGTCCCTTTTTCCACCATGGTCGTGGTCATAAAACTTCGACAACGCGCGGCGCTGTGGGGGAAGGGATAAACCCTGTTTAAAGTAAGGAAAGCGAGGAAAAACGCGTACCAGCAGGAACCGCCCGATCCGTGGGTACTTTCATATTAATTAATTTATTAGCTGGAAATTCGGATAACCTCCAACTTGTTTGGAAAGGAGAGTGTCTCGTGTGTTCTTTAAAAAAAAAAAATTGAAAGTACCAACAACTTTGTGATTGTGGCTTCCCGTGCGGCGATAAAAGATGGCGGGTGAACCTGGCCCGAATCATTTTGTTTTTTTTTTTGCTTTGCTTTTGCCGCCGAAACACATTATAATGGTAATCATAAAAGTGTTGCGCTACGGGCAAATATTAATCATAACGGTTAGTGAGCGGCAACATCGAAATAAGTGCATTAATTGAATCTCGCCAACCGTGGAAATTCAAGTGGCTGAAAGGTCAAACCGTGGGGACCTTGGAGGGCACAAACCACGGGAAAACGCGAGTCATTTCACTATAGCTTGCTCGCATTTTCCTTCAGTTCAGGCGCCTGCGAAGACGATCGTTTATTTTTCACAAGTGCTCGTTACGGTGGCGAAGCTTGGCTGGCTCTAGTTTTAGTCTACGGTTCATCGACGTCACGCACTTCGCCGATTCCGGAAGCGCGACGCATTAAAAGCAATGATGTGGGTTTTTCTCAGGAAGTTCATTCCTCAACGTTATTGCTTTTGGTGGTTAGTTGATGCTATGCAGAAATAAAGCTGAGAAGTTCCTCTAAAGAAGCATCTCACTGCGTTCGATCAATTTTGCTCTTCAACATGAGTACCCAAAAAAATGTGTTCAAAACTACACTGTATGTCAATAAATCTCTTAGTAAAATTATTGTGTACGACAGGTTTGTTGCAAAATCAAATAAATTTGAAGCAACAGGTATTGTTCCTTCTGGAAAAAGCCGGTTATAATTTTTTAGAGAACAATTTCTCCTTCTCCGGCATTGAGACTCTGTTAATCAATATTGAGTTTAACTCTACTGTCTATTGAAGCGTGTACCTTTTTAAGCAAATGACAAGTACTGTGAATTACCTCGGCAGTGGACTGGATTTGAATATTAGTTTTGACACAGTCCAATGTTTACTTTGCTATAGAAATACAGGGGCCAGATATCTTGATAGAAAAATAAATAAATAATAAAACTTTACTTTATACATAAATTGAACGAATAACTATTGTTGCAAAAATTCAAATCCCGAAAACGGTCGAAAGTGGCGGTCGACGCCAACACCAAACTCGATGTAGCTTCTCCTTAGTTTGTTAACGAAATAACCGAGTGCGTTTTAAAAACGGTCTTCGGCGTACGCAAGTGGAAAGAACGCAAACGTTAGCTCCTGACCTTATATATACACGTCAGTTCCCGCGTATTTTCAAACGATGGCAGTTACACAATGCCGACCGCAGCCATCGCGTTTAATTCTAATATTCGCCCTGTATTTTGCCGAGTTCGAGGTACCTACATTGTTCCCTGAAAATACCTCGAGCGACCCGTTTAAATTGGGATGCTATAATTGCATAATTGAGCATAAAAAACATTTACTAATGACAGTTCCTAAGCCGCGTGTTTATTTACGTACTTTAACGTGTTCTATGTTTGTTTACGTAGTTTCGTGGCTGTTAGAATGATTTAACTGAAATATCGCGAACGGAGGCCCGTTGTTGGCAACATAGGAAGAAAATGTATGTACGGAAAGAATAGCGATTTGGTTTTTGTTTTGTTAGGTTAACAACTTCTGACGTTTCGCGAATATGAGGCACCCTTCAGACCGATCTCGGCCGTAGTATCCTTGTACCAGGATATATTCAGCGCACGGAGATTAACTGCATGAATGCAGCAACGTAAAAGACGCAGTAATTACGAGGCATTACGTCAGTGTGCAAATGCACATCGAAGTGGTCGCCCCTCTTCTCCCACCGGACCGGCTAGCTGTGGAGGCGTGCACATGGAGGTAAACATTTTAACGAGTAAAACCTTTCTGACATCGACTTCTAGTTTCCATTCGCCGGCAGAGCTGTTATTTTCGCATCTGGATTCATCGGAGCACCGGTAAGTAGCAAAAGCCAAAAATAAAAACAAGAGAACAAAATAAGAACACAGCAAGGTTATTCTCTTCGCTTCAGTTAACAACAACAGGAAGGCAATCCTTGGTCTTGTGCTACATTTCCGGTTGCCCTTTTCTCCCTTCTCCAGTGCACAGTGAAGAAACGGTGCAGAGTAGGAACGAGAACAAGCTTGCAGGAAGATATATAATCTCTGCGATTTTACAAAACATTTCCCTCTTCTCCGGCGATCACACATCGTTTCTCATACAAAACACATTATTCATGCCGGGGATTTCGGGCTGCCAGGAAAAATCAACTCCTACCGTGAGCTAGGGATTGCCGTGGGACATTTTTGGAATTTTTCCTAAGTGCAATAGATTATGTTTTGATGAGAGGAATCCCTCTTGACACAATATATGAGCGACCATAAAGTAGAAACAATTTTCTCTACAAAATGAGTAAGGATTCAATGAGTAAAGATTGAATAAAAAGAGTTAACAAGAATTTGTGAAATTGCGTCACTAAAACAGCACGCGCCCATAGTGAGCCGGAAGACCGCTCGTTTGCGCGGTTGGTGGCTTGAAAAGACACGCCGCAAATAGCGCATTCAAAACGCTGTATTCCGGCTGTTGTTGACAAGTGAACGGTATATAAAGCGCCAACCGTGTGTCGTGCGTAGCCTGGTGGGGTTCAGACCCATCACCAGCAGGGCTTGGGTGAGCTTTTCTTTCCGGCTCCCTCCCACTGCCATTTGCGTGTCACAAATGTATGCATTGTTTTCCCGATTGTGTCTCGTGAAGGTGGTGCGGTTGATGTAACACAACGCAAGGGGGCGAGAAAGGAAGGAAACAAAGAAAAAAAAACTACAGAGAAAAAAAACATGTACCTTCAACAAATATTGATAAGTTCCAGAGCAGGAGGTAGGTTGCAAAAAGAGTGAAATCACGGTCGGAACTGGTTGGAAAGAACTCGAAAGCTTTACAAATATTTCCTTCTTTGTGCAGAACCTACGGAAATCATAACTCTTGGAGAGTAGGTTCTCGAATGCGCGAAAAAGCATGAGGGTTCTTTCAAACCGGTTGTTTTTTTTCACGCTCTAAATTGGTCATGAATAACAAAGCAATTGACGAAAACCAGCACCTGTCAGGGACACAAAGCTTTGAAAAGGACCAGCTTTTTTCCCCTACTTGAGCCTGAGGTGGCTACAATCATCAACGAATTTGCGAAAATAAAAACCACGGAAACTCTCCGGAAGGAGAAGGGAGGGAATAAACCCCTTAAAACTCTTCATCCAACGAAATCCCGGAGCCCGTTTCGTAATAGTAAAGATAAAGCAAATGGTATCAATGGGCGGCGGAATGAAAAAAAAATGGGGCGGTGGGGTGCGGAGAGGAAAAAGCACGCACCGAACTGGAAAGCACCGGAGCGCATAAAGAGAAGATGTATTCGTACGGATTCCAAAATTAATTCAATTAGCCTTTCCTTTTTCCGTTCGGTTCACCTTTTCATTTCCCGATAGCAGGCGGGTTTTTCCTCTCTTTTTTTTCCTCAGACTCCATCGGGTTTCGGTTTGCTTATTGGGCACATAAAACTCTTCAAACTGCACGGAACGGCGCGACGGTGCCCGAAGTATAGCGGCTACTCACCATTTCAAATGAGACAGTTGGAAAGCGTGCCCTAGCTCCGTACTCGGATTCGGACCGCACGGAATTTGGGCACACGGTACACGGTGCTTTTTTCTGCTTTTCCCACCCCGCAACCAGTATTAATGCAAGTGCTTATCCTTTTCCGATTCACCATCCGCCGGTCCGTGGAGCAGTAAAATTTTATTCAAATGGAGATCATCGATTTTTCTTTCCACTTGAGGGCGCTGGATTAAGGTTAGATTCCAGTAACCACCGACTGAAGCATGATAATCTATGGTTTTGGTTGGGAGGAGGGGGAGGGATGAAATGTTACGTTCCATCTTATCGATGCGTTTTCCAATCGACGACGTTGACATATTATCTCCTCTCTTCAAGTAGATTAAATCGGAGACAGGCGCAACTTTTATTGGATGATGTCGAATAACTCAGTTCAACAAGCTCCGTACGATGCGGATGCTGGTAAGTTAAAAGCATTTTCATTTTAAGTAGATCTTAATCAAGTCCAATTGTATTTGAACGAAGTTTTTTTTAATGTTAAGGTAATTTATTTTACCATCCCAGTTGCAGCTGAAACATTTGCCATTTATTGCTTTCAAACGGTAATAAATTATCATCACACTAACATTTGAAACGTGACCTTTTTGATCATAAACACTCAACTTTGCGAGCAGGTGTTGCAGTCGCAAACTATGGAGAATCCGATTGACAGGTACTAACTTTTTTTATTTGCTTTTCATTTGTAAATGCAACAAACTCCTGCTCGTTAACATTGACAAAGGCAATTTTGAATTGTGCTTAAATGCATATGTAGGCTCGAGGTCACAAACATGTTCCGAGCAGCAGTTGGAAAAGCTCCTGTGCACTAGTTCACCAGAGCGGTCATTATGACTGGTTTTTGCATTGTTTTTAAATTCTCTTTTCTCTTTTTGTCCTAAGCCGTTCAGTACCGACGAAAAAGAAATAAGGGTAATTTTGGCAAAGAGCGAAAAAAAAGAATTATCGTTAAACAAACAAATCACGAGCAAGTTAAGTTGTGCATGTGTATAACAACTGATTCAGGAATAGACAGTGTTTGAAACCATTGAAACAAAATCCACAGGAATTTTCAAAAACAAACCATTCAAATTTAAATCTTAAAGAGAAGCTTATCTTGGGAAGATGGTCTAAAAAATATTGAAAGAGTATGAGCTCATCTTCGATTCCGAATTTCATTGGACGGTTTAAACTAACCAAGCCAAAAGCAAATAACCCAAACGAGCTAGCTCAACAAGTATTCCAAAAGCCATGGCATTGATCAGTGCGCCGCAGAAATTTAAACACGCCCCGGAGCGAACCTAAAAATGGGCTTCATTTTCGATGGCGTGCGCTCCAGGCCACGTGGAATGGCTGGAGACAGAAGTTTTCGTCAGCAATTAGCATCACCTCCTAGAAGCCGAACCGTTCGCGTCAAAACCCCAGTACTCACCATGGCCGGAAGTTGCAGCTCATGCGTTTCGTTTCCCCGCCAGACGCTCGACTCGGGCGCGATGGCTTGCATTTCACAGTCGAGCGTATTTATCTTCTCGTGCAGCCGGGACAGCGGTGCAGTTGGTTTCGTAATGAAGTTTTCGCGACTGGACGCGCCCAGAACTCGCAGTCCGGAGGCAACAGATGCCCGCTGGGCCGTCTGGGTTGTCGTCGACGTGGTCGTCGTGCTGGAGGACGTCGCTGCCGTGGACGTGGTGGTCGAAGCGGGTGTGCGGCTCGGTTTGGCCAGTTTTGCGGTGGCCGCTATGATTGCCGAGGCGGCCGATCCGAGCGACTTTATCTTGCGCTGCTGCGGGTCCTCGACAACCGAAGGTGCTGCTTTGGTTGGCTTGCTGGCCGTCTCCTCGTGCAGCACGAAGTTCGTCTTGAGAGTGTGCTGCCTGAGGTCGGGGCTGCTGGGTGCGGGCTGCGTGCGGGTCGGCTTGCGCGAGGACGCGGCCAGGATGGCCTGGGCCGGCTTGGACATCGTTTTCGCGGTGATGATGTCCTTCTCCGAGAGTACGGCGGCGGTAGCCTTTGACTTGGTGGTGGCGGTCGCTTGCGTACGCGCGTCTACGATTGTCGTCCTGTTGGGTCCGGACACTGCGGCGGCTTGTTGGGCTGGCGGAGGAAGCTGATGGTGCAGCTCGCTGTACAGCTCCTTGCTGTTGTAGAACTTGGTGGTGGAGAACTCGGGCTTGTCCTTCTTGCTGCCGTCGGCCTGATCGTGCCCGTTGCCACCCGGGGCGCTGTTATCCGTGTTGAACTTGGTGGCGGCAAAGTCGATCTTCTTGATCGGACCGCTAGACTGATCCGCCACCTTAGCAGCCAGCTGCGCCAGCTTGGCCACCGTTGAGGGGTCGTTCTTCTTGACGCGCCGCGGGATGAACAGGGTTCCGCCGAAGCCACCAGTCACGATGTCACTGCCGCTGACTACGGGCACGCCGTCGGCCTCCTGTTCCTGCGGCTCCGTCATAGCCGCCACCGAAGACGAGCTCGGCGGTAATGGGGGCTGCGTTTGCGTCTGCGCGTCCTGCACGTCCTGCTGGGAGGACGAGAAGGTGACCGATGAAATGGCGATCGTGATCACCTCGTCGTCCTTGCGTCCCTCGACTCCGGCATCGCGGTACTCCATCTCATCCTCAGCCTGACCATCAGCCGCCGTGGCTACTTCGAACGCTCGGAAGCCCTTGAAGTTTTCCTCGATCCGGCTGATCACCTCGTCATTTTCCTCCAACTTCTCCGTGATGTTGTCAATCGTTGGCTTGCTGCTACTGCTGCTGCTACCGCTACCGCTTCCACCACGCTCGTCGCTGGCCGATGTTTCTGACGTGTCGTCGATGAGCTCGATCTCGATCTTGGTAGTCGAGATGTCGCCTCCGTCCGGTCCGGTGGCGTTGGCTGGTGGGCTGACCGGGCTGCTGATGCTCGTCATCGTGCCCACGCCATTCGTGGGTCGCTCCATTCCCTCGCCCAACACCTCGGTCGTAGTCGCCAGCGGCAACAGGGGCAGCATGTCCGAGGGCTTCATGATGGTAGACTCGAACAACAGCTTCTCTGCACCCTGCTCCTCTGCATCGCCACCATCTCCACCGTCCCCGTTACGCAGGATGGCCTTCTCCCGCAGGCGCTTCTCTTCCTGCTCCTCCTCGACTAGCTCGTGCACGGCAATGCCGACGACCTGCTGCTGCTCCTGCTTGAAGTCCTCCAGCTTCGACGGGTAAAAATCATCCATGTTAATCTTGCTCGGGTAGACCGATTTGTGCAGCGGCGGTTGGCGCTGCCCCGGCACGCCCAGCGTGTCCGTCAGCAGCATGTTCTCGTTATCGTTCTCCCGCAACCCATTGTCGAACTCGTCGGTCGTGATTTCCGCTATCTTGATTCGGTACAGCCCGTTCTTCAGGTTGCGCTCCACGTGAATCTCGTTCGAGAACGCGTCCTCCGGCGTGTCCTCGGAGAGATCCAGCGTTTCGCCACCGCCGGGTGCACCCACGCCAGCCAGCACCTGCGTGTTGATCGTCACAGTCGATTGTCCACCGTGGGCTCCATCGTCTTCCGGAGTGTTTCTCTCCTGAACTGCGGCTTCCGATGTGTCTGCAACCGCAACTCCGGGCAGCACCGTCGACACAGCGCCGTCATGGGTAAAGTTTTCCACCGACTGAGTTGCGTTGGAGAGGTCCACCGCCATCACCACCGGTGTCTCCTCGCCCGTGCTTGCGCGTTCCGTACCCGTTGCGACCTCCACCGTGAACGAGCGAATGCCGAAGCTTATCACCGGCGTCTCGCTCTCGGGCTCCAGTTCGGCCGGTTTCTTTTCGTCGCCAACGCCATCAAACGCCTCGGGCGTGCCGGTTGAAATGGGACTAACACTCACGGAACCGCTCTCGAGCGGTTTGGGTGGATCCGATGCCTCCGTCGTCGTCGCCTCCTGCTCGCCCGGCACGATCCGGCCGCTAGCTGTTTGGCCACTAGAGACAATTGTGCTCGACGCCATTAGTGGCGCTTCCGAGGGCGCCAAAGATCCCACCGAAGACGATGGAGGTGATGCCGTAGATAGCGCTGGCTCGTCGACCGATGCCGGCGACGATAACGGAGCCGATGGGGACGATGATGACACTTCCGTTCGGCTGTCTTCGGCAGGCGTTGAAGGCGCACCGGCAGGAACCGACGGTACACCGGAAGAGTCGGCGGAAGTGGCGGTAGTCAACAACACTTCAGCGTCCTGCACCGCCGTCGGCTCACCGGCCGCGACACCAAGCGCCAGCAGCGTCAGCCACAGGGCAACTGCACGCCGGTGGTTCATTGTGCAGCGGGCTCTACTTCCGGTACGGTACTCCACTTGCGGTACCTCTTTCTTCTGCTCAGTAAACCGATGCCAACTTTGAATGACTGAAAGCTGTCTGTGTGTGTGTGTCTCTTGGTGTGTTTGGTTGACAGTTTACTTCTTATCCCACAAGCGACGCTTGAATGCACTGACTCAAGTGCTGCACCAGCAGAATCATTCGGCTAATGGGATCGATTCAATGGCTCCGGCAGGGCTGGGGTAGCATTGCCGCGGGGAACCAGTTCGATCTTCGATGCACTGCAATGAACGGAACGAATAATGGAACTGATTAGTGCAAATATTACAGGGAAAATTGAAAGTTAGATTGATACGCAATGGACGATTTTCCAGCATCGTGTTCATTGACAGGTGAACTATTCTCCATGGAAACTCATTTGTCATGGCAAGTCACTGATCATTCTTTGTGATGTGTGACATGGTTCAATGGGAACGATTCATTTCATCAGTTGTCAATCAGAAGTTGTATTGTATATTATTTGTTCCTGGAAAATACGGTTCCCTGGATATCATCAATAATGTGGCTTCTAGAATGTTGAGGGCAGCGTTTAACAATTCCAAGAAAAAGCTGTAAGCTAAATGCACTAGCATAAATAATAATGCATAAGATTTCATCGAATGAATATCGACAATTCGATTTAATGGAAACGTGGAACCTCTACAATCAGAAGCATTCGCTATTTGTACCATACTTTGACAGATATTTTTATGTTTTAATAATCTTCTTTAAATCTGTGATTTATCGAACACTATCAATAGTTCATCAACAGCTTTTGCTTGGAATTTGTTTTCCCTTTTCGATATAATCTTATGTACTAATGTCATATTCTTTTGTATGAAGTATTAGCTGTTTCATCACATCGAAAGATCTTTTTACTTTTCCCTGCTATTCCTTGCCAATAATCACGTCTTGCATGGATTTAGAATTATTTAAATAATCCCCCAAATTAAATTAATTTGAAATAAGACAATTATTTACATAAAAATTCTAATAATCGGAGCTTGAACCCTACTGGTGCTTATCATCATAACACTCATCACACTTTTCAGACGAACGAAAATAAAAAGAACTAAGATCGCTCTCCACCATCAAAGCGTGAAGTTCTTTTTCTTAACATATAGATATCATTTAGTGTAAAGACCGAAGGTACCGCTGGTGAACATGGTTCCGTAAACTCAGTCACATCTCTATTTGTTTCTACCAGATGCCGTTTCCTTTGTTGCGCACTTTCACCATGTGTACGAACTAATGATATAACAACATGGAAATGTTGCTTGGTAATGAAATGGGATTGAAGATATAAGTTTTCAAATAATGTTTGCACGTTGAATGTCTACTGATTGCAGACCCACATTTAACACGCTGGATTGTGTGGCAGCTACGGAAAGATGGCGTCGGGAAAAATATAAGATTCACTTTGTTTTATAAATGACAAACTAGGTTACGCATGGCGTGATACCAGCGTTCTCCCTTCGATGCTACCGATGCCGGTGCAATCCGTGCCAGGGCGTCGGGATTATTTCCTTCCAGTGATGTTTGTAAACGGAGCAACTAAATTTGCTTTTCATGTTCCTGCATCCACCGGCTTCACTGGCCGGAGCCATTTGCAGCATATCCTGCTGAGGATGATTAGGGGATCGAGCGCCTGCATGTGTATTCTTTCGTCCGAACGGCTGAAGCGAGTGAGCGGGGACCAAAGGTTTGTTGTTTGCCCAAGCATCGTCCTTCTGGGGCCACCAAATACATCTACCTATTTACGTACGAGCCACGGGATGAACAGCACTGAATTTGCTTATCGGACGGAACCACTGTCAAGAGGATCCCCACTCGAAGCAAATTGCGTTCAGGAATTTCACTCTTAGCGTGACCTTTCATTAATGAAGGGCAATTGAAACAATAGTTAAGAATAATTTGGATTTTATTTCAAAGTCACCGATGGAGGCGCATGGTAGTTTGTTCACTGCCTGAAATGGAGGCGCCTGATGGTTTATAGAATTTCGTATTATTATGTCTAATTTTTTTTTTAACTTCAACAAAGTTTAAACTCCAATATACAACGTGTCGTTTCCTTTTTATAAACTTTCTAGAGCACAGCTTTTTCAGCTTTTTTAGGCCCGATACAAAAGGAGTTACAACCCAGCAAAACCGGATAGTTCCCTTAGGGACCGTAACGTTTGTTGATTATTTTTCTCGTTCAAACAGCCCATTTTTCAACTTATCTGCCGAGTGACAAAAACCTTTACCCGTGTCGGTAGCCTGGCAGATTGAGAAGCGTTGTGTTGCTCTTGTTTCGGAAGGCCAAGTGCAAATATTGTGTTACGGGAATAAACTTTGAGTGCTGCTGGTTGCCTTGCATAAGGGCAGTTTTTGTTTTTCGGTGTTGATACAATGCCCGAACGCCATAAATCATTTCAAGCAGGGAAAAGGCTTGGTGTCTAGATGTGACAAATGTATCAACATTGAAATAATCCATTCAAAAGAAACGCTTTTGTTTAATAATCCTTTTCTCGACCGGTATAGAAAATGTTGTTTAATCGTATAGAATGCTATCAACATTTTGCTCCCACTTGCAACGGTAAGTGCAATTGGAAAACATTGGGGATAAAAATGCACCGAACAGCTCCGCCCTGACGGATGACCTCATTTCCCGGAAGCAATGAAGATTAATGGGCTGCCATTTTCAAAATGCAGTTAGCCATATCCGACGTCAGGCCAGATTTCCAAACGAAACACCCAGAGCACGAGCTGGGAGTATTTATTTACCTATCTTGTTCCGTTCGTAATGGTTATAACACTTCTGATGGTTGGTTGACCGACCGTGAGCGGACGAAGGACGAGGGATTTGTAACCACTAACATGAGCCCGAAATTTCCCTTGTGTGCCGCCAAGCATACTCCACCAGGGCCACCATTTTGCCGGCGAAATAGCGGCAGGATGCAAGATAAATTTTTATCTCCCGCTGCCTAGCAGGTTTTATTGCAATTTTATGGCCTATGCTATCGCAATTAATTTGAGCTTCTATTGATCCATCTATCTCTCCGTGGGCTTGCCTGTTCGTTGACCGCAGAGCACGGTACACCTGCTTCGTTCCATGCCAGTCGGATAGGTTATAAAGTGTGCCAGGTGCATGAGTTGGTAAGCCTATGTTGATCTCGGGTCAGTTAGAGAGCCCAAGCGTACCCTAGTTACCCATCGTAACATCTGTACGATGATCACGATGGTAGTAAATAATAATTTGCAGATAGTGACAGTCATCATCATCATCGTCATCTGGCGTACTGGCTGAGAGCTGTGTTGCAAAAATCAATTGAGACATTATTAATGGCGCTCGTTGACTTGTGTGACGACAGTCAAAACACGCGGCTGAAGGAGCCATCGACCGTGCTAACTTGCACCTTGCGGAGCCAGTTGAGAGTGAATTCGGTGGGCACCCATTAACCATTGAGTCAATCCCAAGAAAAGGTAAGCCACTAATCTTGTTTGCCTTGGCAGCCACAATCCATCCACGCTCCGTTGGGCGAGGCGAGAGGACGCTGCTGCCGAAGAGAAATGTTGTATCACATCACACGAACGAATCCCATCCCCTTATGTCTTTGATGTTGGGTTTAAATTTCCTTAACCTTGTTTACCTTTGGTCGATCAGCAGGCGTACAACCGGCAGCATAGAATGTACGGCTGCAGGTAGCAAGAAAGGAATTGCTGGTTCATCAGTCCGCCATACACCCGCCTCTACACGTACTACCTTCACCAACGAAGCGACCAGGATTACCGGAGCCAAGAAACGCACGACGTATGCTCTTGCTGAAGATGGTAATCTGTTATCCCGATTATTTCCTCTCTTTCTCTCTCGCCGACACTTTTACTCTCTTTTTTCCCATGATCGTGTGCTTTGCAGCAAATGATGAAAAACGATATCCTTCCAGCAATGAGTTTCTTTTACGACTGGTGGTTTGGGGAAAACATAATTTTCCAAAGCCGACTTTGAAGCAGGTGAAATAAATTATTGACAGTAAACCAACCGCCTTCCGAAACTGGGCCAATGAGTTTAGGGTTCTCGGGCAGAAAAATATACATGCAAACCACAACATCGTTCCGAGTTGTGTGTGCTTCGCAAACTCTCCGGGATCAAGCTTCTCCTAGCTGAAGACTAATGATCCGATTGAGACGTGAAATTGGCGTTGCTATATTTCCCATCGCCCCGTGAGCACAAAATCATAGCAAATAATCTTCATAATAATCACACACATACACTCACAAAAAGCAATTTCCATCGTCACATTTATGTTTCTTACAACTTTTCTCAACTGCTTCAACTTCAACGGCAGAGTGTTCACTTGACCCCGATCGGTTCGGAAACTTTTCCCTGAAGAGAAGCAATATGTCACATAATTTACACACCCTCCCCCGCATTTAGCCGCGCTAAATGTACGGTGTACTTCTGGGTTCTGCGCGGAGAAAAAGGACGGGAAAAATGCTCAGAAACAATCAAGGAAATAATTACGATTACGAAAGTTAGTTTAGCGACCGCTGGCGTTGCTGACTGACTGCTCCCTTCGCACGTCACCGATTGCCGGCCGCTCAACAGTAAATGTTATCAAGAATAAGATTATGCGATTATGTATTGCCACGATTCACGTGCAAAAAGTATGGCAAGCTGCGCGAGTCAGTTCGCCATTGCGAAGAAAACTGAACACGGGAAAGCCGAGGAGGTAGATGCGTAAGTGGATGTGGAAGAAATGAGACAAATTGCGAGCTTTTCGAGGGTATGTTGGTGTTGGTGTTTGTGCCCATAAGCCAGAGATTCTGTGAGGGATTAAATTAAGCTTGTCCCGCTCCGCCATAAACATGATTGAGACACGATAGACATAATTTGCAGCTAGTGAAATAAATCGAATAAATAACACCAAGTGCGCAAGCAATTTCCGAGCGCCACAAGCGCAACTGTAACTCATATTTCTGCCCGTTTTCGCACCAACCGTCGCTTGCAGTGGAAATGGGGGGTTCCAACGGCACGGTCAACCATCGTTGGTCAGAGTCGTGGAGCGAACGCTGGTAAAAGCATTATCCCCCTAAGCCCTCGTCGTAAGTTTACAATCAAACTTTGATAAAATATGGACGAAACTATCTCCCACGCTCTCGCACACAAAGTACACAAACACACATACGCACACACCCAAACACGCATACAGACGACCTGTCAGCCATGGGCAGGAGCAGTGAGCAGAATAAACAGTGCAGAAAATCCACCTCGAAATCCCCTAGATGCGTTTCCCCGATCTCCATCATTCCCTCAACCGCCCGTGTCATTTTACCCTCTGCTCCTTTCCTTAACGTTCTTTATCTCTAGCTCCCTCTCTCTCTCTCTCTTTCTCTCTCTTTCTCGCTCCAGCACTCAACACTCTTTTGCCAAATGTTATTTTTCCCACTGATACTGCAACGCCGCTGCGGCAGACGGCGAACGCCGAAGTAATTGTTCGGTAAACACTTTCCCACTGGGTTTTCCCAGTTTCGAAAGCTTTTCTCTTCGAGCACGTTTTTCCCCTTCAATTAGAGACGCCATGGCTGTAGCACGGGCGCCTTCGGGGGATAAGAGCAGGATGGGAGAAGAAAACCCCCGTATGCCAACACTGGTACAAACTTACAGCGGTGTGCAGGAAAACAGGGAAAAGCCGGCCGCACGAACACCAGCGGCCAAAACTCCACTGCCAACAGTCGAGGACACTCGGGCCAGGCGCCTTCACAGACGACATTTAACGTACTCTAGTTTCATTGATTGTTGGACCGAATTCTTAATTGTTTGATAGAAAGTTTACATTCCAAGAGGAACGCCTTAATAAAGCGTCAACCATCAACTGTGCTGTTCATTTTCCTCACAGTCAAAGGGGTCAATAAAATGGGAAACCATTGTTATCTGAACGAAAAATTTACTACACACATTGAATTAAATTCTGGGAAACCGATAGATTTTGTTTCTAACCTAATATTTATCGGTCAAAATCATTCCCAATACGAAAAACATTTTAACAATGGTCCAACCGACCTCTCTGATTTTGAAAATTCGAAGTTACCGTGTCTGGAAAGTATTCAGGATAACTTTTTTTATTTATAAATAAGTTTTTTTAAAGTTCGACAGCTAAAAGTGAATAACAAACATATTTGTTGCTAATCTTGCACAAATAATGCAGGAATTATTCGGATCACTTCCAGCTGTCTCTTAGATTATAAGTAATTTAATAATCCTTTTACTGATGTAAATATCCTTCAATATCCTTTTTGCTTTCCCTATTGTGAGTACTGAGGTTCAACTTATTAACGTGAACACGTATTTCTGCAACTCATGTTGAGTGTTTTGATACAAATAAGGCTTTCTATCTAGGAGTGGCATGCTCAAAGGCCTTACAATGGTTGTTTGATGAATTTTATTTTGAAAGTGGAAATAGTTCAGTCAATTTGATAAATTTCACACGCAATTTTTATTTCTAACTTTTAAATCTTCTGTTAAATTAAAAACTACTCGCAAAATTTTTATTGTGTCGTAATGCGAAATAACGACAACCACTCATTTTATATAACTAAAAATGGTCTTAGAAAACAAAGATATGTATAAGGATTTTTAATTTTATCTAAACCATACCGAGATATGGAGAGACATATTGCCCCTTGTTTTTAAGGCGAACGAGTAAATCAATCTGGAATTTATCATTTTACAGAGATTTTCGGATGCAAAACGAAATGATTTCTATTGGGAAAAGCAAACTAAGCTTCAATATCAATTTTCATAGCTAATATCATAGTTAGATTTATATCCGCTAAGATTTAGTTATTGATTTAGTTAAAGAAAAACAATAGACTATATGGCCAACTTCGGCAATAAAACGATTTTTTTAAAGAACCGAATTTGTTGAAAATTGAAACAACTAACGATATGCAGCTCACGTTCCATTTACAGCATGACCGCATGATTTGGCGCCTCATAATGCTGTGCTCTGATGAAAATAAAAGGGGACAAGTGAATCTTGAACTCAACAAACCAAAGAATCACAACAATTGGAAGCATCAGAATACAGACAATGAATGACGAGCGGAAAATACCAAAAAGAAAAAGGTGATTGAAATACAAATCCTGATTATCTGCACTATTTTTTGGAAAAAAAAGTTGAATGAAATCAAGTATTTCACCGATTTCTTATTTTCATTAAACCAAACAAATGGCTCCATTGTAAATGAAGCATCGCCCATTACTCTTCCAACAATTTCTAATAACGACCGAAACCATGCCTTGGCTCTTGTAGATCTGCCACTAATACAATAACTAACGCATTCGCAGAAAACCATTCTTCCAAGCACCATAATCAATGACAGCGGCATCCGAAAGCTGCGGACGACCGTTTCGTAATCAGGAAATCTCAAGAATGACGTACCAATCGCAGTGCAACCTCTCCTCTTTTTCCACTCCACACGTACCGTCGACCGCAACAAGGAGCTTACGGCACGTGCGGAATAACAGAAAAATGAACCTGAAACAAACACAAAACTTTCGGCAAGGAGAGCAACGAAAAAAAAAATACAAATGATATAGAACAGTTTTCCCCTCGAGGGATTTGAGCAATTTGGGCCCGAGCCCGATCTTTATGTCGAGCGAAAAACGCGAAAATAAAACCACCGGGCACCGGCTGCGGCTGGCCCAGTCTCGGGACGAGGAAATCTGGGGCTCCGGCCTGGAGAGCGCTGGTCCGGGGCGAACGGAAGAAAAGAAGTTAATTGATCTCGCCGCTTGGCGCTGGATTATTTCTTGTGCCGCTCCATCCATCGCAATTTTATTATACTTTTCCTTCTTTTCCGCTTCTCCTTCCCTCTCTTTCCCTATCGCTCTATCTGCTCACTTTTTCTTGAAGTTCGTGTGCTTCGACCGAATGCTGTTGTGCACACTTTACCTCATTTCAAGGCGCATTCGGCGCTGGATCTCATCACCCGACGATAGCCTTGCCACGGGCCACGGTTTTTTCCCGATTTTTTCCTCGATCCGCTGGGGCCTTCCTGGAAGGTCGTCGTTCCTCAACATGTTATCGAGCGCAAGGAAACCTGGCCACACCTAAGCCACACACCGCACAGGGACGTAGGCTGCCTGATTGCGCTGGGTTAAGTGTTCCGGTCCGCTGGCGGAGCCAGAAAATGGAAATGAAAGCGCCGCTCGCTGAGGGTGAGCCAAGGTGGGGGGAGGAGGGCAGCAATTCGATGCCTTTCAGGCCGCATGCATAAGCATAGGCATAAGACATCTGTAAGAGTGTCACCGGGCGCAAGGAATGGAGAAGGGGACCGTCTCGTCCGCTGCGAGAGAATGTTTTATGAAGATGAAGAGTTTGTTTACACCGTCCTTTTGTCTGAAGGAACACGTTTCGGATTTCTAGTAGAGTCTTGGAGTTTTTCCTCCTGTGCTCAGCTTTTCTTTCTTGGGTTTTTTTTTCTTTTTTTGTTCCTTCACACCACGCTTCCACTGTTGCTCCTTGGCGCGGGTTGTGGTTATGTTGCGCCGGGTGGCTCACTTTACCCAGCTTTGCGTCTGCGGCGCGTGAAATTCTTGTTATTTCCCTTGGTGTTTTTGTGTGTGTGAGCTTGTTGGTGTACTTTCTTATGCTGTACCCGCTCTCCTATCCGGACATCCCGTTTCGCCGTGTCAGGATGCATAATGGGTTTTCTTTTTGTTGGATGTTACGTTCATTGTAGCAGTAGTGAAAGGTCGCGCCGGGTGCCAAGTGCTGCGCTTGTTTCCATTATGGGCACGATTATAAGCACGATCAGGTACCTCGTTTCTTTCCTCGTTCCCCGGAAAGTTATCATACCCCTTGTCATCAACCCCTTTTCATGCTGCTTGCTCCGACAGATAGAACACCGTGTTTGCACAATTTCAACCGGTTAGTCCAGTAGAACGGTGAGCCATTATTTGCTAGGAATTATAATTCTTATTTTATACTATGAGGCAAATTCTTATTTTATGCTGAGAAACAAAAAATAGACCGATCGCTTAACCACACAAGCGAAACGGGGTTGAATTGAAAGCATTATTCCTGTCCCCAAAAGCATGTCGTCGGTTCACGCGCTACAAAACGTTTACAGTGACGAATGTGACATGTCACGAAACACGGAACTGTTCCCAAATTGGTCCCCAGTTTTTCGCTTCCAGAAGCCACCCGTCGTGCACAATATATTTCCCGTGCGCCCAATTCAGTATTCGCTCTGCCATTCTTGTCACGTCCCGTTCCGAACCGAGCGCGCAGGCATCGTTCCGTTGTGAAGCAGTTGCCACAGTCCAACCGAATCATGCTCCCGAATTCCCGGCTGCTTTCGGAGCATCGCACCGTATCGATTGGCTTGCAATATATTCGTATTCGTGTCAACATTTATCAACAAATTTATTCCAAAATGATAACCGGACGAGGCGGTGCAAAGGCGTAATTAAATTGCTGGCTAGCTGTACGACGTCCGCAATCGTCTTCGAGTCGGAAAGGATGGGCGAAAAATTCACACCTGGTTTTTTTTTTCTTCAAACTATTATAATAACAATGGGGCTAACCAAGCATTTATTGCATCCCTAGCGGGGAAGCTACATATCATAATTGATTGTTTTCGATTGTGTGGCCAAAATTGGAACCTCTGTTAGGATCGGAAAACCCTCTCAACGAAAGAGACAACCTTTTTTTTTCTTTCTTACAAAAAGTTCATTTCATATGTATTTAAATAGTATAAAGAATACTGACATAAAAAACAGATTCACACACAATGTATTGAATAAATTTTTTCAAATTAATTTCTAAAACCGTTGAGTTAACGCTCAATTATTTTACAAATTGTATTTTAATTTTCTTAAAAAGAGTCCACGAAAAAAGCTTACCATGACACGAAATGTTTCTAAATTGAATCTAGCCGAAAGTAGAATGGCAGTCAACGACACTCCGATTGCTTTTTATTTATTTCGTAAAATTCAATTAACTGCTGTCCATCTAGAATTCCGGACAAATTGAACTAGACAAATTCGATGATACGCGACACGAGATGCAAAACAACTTTCTGCCCTGCGGGAAATGGCTTTCAATGCGACACTCGTGTAAGCTCATTAAGTACGCCAAGCAAGAACATAACCAACATCCAGCAAACGGCAACGCCATTCCAATTTTCCTCTGCGTTCTCGACGCATTTTTTCCGCGTGCAAAATCGAGCTACCAAAAAATAAAACATTCCTTCCCTACCCAGTGTATCGTTTGCTGGAAGATGTTTATTCTCACCGGACATGGCGGCGGCAAAAATTGTCATAAAACACTCCCTCCTCCCTTTCGTTCGTTCCCGAGCCTTCCTGCCTAAACTCCACCAATGCTATTTTTAGAAAGGTTTCCCATTTCCACCATCCAGCGATAGCGACCGAGCAACCGAGGGTGAAAATTCCCAATTCTCGAGAGCGAGGCAGGAAATGTTGTCCAATTTTTCTTGTTTTTACCAACCATAATCAAACTTTTACCAGCACCACTGCTCTCGGAAAAACGATCCGCGGCGGTGAATATAGCATAATGTAGATCTCAATCCAATGACCATGTTGTTACTATTCGGTTTCGCCCCTGAGTTCTGATCCCCGGCAGTTTGTTTCGCATTCCTTTTGGCACCATTTGCCTCACTTTTCAATGGAGGTCATTTTTTCCAGATGTAAAATTTAATTAAACTTTTCTTTTCATAAAAACAGAATGAAGGAACAAACAAGCTGGCCCCAAAAACCCAACCACAAAATGGGGTACACTTACCTATCCGGGCTTCCTTTATGATGTTTTTCTCTTTTGTTGAAACGGCACCGAGATAAATGCGCAGTTTTATTAGCGACAGTTGTTTGCTCCGCTACCAGCAAATATTAGCTGCTTTTTTATACGTGCGTGCGTCGGAACAGTTTCCTGAACGTTGTTTGAACAGCAATAAATTACAGCAATTATCAATGTTTATCCATCTACGATGCCACGATCCGGAAGGTCTAGAGTTTCAGGAGTTGCACTAGCACTTTTTGGGTTGCAGCAAACCTTCTCTCTATCCTCTGTTCAGTTGCACTTGTATAATTTCTCTAGTGCGCACCGAGAGTCCAACAGTAACACACATTTCAACTCGCCCACATGCGACTGGGGTATCATAGGATCACTGAAAAGCGAATCAGAAGAATTACAGAATCACTATTTATTTAAAGAAAAAAATGTCTTAAGCTAGGACAATGCGTAACATTCATGTTTTTGTATGCTTTGCGGCACCGTCCTGCATAGATTTGCTCACAGTTCTGAAACAAATGATATTCGCGACATGAATTATTGCCAGAAGCATCATAACAAATGTTCACAACATAGGTCGCGAAAGGACACACCGAAAACTGTTCGAAAGGTTTGCCTTCCACCTTTACTGTGTACTCCGGAATTCCTCAGCCATTTTTTCTCCAGCTTTTGGATGGTTCAATTGTTTCCCGACGCAGATTTTAACGACTCTGGTTTCTTGAGTGGACGAGCGCAGTCACTCAACCCATTCAACGCCTTCCGCACATAAACACTTCCAGTTTCATGTCACGCTACCCGTAACAAGGTGATGCATGTGTTGTAACGCGTTTTCCTGCTGGGGTTTCTTTTCAGTTCCCCTGCTAGAAACATTCCCGAGCATAAATTTGCTGCGAGGGAAAGAATTCCGCCACTGAGTTTCACAATCGAGGGGAAGAAAAAACCGGAGGACATCCATTCGAGATGGGAAACTGGTGGGAAAATAAAGGAGAGAGAGAGAGGGAGGAATGATTTTCCAACCACCAAGCCAGGTCCCGGACATTGCTGTGTGCTGGCTCAGTGGTCGGTACAAGTAGCGCCTATAAAAACACCACCCAGAGCATACGAGTAAAACATGCAAATGATAACAATAATAATAAAATGGCCAACGGCAATAAAAACCAGGCAGCCGCAGAAAACGATTGCCATAAATTGCTGGACACACTGCCACACGCAAACAAACACACATAGTGACTCGCAAGCTCCCCATCGGGCCAAGGTGAAGGTGACGTTCTACTCTACGCCCGTAGGAAACCGGAAGAAGGCAACTCCACTCCTCCACCCCCTTACCCCATTCCCTTCTTCTCATAGCCGGGGGCGTTGAGGCGCTTCCGCTCGCTAGCTTTATCGGTATGCTAAGTGATATCACCGCACTTTCAAATGCGTGTCATGCCAAAAGGCGATGATGGGTATAATTTAGGATTTATCTTCTGGCCCTCACCGTTCGTGAGTTGTGTGAACCAACGGCTCCGGTTTGTGTTTGTGCCGAGTGCCACAGTGCCTTCGCGGCAATTATATACTGTGCGGAGGGATGGGCGCGCACGGGCGCGCCATGATTAAGAGGCAAATTTGATACGATTTCGCACTATCCGCCGGAAAACTGCTGCTTTGTTTCGGTTGTGTGTCATGGAACAACAGAACCTAGGTTAAATGGATCCATTTTCCCTTACACGAGGAGTTTCTTTTTGTCGCCATGATGGTTCATTATAACAGAGGCGTGCCGATTTGAGAATGGACGCAGGTATGATAATTTTTAAGTGGTAAACAGTGTTTACATGCAATTGGAAGGACGTTTCAACATGTTCTAATATTGTTATATTAACCCATTATATCAAACCGTACAATGCATATTGTTACAAACAGTCTGCGAATGATGAGCTTCTAAGATTAAAATGAAGCTTAAACGAAATGATGAATATCAACTCGCTTTTTGCTAGCAGACAAGACAGTGTTCTGTGGAGACAAAGAGCACCACCTATTAAAAATTAGAAATTGGTAAAGCGAATTGGCTGTGCAAAAGATATTGATGTTCCATGTGAATAAATACCAACAAATTTGGTCGACCAAATCAAATTTGGGGAAACGCTACTGAAACGTAACGAAATTGACGGTCTTTGGAAGTATTTTGTTCCCACCATTGTCATTTCACTTAAATACGAGAATATCTAACGCAAGCAATCATGGTCGAAGGCCAATAATCCTCCACAGGCCAGAATCATATCATGCCACTCACATTTTTACAGACTCAAAACAAATTGGAAACTAACTTGGTAGACCCATTTTGAGGCATCTAACATATAGCCCTTGGACCATCTCACTCCCATTTGTTTTGATCTTCATAAAGCTCCCTTGAATTGCAGTAGAAATATTATTTAATAAAAAGTTGTTCCAATTACAAGCAGTTGTTTACGTATAAACCTTAAAATAAATTAGTCATGCCATAGGTCCGGGATAGCCGAACGCGATACGTCAGCTCGCAAATGACCCGCGATGGTGTGGGTTCGAATCCAGACCCGAACTCCCGCAAAGGATCCACGTACGTTAGGCTGTGGCTACAGTTTTACGCGAACGCACGCGTCTGCGTTTTTGACGTTTGTTTTACATGCATTTAGATAGGAGCTGTCATGTGATGCGTTTTTTTGCGTTTTTCATCGCATGACAGCTCCTATCTAAATGCATGTAAAACAAACGTCAAAAACGCAGACGCGTGCGTTCGCGTAAAACTGTAGCCACAGCCTTAAAGGGGAAAAAGTCTCGTAATCGTTAAAAACGGGTAGGCATGACCAAATTGGACGTTATGCCAAGAAAGAAGAAGAATAAAGTCGCTCAATGTCATTGTAAGCTTAGGACGAAATATGGCTCTTCTACAAAGAAAAGCAAAGAATTATAAAAGTACTATACTTTGGTATTATACTTTTTTCTCCTAGTGTTACATTATGCAAAATAAATGTGAAACTCTCGTTGACTTCTCTTTTCAAATCAGGGTAGCCATGTTTAGCCTAAGGTCTGTTTCAATGAGCCAGCCTTCTCAAATAAACTTTTCGCAACACAAACTCACGTGACACCGTGAACCTGAATCTGTGCAAATATAATTTGGCTGCAACAACAGTGTATTGGATTACTTTAAATAGACGTTCTGCCGCAATACTGCAGCAATAAAGAAACGTGAGATATTCTTTGCGTTGACTGTTCGATTAGGGCGCTTTAAAACCGCCATCATTATTTACACATCTTACAAGCAGCCTCACCACGGTGTGCAAATAAAATAGAGCCAACGCCGTAACGTTGCTTATCAAATCCTCACCATCAAATCGAATCAGTTCCACAACACGTCAAATGACAAATACCACCCTTCTCGACGTCTTGGCTCCTCGGGGGCGTGATTCATTTACGTTTGTGAGGTTTCGGTGAATTTTGCCTCGAATCGGAATGTGTGTTGAATTGTACAGCTTGCGCTGTGATGAGTTTTGAAGCCGACTAATCATTCACTCCTGCCACAAATCGGGGCCGCAGCGGAAACCACAACCCACATTTATGGGACGGCTTCAGCTTGAAGCGGTGCGAGGATAATCGGCTACCGAATGTAATAAAACCATTGATTAATACCGAAACCATAATCGGCAAGCCAATCGTACCATTTTACATTCGAATTGCATTGTCAGTCAGACGGAACGAAAACCTTGTTCGCCGAAAAGAATTGCGAAATATTTTGCAAACCGCACATTGTGTCGGATCGCACGTTGTTTGAAGGAATGTTTTGTGTTAAAATGGAAATGTGTCCACATTCCAGATCAACATTTTTATGCGACAGGTACTATGCGACTAACAACTGCTTTTTCGCAGAGTATTTTTTCTGTAAAAAATATGATTTTTCATCGCCAGGGCGACCGACATAAACTCTCCAGCCACGTTGCGCCGGCTGTGCATAATGTATCCGAGCATCGACTCGCCAGGTCGCCAGGTGTGGCTCCGGGATCCGTTGGTTGTGAAACGTTGCGAGAGGAAAACTTTGTCTTTGCAGCGTCCTCGAAGGCTCGGCAGCCTATCGTACCGCATCAACGATGCCGACGCCAGGAAATTACCGGAAAAATCTTGAGCTCATTCCGAACCCGCGCCCGTCCGCCCGCAAGCAAATGAGCGTTCTCGAGCGAGGCAGTTTTGGAATGCTTACGCAAAAATGCTGTCGAACCCTTGGCCTCTTTTCTCCCACCTTCAGTTTAAGGTAAGCATGTTCCGTGCGGGGAAGCTTAGCAGGGAGCAGTCAAAATCTCGGTCGCCTTTTGGTGTTTGGCGAGGAAAATATCTTTCGGGATTCTTTAGCCTGCAGAAGGCCGATTTTCCACCGCTCGCCCGAGGGCCTCCTCGCAGTTCTCCCGTGGGTTTAATCCATTCATTCGATGCTCCTTTGAGAAAGGTTCCGGCTCCAATCCGAGGGCTGTCCCCTGGAAGGCTCGGATGATCCTTTTCGTTGATGCCCGATGGAGGTATTTTTTAACCCCGAAACCCTTCTCCGTGTCCATTCGTCCATCCTGAGGCATTCACCTTCACTTTACCACCGTTCGCAAATGGTACCACAATGTGTATCTCTGCCGTCGTCGGGGATATTCCGTTTTCCGATACCGAATAACTGCACAGCCAAACAATAACCATTGAGTGAACGTTGGATCGAGTCCTTTCCCTGGGCACAATACAGCATCCTTCTCGATCACCACGGCTAAAGATTGGAATCGTGCATCTTGTCTTGTCGCAAACGTCCGTGGAGAGATCCAGCAGCAACCAAAATAGATTCCAATCATACGGCTCACATCAAAACCGACGCACTCGCTGCTCCGCACGTGCACAGTCAACATGAACTCGCCCGCACACCCAGACTCACAGGCATACCCACACACATACATCTTCTAGCAACTTCCTCTTGCTAACATAGGCGACATCGGAAAAGCATTCGTTGGTTTTTTTTTTTCCTGTGTGCCTTCATTGCTTGTTTTTATCTTATCGCCAGCGCCAATTTGCGTCTTGTGAACGGCAAATCACCTCACTACCACCACCATCACCGGGCCACCAATACATCAGCACCAGCAGCATCAGTACAGCGTGGAGCATACCACACCACGTATACACACAGGGGAGGAAAAAAGGACACCTCCCCATCGGTTGCGATGTGAACGGATCGATGGAATAAATGTTTCTGGACGCACCAGAACACACGCGCTCACTCGCACTCACGTTTTTTTTGTGGGGAACTGAAGCGGAAATCATCCACCGACCGAGGGGACAGCAAAAAAGCGTTGCCCTAACAAAGACCGTCGACGATGATTGATTGGCGCTCCGGTTTCTTTTGCCAGCCTCGTTTTTTTCTTTTAACATCAGCATGCAGCTTCCCCGCAACCGACTCACTTGGCACAGGAAACAGGATTTTAAGGTCAAACCAACGCTTCACTAGCACCGAACTAGCACGGGAAACAGTGACGTTTGTGGAGTCATTTTTCGGTTTATTCCTTGTCCTCCCCTCCCATTTACCTTTCCTGAACTAGGTGAACGTCAACGGTTTCTGTCACCTTTCGCAGCGGGCTTTGTTTTCTCCGGACCCAACTGAATGGCGTGAAAAGCTGAACCGAACTGAGCGCAGGACTCGTTCGTCTCCATCGGAGGCTCAGCAAGCATCAGGCACCACCACCATCACCCTCCACCAAATCGTCCCCGAAAACGGCTCCATCGCTACGCAGTGCACCGGAGAGAGTTGTTCTCGCCTACACGCCGTTCTCTGCCTTGAGTCCTGCGAATCTCGCCTTGAGAGTCCTTCGCATTCACTCATGCCAGGAGCTTCGCCTCCGATGGGAGAGCGTGTGACCGACGCTCCCAGTAACAACTAAACGTACGCTGCAGCGGCACGCATTTGGTACCGCGAAACAAACAACAAACTCCAATAGCCTCCTCCGAGCGTGTGACAGCGGACGCCACAACGCCCACACGGCTCCTTGGCCGCACAGGCGGAGAGATGGAGCTGGCAGAGGGAGATCTTGTCTTGACGATGATCCTGCGGATGACTCGCCATTGCACGCGAGAGCAGGCGTCCGCATCTCCATCCTTGCAAAACGGATTTGCTCACACTCTCTGTTTTCCAAACCGCTCCTTCTCGCGCTCCTTCTCTCGCAAATTCTTATTGCGAGGACATTTCTCTCGCTCTCACTCTCTCTCTCTCTCTTTCTCCCTCTTTCACGCTCCTGTTTGGTGTCCTTGCTACAAACTGTCATCTCCCAGCGCTGGAAAAGTCAAAGCATGCGCAGGGTGCCGTGTTATCGGAGACAGCATTGATGTTATTCGAGAAAGCTTCGCGTCACCGCCACCGCCAACGAAACGGAGGGAACTTCTTTCCCAACTTTCCTGCCAAATGAGCAACGACGTCGGTGGCGTCGGCACCGGTGGCACTACACATCTGCGGCGGAAAGGTGTCACGATGTGTTGCGAACAAAGTTACGCCACCCGCCGTTTTTTCTTCGGCACGCGGTTGGGGCCAAGAGAGTTGCCTTGCAGGGTTGCGCCGTTGTCTTCGTGCGAAGGGCAATAAGTAATGCATGAAATAACCTTCAATAGGCACAGGTTTGGTGCCATTTCGGCGGAGAGTGCTTTGCGTAGGCGAGCTGTTTGGATTTTACCAGCTTAATGCTCATTCTGATCCGCCTAGCGCGTAACGACCTGCCTGGCAACGTGCGGAAGATTTCTTCGGTTGATTTGCAGCTGTAATCAAACTTCAAACAAACTCAATTTTACATTTGAAGAGCTTCTTTAAGAAGTTCATACTCGGACGCTCGTTTTAACTGTTTTTTTTTTTTACCAAACCAAGAACCAATTTGTATCCTGACCACATCAATGATTAATGCATCGCTTTTCAAAGTCTTGCCACAGGTTAATGTTAAAATTAATTCGTTCATACCACAATGAACCAGCCCACATTGAGAATAGAAAAGCAGATGAACCTTAGGGAAGATTACATAAATACCAAAAGCTACTAAATAATCCAACAAGAATGCACACAATGTAAAAGCTTCGATGCATTCGAACCAAAAGAAACTTAAATATTTAAATTTTTGTCACCTAGCTTTATGTACATAATTTGTTACTTAAAATTTAATAATCAAAATAAATTATGCAAGTAGTTTTTACTTAACTTTATAACTAATTATTTTTTTATGATATGCCTTTCCGGGCATGGAAAGTGACTTTCATGTATATCCATATCATAAGTTATAAATCGATTTATTTGCCTATTAATGCTCTTTTATATAGTTTTTAACAGTTGCGTTCAACTTCTGAAAATACAAGTAACAAACAAAAAACAAAATTGGCATTGGCCGGCAAATTGGTAAGGTGGCTAATTAGAACGATCAATGCAAATCCGACTTCTTCTATATTCATTGCACCGGTTTAATAGGTGTACTACCAGCAAGTGAGCGAAACAACCCCCACCCCCTAAAGGAGGAGGGGGAGGGGGGAGGCCCCTTCAAGTTCTGACCGCAGCAGTACCTCCTCCACAGTCCTCCCCTTCCTTCAATTTTCCACCGGTAGTGAATGCAAAAACTTCGACCAGCGAAATTATCTACAAATGTCGCCTGGTAAACATCAAATTTTACGACAGCCATTCCCCAATGCTAGCATACCCGCCATTCGCCAAGGGCACCAACACGGGCGCATTTTAAAAAAAAACAAACATCCCATCCAACCTGCTGCACTCGGGCTTCAACCACCGGATTCACCGGAGGCACAATGCCACAGAGAATCATAAATTACATCTGCAACATTTGTTCCTGACAATTGAAATTAAAACTTTCCAAAAAAACATTCACACACACACACACACACACAATAGCAACAAACCGACAAACGGCAGTTTCGCCATCGGCACTGCTGCCCATGGAAGGATGTCACCGAAATTCGTGAAGGACAATTCTACTGGCAAAAACTTCACAAAGAAAAACTGTACATACCGAGCCGGAAATTACCCGTGGCGGCAGGCTGGAGCCCACCGAAATGAACCCTTCGCCCGCCGAATACACACACTCCAGTATTGAAAATTGCGTAGGCGCTTCCAAGTGAGTGTGTTAACATGCAAACTAACAGCCACGGAGCCCTAGTGGATTTCCTCGGTAGTGATTATAAAATGTTCACCCGGTGGTGGATGAAGTTGCGCAAGCATCATGATGACGAGGGTGGGAAAGCGAATCCCAGCAAAGGAGGGACCTTCTGCCCCCAACCTTCGCTCACCAACGCTCGGTTAAATAGTTTTCGAGTGAGTGAGAATTTAAATTTAATTAAAAAGATATTAACGCTCGGAAACTTCGGACTAACTTCACGTACGTCCTCAGACACATACACACAAACATACACCGGTATCCAGAGCCGGTTTTGGGGGTGTTGTTCGCACATCGGTTACCATGGAGTGATTTCGGAAGGAACGTAAAGGGACGGTGGGAAAGATTAAAAAAAAAGGAGAAATAGTAGCCAAAAACTGGCTTCTCCAATTTGTCCCATTCGGCCCATGGTTGAAACATGCAGTCGCGAGTGTCGCAGTGGGATCTGAAAGTCTGGAGAGTCCTCTACTGGTGGAGTACATCTTTCACTCATCCGGACCGCAAGTGCCATCTGCTCCGGAAAAAGGGAATCTTAAAAAGACGCACCAACGTGGGGCTGAAGCGTGCCCACGTACCCTGGTTGGCTTACCATTAAAAGCGGGCACATAAACACTAACACACTCACACACATGCACACAGCGGACTTGGGGGTGAGCGGCAGCGTGGCTCGGCAGGCCAAACGAAATTATGGGATTACGATATGGTGGAATTCGGCTCCGGAGCTGCTCGAAGGCGGGAGTAATTTGTGTACGATCCGGCCCCGGGCACGTGTGCAGCTCCTGCGGACAGCGATTACGTTCATTAAGGACGCCAAGCTCGCACGGAAAGGCCATATTTTGCAAAGCCACGTCGGATCCGAGGGCTGTTGGACGATTGATTGCTTCTACGGACGGCGCTAGTGCAGGCTCAGTGCAATGCACCACCGAAGGCAGATGCATCTCGGTTTCTTCGACAGGATCAACTCACTAGGCAAACGGTCGCTTTATGAGAAGGGTAGAATAATATGAAACTATTTAAAATCAATCTTATATTACCTTATTACTAACAACCTTGTTGACAACCTGAAACAACCATTGCAAAATGAATGATTTAATCATATTTGAATGATTAAATGAAAATTTATTCCAGCGAAGAAACTTAACAATTAAATTAATCGTTTGATAAGACTGTATCAACGGTACAGTAAGCGTAGTCAAACATAAAAGATGAGTTTGAACGTATAATGTAAGTTTCAACAAATTGCAGTCAATTGAACATAGGAAGTATGATGTTTTCTCCACATCATAAAATCATATTTTTAGGCGCAAAGTTTTTGATAGCCCGTTGCGTTGGAATTAGAATTAGAATGGGCTCTCAGTGCCAATGCATACTTTAAACAACGTATGGCGTAGGAATTCGAGCTATATTATTTAAAAACCCGTGGCATCCATTAATGTGCAATCCCTATTCGCTGTTTTTGATTCGACCTTTTTTAGGTTCAAATTTGGATCATTTACGGTTATTATTTTCTAATATAGACCAGAACCGTGTATTGGCCTTGCTTCGTGTTTCAATGGTTTCCACTCGTTAACGCTACCGGGTAAATGCCTCATGCTGCTTAATGACGCCATTTTCATTTATGTAAATATGTTTTACGAGTAGTATACGGCATTTTTTTATCACTGAAAACGATTTTTCAAAATACTATTTAAAATCAGTTTGAGGAGCTGTAATTTACTGTTAAAAAGCTCTTCTACTTCGATGATCTACACCATGAGACAAATACTTACCAGTCTATCGAATTATTGGCTGGCTCTGTATGACTCTATATTTTTCCACGTAAATTATGCTGCATTATATTGTGGTTCGATTCAAGCATAGCGGTGGACAGGGAATATTTCTCTTCCATCTTATGGGAAATTCTCAATCATGAACAACAAACAGTTGGAAGCCTATCCTCCAAAATCCAAGAATTTGTCCATCCTGCTCATTCCTGCATTTATTTATAGCCGAGTTTGTTGAGTACTAAAACATTTTTCATTTTATTTGGTTCAATAAAATGGATTAGTTATTCTCGGCAAACTCATTTGATGATAACGCGTGATATAAGAGAGTGAGAGTGAAAATTATTGATAGAAAGTTCAGGCACGAAAAGCTTCTGGAATTTGTTTGCAGTTAAAAAAAAAGGTTAAACTGCATGTATTCCTGGCCTTCACGTGTCCAATCGTAGACCACACCAAAGTGCCACCAGAGTGCTCCAAAAGTTATGCTACGAAAATGCTGCGCAACAGAACAGACCAAACGGCAACGAAATTAACACACCTGAAGCCGGCACAGCACGAGACACGTAGCAGGAAAAACATGGAATTAATAAATTTAATAAACTTTTCTACAGCTCCGGGCGCTGAGGCCGGTGCTCGGTGCTGGCATAACATGTGCGCTGACCGCCCAGGCCAGTTGTGTACCAGTTCGGGAAACAACCACGGCAGCAGCCGCGTGGGAGCTGCAATTCACCGACACCGAGTGCTAGCAGGCGTCCGCCAGCCAGACACAGGTAACTTGATCCCCACCCGAATGGCTTCGACGGCGCGAGTGCCACAAACAGTGTTTCGTCCTTCGACCCAACGTCGCTCTATCATCGCAGGACACATCGAGAACCGGTCCTCGAACCATCCAGCCATCTAATGTCTGCTTGCCTAGAGGTCCTCCGAACCTAATAATGATAATTAAAACTGCTTCTCGCGCCGAAACTATAAAAAAAGGAGAAAAAAGGAGAAAGACAAAAAATAAGACAACAGCAGCGAAGAAAAGGGAAAAGCATTCACGTTTCACCGAAACGGAATATAATCAGAGTTCGGTACTTTTTTCGGGCTGTACTAAGTGGGCTCTTATTTATAGCGCTCGACAGCAGACCTCATTCACCGGGACGAGTGTGAATCTTGTCACTATCTGCTTGTCAGCGAGAAAGGTAGCGAGCGGACGTGCAAAGGCTCTTCGTGGAAAGCACATGAAACATGAGAAGAAAATCCTTTTTGAGAACCACCCTAAAGGTGTTAGATTAACAGTGACCCTAGTGGATGACCTATTTTGAGCTAATAAAAACTTTGTGTTTCTGTTGCTTAAAGAATAGTGAGACTTCCCAAGCAACTTTGCGATTCGAGTAAACGGAATCACGGGTTGAATATAATGTTAACACTTAGATGGTCATACCGATATTAACGGTCATGTTTTTTACCCTGCGCACAATATATTTCACTAGTCCATTCTTTTTTGACTCTGGGATGTATCGCGCATTCTTTACCTTTAAATCGTAGCAGTGAACAAAAACTAAAATGAATATCAAAACTGAAATGAGCAACCAGCAGGCTGAAGTGAGCCATACACAAAGTTTGAACCAATGCATTTGTTTGGAAGGCACTATACAAGCCGTAGTGGATACATTTTTAATTACTCGTTTTCACAACCCACGGCAGAATAGATGATTTTATGATCAGCTTCTGCGTGATTATTCAGGGTTTGCAGAGTAAAACCACTCGACTGCTGAATATCCATCAACAATCGACCTCGGGGAAGGTAATTGCATTAAATCGCAGTCTTATTAATTTATTCATGTCATTTGTTTCCATCGATCCCTCCCCCGAGCGTTCTGCGCGTTGAAAATAGCACACATATTTTTCGATGAACTGGCAAGCTGAACTACCAGACAATACGTTAGCTTGCTTAGCACATTATTGAAAAGACGTTTTATTAGTATATTAGCATGAATCAGCAACATCAACAAATTCTAAAGCGATGCATGAACGAGGCCTATACGAAATTTAAACTCGTAAATTTAGATTTAAAACAACTTAAGTTGCTACTGAAAATCGTAGTCAGCGTTCGCCATCATGTTTCGTAAATTGGTGTGGCAAAAAAATGAAAAACACATAGCTAGTGGATTAATCAAATTTTAATTTGTGAACTCGAATAAACAAGCGCAACACATGTACACCGGTGCATCACACTCGTTCGCGTTTATACAATTCAAAAAAAAAAAATCTTCCTCCTACGTATATACGCGAAACAGATTTGAATAATTGACACATTCTGCCGTGTTCTTGTGGGGACGGATTTTTTTTTTTTTTTGCTCGTGGCGAACTTTAATCCAGGCTTGAATAGGGTTCATTTTGCAAAATTATTGGAACAAGTATTCCGCTTGCTCGCTAAAAGAACGAGCTCATAAACTGACCAACAAAAAGTTTCTTCTAAATTGTATAAAGTCTCGCACGTTCAAAATAACAAGCAAAATATCAACAACTGTTTAGTGAGAAAATGTGTAACCGCTACTTATTTACAGTTGAATACTACATATTATTATTGTTTTTACACGTAGATTACCATCTTTTTGTGAATTGTGTGTACATGCTGGTACCTCGATAATCACTCTGGACAAGCAACAACAAAATAGATACTAATAGCGAAGATACTTACAGCCCAAAAAACATCTATAATCAACAAACAAGAAAACAAAAAAAATAATGCAAACAACTGATTCGTGCAACGAGCAGAGGAGATGGGATTTCTGGACAGACCCCCTTATTTTACGTGAAACCGGTTCAAATCGGGACATATCGTTTTGGATTCGGACAAATCGTTTGGGGACCGTGCACATGTTGTTACTGTTGCATACTGCTGCTTCTAGCAACTGCACTAATGCAAGCTTAAAGCTCATTGTGTTTTATGGTAAAATTATAGCAAATCAAACTTTTCCAGAAAAAAATCTTTTCCTGACCAGCATCTACACACTGTGCCGAGTAGCACAGGGATGACGAACTATCAAGACATTATCAAGCTGTAAGGATGCCGAATTTCTTACCGTGAATTTTTAAATACATGCATGCAACAAACATCTTTTTTAGCGATGAAAGCAGCTTTTGATTGGGAGCTGCTATTAAAATTCGAACGACTTTCATTACGTCGTTAATTTACCTGTATTTTCTTTCTTCTTCTTTTGTAATTTCTCTGCAATGATGATGACACTCAAGGATTATCTCCTGATTCAGTCGCAGTGTGTTCTAAGGAAAACTGACTACATGGGTGGAGGATACATGACTTCAAATGTATATTCAAATCACAAATCTTACCAATAGTAACAAAGGATCAAGATTGCACGAACATTCAGGATACAGCTATTGGTGGTGGTTTTAGGTAAAGTCATTTATATGTTGAAACATCACTGATCATTTATATGTTGAAACAACTCTACAATTTCCAGGACTGGAATAATGGATGTAAATGGACATCTTGTATAGTAAGTATGAACATTGAAATATGGTAACCGGTATTGCAATCCCCAGGGTGAGGTGCCTTGCCAAATACCATGGCACATTTCGCGCCGGAAAATTTGACCGGAGTGTCTTATTCTATCTCAAGAATCGTTTAGAGCCTATATATTAGCCAAAGTAAAGAGATTAAAATCAGACATGAACCCGATAAACTAATCATTCTAAAAATTAATCTGAAGTTTAGTATATACATAATTCCACTTTAAATCTGTTGAATTTTGTTCAATAAATGTTTGTATAAGTAAGTAGAAGCGAACAAACCTCATCAAGTAGAGAAAATAATTACCATCGTCGTGCCATTCTTAAAAAATAAAAAAGCAATTTAATACACACGCACATTTTTTTATGAAAGAAAATTACCCTATCAAGATTTCTACGCTGAATGCACCGAAGCATACCAATCTATGAAACCTGCAAAATGTACGTTTATTTGCTGATCAATATTTTTTTGTTTCGTTCGTACCTACCCGCTCTGACCCTCCCTTCACACCACTCTCGGCGCTTAGCTTCACACGCGACCCAAAGCATACATTTGACGTCACCATTGTTGCGACCGGCAGCGGGCGAAAGTACCGCACGATCAGCACCTCGATCGGCACCGCTCGCAATTGATCACGTTCTACGACTACTAGCAAGCGCTACGCCAGTATTGGTACCGTAGGTTTGCTGGGGTTTGCGCACAATCGACGTTCGACACAGTCTTGAGCGAGTGATTGGAGCTAGCGGTCCAAACTCCGGCGCGGTTAAATCTCGTAGACGCGCGTGTCGCAGCTTTACGTGTACAAACAATAGTAAGCGAGGTAATCTAGATGAAAGGCGGATAAAACCCAGGTGGATGGTTTTTTTATCAGCTCGACCGTCATTTTTCCGTACGAGTGAAGCGCTACGTAACGCCGCCGTGAGACTTCTAAGAAATGTTCACATGCGCAAACGATATTCACTAGCCCAAGCGCGTCGATGATGTGTTGTGCAGTGAACAGTGGCAAAAGTTGCAAAAATAAAATAACCATGATCGTTGGGCGTTGCAAGCAAAAACAAAAAATCCTTAAAAAATCCACTGGGGTTTGGTTTCGGGTTTTTTTGCCTTCTCTTGAGATCGATCAACCGTCGCCTCAGCGATTATCAAGAGTGCACTGAGCATGGTTGGAAAATAATTAATGCCATATTTTGTTGGTGGAAAAACCTCCCAACGCGTCTGCCGTGGAGCAGAATACATTTTTCGTGGCGCTATAAATAGCCGCAACACACATTGCGCTTTACACTTGCCGCCCGAGAAGCAATACGGATAAGAATGTTTGAGCGTGTGCTGCATGTTTCCACATGGGATGGATGAAAATGAAACGTGCTGCAAAAGCAGTGAGTCGGTTATGGCGAGTAAATGTGGGAAAAATGAATCCGTGCAGATTCCCTGCCCTGGCGATCAATATTCATATGAATAAAAAAACCCCCAGAGCTGCTGATCGCCAGTGAGAAAGAAAGCAGGTGACTCACAGTCCGCACTGTCAATGCGCGTTTTCTTAGTGTATAGTGCAGTGTGCCATCTTTTGCGATAACCCTGAACAAAGCTGGCAACAAGCGCAACGGTTGGAACTGGGACCGAGAAGAACTGAGAAAAAACAAACCGAATAACAATCAACACCGAGAGGTGCAGTGCAACGCGATTGGAAGAAAGAAATTTAAAACATTCACAACGGTATTCGAATTACAACCGTTCATTCGTACACACCCGAGCAGCCCGACGGTGGGCATGTGTGTGGGCGGCAGGCAAACGGAAAGCTAAAACAAAATAACAACAACCGTTGCTGCTTCACAAGAAAGTCCGGTGCTTAGATCTTCTCGCGTAGGCCATTCCTCTTTCCCTGATTATCTGTTACCTCCATACCTGCTTGGCTACATTGCTTGTAAGAAATGCGAGAAATTTCTTTACCCACACCGTCAGCGGCTGCACAGTCGCATTTGCCTGCGACTTACGGCGCCCAGAGATCGCCACCAACAAAACACCGCGGGTTGTCGGCGTGGCCTACTAACGTTCATGCATCGGCTGCTCACACCCACACCTACACACGTCCCTCGCTGATACCATCCGCGGAACCTCTTTCGTCAGCTGTTCGGTGAATTACCCTGATAATGACCTAGCCGTCTCGAATTCGGTAGGGTTTGGCCGGCAAAGGTGCTGCCGACGACCATAACGGATAGTTTAACGACTTCCAAACAACTTGGTCAAAGTTCAGGGACTGCGGACTAGTCAAGGTGTTTTCCGATCATTATAGACCGGTACTGCTTCTTAGGCTCTTCACATCAGTTTATCCATTGCAGCATAGTGGAGACTTTCGATCATTACGAACTCTTGTCCTCTCAAGGTCGGTTGGGATCTCACGCTGAACTTGTCCATATTGTTATCCCGGGGCTTCGGTGGCGGCTTAATCCACGTCATCATCGCATCCTCTTACTGTAACCCTACCACCTAAAGAAAATGTTGGATCATGTTTTCTGAAGGAAGAGGGAGACTTTTGAACTAACGAAAAGATAACTCATGAGGAAAGAGCAGAATGTTCGCATGATAAAAAAGTTAAACGTACATTTCATAGCTCGACATTTGATGGCAAACATTAAAAAAATAATCAATGGCATAACATTAAAATTCAATTTCAATTTTAATGAACACCTTGAAGGGTTTGGGTAGACCCTTTTTTATTGTAACATCTGTTTCAAAATATTTCTCTTAACCATAGCGGCGTGAGTTAAAATCCAGACCCGACCTCCCACGGTACAAAGTCAGTTCTTCCATGTACGACATAAAATGGGTTGGCTTTACCAAATGACGGTCGTCATGTCAAGAAGAAGATGTGGAGCAGCCGAAGATTCCTACAACTTCAGGCAATCGCAGGCAATAGGTCGTACGATAAAAAGATTATCTTTTAGCAAATATTTCATTTAAAAAGACCTTCAAAAACTACCCAACCAGCAGGGTTTCGCTTGATGCATTGGGAAGCAATAAATGGTTACACCCTGATAAATGGTTTTTCAACATAATATTTGTTTCATAATCTTCCCTCAAAGCCGCGAATCTCTCGCAGCAAATCAAATCCAAACTGCACGTTTTGAAACAACCTCATTCAATCACTCTGAAAATAAAAAAAAATGAAAAAACTTGCATTATCATACCAACCCGATCGCTGTCTTATCAATCTGGAGCTTCTGCAACAATTCTAAAGGCAGTCGGTTAGTAAGCCACACCGAGGACTGCCCATTCGGACGTCAAATACTTGGCAACAACAGAAGTAACAGTGCGGCACAAGAAAAAAAAAACCCCCCAGCATTGGGCTCGATTTAGCCTCAGAAACAAGCGAGCTGAGGGGTTTCTCCTCTTCTCTCCTTTTCTTTTTTTTTGCCACCAGCACGGTAATTTGCTACTGATCACCGAACGTGACTCAAAGGTGCAATGGTAATAGTTCCGATAGCCCCCGACCGATAGATGTTGAGCCTGCCTGTGGTGCCAGTCAAGATGCGCGAAACAAAAAAAAAAAACCACTCTAGGCAAAAACAAACCAAGCGATGGATGGAAGATTAGGTCCGCACCGCTTTCATAACACCTCAGGAGTACCTCGGTGCAGTTAGGTAGCGAGTGTGTTGTCGATGCGGTTCGAACCAAACCCTGTTTTTTTTTCGAAACACCACTCGGAATCGCTTACATCCAGGTTTCTCCATGGGACCTGTACGCGTTTTACCTTTAAATGCTCCAACATCGGCCAGTGATAAGATAAGTGAGGTGGACTGCTGATAAAACTGGTCCGTGCTCAGAGACCTGCCGCGAGCGCCGTGCTAACGTCGTTCTATCCATTCTCCGTTTGACCAGACTACCAGGTTCGTCTGACGTGTTGTTCGGTGCATGTGCGGTGAAGGTGACGAAGTTGACCAGCTCCCAAGTGAATCTTCCTGCATCAGAAGACGGGGAGTGGCGTGTACTGCTGCTGCCCACCCACCCAGGGAGGCATGTGAAGTGAACAACCACGATTGTTACAGCAAGTGCCAAAAAAGAAGAAACGACTAACAAACGAACGAACTCAAAACAGAGTGATAATAGCCAGGCGTAGATGACATCACCTGCGTCGAAAATCCGCAACCAAATAACGTCGCAGCGGCAAATCGTCTGATCCAGGTTCCAGACCAGCACACCATGGCGGAGCTGTCACACCATCCCCGACACAGCGCTAGCAACGGGCTTCCGTCCAGTAGCACGATCTTCGACTATCCGGAGCATCTGAATCCGTTCTACGAGGATGAGAACCATAAGCGGCTGCGCTTCTGGAACCACAAGCCTGCCGGGTACAAGTCGCAGCGCCGCGGCAGCCTATCGAGCTTGCGCGACGGACTTCGCGAGCTCTGGTAAGTCCAGCCAAAACCTCCTCTCTCCTCCCCGTTCTCGGTGCCCATTGCGTTGTTGCTTCCTCCTAATTAGCTTATTTATAACGTCCACTTGGGAATGATAATTTTGCGGCAGTCGGGAAGAATCGCACCAACTTCACGGCTCTCGGTCAGGAAGCGGCCGCACACCTACACACGGTGCTATTGTTTTATGTGTTGGTTTTCGCTGAACCGAGCTCTAGTTCATTACATCATCGGACCGGCGCGTCACGCAAACACTCCAGTCCGTACGGTGTATGGCAAAAATGGAATTTATTCGATTCGCTCCATCGATGCAGGGTACAGCGCCATTTTTGGTTTCAGGTCCATCCTGCCTTCTGGAATGAACCCCCTGACGTAACGGGGAAAGCAAACCAAATGCCGCGGGTCCCCTGCGCGCAGATGGTTCTGTTGGTTCCCGGTATAGGATGATCTTGAGAAAAGTGAAGGCTCTAGAACAGACACGTGGGGTCCATGTTTTATAGACACGCCGTATAGGTCGATTTAAAAAAGGCACCTTAAATATCTTACGGAAGACATACGCAGAGACATACGGAACAGCAGACATAGCAAAGGATCCAACCATTGCGCGTTGATGCATACCTATCTCTAGGACACTCCGTACTAAACAAACAAATACCACTTCCAAATTCGAAGCTCGACTTGGACCTGCCCAGCACACGATTGCATTGCTCTGTGCTAGCTGATAATCGCAATCGATTGCAACCGTTCTGCCTTTTCGAGTAATTTTTGTGTAGGTTCGCTTTCAACTTGCGTATTTTCTGAGCGATACTTGATTCTGTTCAGGAGCTAGAAATGCTATTCTACGGCCACGTTGTGAGCAATTAGGGAGTTGAATTGAGTGTTGGGAAATGTATATTCCTATGGTATAACCACACGGGCAACGAGGCTCTAAACCATGTCTGTGATATTAGCTTATAAAAAAGCTAAAAGTAACGGTACCATATGAGTACTCATAATAACAAGAAATGGCTCGATCGTGAATGTTAAATCGTACTCATTTCCTAAACTCTATAATTGAACTCTACAAATTTAAAGTTGCCCACATTGCCCACATTTTATATCTTTAGGTGATCTTAGACATTCTACTTGCTTGTTATTTGTCTTAAAAGATTCCACTGTTTACGTGGTGCTGACCATCTCCGAAATCGTGCATGAAAGATATGTTTTGAACATATTCCGCATAGCGATGTGTTAATAGGATGGAATTGAGTGTTTACCAAGATCCTGTTTATTATGAAGCGCACGCTAACAACGTTTCAAGAGGGTGATTTTTATTGTTTTGAGTTATTATTTTCCGGTATTTGCAAAGAGTAAAAAAGATGAATAATCTCGGAAATATAACATTATGAACAAGGAGCTATTTAGAGTTTATTAATTTAAGATTTAATTTAATCAACTATGTTAGCAAACGTCCTAGAGACACGTTACACCACCGCAAAAGATTGTGGGAGTACACTTCCTCTAATTTACATACAAACAATGTCACTTTCTTCCTCCTCGCACCTTCGAACGAAATGGGCGCAGCCCAAAGCAGCTGCCATAAATGATCACAGGTTGAGCTCATGGGAGGGATCACGTCTTAATATAGCACTTTCTGCAATCCACCCCTTTTCTCCTCGGCTCGAGACTATGGCCACGGTGTTTCTTAAAATTGGATTTACTATTTCAAAACAGCCGAAACCTACACAGCACCCCTTGAAGTAGGTCGATAATTATGAGTTTTACGACTGTATGTGTATGTGTAAGGAAACACTTGAGATGATCGCGATGATGATCAGCAGTTTGAAAAGGCTTTATGATTTGCGAGATCGCAGTGACCTCAGCATGTAGAAATTCGTTGACCTTGATGTATACACAGTCAGCTTGGCCATAAATTAGGTCGTTTTATTCTTTTTCTGAATTTTTTTTCTGTTGCTCATTTCTTGCGTGATGTGTCCTGTTGCTTCATCACTTATGCTTTGCATTTTATTTATGAATACTGCTCACGTTCTCATTTACACATTCTGCCCGATTATATCAATGTTGAAATGATTTTTGGGGTAACAGAACGAAAAGACAAATTAGTAAATCTTTGTAAACGGCAAATGAAAATATTTCAATTTCACACTTTTTGTCCTGCATTCCTGGCACCCATTTGCTTACAAGTAATACCGACCGAAAGTCGTCTCAGTTATATCATTTTTCGCTTCAATCAAGAAGATGATTTAAGTTCATTTTTAAGCCATTGCAACGGCTTTGTCGTGCAGTGAACGAACGAGGACACATAAATCACCGTGCATTAGAGCACGGCACTGGCCCATCCTCTTCTCCGTGCTTAAGTGCCATTGAATGATATTTTGCATGCACCAGCTTCATCTGTGCGCCTGCAGAAGCGTCACCTTATCAGGCATTGCGCGTCAAGCGCTCTACACAAAATCCAGATATGTCAGTATATAAGTTTTATTACCCCACCATTTTCGACCTGGAGCACTAATCGATCCTAAAGGATCACTTCATCACTTTGTTCTTGACAGAATTGAGGGCATGAATTAAGGTTAACATGTTTTGAAACAAAGTTTCCTGTTGTCCAACCGCAAACATTTGCGTAGAAGCCCGACGAATCGATCCATTGTGTGATAATGCAGGTGAAGTATCTCGTGCGGGCCCATAGGCTTCTTTCGATCACCTAGATCCGGCGCACGATCCCGTCTTGGGTGCCGTGTCGAGTGCGGTTACCGGACCTTCGTCAATATGTGGCCCCTACAGTGGTGTGCGTGGCGTTCACACTAATTGAAATGCGACCTCCATTCGGTTGGTGCTCCGTATGGCTCCGCGAGTCGCGACACGAATCCCCTTTCCCCCCTTCGTTCAAGTTCAGTCGTGGACCCACCGAACCGGCAAGACTTATGTGCGTCCGACGTAACAAGAACGCGACAAGGGAGGTGAAATTTTAATTGGCCCGCTTACGGGGCTCCTTGGGTGCAGGGTAATTGACATCATCGCCGAACCATCGCACGGACTGGACACGACGTTTAAACGGGCTAATAAATATCTACCCGCCGGAACCGAACCGCGATCGTGCACATCAATCAATAAATTGACGAAGTCTTTCAGATCGTCTGCATCTTCCCGGATGGTCCCTGATGCTCCGATGTAGCCAATGGAATTGTCTAACAGGAACTTACCTCCCTTCTTCCGTCTTTCCCTCGCCCTGACAGGCAATACTCGTCGATACGTTTCGGGAAGAAACGTTCGTCCACGCTGGGAATCAACAAAACCTCCGAGAGTCCACCGCCACTGAGACGGGATCCGTACGATGTTGACAGTAGCGGCGCGTCCGTTAGCGGCTACCGGAACACGGTCAATGGACCGGGCTACGGCACCGTACGTGAAAGTCAGTCCTACACCACGACGCCGCTGTTCGAGCGACAGACACGCTATCGCAGTTCCTTGCAGCCCCGTTCACAGGTTCGTACTCGCAATACCCTAGCTGATTCAAGAAACACCAGTGACATCCCCTTGCTCCAACGCAGGAAAACGATGAAAATGGATTCACGCGAAATAATCGCCACCGCAGCACGATCCAGAACGGATTTGCCACGTACAACAGTGGCATGGTGACGTCCACGCCGAGAAAGAAGCAGGCACCGCTTCCGTATGGGTAGGGCGAAATTCTCGGGCGTTGCGTAAAACCGGCATGACCACCGTAATGTTCTCGTCATCTGCCCTTCTTACAGCACTACACCACGGGTCCCGCAGCACCACAACAGCAGCAATCCTTTCGACGACGAACTAGAACCGGATGGGGACAACCTGTCTACGATCAGCATGGACGATGGCTACAGTAGCACTCTGAGATCACGCACTTCTGGAACCAGAACTCGCAATAAACGACGAGCGCCTCCACCGCCACCGGTAGCCGTTGTAAGTACAAGGAGAAAGTGTCAAATTATAGACCGTCTACCAATGAGATAAACAATTTATTTCATTTTTTGAACATCAGTTTTCTTCATTAGATAAGAGGAGAATTTTTGATGAGTAATTTCCGTTTTCCTTATTTAATTTTAGACACCTGCAAATCGCACCGATCCCGAAGCGGAAATTAACGAAAGCCAAAGCGAAGACCTTCGGAATTTAACAGCCGAAATCGCCAGCTTCGTCTCATCAGCTACCGGGGATGAAACGAGCAGAACCGAAACCGTATCTCATACCACCTGTACCACCGAGGAGACAAGGGTAGATCGAACGCACGATGTAAATACCACCGAGGTGACAAGGGTTGATCAAACGCACGATGTTAACAATAATAATGCTCGTTCGGAGATACCGACAACGGTCTCTTCCATGGAGATTGAAATTGTACAAGAGGACCAGATTGTGTCAAGCGAACGGAAAGAGCCTACCGTGGATGCGGGAAATGTTACCACAGAGCTGCAGGTTGTTGAATCGAATAATGTGCCAGTAGAAGAATCAAAGCCCAGAAACGATGAGCCTGCTCCAGTAACAACGGTGGTTGCCACAGAACAAACGGCGAACACCCGCACGAGTCCCATACCGGTACCAAGAAAGAAGTCAGAGAAACACCAAACCAACACCGTGGCTGAAGTTGAAAAGGTCCAAAAGGTTGATATTGATTTTGAAAATCTCGCCCTCCCGGAAACGCCCGTCCCGATCAGACGTTCGAATCGGGAGCGATACATATCCGAGGAGGCACCGCCCGCGGCAAGCAAACCCATCGCAGTTCGTGCCGATCCTAAACCGCCGGTAGCGATCGGTAGCCAGAGCGATAACAACGACGACGAGGACGATGACGGTCCGACGACGACGATCATCGTGGACAATTTGCACTACAAGCTGAAGGTCGCGCCGATTCACACGGAGATCAACACGAAAATAGAAAACGCACGCCTGAAGATCAGTGAGTCCACCGGGAATATAACGACGAGTACGACCGAGAACGGCACCGCCGAACGGCGCCGCTCGGTAAAGGACATCATCGAGTCCATCAACAAGAGTCAGAGCATGCTCAAGGTAAACCTCGAGCAGTCCGGCAATGGTTTGCACGAGACGCAGTCCACCGACAGTATGACACGGAACATCCGCGAGCTGAACGAGCGCGAAAAGGAGATCCAGAACTTGCTGCAGGATATCGATTCTCGGTACGGTGCAGCAGGCGGCAGCAGTAGCGACGCTGCGGATGTCGCTCCTACTGGACGGGGTTCGTACTACGATAACCTGGCGGATGACAACCTTAACGACAACCTGGACGACACGAACAACATGTACACGGCGCCCGGGCACAGGGTGAAAAAGAGTCCCACCAAAACGGTTATCATCGCGCCGGGCGACGATCAGTTTCAAGATTGCATCGACTGGAACCCTCTGCCAAAACCTAGGCGCACACTGGTGGAAAATGTGACCGGTGCCGACCAACCCCGATCAACCACTGATGCTCCATCGTAGTCGGATAAACCTTATGCATATATTGCAGCATTGTTGCTATACTTGATCAGTGTTTTATTTGCTAAACTATACGGTGTGATTGTGCTTTACGATAAACGTAGAATAAAATTCGTGTTTTGTTGTACATTATTTATAGAAACAAAAATTTTAATGTTGTTCCGTTGCTTGCAAGAAAGATACTCTGCTACCCTAGACAATTTTTTCAACCATTCAACGCGGAAAATGTACATTAAAATTTACAAAACGCATTAGAATTGGTTCTTTTTTTTCGGTAAATAAGGTAGACTATAGACCGGTAATTACACATGCAGATGTTTATCCCTTTTATGACTGTAACGAGGGTGGCGAGAAAAATAAAATTATTAAGAAAAAAATCTGTTAACACATCTTATAACTCCCCTATTGTATAACGACAGGCGCCATTAACTGAAAGCAGACTAAAGACCCCTTTCTATGGGAAAATAGAAGGTATGTTGTTAGAAAGAAAAATTATTCCGAGAACGAACCTGGTCCATAAACTGTAAGACAATTTCTCGGTGTGGATGATGCAAATATGACGAGGGATCCATTCCATAATATTTTGAATAAAATACAATACAACGAAACCTATTTCATATCATCATAAGAAAGTAAATTTTACTTTTATTAATTCAGTATGTTCTTCGGATAACGTGTCAACATATCCCAACTTAAAGTATCGCAATCTTTTTTTTATCTTCTCGGTGCACCGGGGATCCACACCTCTGGAGCTAGGATTCCATGTTCGGTTTGTAATTTTTCATTTCCGTTTCCAAGTATTTACAAAATCGCCCTAGGTTCGTACGCACCGTGCTAACTGCCGGATAGCGATCGCCAAGCTGGCGCTTGTCCCGTTTCATCTTTTCGCGCATGACACGGTCCAGCTGTTTGCATTTCGCGACCATTCCCAGCTCGTGCACGATCGCGTACCAGTCGTTATCGGCGAAGATGTCCATCATCGAGTCGAGCGCTTCCGCCAGCACCCATACGTCCGCTTCGCTGGTGCACGTGTTGAGGACGAAATCGATAATCAACTTCACTAGCGGCTCCGGAAGAAGGCATCCGAGCATCCCCAACATGCGCAACCAGTTTGCTCGAATTTCCGCGTCCTCGCAGCCGATCACGCCGTTCAGCATCAGCTGCAGATCGTTTTCGGTCATTTGTTTGAACAGTTCCGGGCTCTTGCGGAGGTGCTCCAGGGTGGCTCGCATGAGCGACGTCGACGCTTCCAGCAGCTTGACGTTGCCCTGGCCCTGGAACACTTGCTGCCCAAGATCGATCCACACGTTGTACACCGCCGGCGATCCTCCGAGGTCGTCGGTCGTGATGTTATTGCACAGATTGTGAAGACATAGCATGGCCGAAATGCGCAACGAGTCCAGCTTCTGCAGTGTGCCCTTTTCCGACTCGACCAAAATCTGATGCACGTTCTCCGCCATAGGCTGCGCCTTTTGCCAGAGCTTCTCGACCAGCGCCAGCGACTTGATCGCTTCCAGCACCTCCACCGGAACCTTGTCCGTGTTTTCCACGCTTCCATTCAGCTCGTTCGCGTCGTAATCGCACACGCTTTCCGCGTCCGAGCCGGCGTTGTTCTCCATGTTATCGTTGCCTTCGCACTGCCACTCGTCGTCATCGGTTGAGCAAATGTTGGTCAGTATTTCGGCCGCTATTCGCTGCGCCTGCAGCAACCAACCGACGTTGCGCACCTCCAGCTCACCGTCAGACGGTAGGTCGGCTTTTCGGCGACGCTGGTGCGACTGTGCCTCCGTCTCATCATCTATCTGTGCGTCATCGGTCACCTCCAGATCGATCGCGTCCTTCTGGGGCACTAGCGGCAGCATGCTGGTGACGTTGCCCAATGCCCCCCGATGGTTCACTTCCATCGTCTTCGCAATGGCTTGCAGAATTTGGCTCATGTGACTGCTCAGTAACACGGGGACATTGCATATTATACCGGCGGCAACCATGCGAAGCAACACCGTTGCATTGTCCACCCCATCAAGGGCAAGAAGTGTGGATAGCTCCAATCCGTGTTTCGCAAGCACCCGCCAGGACGACGTATTTTCCTCCGAAACCACCAACAGACATTGTGCTACAGCAATTGCTACGAAGAGAAAATAAATCGGTAAGGAAAGGGGCTTTGTGGTGTCCTGCGCTAACGTCCCACACTTACCAATCTCCTTTCCGTACACGGTGCAGTTCAGAAAGTAAACAAAAGGCTCCAGCAACTGCGCCTGATTGAACGCGGTCAGAGCATCGGATGTGCTTTCGCAGAGGTTCCACAGAAGATTGACCGCCTGCAGGAACGTGTCGGAATGCTCGTCCATTTGGTCCTGCATGTTCTTATCGAACGTGGGCTTCCACTGCGGGTTAAACGTGTATCGGTTCAGCAGTGCCAGCAGCGGCGTCAGCACATCCTGGTCGACCATAAACTCGCACAGCTCCACACTGACCACCGAGAGGTTTCGGAGCGCGCCGGCCGTCGCATGTCGTACGCTCGCATCCGGATCCACCAGCAGCGACGCCGCTATCCGGATGATGTTATTCTCGACCACTTCTGCCAGATTGACCTCACCCTGGCAGATGGTGGCCAGCGATTGTAGTCCGCAGATTTTCTCCTCCGTGACGGACGATTCCAGCTGCTCGACGATCGCGTCGATGGGAGTACCGGATTTTGCGCTTCCGGCCAATCCCTGCTCGATCAGTGCATTCACGTCCATCAACCCGGTGGGGGCTGCCTGGTTTTTGTGCAACCTCGGTTTCTTAGCCTTACCCATCGCGGGATGTTGTCGAAACTGCGGTCAGATATACGAAACACAAACTGCGAATGAACCGATCCACGTTCCGGCGCGGCGAAAACAAGAGCACGTTTCGTCTACCACACACGACGAACGCCCCATAGCGTGTGACAGTTCGCTCGAGAGGCCGGTCCGTGTTCACAACAACCGATCGAAGAGTTCAAATGGTGAATTCAAGAATTCGTTACCGCGTTGTTCTTCCAACGGTCAGCACCACATGGTTTAATGATTTGACGAGATTGCGCAAATGTCCACGAAATGTATTATTCTGGAATTTAGAATGATGTTTATTTTCTTTCTTTTGTAGTTTTTTTTTGCTTTAATTTTAATACAACATTCTGCAAAATTGCTAACTATAACTATAAAACGACAAAATTTTTGTTTGCCAGAAATAAAATAAAAATAAACACTTGCATTGCGAGGTGAATTTACTTAAAAAAATTCATCTAGAGGTAACTTGCTATTTTGCACATTAAATGATTGAATTGTACAAGAACAATATGCTGAACCAATACTTTCAAATTTGCACAATGATGCAAAAACCTGTAATATTTTACCATTCTTATTGAGATTTCAACCGATCAGTGGTACAGTTCAACATTGATGGCATTTCCTGCACAATGTCATCGGGCATCGTCTGAGAATAAAATTGAAAGGATGATACTTTTATAATAAATTGTATTGGTGATCGATAAATTTACTCAACAAAGATTTCTTACAAAAAAAATGTGAATTTTCTTGACTGAAATTATAATTTTTTTTTTAATATTTGAATTCAAACATTCTAAACTTCATTTACATTGAAAAAAGGCCCAAATTCCAACTATCTTCAAGGCTTTTTAACCCACAATTATTGTGACATCGATCCGATAAGGATCCCTGAATTTTCGAAATAAGAAATTAACGATCCCGTCGACAACAAACCGTGATATATCTTCTATAGCAGGGAGAACTTTTTGCACGAAGCGTGTAATGAGAAAACGAACGATTGAAAATGAAAAAGCAACAACAATCAACAGCTTCACTATTACATTCACAGTTTTATTAACATTCTTTCCCTCCTCTATCCAACAACCCAGTCCAGTAATGCATATGCTTGCATTAATCACCAGCTACTACTTCATCGCAATAACAAATAACAACGTTACTCTCGATGAGGCACTCGCATACAAATTTGTAATAACTCAGCCCTGATTTCCCTGCCTACGAGAGGCTAATTTACATACCGGTCCCAAAAGATGCAACTGCTTATTTTGTGTTAACTTATCGACTTTCTTACTAGGCATTGTCGTCGTCGTTTCTCACGTTCAATATGCTGTTTCTCTACTTTACACCCCCGTTAAGACACGTCTCTTTGCAACTATCCAACTCTTCGATAAAGGCAAATGTTTCGCTCTGTTCTCTAACGCCATTATATAATAATCAACAATACTATACTCTCCAGTTTATTTTTGTACCTACAGGCTCATGTCAAAACGGTTGCTATCATTTTGATTTTCACGCGTACGTACTCTTCTATCGGGCACTCTGTTCTGGAATACATGGGTTTCCTCATGGGTTCGCTAACGATTTGATATACTATGTTGAATGCGAAACCTTTGGTTTCAACAACTCTCTTACAAACACTAAATGTGTAACAAGTATTGCTTTCAGTTGTCCCTTCTGTTCCCTTTGCACACAGACACACGTTTCTGGGTTTTGTTTCTTTTGCGTCATTCAAATTTAGTGATTGTATGTATACTCCAATGGTGCATGTGATAAACATCCATTCCACTTCCATTGGCGCAAAGGAAAAACGTGGCGGTTTGAATTGAGGATTTCCTGTGACGGTTCCACGCCTGTTTAGTCATTGCCCACGCGGTGCGCGCTGAGCGAATGAATCTAATTTAAAACACGATTACCATACGCGAACCTCGACCGGTGCGCTGTCGCCTTCCTCACTACTGGGTCGGTCACAGATCGACCTGTTCGAGACAGTTTAAACTATTTATGCTTTGTAGCTTTGTTCCATGCGAATAAAACCGAAAACCAAACTGGACCGAAATCGGCCAATTCCGATCGGCCTAGTAGCTGCCGACTTCACGCAGCTGCCGATTTCCGAGCTCCAGCGGCGGGCGGAAGTTGTTGATGACCTTGCCGTACTCGAATTGCTTGTTGATGGTGCCATCGCAGGGGCACTCTTCGGCCGCATCGTAGCAGCGCATCTCGCGGAACAGCTCCAGCTGCTCGTGGGACACCTCGATCGGATCCTTGAACAGAATCCAGGTAACCGATTCGGAGCACGGTGGAGTCGTCAGCGATCCTAGGTACGTCCAGTAGGCCTTACCCTCCGGCAGTAGACGTGCTGGATCGAGTGGTTTGTTGAGTGTTACCTATGTACGGGAAGAAATAAAAATGATGTATTAGTGTCGAAACTAAGGAATTATAATAATTTCGAAGAATTTAAAATAGGTTGCGATGTACGATGTAATTAAAACTTTTAAGGATCGTATTTATTATGAGATCATGTCTTGAAAATTGTATTGTTCTTCTTCTTGGCGTAACGACCAATTTGGTCATGCCTACCTATTTAGGACTTGCGAGACTTTCACCCTCTTAATCGTGAGCCGTGTTCGAGCTGGCGTACGCGCTCGGGTATCCCGAATTCTCATCTTTAATATATGTTAAAACTTTATTAAAACATTCATTGAATGTGAAATCCTGAAAGCTTGTATATGGTGTCAGATTACTGTGCACATTGAAAAGTAAAAACAAAACGTAACAGAGCCAATCATTCACATCACCCGACAACAGCAACGTGTTTAATTGTTCATTAACTATTGATTCTTCGTGAACCGATCAATTGAGCCTTTTGATTTGCCTTCCCAAGAGAGCCGTCGGCAAGAGAAAAAAAAACCTACTGATCAACGAACGAATCATCATCTCCTACTCTCGATCTCGGCCAGCCTCAATAACACGTCAGACATGTTGTCGCTGGTCTGACTTCATCCGATCCGAACCGGATCGCGAGTTCATGGACAGTCATCATCATCCGGCGCGCGAGATGGAGGAACAAATTGACTCGAGCCACTCGGGTGCAGTGTGCGGTGCACTTTTTTCTCTTTTTTTGCTTTTTTTCCTTTTATTTTTTTTAGGCCCAACAATCCACGCCGATCACACGCACTCACTCGCGTTTCCCGTTCCAAGGCTGCGCTGGGCCAGAACAATCCCCGCCACGGCCCTAGATGGAAAAAGGCTGGACGGAGAGGTTTTGCTTTTGAATCGAAACGGTTGTTAGTGTCAATGTCGTTACAGCAGCAGCAATGAAATGTGTGCTACAACCGCGAACACAATAGTTCGATTGATAAGTGTCGGGAATAAAATTAGTTTTATTTTGTACGAAAATAGACAGGATGCAAATTGCGTTTCAATTGCTCAAGGAGAATAACATCGAAAGCGAATGCTCAACCTGAAGCATAATTGCCAATAATAAACACTTGACGATCCTAAACCATTTGCATGTGTCCCCTCGTGAGCAATTGGATAACAGCAACCATATAGTTAGGGACGTTCGTTTTACTTGATGATATTTTGATGTGTTTCTGCAAACCTTCATCATACAGGATCTGCTTAATCAAGGCTTCGTAAGATGTTCACATGCATACGTTTAAGAATTGCCCATCTGAATACAACCATGTACTTTGTTATAAAACATTTAAAAAATATTGGGAAGAGCGGAACCGGTCCTAAGAAGCTATAAACCAATTGTTGCAAGTAGTCATAAGCGGTCTCTGGTGAAAATCCAATCTCCTACGATTGTTTTTAAGTTTAATGTTAATTCCAATTATCACCCATTAAAAAACACATCAATCCCGTATCGAGAGCCCGAACTGGATTCAGCCGGGCTTGCAGCTCTGCTCTTTTCCCGATTACCAGCACAACTTAACCCCAGCACTTCGCCGTGAGATTGTTGATCAACACTTGAGCAAACACGCATATAGTCCAGTATCGGCCAGCGAGTAGCGCCAACGGTGGCACTTGTGACGTCGTGAGACGGACCACGCAATTGCACCATCACTTGACCCATCTATCGCGACGGCCATCAAACAACGGTGCGCACCTAGTAATCGGACGGCGGATAGGCGGGCAAGATCCGTATCGTGCTGTCCTTGCCTTCTTTACACATCTGTTCCGCCCGCCGACTGACGCATGGAGGTGAAACAGTTGAAGAATTTTCCTCAACTACAAACGATTGTTTGCTCAACGCGCTTGTCGCTTATCGCACGTGGACCTTACCTTCCCGGCTCCGGTCGTCTGGAAGTAGAATTCATCATACAAGTCGAGGACAGGGTGGAATGAGTTTTTAGCTTAATTGAACTATGGAAACCTCTGGCATGGACCCCACCCTCGGTGGAGGCGGTCGATTGAGCTATTGCCACCTAGGCAGCTGCCAACAGAGAAGCGCTTCTGTTTGTTTTCTGTTGACAAACGGGCAGAAGCAATTCAACTAAAAGAATTCATAGCCCCTGCCCATGGGGCTACCTTCTACAAGGAGAATGCATGGTCGGATTACATTCGCTGGAATTGAATCACGTAACCTCACCATTAGTGAAGTGTGAATATTCTATTTCACCTAGACAGGAAACCGGGATGCTCGAAGTGGTAGAGGCATTCTCTCCCGGAAATGGGGACAAATTGAGATTCTATCGGGATACTTACGCGATCGCCCTTGTGAGTGATGAACGGAAGGAGACGAGCGATGATGTCCAGCTCGGGATGTGGCTTGCCGACCTGCGAATGCATGAAACGATAGTTTATTCATTCCGTCAACTACGGTGCAACGTATTTGCGTACGGCTATTGTGTTGCAATTTGCAGTCTGCGGTGCATACAAACATCCGAAGTAATTCTAGACTTCTTACAGCCCTTAGGAGATTTGTTTATGGATCACGTAACGCAACAAGAATATGATCATGGTATTCAATGCAGTAGTTTGGATTAATTGTTCTCGTGTTACGTCATTTTACATTGTGCTAGCATTTATAATTTGATATCTCCCGTGAGATTACAGGAACAAAATCTTTTTTTTATACTGAAGTAAACTACATGATGTTTTATTTATTTCGTAAACAATCTAATCTTGCCGAACGCATCAACAAATGCATTCAGCTGTTCTCTATATATATTTATTTTTGCATTAAATAACCGCAAACAATCTTACTATGACTACGACCGTTGACCGAAACGATGACCGTTTAAGTGCTGTAAACTTAGAATATTTGTCCTCTTAGATTTTTTGTATTTGTTAAAAGAAAGGTTAACTTTTTTGTCCACGAAACGTATCGTCTGAATAACGTGATTCGTTGATTCATCTAAGTCATATAAGTTGTTCGATCTAAGGAGAAATACTAAACTAAAACGTCTTCAACCATCCTTCAATTGTTTTACTTGATTCATTCATATTGGTTCACTTTAAAACAATGCGGAGCTTGACATGAAATTTAAACGGTTAAATAACGGACCACATATGTGTAAGCATTGTAAAGCATGTATCGATATATTTTAACATTTTTGAAACTGATTGCTATTGAAAAAGGTTTTATTTATCTTTCTGGTCTGACGCTGAAGTAGCACGTTGATGTTACAATAAGTAGGAAATTGATGTGACATAATAAAGCGACATAAATTTTAAGTGCGATAATTGAATCTGAAAATCCAATCAAAAGTGATTTCGATCCGGTTTCAATCCCATGCGAAACGAAAATCGATTGAAAAAATAACCAAACCAGATCCCACCCATCATTGGAGATCACAATCGGTCGAGGACCTCATAGTAGAGCGCCATCAGCCGCGGACCTCCTCAAGGTTCCTACCAAGATCGTCGATCCGCGAACATCTCGCTGATTACAACAGCTCGGCGCGAAGGTAAGATAAAATCGCGATGGAGAAGTTCCACGCGTTCCCTTCGGCGCGCTACGCCAGCAGGCATGAAGGGCGTATGTAAGTAATATCTGGTGTAGTGCTATCGTGGGTAGTAATTAAATTGGATGTGACGGCGAGAGCGACGACTAAGTGCCACGCTTGCCTCAACTGGTCAACATTGAAGTACTAGACCACCTTAACCTACAGTTTGAAAGGGCCTGTAAGAAAAAATGGATGATTGATGCAATATATTCTGATTCGCCTGTTACGGTTGTAGACAACTGAGGACGAACTTCTTCCAGTAGCCACACGATGGCCCTGGTATGCGTGGTGAGGAAAATCGATTGCCTCTAGCCGCACGTGTACCGGGCGGTAGAAACCACATCCACGTTGGCGTTTGCACGGCGTAATTGGATTAGACCACTGGGTATCCAATTGGTGGCGTACATGAAACCTTCTAGTGGAAGGTTACGCAAGTCCGATATAAATAATTTTGTGTTCTTACAGTTGCATGGTAACGGCATTTATCTTCTCGAATCAAATTTCCCCGTGCTCGGCCGTGTCAACGCTCATTACGCGCACATTACGCGCACCGCAGGCGCCGGTGGACTCACCTTCAGAAACACGCCCAGCACGGCCAGCCCATCCGGATGGCCGGCTGCCTCGGCGAAGCTCTTGTACTTGCTCTGGTTCCAGTGGACGAGATGCAGCTCGCCGGCGAACGACTCCCCGTCCACCGTGTGCTCGGAGCCGCGCGAATCCGAGCAGCCCCAGTGGGCGTGGAACTGCTCGAGGATGAACTGCTCCTTCTGCAGGGGCCCCCCGGTCAGAAGTGAGCCCTTGCCGTTCACATCCACCCGCCAGCAGTAGCCCGGGTTGACCAGGCTGCGCGTGTTCTCCGGGACGTACGTCCACTTGAGCGGGTTCTCCTGCAGATCGCCCGAGTGCTGCGTTTTTGAGGTCGCGATATCGACCGGCGACTGGCGCTGGCCGCGGGCCTGCGGGAACATTTCCGGCCATTTCTGGGGACCTGCGGGAGGAAATGGAAAGAATCGAGACGACGTTGAGTGATTGGCAACAGCAGGTGAATTGTTATTATCACTTAAATGTTATTCAAATGAACATAAGCGAACAAGTTCAATTATTAACAAAGAAAAACATTAATCATCCTTATCGCCAACATGGTTCAATTTCGACGGCCAGCATTCAATGTGCGTTCGAATCAATTGGTAATGATAATGACAAGCGCTCATGTTGTTTTCTATTGTGACATTTGTTACATAAGTCACAAAAGAAACAATCGTGAACTCGACCACAGTAATTGTAATTAATCTTCTTTCCGTTGATTACGTTCCAATCCATTTATTTGATTAGGGACACCACCTTTGGAGTCGTATGAACCTCAAGCTTGGAAATTGTTCTATTAGAATTTACTTATTATTATAGCATAATGGTGTCTTTTTTCACAATGACGATAAACAATTTAAAGGGAATGAGTATAACCAAAGGATCCCGATACACAGCTAAAGTATAAAAACGAAAAGGCAAGAATTATGAAAAAAGGATAAATGTCTGAATGACAGCTTACTGTATATATAGTGTTACAATTATGTAAATTAGTATTAAAACAGAGTAATTTTATACCAAAGCCAAAGAGAGATTTGCACTTGCAATTTAAACTAAATGCAACTTAAATTGAATGATTGCCTAATTGCGATAAACAATTTGCTGTGAATTACGGGCACACTTCGGCACGAACTGGGCTAACATTCTCGGAATTACACGTTCGGAAATCCGGCATGGAGAACACTCCTGGCACGCCGCGTAATACTCTTCAAAAACATGTCAACGACGCAGCGATTAGCTGCCACCAGTCACGATGCATCCGGAGAAGCAGGAAGATGTCGTGCAAAGTGCATCCAACGGCACTCGTGACCGATTGTGCACGCGATTGCGACGCGAAGAGGCGCAGCGCATTAGCTCGGTATCCACGTCGAGACTGACTTTTTATGGCAGCTGGAAGCTGTATGTTGGTTGACTTTTCGTCTTTTATGTTTCAATCGCGCTAGCCTGCCTTGGACACACTTCGTTCCCTCGTCACATATTGTTCTTTGCGATATGCTCTTTATAGCCGAGAGCGGCCCACATTTGCCGGCACTTGGCAACGTTCTGCTGCTTGAGAGAATCGTTTGTTTTTTCTTTCTAGGAAGTCTCAAACGGTGGATGATTGACGCAATAAAGTGTGTGATAAGCGGGAATGGGGGAGATAATTCCACATTTTATAACATACTTTATGCCCCTGAAAAGACCTTTATGGTAAAACGGCAAATTGCGGCAGGAAAGATCCAGAACCATTCCGTGCCGTAACGTCAACACCTTCATATTTGTTCTTTTTCTTAAATTTGCAACAACCTTCAAATGATCTCGTTTCATGCTGCGGCAGTCGGAGTCTTTTTCCTTTGCATTTTTGACACGCAATCGAAGAAATATTGAGATTCCTTCGGACATGTTGTGATCACCTGTCGCTCAGCAGATGATCAATCTTTCCTCACCGGCCGAGCGGCCATTCAAGGGAAGAAAAACAAGCTTTTTTGAGCTCTGTGGAAAATGACGTCAATCATCTTCCAGTTGAAACTGCAATAGACAGCCCATCATACGCAAATGAGCCGTTTGTTGTGACTAGTTGACTGTTACTGTGAAAAAGATACTCCAGCTCCCTTGTCATCCTTCATTCGTAATTCAAAATACTGAATTTTGTAATGAAACTCTTGAAATGAACACATGAAATTTCATGTAGTCAAGAACGTTACAACAAAAATAATGAACTCAACCAAGAATCACACATTATTGGTTATAACACTACAATATTGGTGATAAGTACGAAATTTTGACTTGCAATTTTTGAGACAGTCTATCCTACATTAGTGAAATTCGACTATTTTTTTTTTTCGATTCGTCTAATTTCCAAACTTCGTCTTCCGAACACGAAAATCGCTTGGTTGAACGACCCCCGGATGGTGTTCAAAAGAGTCTTCAAAATGCAAACAGGTCCTTGATCCATAATTTGAGATTTCATTAGTTTGGATATAACATTACCTGTGGATAGCGGTAAAAAATACAAATTAATTTCTACTGAAAATATTTTGAAATTAATAGTACATTAACAAAAAATCCCTCAAATTGCACTTCTTGCCACATTCATCGCATTAGTTTAAGGTAAAACGAAAATGAAATCAAAGCAGCATCACAAGATAGCCGCGTTCATGATTGGATTAATCTTTTCTTATCGTTTCGCAAATAAATTGCAATAAAGATCTTAAACAGTCATCAAACACTTGAGCATGGTTACCGACGATAAGCACTTGACGTATCGTGCAAATCTCCAGCACGCTTGAGGTTCATTTCCAACCTTCTTCCCTTGTTTCTCTTTCACTGTCTCGTCGCCTCGTTAGGATTCTTATCACGTGCCAGCTTGGGCATCCCGCCGCCCGACAGGCTGTATTTCAGTGTGACAAGCAGTCAACTCGCTTGATCAGCTGTAACAGGCTGCGATGAGTAATGGTTGTACCACCCATAATTTTGGCGTTTGACGAGAGCGCATCTAGTTGTGGCCCCCGTTCAAGGCTATGCGCAGTTTTTGCTCCGCCACATGGTGGGGGTTGTAATTTTTGTTTGTCACACCTCGCGCTCAGATGAGCGTACTATAATTTGGCTGGAAATGCATTGGCACTGAGGTTTTGTACCAGAGCGAGGAAAAACATGCGTCACATGGCCAGTCATCATTTGTGGTTTGTTTGCTTCATTATGGCCTGCTAAAGTACAGAGTGATTCGTAACGATCAAATGGTTGTTACTTTGGACCTGATTGCAGGGCGATGACACATTATAAAGAACACTATCATTTTCCTTGATAATATGGACCTTTTCAGAAACCAATGCTATTATCCATATTGGAACTTTCGTTTGTGTTCAGTGGTCTAGACATTAGTATGAGTTTTGGTGCGACGGAGATTGAGCTATTTTTTTGCAACAAAATACAAAAAAGTGATGCTACGTTAAAGAATAAAACGTTACATGAGTGTTCTAGACATTTCGTACAAATAATGCTGACACGAAGCATTTGTTTAAAAATTCATAGATTCTGCAGAACATCTCTAGAATCCTTCATCAGAGATCTAGACAGATCCTTCATGGTAAACAAAAATTATGAGAATAAATTAGCCTGTGTATTAAAAAAATGAAAACTGGATAAAATATGTTATTTAACCCTTCAGGTGAAAAATACAATACAAAATACTGAAATCAACAAATACAGGAAATACTTAAGCAAACAGCTTGGTTCGATCAACTGTCCTATACTGATTGATTTTCAGTTTCACGGACTAACAGAGTCTTTGACCCACCGGTGAGTCTCGCCTTGGAGTATGGTATTTGGAAAAAGTTCTCTGTAGCATTAGAAGTAAAAAAAAAACGGCAAAAGAATCTCAAATGTCATGCTGGTGCTCACGAAGAGACTCAATGCCCTGCAAACCTTGAATAACAGTTGCTGCCCCATTCCGGTTCCAAGCTACACCACCACCGTAAATCACACGATTTAACCAACTTCGCGAGTCCTCCCGGGCAGCGACGAAACGGTACGCACACCTACAGAGCCCGCGCATCTCGCACGCTCTCGTCTGATCTTTCGTTTGCTCGAGACAAATGCCGTAAAGTCGCTTCCCCGCTTCCCGGATCCGTCCACTACTTGCTTGGTGGTGGTGCACGTGCTGCAAAGTGTGCTGCGAACTCCGGCGAGCTTCCTCGAGCCCGACCATGCGATTTTTCCCGTCGTGCTTAAAAAGGCCCCCGTTCCACACACCGCGCTGCCGTCAACTTCGCGCGAATTCCTTATCACGTGACCGAGCACCGGCCAGACGAAACCGGTTGACTGATCTTGTCGAAGAGGGGCTAGGAATGAAGTGGAGTGGACGCAATTCAGCAGGGAAGCGGAATTTACGCGAACCGGTTTCTGTCCCAGCCTTCCGCCAGCATCGTGCGGGGTCTCTTTGTGGGCTCGTGGGGCTTTCCACGTCCTCTCCGCTGGTGATTCCGATTCCGGCGAGTTCGATCTTTTTGTTTATGTTTCAACGGCCGCGTACCGGTTCCGCGAGCGACGGCGATCGAACGCACACATCGATCGCGAAGAGCCTCGTGGGATTATCTTCAAGAGCATATGGGCCCAAGACCGAGACAAAGGGAGCGAACTGCAAAGGGAGCCCGGATAAGACGTTCGCTCGGTGGCTCTAATTGCAGCCATTAGAAAGTTTGAAGCGGTGCACACTGATTGATTGAGTTTCAGCGATATTCGAGCCTGAAGACATGCAATAGAGTTGCATTCTTTCGGACGAAAAATAACGTCAAGGTAAGAAGATCCGAAGATCAGCGGCGTGGATGACCATGCCAAAACAATTCCGTCAAAAATTCCCCATTTATCTTTCTTGGAATAAATTATTTCCCTTACCCAGGGCGTTGGCGGCACAACGTAAATGATTTATGGTGACTATACGTATCTTCTTCCATCCAAAAAAGTATGACAAATACCTTGACGCTACCTTTGGTCAACATATTTATTTGGAAATCATCTGATACCAACTAAAATCCAATGCTGAGAATACGCCATTCTCTACAACTTTGTAATCAGCACAGGATGAAATAATCGTAGACACGTTAAAATGTGTTCAATTCCACCCCCAACACCCCGTTTAAGGTCAGGCACAATCGACACATTCCCACGTAGGAAACTTTTCCATCGCTTAGGCCTCATTTGCATTTTCTCCGTAACAGGTGTGCATTGTCCACACAATCTGTTCTACCCAGCCCCCGGCCGCCAAGTGCTCGATTTATCGATCGTATCGTCGAGAACATTGCTGCTGCGATCATTTCCCATCATCAATTTCCTGCAGGCAATTTCCCCGCAAACAATTGCCACACAAATCATCGAAATCAAACGGAGGGGGATCGCCCTTCTCGAGCGGAACCTCCAAACGAAGGAAACGGGCAGCATCGACGCACATCTTGCGGGCGTCGAACGAAAACCCGCTGCCAAGGCGGGTGCTATCAAACCGCGAAATGTCGAATCACTTGATCCGTTCCGGCTTGCGCAACCGCGACTCGCAACAGTCAGCCTCCGGCCGCATGATTGCGGTGTTGATTCGCGCACCAGAACGGGCGCGGTCACGTGCCCTCGTCCTTCCCGTTGTCAATTGTCCCAATCAGCAAGTCCGACGAGATGGGGCCAGATGCGGGCACAGTTTTGAGTGGTTTGATGGGTAAGAATGGTTTGAATTATCGCAGCCAATTATTCGGACGTTTTTTGTTGTTGACCAGTTTGTTGCGATGTCAATTGCCGTCTGAGAGGGTTATCAACTTTATTGCTTTGTGATTTGGCAATCTTGCATTATTTCACATCTTCAGAAAACGTGTTTCGTACATTCCTTACGAATGCCGAATTTACGGCTTCCATTCTATCCTCAATATTTTACACTAACAATGTTAAATTTAAGCTTTGAGCTTTTGTTTTCGTAATAGTCGTAATTACATGAAATTTAAAAAAACTTTTTGAAGAAACAAATGAAAATCAACGTACAACAAATTATTATGAATTCAAAAACCTCTGTAGTTTAGTAGGAATCGCATAGGAATAAAAAGGAATGGCTTGTTCAAGCAAAACAATGTTTCATCGCCATTTAAAAACGCATTCTACTGATCGTTACAGAGGCGTTGTTTTTCCAAATCAAAACAAGAGGAACATAATAAGTTAAATAATCGTGTAAACTCCCAAATACGATTCTTCTTAACAAAGAACAGCCGATAACACAAGGCTGAAGGATTGTCTTGCAGCACTACGACGTTGAGCGGGAAGCTGATGCCTTTTTATTTCTGTAAGTTGAAAACCGATACAAACTAAGCTTAACTAAATTGGTGAAGTGACTTTGGCTACATACACTATTAGTTTCACTTTACAACACCATGTTTTGGGTTAAATATTAACACATCTAAAATAGTCCAGTCCCCCTTGCAAACAAATTTGGTAAGCAAAACTTTTTTTTTTGCCATCGTCTGTCTGCCTGACCTTTCGTATGTGTTTTTGCTGTCGAAAACATTGCCCTTGCGTATGGAAAAAATGTAAAGGTATTTTTTTACAAATCATTCAATTTCGGGTCTACAAAAAACCTAAATTAATCGTGTATTGCGTATCGTTATGCAAAAGGCCAAGATGATGGTGTTCCATTGAATTATTCAAACAATTTTTCAACTGACATCAACAGTTCATATTTTCACAATACAAATGTCCAACAAAACATTTCTTTCAACTCACGCTGCATCAAGTAAATGGCGAAAGTTTATTTTTCTGGGAAATACCCAGCACAAAAGTGTTCGCTTATATTGCCTTAACTCCTACACAAATTTTGGATTTCAACAGACGTGGGCAATATTCAAACTCAACCGAATGGCGTCACGTGTGTGTTTTGGTTTTGCAAAAAAAAAAAAACAGAGTCGGATATACTTCATCTTGCTTGGTTGATTTTTGTTTTTTCTCCCTTGTTTCAATTGAACAGCCTCATTGCCCCGTTTGGCATTGGAGGTTTCGAGAAACACTAGCGCGAACGCACACACAAGCCCGCGTTTATCAAACCGCCATCGATGTTGGCTTTTCGGGGCACAAACAACATGTTTTGCTTTGCACTTGAACCGCACGACGACGGAAGGACGCGGCTCGCGACGTCACTGATAACAGGTGCGTGATTGATTTAATGACCCTCCCGATGTGAAGTACCGATGTCGACTGATAAGTGCTGATTGTTCCACCACGCGTCACTCGGGGCTTCTGGCTTTTTGCCGGGGCAACTCCCGCGCGGGTAGCAATCAATCGCACGATGAGATCAATCAGCCGGATCCAATAATCGGCCAATCACGGTTCGGTGCCGGAAAGGGGCAAAAGGACTTCGGGACGGTGCCGTTAAGTGTGTCCGATCGCAGCTTCAGGAGCTGGAGGAGCGCGATCATCCGAACGGTGTTCGAACCCATGCACGATCGTGGCCGACGAAATTAGGACGATTAGTCGATTGGGCTAAAGCATAGTAACTTACCGTTCAGCTGTGTGTAGCCCCAAGTGACGGACATTTTGATAAGACTGTTTGTTTTTTTTTTTTTGCTCGGCGCTTTTGCTACAAGATCGAAGACAACTTCTCGCGAGCACGCCGGGATTTCAACTGCGAACAAGATCAGCAATCGCCGTCGACGAAAGTGGCTCCCCACCAGCAGAGCAGCGGATACTCCGGGCCGAGGCTGGACGATGCTAGAGCTCCAGTAATCACACAACCCGTGCCTCTCACTCACACACTTTTGCTCTCGCTCGCTCTCGTGCGCACGACCACAGCCGAACACGCTATCCAGTTATCAACGGGCCGCGACGACACACACGGGCCAACACGGCGGGTATGCGTAACCGATCGTGCGTATCGGAGGGCTTCTCCACCGTAATTTCACTGGGCTCGTCTGCGTGGTTTCTCCACCTGGCTGGACGTAAACAAACAAGTGTTCGACACCCGTTTCTACGTACGTACGTCCGACAGGCCGTTGCGCTGACCGAGAAAAACCCGTGGAAGGTGCTACTGCTGCTTCGATGATTGCAACAAATATTGCTACTTTCTGTCCCGCGTACACTCTGGCGATAACCGCGCGGCTACGTTCGCTCGAAGCGGACCGAAAAGAAAACAGACGCAGCGGCGTGTCAACGATGAACGACTGACTCGAGATGATGAGAGCGAGGCTCAAGCTCTACGGTACGGACGGACGGACGCGGACACCGAACACACACGACCTGTTTCGTTCAATCGGCACACTGGTACTGAATGGCTATGACTGAGCTGCGCGTTCGTTTACTCATCTGGAGAGCCACTCCAGCAAGGCGTCCATATATATACGGACGGCAGTGTGAACGCGCACCCGGCACCACCACACATGCACCGGCTTGGCGCTGCCGCTGGAACGACGCGCGGCACGTTGCATCGCACCGCGCGCTTTCCTCCCACCATGTACCCTTGCATTCCCCCACCTAGAACCGTCACGACGCGAATGCGGAAAACTTATGGAAACTCACACGGAGTGCGCCGTGCGGCGTTCATCGGAATCGAGGAGCCCGCGCCGCACTTCCATTCATTCGATTCCCGATTCGCTCCCTGCGGCGTTAAAGGGCAGCGACGGTCGACCGATCAAGTGATCGCGCGCTCGCGCTGGCTTGGCACGGGGTATTTTGTTGCTCCTTTATGGGAGTGTGGTAGTGTACCGATCCATGTCGACATCCATTGTCGCTCGCAACTGCACCGCGCGTCCCCCGGGTGCAGCGGGAATGCAGAGGCAAACGGGCAGAGTAATGATGATGGTGATTATTGTCGCCATTGCTCCGTGGGTGTTGCTGTCTCCGGTGTCGTCTGGAGTGTCTGGACGGTAAATGAGAAAAGTATTTTCGGAAAATCACCTCGAACAATCGCAAAATTTAATTGAGCAGCTTCAACGGTTGACAATGTGCGACGAACGCCAGTAGGGTTGCGAACGGCGTACAAATCACTGGTCGCTTCCAACGGCAGCTTCCAACAGCGGTTAAACACATGATGCCACTTCATTCCTTGAAGTAAATTACTCGGCGAATTGATTGGCTCATATCGCAGGCACTTAAAATGAACCCAGGATCAAAACACGAAACGCGAGTTTTCATTCACCCTGCGCCATCGTAATCAAAATATTGAGATGTTTCCAACCGAAAAGCACATGCCTAGGGGATGATGCGAGGCGGGAAGCATGGTTTCAAATTTTACGATCATCCATTTCGTTTGCAAATGTAAACATTCTGGCCGGGATCGCATGGGAAGTGTTCACCATCGCGTTATTTTTATGGGTTTCCAAAAACTAGCTTTATGGAGTGTTTAACGCGCTATAAAAATAACATTAAATCGTGGCAAAACGATCGTGAAATTAATTATCATCGCCCTGGTAAGCTGGTGGAAGCTAATTTTGATAAGAAGGCGTTATGCAAAGCAAATGAAAATCACATCATAATCAAATCAAATCGAATCATAATCATCATAATTTATATACACAAATTTATAGATAAACATTCTAGGTTAATTGTTCGATAAATAACAAAAAGGGATGCTATATAATAATCTTATCGTATGAATGACAATTTATTCCATTTTGCTACCATTTCTAATAGGTGATAAAATTCTCTAGATGTGGCTTTATAATGCTTTATATGTGGTAATGCAGACCAACATTAAATTTAAATGATTGTATTACGTAGGATTCGTTTTTAAATGCTGACTATTTGAAAGAACATTCATCTTAGAAAACACACAGTGTTGATTACGTACGAAATTTAACGGCAGAATTTGTACCAGCTTGCTCTAGTGGTTCTAATTTGCTTTCTTCTATTTATTTATTATTTCTTTCTTCTATTTATTTGATTAATGATTACCAATTATTTAAGAAATGAATTCTAAAAATAAAATATCTAAGACTGTGAAGCAATAGTAAGTCAATAGCATCCGAAACATTCCCAGAGCATTATTTGATACCCGTTAATGGTCAATTTTACACCCTTAGGTGGGTCTCTTGCTGATAAATACACCGTAGATTTCGACATGTGGTCATAAATAAATCCCTTTTAAACCCTCAAGTACAGTCTAATCGTTTGAATCGATTCCAAGACAATCGAAATATTTATCGCTACCCGAAGGAATTAGTTCGTCTATCATGTGACGAAACGGCTGGCGTTTGTTATCAGCACTAAGCCGTTTTTCGGCCAGCGACAGTACGTGAGGCAGACGTCAACATGCGCATTCTCCTCGACGGCGGATCGAGGCTCCGAGGTTCTGCGAAGAATCGCTGCTAGCTGCTTTGAAAACCAAATATTTGGACGCGCCGTTTCGCTTCCCTGCCGATCCGGTGACAATCGTGAAGAAGAAGCTGGCACGACCTGATTAGCGTGCGCCGAAGGTCCAGCTGTAGCCGGTGACCTTTTTTTATCATGCACGATGCCCATGGGGCCCTAGCACCGGGGACGAGCGTTTGTTTCGAGTTTTCTTTTTCTAGTTTACACACTTTAGATAATGCGCACAAGATGTGTTTTTCGCCGGCCTCTAAGTTGATTAACATACATTGCTGCGGTAAAGAAAAATACAAGATAGACTAAACTGAACTGTCACGTTTCTCGGACGGCCCACGAAGAGAACACGAACGCATCCGTAATAAATAGATTCATCGATATCTTGTTAATGTACCATGAAAGGATCGCACCGCACACACACACGGTGTTTGCACAGAAAATCTTAACATTGATAAACGGAGGAAGGACGGGTCAGTTTAAGGTAAACAACTAGGGAAAACATACCGCCATCCAGAGTGCGTCACCACGCGCTCTTATCAAACTAACAATATTTCACCCACAAGAGTGGCACATGGTAAACACACCCCAAAAGCAGCACTTACGCAGAAGTCTCGTGCGGGGCATGTTCTAAAAACCCCAAACTATTGTCGCCTCCTTGGGCTGGCTGTACCTTGCCACCGTTGTTATCTCAAGTATTTTATCACATCAAACACTCTTCAGCTTTTGACAAGGCGCTTCGTGTACCAGTACGGTGTGCAAAACAATTATATGACTCTTAAGATGCAGCCCTGTTGTTTTCCCTCGCTATCACGAGACCGCTATACACACAAACAACCGAAGGAAAGGAACAATCACTGCAAGCACCTCCTGCGGCTTCTTGTGCCCTGGAAAAGTACGAGGTCGATCGATTGGGTGGTCAAAAGTCTATCTATCACAGGAATATTCATATGCCAATCCATTCCGCTCGCGATAGGTGTGACGGATGATTGATTCGTTCGCCTCTACCATTATCGCGCTCATGCTAATGCACTGTTGTTCGTCTGTTGCTTTTTCCACTCCTTTTGCGCTCTGTAGATTTTAATTGTTAGCACTTCAGCACCCTTTCGATTGACAAAAATGCCACCAATGATAGCTTCCTCCCGCGATCGATAAAAATTGAGATGTAACTGCAATAAACCCATTTTTGTGCGCCGATCACACCGTAAGATACGGTGCAGTCGGGGGCTATTTCTGGGTCGGTCAGGTAATTTATTACAGTGCGTTATCTCTAGGATGACCCATATAGCACATTTGCTCCGAAAATGTTGAATAGGTTGAGTTTTTGTTTGTTTTATTTTCAAGAAATCGACGTCGCAGAAAGGAGAAAACAAATCGTTGATGCTTCCTTAAAACACAAGACGAAGAGTGGTTTTATTCAAATTTTGAACAAAAAATCTTATACGCACTATTGTGTTGGAAGGCAATAAATAGCTGGTGGTACTGTTTTGAATAAGTAACCATGAAATGGGCCTCTTTCGTCCCCAAACTCAATAACATTTTATTACAAAATAACTGCCGTTGTCAGCCAGCTACAGGAGCTTCGTCAGGGGGATTTTCCTGTGTACCATCCATCCCGCTAGTTTTAAAATTCCCCGTCAGATCCAAGTAGTCCTGGTCGACCCACTGATCGTCATTCGGGAGCTGGTCCGGCTTCAGGGCCCACGTGCTAGTCAATGGTGTAATATTTCGATCCAGCGACAAATAGTTCAGTATCGCACTGTCGAGGAAGTGAGAGCTCATGGGGATTGCGTTTCCGGCCACCGGTATGTCCTCCGTGATAGACCAGATGGATATCTTCGATGTCTTGAAGTTCTGAAAGTGAGCAAGTGAAACGATCGTTACGCGCGTTATATCCAACCACTCTTCTTGGACGGTTTCTACCTCAGGCAAGCAGTGGTGCTGTTGGCAGTAGTAGTTCGTGCCCGACTCCTGGTGGCACAATGTTCCGTCGGGGAAGTACGAATCGACACCCAAATCGTTCAGATCGAAGCGGGGAGCGTAGTACGCGTCGCTGTCAGCTCGCTTGCAGTAGATCGCGCAGCTCATCCACAGCCGTTTCGAGTCGTACGGCCCCTGTATGCCACGGCCGGCCTGATCGAGCCGTGGTAGCAGTTGGCTAAATTCTTTGCACCGGCGACTGGCGTAGAACTGGACCGGTTCTCGATTCGATCGACACAGTGGCTGATCGTCGCACACGGCAACGTCCAGAGCAACACCCTCGCAGCCTTGGTCGGTATTCACCGGTGGCGGGTTATCGCAGCGGCGTGTTCGACGTTGGTATCCCCGCGACTGCTCCAAGCAACCCGAAATGCAGTCACCGTCCATCCATTCGCTCCAGCCACCGGGAGTCGCGTTTGTGGGTTTCTTCTTCTGCTTGACGCACTTTCCACCGTGGCACCACTGGAAAAGAAAACGAAAACGGCAATGAAAAGGTTAAAATTATCTCAAACAAACAATTTACCACCCGTCGCAAAAAACCTAAGAAGTAAAAATTAATTTATCAATTAACAACCGTAATCGCCCTGAAGAACATGTATTCGTTTTTCGGCTCACAAAATGTAAAAAAAAGAGTAAAAATTGGGACCATTTCGGTCTGCACCTGCAAACCGGTTCGTTTCTGAAACCAACCGTTTCGATCATTCGCCATAATTTAAATTCAATTTTAATTGCATACTTTTAGGCGCTTACCGATTTTGGTCAAAGTTAACCGATTTTGGTCCAAAAAATACTGCCTCCGCAACGGAATCGGTAAACATGGACCAACATCGGTAAACTTGGACCAGAATCTGTATTGACCGCCTGGTTGGTGCTGGGTAATTTTGCAACTTCGTTCTGTAATAACTTTGGATTGAACTATCGTATTGACTCGACATTTTTAGAATGCCTCAAAAATTGTGCTAGTGGACATATTCAGAGGAGAAACAGACCACTGTTTTAAAGCAACTGACTTTAGTAAAAATAAAACTTTTCCCAATTTTTTAAATTCATGGTCACTCACAAGACCATGAATTTAAAAAATTGGGAAAAGTTTTATTTTTACTAAAGTCAGTTGCTTATTTCAGGCTGTTGCAGTTTGAGCAGAGTTATAATTAGTAAACCACCAACTTTATACTTCACCATGCATGCGTAAAACCACTTTAGGGACTACGTGTCGAATTTGCAAAATTATCTGGTTTATCAGATGTTAACAAATCTTGCATTCTACAAAGAACCACATCTACAAGGAATAAAACACCAGAAATAAACTAGATCCTTACCTTACTATCCCCACAATCCGTCCCCTCCAGGGCTGGCCCGGCGAAGTAGAATCCGGTTCGATGAGGTGTGCGACATCTCAAGTTCTGGCAGATGTCTGGTTGCCCTGTAGATGCCAATATTGCATCTTTGTCCCTGTATTTAAAAAACAGACATGATGCATTAAATACTGTTTCATGATAAACACTATATCAAGACTACGCACGTCAGTAACACCTCACACTGCTTTTTGGCGGTCCAAACCTGTCCCGGGTTATCGTAAAACTTTGATGTATCGTATCCTTGATCCCTTTTGGCTGCTGTTTCAAACAGACACCCAGCCCAACTGTAAATAAAAGATCGAAAATGGGAAGAATATTTGAAATAATAAAATGATGCTTAACAACAACTATGAAACTGCAATATGTCTTACTTCAGCTGAGAAATCACATCGGCACTACATGTAGACCACGTGGTTTCACCTTGCGTCCCCCTCGAGGGTGACATCACAAAGCCGTCTTTTGGGCAACCATTCCCCACGGAATCGTGATGCATGCCTAGGCTGAAAAGGAAGACAGAAGATTGTTTTAAGAACCCTGTTATAGATCAATGCAATGCTTGTGATGTCAACATACTTGTGTCCAATCTCGTGAGCCGCTACAAACACGGACGTGAAGCCCGACGAAGGATACGGTTTGCCGAAGACGTTCCTCGCGCCAAACTCGGCTATCACACACGCGTAATCACTGAGGCAAACGCCCCCAACAGTGGCCAGCCCCATCGTGCCTCCGCTGCGCCGTCCATTGTCGACGAAATAAAAGTCGAGCCCGGACAGGTACAGTCCCATATCCCATCGGCCCTGGTTGAGGGCGCTCTGGTACGCGCAGAACGAGTCGAGCAGCAGGTTGCGTTCGCCACCGTAGTGCGGCATCTCCGGTGGCTGGTTGCGCATGAGCTCGAGATACACTAGCGACACGTCCACTCCCTGGCCCAGCGAGGGATGATGGTAGAGGGCTTGAATTCCGTTGATGTACGCCAGCAGAAAATCGCGCAGTGCCGCATCGCTGTGGTCCAGGTAGGGAGCAAACGTGCTGTAGGCAGCTTCATCGAAAAACACCGCCAACTCCAGCACCGGCCTTCCGTACCGCGAGGGAGCGCTTCGATTGCGTGCATCCCTGGCGTCGAGCTCTTCCAGCTCGGTGGAGGAATAATTCTTCTGCCCCAGTGTGTCTCCGAGCAGGTGAATTTCGGAATGTGTCCGACGACGCACGAGCTCGTACGTAACGTCGGAAGACGATTGTACGTTGAGTTTTTTTACCAAATGAGGCCGACGGAAGACTGAGATCGGTTGCAAATCCAGCACACCGGGATCCAGTGGCATTATTTCTAGTGGTCCCGAGTTGTGCAAGATTATACCACTCTGAAATGATTGGTTGTGTATTTAGGGTTAAATGAATTCCTATGATCGCATCCCAAAGTCATGACAATTTCAAACATTGAAAGCAGAATCATGTTAGAACTTCAAGTAGTGTTAGTATTATAAGAAATGCGTGGTAATTTTGAACATTTTATGTTGAAAGCGAATCGTTCTGCAGTAGTTTATAACCAAATCACATTTACACATGGTACATTGACTCTGAACGGTCGCAATCGTGCAAACTGCGTGAAGAAAGAGCACTGTACTGTACAGAGCACGTGATTGTCTCAGTGTGTTCTTGACCCGCCATATCTGTGTGCATTATTACATACGCATGACTTCAATAGGTGCAGAAGACAGGTAATGACCACCATCTTAAAGCACCCTACGATGTAAATGTAGGCTTTGATAAGCGGAATTGTAGTTTTTGATAAGGTATGTTTACATTTTATCTAAAGTAAACTTGATCAACAAAAATATTTCATTCTATTGTCGATGAACAAATGTAAAAAAAAAACGTTTGCATTGCCCTCTTTCATGTTTCACGCATGGTAAACGGATTTTTCGTGATGTTTGAGCCTCAGAACGCCTCCGCAATTATTCTAGCAATCAGCTTGATTATTAATGTCACAGCTTAAACTTTAAAGAGGCCTCTTTCTCTTACGCGCAGATACGCCAGATGCACGATGCTTCAGGGGCAATGAATTTTGCTCGTCGATATAAGAAACACTTTTTTATCGGACATAATATTTGAGACTTAAACCATTGCTCATCATTGTCCAGTTGAGTGGTTGAAAGGTTGTCACGTGCAATATTTTATCAGCAATTTTACTAATCCTGTTGCTTTAATAATTTCGCCAACGGTATTACAAAGTAGCAAAGACAACTCAAATTAGGCAAATCATCAAATCAATCAAATCAAATGGGATTTCTCATTTCAATTAACACCACCTTTTAGCACTTCATTTCGCGAAAGTGTTCATTCAACAGTCCATACTTCGTGATAAACACAAATGCACACCCCAACGCACATAGTGTTGGTACTCCCAGGCATTGACTCCAAAACATTCTGTACGTACAAATTTGTCGTCACCGTTGCTCGAAAGAGCCGCCGTGGTGTTGCCATCATTATGCACATAGTGCGCCACCAAGTCACCGGCACGTCCATCGGCGTCGAACCGCTTCGTGACACGTTCCTGCGCCGTCGTAAGCACCGTCACTGGCGTGTTGGTTAGCACGCGGTTTGGTTTGAGCCGGAGCACGATCGGTTCATCACGGAAGGAGAAACTCAGGTTGAGGTCTTGCACGTCACCATCGCCGTCGTGCGGGTGGCGCACGTCCACATCCACCAGCTCGAAGTACGGCCAACCACTTTCGCTCTCGCCGCCAAAATACTGCATCCGTTCCGCGGGCCCCAATCGTTCGGCGAACAGCTGTTCCGGTTGTTTCCGCGGTTCGGCCGATTTACCGACGATCGTGCCGGCGGTCAGGGCAAGCAGGAACGCTCCGATCGTGACGCGCGCGCGCACCATTTTTCGCGCAACTTTCGAGCACTTTTCGAGCACACAAAAACCAACCGAACACTGTGCGTGCACTCCTGCGAACCGTCTGCTAGCGGCACCTGGATGAGACTGCCGGAGAAATTCTGCCCGACCGGTGGTTTTAAATGGCCTTTGGGGAAGTTTGAAATTCTGCACGCGAGTGACGCAATTTGAGCAACCACCCGCCGCACATGCAGACGGGACGGAATGGTAAATGAGATCAGTGGCACAGCTGCGCATCGGAATCGGACAGGAATTAAACGGTGGCAAATACGGTGGAAGTGTACAGGACAGCAAATAAAAGAAACATTCAAGATACGCTGCAAAGGCAGCACAACAAGCCAAATAACACCACCCAGAAAGAAAGAGATAGAGCGTGCATTTACGATTGCTTGGAATGGCTACGACGAATGGTATTTCAGAGGTTCCATTTGCAAAATGCGGGTACCCGCGGGGGTGTTGGTTTTTTTTGGCAGACCGGCGAAGTTCTGGTGCCGTTAATGCAGCCTCTGTGTATCGTAATTGCATCCTATTTGCATGCCGCGCCGGATGACGGTGTGGTCGCGTGTCAAGTGCAGTATGTTGCTGTCACATATCGCGGGAGGGCTCTTCCCGTGGCCACGCTCCTTGACCTGGCAATTTTCTAATTAGTAGCTGATAGCGGAAAACCCGAGTGGCTCGTCGCAGCGCTCAGTACTTTTCATTTCGACTGTGAAAACCTGCATGTTGCGAATAAAAGAGACATTTCTAATTCCATGGCCGCTTGTTACTTTTATTTCGTTTGCTATCGTTTCGTAAATGTTCACATTAAATGATAACGAGCTTAGAAGACATTTGCTGCATAATGCTTTGTAACCTGTTCACGAAACTAGTTACAAATAAAATTGGAACTTTCTTTTTCATCCCTACTGATTTCGAATCCGTATAACATCAATCCATTATCGCAGGCTTACATTTTCTCGTTTTTCAAACAGATTCTATCCACTATTTCAATTCATCCTTTAATTTATTTAATCATGAATTTGTTATCATGATGTTTACCTTGAAAAGTAATTGAACCTCCCCATCTTTATTTTTGGTTAGCTGTATTATTATTACTACTCAAAACGAATTTATAATATTGGTTTTAATTTTATGAGCTTTTTTTTTATTAATCTTTTTTGGCGAGAATCACATGTTGTGAATCGTTTCGTTAATCGTTCAAAATGAGTTTCATTTTGTATTGTAAATGAATGAATCATCTCCACAAATAAGAATGTATTTCATCATTCATTTCATAATGTTACGAATGTTTTTTTTATGTCTGTCTTTTAAGTCTGTGGAAAAGTTGGATGACATTACTCACAGAATAAAATTGTAAAAATATAACAGGGATGTTTTGCTTTTTATAAGCTTTCAGCTGCGTTACATTCGTAACGAAACGACCGTGATCGTGAAAAATGAAATCGAAAGATCAACGAACGAAACGCCATACTTCCTTCGAGCCATCATTACAAAGACCTGCTGTCCGTTAGAAGTCCTGCCTTGGTTTTGTTACGCAAAGATAGCCATCTAGAAGGATTTCATCTTCATTAGTCGCGTTAATCGATTCGCTCGTTCTTGCACTCTTTCTTTGTCCACTCGAGTAGTGGAGAATGCGGGGTTCAAAACAGTGGCCCAACTGACTTCGCCCTCCGCAAACTGATGACTTGCGATGATGAGCTGCGATGCGAAATGGAAAGTGTTTGGAAAACGGCGGAACACGAGTAAGCCACCATTTGGAAGAAGATGAAAAAAAGAATGGATCCGATCTCGATCTCGCTGCATTCCTCAAACATTGTCCACATTGTCTGTGGGAGCGTCCCTTTTGCATGGTCCGTTAGCTGGTCGAGCTTTGCCTTCTTTTTGCATGCGAACTGGCAGTGCCCCTTTGTTTGCGCGGCCTCCACGGGGAAAGAGTTGCTCAGCTCGAGAGAAATATAATCGCACTGCAGCGAAGACATCCGCGAGACGACACAAATGAGCCAGCGCTCTTCCAACGAGATCACGTTTCAACGCACCAAGTTCCTTGCCGCGATTATGCCGAGACGGGTTCTGCTGCCTACACACACGCACTGCGTGTGTTACTGCATCCGGTAGCGCTGCAGCGCGGCGAGAGTTCGTGACAGTCGATCGCGACGAGCATAAAACTTCTCGCCTCTTCTCCTTCGCCCCTTCTTCCGCCTCCAGTGGTGTATTTTGAAACAAAACTATGCTGTTCCCTATAGTGCTCCTTCCTTCCTACACGCAAGAGGTCGCCCCACACTCCAGGAGGATTCCCTCTACGTTCTCTTAGCCATCAACGTCTCGCGGTACGACAGAGGTTATAAATAAATGTGTGACAAATGTATGTTTATGGTTAATTGAAGCATAGCATTTCGTGGTTCGTGTGGATGGAAGTCGCGAAGAGGATCCACACCGTAAAAGACACAAGACAGCAGCGGAAGCCTCGCGCTTCCCACAGGCGCCTTCTTCTTGCTGTGAAGCGACGAAGATCAGCAGGCCCGGCGTCCCGGCGTCGATGTCCGCGCGATTGCTCTTTACGACTCTCCGAGAATGATTCTTGTACTGGCGGTGCGATCGCGAGATAGTCGCGCCTGTGTATGGTAAACAGTTGCTGCGGTACGCCACGCTCAGTCAGTTTCAATTCCAATGCGTCCTCGTGCGGACTGCCGTCAAAGTCTTCGCGGGATCGGATTACACGCGCCGCGAGTAGTATAAGTTCTAATCGCCCTTCGCGAGTGATTTGGTACGGTGCGGTAAGGTTTATTACGGTGGACGCAGGATGGAGTATGATTACACTTCGATCGAGGACTATCTGAGCAATGAAGTTTACGTCACGGAAACGAGTGAGTTCGATGATCGTCTGCGAGTTGCGCCAGCACTTCCGGAAGCCACCCGGGCAGATCCGCTGGAACAGTTGATATTCTTCTACACCTACAATGTGGTCATTGTGGCGGTTGGTATTATCCTGAATCTGGTGCTTATACGAGGAATCAGCTGTGCCAAATCTACTGGTGAGCAACGATTGCACCCAGCGATGATCACTTCCTTCTTCCCCGTACTGATATTGGTGTTCTCTGCTTCCCAGGCGCCCTGCTGTTCGTGCTGCAGATAGCGATCGTCGATGTGCTGACGCTCTTGACCAGCGATTGGGAGCTGTACTATCATCTCACACGTACTTGGACGCTCCCGCCGGAACAGTGTATGCTGTACAGTGGCTTCGAATCGCTCACCAGCGTCGCGATCGCGTACTTAATCGTCGGGCTCAACTTCCACTCCATCGCGACGTACAACCTGGCGGTGGAGGTAGCGAAAGGCGGTGCCATCGCCGCCACCGAGCCCGAAAGTGTGGCCGACTCGTTCGCCGAGGAAAACAGTTATGAGGTGGCCACGGACGCGCTGGCACAGAAGCGATCCCTCACGATCGACTATCGGTACAAGAAGACGCGCATTTCGGTGCTCTTCCCCATACTGCTGGTGTGGTTTATCGCCGTTTCCGAGTCGCTGCCGTTGTTCCTGTTCTCCGACATCGTCTTGGAGGCGCCAACAATGGCGGCCGTTGCTGGCCGTGGTGGCGGAAATGGGACGCAGCACTGCACGGTGCTGGTGAACGCCGTCACCAATCATCGCCTCGTGAGCCTCATGGTCATCCTCATACGCATCGTCCTGCCGACCGTTGCACTGCTGATAACGACCGTGCAAATAGTGGTGAAGTTCTACCGCGGCAAGCGGTTCGCGCAGCCCGACGAAATCGACGAGAATGTGGCGTTCGCGCTGAAGCTGTCGATGTTCCTGTCGATCTCGTACGTCCTGTTTACGGCCCAGCGGCTGTACGGATCGCTGCTGCTGGAGATTCTGTCCGAGCCGAACGTGGTGCCAAAGTATCCGCAGTTCAGCTCCACGATCGGGCTGTCCCTGGCCGTGTTTCACTACTGTGCGTCCTTCATTCGTCCACTGGTCATCGTGGCGATGTGCAAGCAACGAAATAATCACGTCGATATTACCTTCCTCTGCCGGAAACGGTCAGCCAATGATGCGATATCATTAGAATAAGCGATAAAACAAACCAAAGTTAATTAAGTGTGTCTCTTTTTTTCAATAACTACGCTCTAGTCAATTCTGGCATGTTTCAATAAATCAAATTAAAGAAAAAACAAATTGGTTTTTATCACAAAGGACCACACCGCTACATTCCGAGCTGGACTGGCTTGAACTTCTTAACACTAGTAGTGTTCATGACGCCTTCTCAAAAGGCATCAAAAGTAGAAATACTTTGACCGATTCGTTGGGGTGGTCAAGGCTGGCTGCTATCCTTCGAAATGTGTCCCAACTGAGCCGTTGATCAAAGACGTGTTAATTGTTTGTATTGTTTATATGCGCAAACTAAAATAGTTAAAATTTCAGTTTTCTACAATATGTAAGAATACATTTTTAAGCAGCATTCACTGAAAATTTCAACTCGATGCGACGTCTTGAACAACAGTTAAACGAAATAAAAGTACATAAAAATTCAAACTCTTATGCGGGAGTGAACCGGGCAGACCAGGCGGGATTTTTGTATAACATCCCAACGGACACAAATCGAGGACCGCAAAGTCTTCGATAGCTCATCGATACACTCACCGTATTTCCTCCCTTTCACCTTTTTTCGGCGACTGCTGCTTGACAGGACGTCTGACAGCGCTGTAAGATGGATGTCAGTGCAAGGCATATATGTGCTAGTGCAGTTAAAGCGCGTATACACATTGAAACATTCTGTGAAACATTCGGCTGAAACGTTTTTTTGACATTCGACTTGAGGGGAAAGTATAACAGTAGAACAGTTTCGAGCCCGGTTTGACATGTTTTGGAACAGGATTATGTTTAATGAATTTCCACAAAACAAAATCTTAATTCGAAACATTTACATTTTTTTTGTTTATTTCATACGAAATTATACTTGATTTCGATGTCAATAATTATGAGTGCAATTAAAACAATTTTTTCTTAACGGAAACACAACTGATTCGGTTAAAATGATATATTTTGTGCCAAATAGTTTTTGGGTTTTGTTTTTCAGCTCTCCACATTGAAACAAAAATGAGGGGAAAAATTGATAAACCAGGCGTCAAATTAGATGTCAAAATTATGTTTCAGCCGAATGTTTCACAGAATGTTTCAATGTGTATACGCGCTTTTACCCGTCGCGCCATGTTCTTCCTCGACCCACGATTAGCTTTGATGATTGTCAGCAATTGATAAAAGACATTTGTGGAAAGTACTTCACGAGCAAATCAGATTAAAACCATCAAAAATGGAGGTAAGGTGTGGGAGAATATGGACAGGTAACTAGACAGCTTATAGCGCTGTCTCGCAGCCTGTCAATCAGCTGTCAGCGAAAATCGTATATAATGTGGAAATACGTTGAGAGTCTCGTTCAGCTACCGAACTGTGTCCCTTGGGTGGTTCGTCAGCAGAGATATATCGTTTTAGACCCTGGATCTATCGTTCCTTTTAACCTCAAAACGATAAAAGGTCAAAGCTCCGACCCAGAAATTCAGTGTGGACTCGGTTGATCCACCTTAACCATATTAACCGTGGATCAATTGACAGTTGTACGTTGGTGGAATGTTTTGTTGAAAGTGATCGGAATCAGCGCGGGTTTTGTTTCTATGTACAGACATTTAATGTAAGATAATCGTGCCAAAGTCAGTCAAACACAGTGTACTTGCTAACGGTTTGTGAATTCATCGATGTGTGCCGAAAGAAAGTGTTGAACGAGCCTTCTGTGAGTGCTGTGCGTGCAGTGTTTGTGTGTGCTTGGGGTTGTTGAACATCATTGCCCCTGTGTTTGCGATCGAAATCGCCAAAATTGCAAGATGAATGAGGCAATATTACGCGAGCTGGTTGCTGCCGACATTCCTCAGTCGATTGATTTTTGCGACTGGTTCCTGCAATACTTCAAGGTAGGTGCCCTTTTTTGTTGCTTAAAACAGAATGGAAGATATGCTTGCCAGAATGTGCTACATCGACGATTATCTCCATGTAAACAAACATTCGTGTTCAAAACAGTGCCGAGAGTTCAACCGAAATGACAGACATGACGTTCAGCACCGTGTACACATGGCATACACTGCTGCGTGAAAGTATACGTCATGTCTTTTTTCTATTCAAGAAAAATCGTTATTGCTTATTATAAATGAACTGGGAAATATGTTTGAAATATGTCAACCGTTTAATATTTTTCTATTATTTTCATTTTATAAATTTTACCATACACTGCTACAATTTTTCTGCTTCAGCATCTGTCAAACTTATATGTCACGTCAGCTTTCTGGCAATGCGCGAGATTCCAGAGAGACCAGTCATTTCATTGTGTCTTCCGCGATTTTTTCGGTAACATTGTCAATGGCATTAATATAGAAAATTATTTTGTCAATCAAATCTTTTAAATTTTATTTAAACGTTGTTTTTCGATGTGTTGTACACGTCTTACGTTGCGTAGCGTAGATGTTTCACGTTTACCAGCATACCCGCGTGCAGTAGTAAGCAATCCGTTGGCGACAAATAATACATGGTTGAGAGGAAAATAACTTTGAACAAACTTTTCTTCGCTCATGACACGATACAAAATAAACGTCCATCCGAATACTGCACTTCACCGGATGAGCACGTTCCACATGTCTGTAGATAATGTGATTTGTCTGCCCATGTGATATTATTAATTGCAAAACAAAGAAAAGTTTCTATCGACTGCCCGTTTTAAGTGGACTCGATGGGTTTAATGAGTCGCTCACATTCGCATTTCGCCAAGATGAGGACAATCGGCGGACTTGCGTTGTTTTGTGTTTGTTTTTTTCTTCTCTTTTTCTTCATTTTAACCGTCAGCCTGCGTGCGGCAGATGCTCAGGATACCTTCATTTTTTGTTGTTTTTTTTTTTCTTATGTTTGGTAGCCTTTCTCGTTTGCATTTGCCATACTGGAACGGTGGATTGCATCGGAAAGAGAAATGATTACCATCGCGAACGGCACGTCGCTCTCCATTCTCTGCGGTCGTGCGTTTGTGCGCTTTTGCTTTTATTATTATGCACCCGCAGTCTCCTTCGCACCTCCGCCCAACTCTGGTGCGCACCCCTCCCGTTATGTCTGGCAAGAATGCAAGGACGCATGTGCAGTGGCGCGCACGGCCGGCGTTTTGTCTGCTCACTGTTGCTGCTGCTCGATACAGTTTTTGCACCACCTCGCCTACTCCACCCCCCCCCCCCCCCCCCTTTCATCTCCTCTTTCTTCTCAACCTCCCGACCGAACAAAGCCAGACCCCAGGGCGAAACCGAACGCGCCGAGCCGAGCACTAACACCAGCAAGCAGAGCAAGCATGCAGCAGAAAGTGCAGTCTGAGCAGCGCTCCCGGAGCCGGCCGGAGTCTTCCCGAGCCCAGACTGCATTTCCGCACCATCATCGCGCCGTCACCGCCACCGAACCCACGCGGAAAAAGGGAAGGACAGCAACGACGCAACGGGCGACGACAACAACAGCGACGAAAAACGCTTAGCTGGGACTCGAGTCCGGAACGACGATGATGGCACAAAGCGCGAAGGCCGATCTAACCGGCAGGCGTCTGTGGGATTGGGCCTTTTTTTTGCTTTCCTTTTCTTGCTTGGTTTTGCACTGCAGTGCAGAAAATGGTAAAGTGGGACCCACGGCGACGATGACAACAATGTCAACAGCAGACAGGGGAAAAAAATCAAATGGTTTATCGATAGTGAAAAACACAAAACAAACTCGCCAAGACCTTTCCATTGATGGCATTTATATCGCCATTTAATGGTTTAATGTGATGAAGGTATCCGGGGGTTTTTTTTTGGTTTTCGACGAAGACCTGCCCGCTTGAAGACATTTAATTCCATTCCGAAAGCACCTATTTTATGCCTTCGATGTCTGGGGGGGATTGGAGAAGAATATTCGCACACACCGGAACTCGAAATCCTTCCCTAAATTGCAAAAAATTGCTCTGGCCAGACAAACACACATAAAAAAGCGTCTAACGATCGCGCATCCGGCGTCCGGGAACTATGCAGAACGAACTCTTCGCGAGCGGCCCATACTGGATTGTGCCGAGAGCGAGCGAGAGGGAGAAAGAGAGACCCGGAACGGGCGCGCGCGTGTGTGAGTGCGTCTAGGGTGGCCGGTCCGGGCGACGTGACGTGCTGCACATGCACTTTTTGTGGCGTCATCCGCCCGCCGGAACACTCGACGACAGCTCTGGCTCAAGGCCGCCGCCACACCGTTGGATACTCGGAAGTGATCGCACGGACGACGGGGCTATAGGTTAGGTACAGGCAGCGTCAAGTCCAACCGACCGTCTCTAACGGGACGGGTTGTCCTTCCACGGGCGACAAAGTATCTAGGTAAATGGAAGTTTAATTTATCTGTTATTCTAGAGAAGAAAAGAAGCAGAAGAAAAAACCACCCCCCCGACCAGAGGAAGAAGGGACTAACTCACCACGGAAATTCCGCTGACGATGTGAACCACGGGCCCCGGTTTCTTCGTATTGGTTCGGTGCCGGTTGGTGCCGTGAACGAAGGTACGATATCCAACGTTCGGCCCCAAGCCACAACCCAAAAACCTTGGGCACGCCCGGGATGCGCTTCCGTCTCTGGCTCCGTGCTGGCTTTCTCTCTTCCGTCAGCCGTGACCACATCCTCCTCCTCCTCCTCCTCCTCCTCCTCCTCCTCCTCCTCGTCCTCCTCGTCCTCCTCCTCCTTCTCCTGTTCATTATTTCTCGCTCTCTCTCTCTACCTCTCTTACTCCGTCTCGATTCGATTCGAGCCATCCAATTTCCCCCTTTTCTCACCTTCCCATTTGCTGCTGGCCTTTTTCCGGCTGGCGGAGAAAAGTTCTGTGAGTCACGAGACGGGCAGCGCACTTGTGCACTATAGTAGTGTCGCCGTCTGCCGCCTGGGGGAGCCACCGTGCTGCTGGACAACTGACACATCCCGGGCGCAGGCACCGGAAGTGATTTATTGATCATCAGCGCACTGTTTGTTTCTGTCCCTGCCATCGTCTCCCTCCCTCGCCGCAAGACGAACACACGAGAAGATAGGCAAATTGCGTTACATTCCCACACACACACATACGCGCAGTCAGGCAGACACTCGGTGGATGGAATTATGTATGCAAAAATGCAAAACAATCCATGCGGTCGTCTCCTCTGGTAGAGCTGGGGGGGTTTTTTTTCCCCGCTGGCCATCGCCGGGACTTGCAATACGACGGGGGTGTTGTGTCTTCCGTGAAGGTGATTTCGATTGGCCACGGTCGGTTGCGCAAAGTGTAGGTGCTAGCCGGGTAACGCAGCCAACGCACAGCGGATGTGCCCCCGGGAAGAAATGGGAACCCCGGGCGACGCGCGCCGGAAAATTAACAGTGTGTGGCTCAGTGAGGCCAGGCCCGCCATAAAGCGATCGCTTTCCATAAACCCAGCCCCGGCAAGGGAAAAGTCCTTGAAATAAATTAACGTTTTGCCAATTTGCCTCGCCGAGAAGCAACTGGCGTGATGCAAGCAGAGAGATGCGACAGTCGTCGTCGTCGTCCACTTTCCGACGACGCTGGTTTATAATATTGATTAATGCTTTAGGGTCCCCCGGCAGGGTCGGGCCGAGGTGGGCCAACAGGGTTCGGCGACTTCTTCGGGGCTCACGTACGCGTCGGTTATGTTTCGACTTGCCGGGTTTAAAATAATTTAAACAAAACCGAACAACACCCCGCGCTCGACGATCGTAAAATGCTTGTATGCTTCGATGGATGGATGAGCTCGGCGCTTTAATGGTTCCTTCTTTCTTCTGCTGCTCACTTTTGAAGCATTTGCTGATGGCCTGGTATGGTATGTTTTATGTGCACCTTTTTGTTCTTTGTCCCTCTGTAACCTTGCAACCTCACCGACCGACACGACGGTGGGTTTATATCTCAAGGCAAGGTTTATTGGAGTAGTGACAATGGTTACAGTTTCGCTGAACACACGCCTCATGCTCGACATGGTCTGACCCTGTTCCTGGGGCGATATCTGTTATAATTATTGTATGAAATAAAAATCGGTCTGTGCATCTATAAACAGCAAATACAAATATGCGACCTTTTTTAAACCCAATTAAGCATTCCAAAATTCCCTTCGAGCCTTGCAAAACCAATTTCGAATGCTACGCTCTTCGGCAAAGACGTTTACAACTGCTAACGCACACGTGCAGGACTGAATGGGTTTACGAAGTTGGAATTGATTTTAGAAAGTTATAATTACTTATTAGGGCGCATTCAGTCCTGACTGAATTGGCGAAAGAAACGTCGGTGTCCTGTTCTCCATGGTCTTAACTGGTACTTTGTTTTGAAGACGGGAAACGAATGTCGTGAAGTTCCACAATGACAGGGGTCGGCAACTTGTCGATACAATTTGTAAAATACAATTACTCGTTTTTTGGGTACCGCCATGGATTTGTATCAAAATGATTCGTGCCTTTTTACATGAAAACTAAATGTTGTGTTATTATTTTAACAGCAGAACATTTGCACTGCTTTGAACCTACAACACTGGGTCTATGCCTACGAGCGTAGGGTTGACGTAGGAAGAAAAGGTATCAAATAAGTAATACTGTTGGCATGTTTTTTTGTCAACATTGCTATTCCACAACTGCATTGAAAACCATATCACAAAAATACTTTAGCCCGTTTAGATGATTGCAACTTAATCTTGCTTAATATTATCTTACTAAACCAAACACTTGCGTTAGCACTACTTCCGTTTCGCTTAACGAACCCACCCAGATAATCATTTCACACGTCCGCTAACTTTGGTATTCATAAAGCTGTGCATGAAGTTATCAACGCAAGGTAGATCCAGCGGCACAAGTCTCTACTAAATCATAGAACTCGATGTTCTTCTCTTTGGAATTTTTATAGCGCTACCCTTCATGACAGATGTGACTCGTTTGTCGACCGCTGACTTGCTCCTCTCCAACATTTTGTTCACAATAACAGCTTCCTCCGAGAAGGTCCATGTAAGCAATAAACAAACTAAAGCGGATGTTGATGAACAGAGTTTCCCGGATGCACTTTTCGCATGAATTCTATTTAAATCAATGTACGAAACATCACCGTGTAAATTGTAATTCTTCTACATGTGCTTTGATGTTTAAGATGTTGTTTGAAAAAAGTATGTTTTTAAATATTTAGAATATATTCTCGCTTCAAGGATCGTGTTCCTGCTTTCTGGGTTATGTCCAAATAGTAAACGTGTCGAAATGTTGCTACACTCCGCGGTATATTTGGATAAATGGTTCAGATTTCCCGGGCACGTGCATTGCAAAATCACTGCACAGTGGAAAACAAATAACATTAAACGCGGTTGCTTGGTTTTCCCAATCCCGTCCTGTCCGGACTGACGCTCCTTGCGCACCGCGCTGGAATAATAAGTTCTACGGACTTTCACGGAAATAAATAGTACCTAGTAACGCTCGTGTACCCCTCACAAGCTGCACCACTACCAACCCCCCCCCCCCCCCCTCCTTCTGCTTTTCTCTAGCAAGTGCTGCTATTTATGATTGAAACTTGAACGAAAGATGGCATCGGCTTGCTTCGCCGCTGGAGGAGGGAGATCCACCTCGGTACGGCATGGCATCGCCGAGTCATAACTTTTGCTGCTAAATATGTCCTGCAGTAATTAACAACTGTTGACGATACAGCTCTGCCGCAGTTGGAAAAGTCCGCCCCGTTGTCGGGTCTCCACCAGCTCCAGCACAGTCTCCCCGCTGCGTCGGAGCTGCGCTGTTGTGCTAAACCAGGACCCTCGTTTGCGAACTTGCGGTGCGGCGACACTTGGTGCGAGCGGGATGCAAGATGGCGCCCTCGTTGGCAAATGCCTCTCTTTCGCGCACCCCAGCGTCGGCTAGATCGGGCACGCGCGTCAGTTTTCCACCCTCCCCAGATCGAAATTGCCATCACACTTTTGCCCGGCGAAAACCAAGACCGTCGCGCCGACCGAGCGGTAAAGGGGAGAGGGGAAGGCGAAGGTTGTTCACCTTATTCCGCAGCTTTTCCCTCACCCTCCCTCTCTCGTTTCGGACGGCTGACAATCCAGTTGTTCCCGGACGGTTCTAGGCCGCCGGAGACGAACAGTTCACCCCAAAAATGTTTTCCTCTGCCTCTGCCGGCCAGGATTTGCGAGAAGGACATTGCGGCGTCCCCTTTACGAATGCGCGCCCCTCGGTAATGGCTGCCGGCAACCAGCCCTTCGCCAAGCGTTCGCCGGGCATTAGGAGAGGGTGTTTTTCCGCTTCCAAAAGCCACCCCTCGTGCCGCCGGGACCATAGGGTGGAGGACGGCGAAACCACGACACCGATACCGAAAGCAGCACCCTTTGCACCGCCATGCCACCAGAAAGAAGGATGGATTTTACATAAGTGTGTATGTACACCCGTATCGCTGTAAACTTCCTCGAGCTCCCTCGACTTTTCTGCTTCGCCTGTTCGTCATTTCCGGTCCGGCACCCCAAAAAACGGGAGACAAAGGCCGTAGAAAGGAAGGGAGCCACGGCCGACGACGACTGAGGGGATCAGAATTTAATATAGCAAGCTTGTACGCGCCCTCCAACATACTTCCAACCCTCAACACACCGCTTTCTCGGGGGGTGGAAGTTCCTCCTAATGGTTCGCTTCGCTTTACATTTCGTTCGGTCGCATTTTAACGTTTGCTCGCCCATGTTCATTCATCAAACATTTGTTGGAGTGAAGGGGAAGTTTAGCCGTACCGGGCCAAGGCTCGCCCAACATCGCCTCGGATACCACGGGAGCCCAATTTACGAGGGAGAGGTAAAGGAAGACTCATCGGAGATCCTAAAGGCGAGGAAGAATGAACGGGCCAGTGGGATATCCGGACCGGTAAAAGTCTTCGGGAGCCACCGGTTGGGTTTGAGTCCCTTCAAACATCCCCCCCTCCGCACCCCTCTCCACCATCCCACTTCACATTTGGAGCCTCACGCTTGCCCTGCTCGGAAACAGTGTTTATTGCTTTTGCTAACATCAGGATATGACTCATTGGGCGCACTTTCGTCTGCCGCCACCCCGACACGGATGGAAAATAAATTGGACGCACTCAGAGGGAAACCACCTCCGCACCTGCTCCGTGGCTCCTCGCTCCGTTTCGTACGACAAAAAGGTTGATATCGGGAAAGATCCTGTTGCTGTTGCTTCGGGGTTACCTTTTTTGTTTCTCATTCTGCCCAAGCGCTGGGTACATGTGGGGGGATGGTTGTGTGCGCATGCCGGTGTCAAAAGATTCATTCTTTCATATCCCGGGAGTCGGAGACGCTTCTCTAGCTCGTCCAAGACAGCGGCGTTAATATGTATCATCCAAAAAATGAAACATCGAATCCACGGATTAGCACGAGGGACGAAGATAGACGAGCGCTACTGAACCATTGAACGGCGCAAATGGGCTTCAATCTACAAGCCTACCACCTCCGGGGACGGAAACGTTCTAGACAGCCGGACAAATGGACCACATTATGATTACGGAACCCACGCGGGCGGAACAGCAGGGTGAGATTTTTATACGATTGTCTTCACACTCACACTTCACTCATAGCGTTTAAAATGCTTCGCCACGCTACAGGGGGCCAGGTCCGTCCGCGGCCGATTTGCTTGCAATGTATCAGAGTTTATCAGGACATCGTTAACTCCATTAGTGTTTATGTTGTTTTATTTGCAACGAGCAAGAATTATACAGAAATAGGCGCTTATTTAGTAAAACAATTTGTCAAAGTTAGTTTAATCAAAACATTTGGCCAAATTTTCCACATCTTTTTCCCACCTTTCTGGCAACACAGCGAAGAATCGACGGCATTTAATTGGCCTTTTTACGAATTTTCTTAACATTATGCAAGCATGTTCCAGCTAGATCGTGTTGCATCGATCTGAAAAAGTGATTGCAAAGTGAACTGATTCTATGTTCTTTGATTTCGCTGAGTTTGTTAGAACATCCCATTCAAGCTGCTAGTTTATCCTTCACAGCTCTGTGTGATTGAGCTCTGTCATGCAAGAGGACAACTCTCCATAATATGATCCTTTTTTTTAACTTGTTGTTAACTAGCTAGTACGAATATGCCTCCTGAATACCGAAGACTGGCACCTCGTTACCTGATGGGAGATCTGAGAAGTACCTTTTTGGCATGGTGATGCTGACCTTTGTAAGCAAGGAGAGAAACTAGATATGAGTATTCTGGAGAGGATTGCCTCCATGCCACCACTCGTAAATTTTTAAAAATAATATCAATCGATATATCCGTCCTTCTCAAGCCCATGTAAGGTTAGAGGTGAGACTCACCGTCATCATAATCGTCATAAGATGACACTGTTTACAACTAGTTTAAAATTAAAGTATTTTCAATTCACCGGTCAGCATCAAAAATCTGTTTTTTCCTTTTTATTTAAAATAGACACATATTATTAAGGAAAGGGGAACGATTTCTACTAGGTATTTGAATTTTAATGGCCTACACAATTTGAACATTTAATCAATTAACCGGATCAATTAATTGGAGTAAAATTTCTAAAATCACTTGGTGTAATGGCGAGATCGGCAATCGCAAATTATTCCTCGCAAAATAATTTCATAAAACATAAGGCTATTTTTTTATTTTAATATTTAAAAAATACCAAAAATATAAAGGAAAGGGCATGATTCAGGCAAAGGCTATGATCTCATTTCGTATCCTTCTGTTCAAAGCGTTTTTTTAAAACTTATTCAAAACAAATGACAGCTTGTCTCAGATTACCAGACCGTCCGTCTACAATTCAGAGGACATGAACGCCACTTCCACAAAATCTCTAAGACAAAGAAGAGTTCAGTTCGAGATAAAACATGATTGACGATGTCACTGTCATACAACGCTTTATGATGAACAGTATGTCTTGTTGCTCAGATTGCGATATTGATTGGGTTGCTGGTGAAGATCAACGATTTGGAAGAATGGGAAGTACGACATTTTCATTGCCACCGAAAAACCGATACAGAGCTGCTCGATGACACATGCATGAAGAGATACATCGCCGTCCCAAACGTATCCGATTTCGTATCGCTTCTTTATGCAGCGTTGACGACGATGATCGCCTAATCCTCGATCGCGAAAATGCAGTCAACTGTTGATTGGCGCACAGCCTCGAACCTCAAACGACGGCCGGCGGGGCCGAGGTCGAACAAGGCAATGGCCACTTTGGTGGTAAGGTCCAAAGGGGCTCCAACACATAAATGCGAACGACGATGGAGCAACCATCCGACACCACGGCCGAGGCTCATCACCATCTTCATCATCCTTCAGACGGGCGTGTGTTCCCTTTCCGCCCATCCCCATCCTCGGACCGGCGGTTGTACTCTAAGGCAAAGCCCCCTCCGTCTTCCGTCCGATGGCAAGCGATAGAGCGGGCAGAATGGCAGATCCGCTGCACAAAGCGAACGGAGCGCGCTACTGCTAATCAACGGAAGTGGCCCGTCAGTTGCTGCGCCTCTTCGCGGCCGCCAGACTTCGGCGGCCGGCGACGCCAAAACGACGACGCATTTCCAAGAACTGGCAAGATTAATGTGCACCGCCACACAATTTTCCGCCCCGTGGGACCGAACTGGCCCCGGCACTGCGGTGGGGCTTATACGGGGGAGCATCACGGAGGTGGTAGTCAGACCGAGCCCCGAGGGCTATGCGAAATATGTTTGAGGCGGTAGGGTGAGGTGAGAAACCCGCGAACCGCGAAAGCGATCGAGCGAGAGAGAGAGATACAGAGGGAACAGGAGGGAACCTTTGACGATCGACTCGTTCGCTCCATTCCGTTCGGCGTCGAAATCGCACATCAAATGTTCTTCTGGGAGCAGAGAAGAGAAGAACCCCCCCCCCCCCCCCCCCCCCTGGACTGTGGTGTGCGAAAACGGAGAGAAAAACACGCGAAAAAAGATGGTAGTAAAAGTTCACGACGGCAGACAACAGCAAACGAAGACGACGACGACGACGGGGACGGCTGCCGCATGCAAGTGCAATGTACCCATAGAGGACCGCGTGCCGCCAACGAACATCGTCTTGATCGTCGTCGGCGACGCCGTCGCTGGCCGTAGCTCTGATGATCGTCTGAGCCTCGGCCGATCTGCCGAACGTCCTCCCTGGCTCCGGTAGGATGAAACGTGAAACGACCCCATCATCGTTCGGGGGCGATCTTGGGGCGCACGGTGCATTCGACTGCATTTCCCGTCGAACCGTGCCTTTCCGACAGTGGGTGCCAGATTTCGCCTCCTGGAGGAAAATCCTGGAGGAGTCTTGAAAATAATATTGGTTTTTAACTTCACGAACTTTTTCTTATTTTTTGGAACTTAAGTACCATGCAGCAAATCACCTGATATAACGCCAGCAAAGTCCTCCATTTCAATTTATTCTGTGCAAAATTTAGCCATCTCAAATTTCAAGATACATCGAGCACTAACTATTTCACAAAGTCTAGAATAAAAACTACATGTTTTATTCATTCTATCTCATTAATTTTTTTCAACTTTCTTTATTGATTATTTATGTAACAGAATATTTGAGGAACTTATTTTATTTTGTTTAGAGATATTTGGTATTGCAGTTTACTGACAATTGAAGGAAAACAAAAGATTCATACGAGTGCGTTAAAAATAATTTGACGGAACCCCGTAGCAGTGATAATGTCATGAGAAATTTATCATGCTTTAATATCTTACATATTAGATAACAATTTATAGTTGGTGATTTTTACAACTATTCAACATTTAGATATGAGCAGTGAGATTGCGTATTGCTGCGTATAAAAATGTTGACTGGAGCTTCCAGGCGTTGATAATTGAAATCCTTAAAAATGTTTTCCTTAACGAACAAAAATGTAGGTATGAATAAAGTTATGGAAAATGGTTATCCACATTTTTGTCTGGGGGAACTATTTTTTATTTCGTATTTTCCAATCGATACTTTTATCCAACTATCCAATTCATTGCATTGATGGCATGTTCAAACGATTTTGGTATGCCAAACAATGCATACATTTTTTTAATAATGTTAAGAATTTCATATTTGCCTAGCGACAACGTTCGAAAACGCTACTGCACTGTAGCCACCATTCCATGCATTTCGTTCTAAACTCATTCTGCGCGCCCATGCCTCTTACCTTCCGTCCACTCACAAGGATCCTGCACTGAGTCCGAGTCCCGTGTCGAAACGTTTATGCCCGTACGATCTCTCGCCCTGGGTTCGAGAGACGACCCCCGAAGAGGCATCCGCCAGAGCGTATTCCGAATCCATTTTCGTTCGTTCATTCTGCCCGTGTCTTCTGGCGTCGAGAACTACGCATGCTCATCGAGCCTGCAGCCAGAACCGGTTTTCGAACCGTGCGGCCGGCCACCACGGCTCGGAATTCGCCGCCGCATCGTCTTCTTCCTCGCGTTTTGTCGCCAGTGCGAACGGGGTGGCATCCGGTGGTGGCAGAACTTTCCTTCCGAGCCAACAGCGAGAAGATGGAATGCGTGCCGAACATCGACGGAACAAGAGGAACGGGCGCGCGTAAAAGGATAACATCTCGGTGCCATGAATGGGGATCGTGGGAGTGCAATGGCACTGGCCGCTTTGGATCGTGTTCCCGCGATCCTTGGCCGCGATCGCGGGCTCGGAAAGCGAATCTGCGACTTCTAGAACTTAAAAGAACAAGAAAAAAAATCCAAAGACCACCAACCCCGAGGGAAGAAGGTCGTTATGGGCTCTCCACGATCGGCTCCAGTTTTGCTCGCTTTCGACCAGATTTGTCTCAGCTCCATCGTGCGAAATTGCGGGCTTTGAACCTGTGACTTCTGGACAGGCAATACAAGGCCTGACCGTCGGCCCCTGCCGTGCCTGACCTTCCAGGATCAACCGACGATTCAGTCTTCTATGTTCGCCAGAGCAAAAGTGCAAGACCGCTAACGACCGGCGTAATCTGGTTCTCCAGTCGAACCTCATCGTAAAATGATGAGATTTCCAGCAGCTAGTAGCAATCGATAAGTGATCTAATCGTCATATCGATCCATCCCGCGTGTTTTCCCTTGACATCGTTCAGCCTCTGCTATTCACATGCGACTTTCTTCCCAATTGATAACAGCCATCGTATCGTTTCGTTTGACACAGTCAGGGGTATCGATAGAACAGTTCACCAATTTTTTTTTTTTCGGAAGCCCGAGAAATGTACGCACGCACATGCCAGCTGATCGCAGAGGGACTCGACGGGCAAGGAAAGGCCCATGACGCCGGCCCGTTCGGTGGAATCTAAAATCGTTTAATTTCGACGGAACTGTGTCGTTTGTTGACACGCCGCGATAACAAGACAACGACGTGGTGACGTTCGATCGAGCGATAGAGAAATGAAGCAAACAAACCAAAAGACGTTGCCATATCTTCGCTACCTTTCCGCCGACGAACGCTGGTAGACGCGCGAGCACGCTGCCTTTGACTCACGCTTGGTTTGTCGTTCAAGGCTTTTAAGTTTGCGTCGTCTTTTCTCACGATAACGAGGCGAGCTAGGGGGGCTGCCGCAGAAATGCCAGTAACGATTCCATCTCGAATCGGGAGCGTGAAGTCATGATGTATTCTTGGAATGCAAACTTTCTGCGTGGTAGTCGACGGTGAAGAGCGGTTTTGCGGCACACATGGGATGCATTAAGGACCCGGACCGAGTCGTCGGTTAAACACACTTCTTCTGGTTCCAGTTAATCTATATTTAAAATAAATTTACTGATTTTTTTTATCTTGCCCAGGAATAAAAAGGAAAGTGCATACCATTATGTCTTGGTTAACAAGTTTGGTTGGTAGTTGAAGTTCCTCCTTTTATACGACAAGTGTTCTTATCAATTCTTATCAACTTTTTCATCCCTCCAAACGACTGTTCCCCAAGCAGATGAACCAATAGCAAACAACTGGACTTAATCGGCTTAAACAGAGGGTACACGCTACCTACGATAAGTAGATATAATCTTTGACCGGCTAGTTGATTTCTATCAATGACTATGATGATTTCTTCTGCGAAAAAAGTCTCACCAGACGAAGGATTTTTACATTCAGCTAAGAACTATTAAACGGATTATAGGTAATGGATTATGTTCTTTCATTACAATATTTCTTTCAGTCGATAATATTGTGTTGACAATTTGTCAAATAAATATACATATCGTGTTTATAGTCGCTGAATTTTTGAAAAAGTCTTTCACTTGTTTGAGAGTTATTAAGTGTTTTTGATAGTTTGTAAATCGAAAAATGAACACTATGTTTCAATTAATAATCGGATCGGATTATCGGGTAAGTAGAGGTGGAACGGTAGACCTCAATGTCAGATTAGATCATTGGTTTAGGAGGAATAATCAAATTTTCATAGAAAAAGGAAACTTCGATTCATTGCAACAATGCCACGAATGGCTCTATCCGCGATTTATACCGTAAATTATACTGTGGACATGCCCTGCAAAAGTATACTTATTAATCCTATTAAATTTTACTACAGAACACTTAACTTTGATATTTGCTAATTGGTTATTCATTTCCTATAACTTTTTCTTACACACACAAGACGCTAACTTTGTGGTTTCCTCTTTAAATTCAATGCCTTGAATCCATTCGATTCCTGTAACGAAACGTCCTACATAGCCACAGTTCCTCTGTCATCACTTATTAATTTCTTACCCCGCTCGCCTGTAAAAGGTCGTGAGAAGCCGTAGGCTGGTCAACGAGATCCTTTTCTTCATCCCCGTACGAGTGTGCTGGTAGAATTTTTCGGAGGCTGCTGACCTCTCATGCAACAGAATGTCCCGGGAAAGAAAGTTTCCTGCCGGGTCCCTTTTCTTGTGACTTCATTTTTGTTTTGTTTTGCTTTTTTCATCTATGTTTTCGCTACCCGTCACAGGATCGTCTAACCCGCTCGATGCGCCTGTCCTTTTGTTTTGCCTGCTCCTCGGTCATCATGCGTCCTCCTGGGGTGTAGAGCCTTCCGGGTACAGTTTTAAAAATTTAAATAATGAATTTTTATGTGCCCTCACAAACACACACACTTTTCGAAGTTCGAGAGCAGTTCGGGAAGCTTAGTGGTGGAAAGCTCTTGCCCTTTCCAACAAACTGGGGGCACGGGAAATATGATCCTTTTTTCCAGCCGACCTAACTGACAAGCCATCGGTTGAGGAAGGAAAAACGGCACGTCATCCGTGTTGCTGCTGAACTCCATATCGTCCTTCTATTGGTACTTTTTTGGCTGGGTAGCGCGTGAAACAGGGCAGGCATCCATCGGGCCTTGGCCTCTAGATCCTTGGCAAAATCAAGGGAAAAAACAAGAAAAGAACAGCACGAAGAAGCTCACCGAAAGCAAAACACCCCAGAAGGTGTACACTTCTCCATTTCGTTGTGTCGCCTTACCTGCGCCTGCAATTTACCGATTCTGGGTGGCCATAAATTTGCCGGCCCTAATTAGACCAATAAACCCACGGTGCTGACCCGAGAAATCTTAAGTCGCCGTACGATTGTTCATCTTTGCCGGCGGGCAGGTTTGGTGTTATTTTATATTATCATTATTTTTTGCTCCTTTAGTTCCGGATGAGCACAAACAAGGGACAGGCAGGCAGGCGGCCAGACAAACCGCGTCGCAGCAATTGGTTTGTGTGTTCGAAAGCAAGCAAGCTTTACGAGCCCGAGGGAACCGTTTGAAGGAGCAAAAAGCCACATGGCTGCCATGTTGTGCACGGGGCCTTGTAAAACTGTTTCGGCTTTAGTGGGGCGATAAACGAGATCCTCCCGCTGCCCGTTGTAAAACGGAAACAAATATGAATATGCATCCATCCCGGGGTATGTTTTATGTTCCCTTGCAATACACCACTGCTAAAAACCACTCTTGGCGCACATATCACCATGAGATGACGTCCCTCGGCTCGGTCCGCGTTCTTGGAAACGATTAAAACTCCTTAGTCCTGGTCGAATTTTTTTTTTAAATCGCAGTGATTGTAAAACCCTTGCGCGGCGATCGCGGCATCGGACGGATCGGGAAATGCAACCAGAGCGTCCCGATCGATGTCTGCACGCCTTGCAGATGGTGTGGTTTTTGTTGCGATTTGCTTCGTTCGCATTTCTCCGATGATGACGATGGACCGCGGTTTGCGCGGCGCATTTCGCAACAACATAAAGAAAAGGATGCGCCCGGGTCGATTCGTAAAACCTTGGAGTGTCTACGTCTGCAACTTGCGCTCGTTAAAAATGTTCGCCTCTTCTGCTGCATGCAGCAGCAGCATCTTCGAATCGGTCGGTCTGTTGTTGGTCATAGCAGTAAAATGTTCCAGATCTTCTACCGGACTTATGCCGAGGGTTGGCATGGGTAGGTTGAAAGGACGGCAGACTACTCGCCTCCTCTAAGAACCAATCCCCCCCCCCCCCCCCTCCCAAGGTTCAACTCTTTTCGTCTCGATCATTGCAGATCACAGGACGAACGACTCTCGGAACGTCGCTGGAAGATCGAAGGCAGATGGTTCCCATTTGGTTTGGTTCTGCTGCCGCCGTTTCGAAGAATAATGAACGAACCGCTGTACTAACGAGTGGCATAGTATCATTTAACATGTTTCCGTTTTGTTTTTTCTTCTCTCCCGAATGCCGTTTAGCTTTTTTTTTCTCCCGTTTTCCATCGTTTCTCAGACGAAGGCGCCGTGCACTTCGTGGAATTCATATTTGCACTGGCTGCTTTGGCGGACTGGCTCAAATGGTGGGAATAAAACAAAATAATCTGGAAGAAAATCCTTTAAATCACCCTAAACTTTCGGCTCTTTCCGGCGAAGCAAACCAAAAAGTCCCGGGCACATTGTGTTCGGTCCCGGTTCGGCTTAGGTTTCAAGTTGGTAAGGTTTTTTTTTCCTTTGTTTCGGAATAGTTGTTTTTTTTTTTCTTCGTTCTCCACTTCATTGAAAAGGATACGGCTTCATTTTGCCCGAACATTCCTGGCTGGTGGTGTTTCTTACCTTCCTTATTCCTCAAGCTTCTTTGTTTCGGACCCACCCAGAAAGGTTTCTTCGAGAACACAACGTGTCGGCCCGGTCCGAATGCGCCTCATTTAGAACGGTGTCGGTGCCGATTGATTGATATCTGCGTCCAAGGACAGGTCATGAGGGATTCCGGCTCGGGGCGTTTGATGGCCCACAACGATGTACCTGCATCGTTGGCAGGTTGCGGGACCGACTGAAGCAACGCAAGAAGAATTCCTCCGAAGGATCCTAATCTTTTCGCCAGCCCTCGTTCTGATCTTTCGATTCTCTCTCCGGGTTAAAACGAAATGCCATCCGTCCCCCTTTGGTTTCTGTACCTCGAAGGTGGCAAGTTTACAGGATCTTTGTCTGAGAAAGCTTTGATGGGATGGTTTGTAATGATCACTAACAGACCAATCAATCTCTAGCTTGAACATTACAATCTTTCAGTTTTATAATTCTCATCTCTTCTCTGGAAATCAATATCTCTTTTCAGTATGCCATACGTTCCATCAAACGCACACTCCAATTCGTCAATTTAAAGATCCCATTACGAAGCGTCATGAGTTTTGCTTGTGTAAACGAAAGATTATTAATTCCCTCCTGCGTTCCGGTCGTGCGGAGTGATAATTGGGAAATGGGGAACTGCTTTTGCCTGCACGCGCCGGAAATGCTTGCTTGCCACCGTTACAACGCCGAACGGCGGTTTTTGAGCCGCAATATCGTACCCTGCCAACGTCAAATGTCGCTTAGAGGAGGGAAATACAAGTTAAAGAGAGGAGGGCAATCTAAAAATAATACTTTAGCGGAACGGCAATGTCAGCCTCTGCGGCTCTCCCTAGATCCGCTGCGCAAGGATCGCAGGATGGTGTCCGAGTGTGTGTGTGTGTGTGTGTTTGAATGGAAATTCAGGGACATTAAATGTTCAGGGCGCCCCCGGTAACGGTACCACACAATTGCAGCGAGGCTTTTCATTCTGCGTCCTTCCATGCGTAGATGCACGCAACAAAACGCACTGAATCACAATGGTAGGGAAGGGTGCGTTGTGATTCATCAATGTCGCACGCTAGAAAGCGAGTATCGGGCAACAGCGATGGCAGGATGGGTGAGGGGAGCCTGGAACGTTACGGAATATGGCGACTTCAGCTTCCAGCGATGATAACCCTGTACCCGAAGACGATTGATAAGTTCCTATACGTTTAAGCTTAGGCCTACAATGGCTAAGACGAGTAGCTAGCCTGTTATTAAGTTGCTCAGGTAATACGATAGAAATATTAAAGACCTTTTGGATGAAATTTAAATGTAAAAACAAATATTTTGCCGAAACCTAACGGCTAGTACAAAGTGTGAAAAGCTTAGTTGAAAAAGTAAGGACATCCGATAATTTCACGAACTGGTGGCCTTTATATTCCAAACACTAATTTGATTTGTCTTTTCTTATTATCTAGGAGCTACTGCTGTGGCGGTGTGTTCCCTTACAGTTGGTACAGTCTATTTGGTAAAAGAATTTTGTCAAAACGTACTTGTTCAAAACTTGTAGAAAGCCTGTGTCTTTTTGTTTTGTCCACTGTTGTTAAATCCCTTTAACATGTTGACTGCCACGTTTTTTTTTTTTGGTGGCTATCTCACTCTTCCATTTTACTCCAAGTAGCGGCTACCATATCGTCTGTCACACTCCAGTTGCGTTCATCCCACTCACACTCGAAGCTCGCAGCTTTGAGTAAAAGAGAAAGAGCCAATAACTCTTCGAAAAAGCACGTCACAAACCAAATACGATATATAAGCTTCACAAAAGATAAATCTTTAACTGTCAAAGATCTTGCCCATAAGAGTTTCCATTTTTAAGTCATATCAGAAAAAATCATGTAAGGTGGCGTTGAAAAATGATAGCCATGGCAGCCAACGTTTCGCCAAAGACAAATTGCATTAGTCCCCTTCAGGACAGAAGTCCGGGATAGCCGAGGGCGTACGCCGTCGTGAACGTGACCCACAATGGGACTCTACGGTGGACGGTCTCTACGCCAAGAAGAAGAAGAAGTTGAGCTTTGATTAACAAAATTGAAGTTAGTAGCAACCATTATTGGAAAAAACATTTTCTTCCCTGCAGTCTTCATGTTTGTTTGCCACTTACCTTCGTGCGATTGGGACGCGATTTGATAGATTCCACGAACTTATCAATTTTGTTCCATGCAAACATTAAACCACGCACCCCTTTAGCAGGCGGTGACCGATCATTATGTTGCCTGCCTGCTCGAGGGCACCCCCCCCCCCCCCCCCACGAGCCCTTGCCCGAAGAAGAGCGCAAGAAGAACTAGCGCGAACGTTCGAGCGAGGATGGCGAGCTGGAAAGAAAAGCGACAACAGCCGCAACAACGAACGCGAAAGGCAGCAGTTGTCGTAGCATGAAGCGAATGCAAACGGCAGATGTGCACTTGAGTGTGCAGGACCAAACCTTCGAAAAAATAGAGGTCCGCCGGAGCCACCGGAGGTTGGAAGTGCTCTCGTTCTGGTCGTCCTGCGGCGCACCAACACATCAACGGCACATTACAGTGGTGTTGGGATGGCAACGCCGGCAAATAGCCGGCATCTCCTCGTCACTCCGAGTTCCGATTCGTTCGCTGCGGCTCGATCCCTATCTTTTTCTTTCTTTTGCAATCGCGCCGGGTACCAACACTCCCTTTCGAGGCCATGTGTGTCGTCGCCGGAGCAGGGCGGCTTGACGCGGACGCACATTTGCGTTTAGTGCCCATCAATCATATGCGCGTTTTAGCGTTCGCCTGGAGAACATGTGATAATCTAAGGCATCGTGCATCGGTGGTGACGTGTGCAAACGAGAGGACAAATGGAACGCAAACAAACCGATATTAAAAAGAAGACAAAAAAGAATAACAATCAATGGGGGAATAGAACCAACGAGAACAGAACAGAAAAAGAAATCCCATTTCGAAACCCGCAGCGCCTTTGCCGAGACGTTCTGAAGGATTTACGCTGGCCATCAATGCGCGCCATCGATTGGTGTCGATTTTATGGCCCATGGCTTGCCCCGTGAACTCAGGGCCAGGGCAGGCCGGGCTGCCATAATTACAGGATGTTGCTGGACGCTGGAGCAAATGTTATATGATCCTGTGTGAGGAATTTAAATTGAAATTTTTGACGACCGCCCATCGTCCGGCTTTGCAGGCATTCAAATATTAACATGGGTTGGTTGTCACTGGTAGGATTTATAACTTCCTTGCCATCCTTGGTTGTACTCCAAATGCATACTAAATGTCATATACTGGACTACTTTACAATGACACACGATTCCAAATTGTACCAGAAACATCTTTGGCTTTATTTCAACTACCCGTTAATCTCTTTGTTGTAGCTTCCATTTTTGCTGTTAAAAATAAATATATTTTTGTGTCAGTTTGCAGTTTTCTTTAAAAATCATTTTAGAACCAATAAATAAATGTTTATTGTCACTGAAAGTCGTGCAGTAAAAAATGAGTGCAATGTTTTGTCTTAGTGGTTCGTGATTACCTTCTAAGAATAAATCATAATTTTCTTATTAAGGGGAAATCAACGGATGTGAAAGCGGATGTGAATGTGATGCGGATGCTAAACAAATTAACGAAAGCTGCTAAGAACGCCAAATGTAAAACGAATAATTCACGTCAACAAACACTGGTGAATTTAAACGTGTTACGAATATCCGACATAAACATTACAAAGCAATGTGTTAAAAGATTATTTCAAACGCTAGCTGCCAGACGACGCTTGCGCCAGCATTTAAAATCGACTATATAACAAACTTTAATGTAGCTTGATAGAAAATTGTATTATTACCGTTGGGCTCAATAAACCATTTGGATTCCATCTTTTAGACAGATAAAACTTGTGGAGTTGGGAGTAATGTTGCGTTCAATGTTTTTTTATGGGCAAAAAAATGTATAATTTGATTTGAAATTGTATTCACCATCTCATCTTTGACCTAAAGGGCGAAGCGAGGAGGAGATGATTGAAAATTGTAATTTAATTTTATCATATTCCAGGTTTTATAGTTGCCTGACCTACGTAGGTATGGGTATTATTTTCCATCTTTAAAACAATCCTGTCCATATTTTTTCAGGAAGCAGATAATTTACAACTATTCTTTGATATTTATCATTCAGCGGTCCAGCGCTTTTGTGAAGGATCATGCCATGTTAACCACACCATGTTTTGGAGCATAGACATGCCGGTTTCGCCCTGAACATGGTGATAATGGATGCAGGCACACTTCATCGCCCGATATGCTTGCTCGGTACGCTGTAGGCACTTCGCATATTTTAGGCGAAATGGAATAATGAAACCATTTAAATTCTAACATATTGACGTCGAACGGCGCGTGTGGCTTAGCAACATGTTACAACATCGCTGCCTCAGCGCGACGGCAGATATAATACGCATTACATTCCGAAAAGTTCATTGTCTCCGGTTCGAGCAGTTTCGCTTATCCTTTATTCGTGTTGTTTCAGTGCCGTTGATGGTGTTTTTTGCCCGGTTCAAAGATTATTTTATTATACTCCAGTATGAAGATTTTCTTTTTTTGGTTTAACGTTTTTTCGTTCTTTGTTGTTTGTTTTTTTTTTCGTGTGTTTTCTTCATCCGGCGGACTTCGGCGGTCTTTGCACCCTCGTCGAGATGACTAACAGTCGCGGTTCTGTTGTGGACGGGTAGGTTGCTCTATTGATACAAAGCTTTGCGGTTCGCTACCAGATTTTTTGTTGTTGTTGTTTCGCTGCCCCTCTCTGAAGCTCAAGTCTTTCGTTCTGGCGCTGTTCGGCGCCCGGTTGTGACTGCTGGTGGGTTTCCTTTGACCGCCGGCACAACCAGTAGAGGCTACCATTTCGACTTCGACTGCAAGTGAAACGATCAGTTGTTAGAATAAACTGTTAGTGTTTCACAAGATGGATGTGTGTTAAAGCTTACATACTTGTAGTTCTCAACTTTTCTACATTACTTCGGATAATCAAGGGACTTTACTTCGAATCTGAAGCAACGAGGAGATGTCATCGCAATTCTCCATTTACCTAGTACATTCCGTGTGCTTTTCAATCCTTCAAAAATTTGCCAGACCCAGCCACGACAAGGCGTCGCAAGACCGGCGAACGATGATACGAAGCAGATACAGAAACACGAGGCTCTGGAATGGGTGACGGGGGGCGGGTGGGATAGGGGTTGGAGTTCGAGCAAACCGCGCCAATCTCGGACGAGTCGCGTCGTGAACGGCGTAAAATTGCGAATCGCTCCGCGGACGAGCGGAAGGCAAGAGTGTGTGTGTGTAGGTGTGTATGTGTGTGTGTGTACGTGAGGTGGAAGGGAAGATGTTCACACTGGCGCTGTGGGTGGGGATGCGCAAGAAGGAGCGGGAAGATCGATGAGCTTTCCCAGGGTCAAGAGTCGGCGAATGGCGAACGGCGCGGTTGGAATGTTTTCATTGAGTCAAAATTTAATTTCAAAACTCGCCCAGAGTACCCCGAGCCGTGTGACCGGTTGCTCCCTGGTTGAACATATTTCCGGCCGACTGTGCGAGGAGCAGCTCTTGTGGGCTGTTGTTTCGCGTGAAGAATGAGCCTCATCTGAAATCGTATTTCACGTGCATGGCATGATATGGTACATTATTCACTCTTATTTTCTCCATGCTTCTCCATGCTCCATGCGAGGCAAGAAGGGCACGGAACCACCTGACACGATGATATGTCCGTGGGGGGGATCAAATACCAAAATAGGAGGACACTTTTTGCATGTATGGAATGGGCTGATCGTGCATCTGCAAAAATAAATCTATTGCATTAGAATATTAATCATAAAACATGTTTTAATGGAAAAACGAAGCCCATTTAACTACAGCTATGGGCTGTCTCAATAACATTTGTTTTCCTTTTTTTCACCTGCTGAAGATTTAAAATAGAATACAAATGTAATCTAGATAAAACTGGAATTGAAAAAAATATTTGTGGAATAAGATTTGTTGTTTTTTTCACATCACATCCCAAAACTGCTTTCTGGCATTTTAGAAACACATTTTTTAAATCCCAATGTACAACAGATGTTCTTTTAAATGATTCAGAGGATTTTATGTTCTACGTTATAATCTTAAAGTTTTGTAATTAAACGAAAATGTATTTCTTTTAACAACATATTTTCTGTCTGTACTGGTTTATAAGGAATTGTTATGCTTTGGGTCTTACTTTTCTCAACATATTTGTAGCCTTTTCGCACAGATTACAGTAACATCCTTCATATTTATCTTATGCTGAAGTAAAAAGGGATTAGAATGCATTTCAATCTTACGTTAGGAACAAAGACTTCATAGTTTCTCCCATATTGCGAATATGCGCCACACAAACGCACTGCCATAGACCTTCTCTATTAGCCGGTAAACTCTTGGTGCCCGACAGCATGTGTGTGTGTTTGTAATGCTGTGGCGTTCGGCGTGTAGGTGTGCGTTTCTGCGAATTCTACCCTTCCCCCCCCCCCCCCCCCATCACTCGAGTCTGCCGATTCGCGATCCCTTTGCTTCCCCATTATGCGCTGGGCCGGCCGGTCTGTGAGATGCGGCTTTTGTTGTCTGCGGCGGAAGCCGCGCGTGCAGTAATCCAAAACGGCAAATTATATAAAAAAATATAGTGCTAAAATCGTAACAAAAAAAAAACCAACGAAAGCTGAAGAAGCCATCCCATCTCTGCACATCAAGCTGCAGACTCGTGAGAGGTGTGTGGTGTGGCGGTGCAAGGTGCGAAACGTGTCGGAAGCAGGGGGGGGGGGGGGGGGGGGGAGTTGAAGTTGATGTTGGAGCATCTCTAATGTTCAAACGATACGTGTTACCTTCGGTGCCGGTTGCGATGGAGCTCGAGAATTTATGGTTCGGTTGGCAATTGATCTCTTCTCATCGCCAGATAAAAGTGTTTTTCTTTGTTTCATCTGGTCCGCTGTCGGAGTCGCAGGTTTTTGTTCGTTTGATCCCATGCGTTGCACGTGTTGCTAATTCGAACCCCCCGAAAGTCATCGTCATCTTCTTGGACGTGCATCGAAGCAAGTGTGGAGCGTCATAGCGCGAGCATAAACTTCAGCTGCAGAAGCGAGAACATTTGCAAACGAGCAAAAAAAAAAAAACAACAACCACATCCGACGACCCGGTTCGACTCCAGCCGCCGGGTGTATGCGTTGCCTGTAGGGCGTGTCCGATAGTTCACCCGTCGGGAGGGAAAACCGCTGGCGCTGGCAGAAACTTTTGGCTTTGCTGCTGGCTGGCCTGGCGGTGACTCACTTGTGGCTGCAGTTGCCGATCTCTCCTAGACGACCGTAGGGTTGATGAGGATGAGGAAGAAGCTAGGGGGGGTGGGGGTTTCCGACTGCCGGTCCCGGAAACCGGAGACCATGCGGTCGCCATGCCAACACCAGCTGCGACAAAAACGCACACCCCAAAAACCTGTTCGACGCGGTGCGACACAAAGAACTCAAACCGCCCCGTCTGATGCTGCATCGACGGCGGAGGGGGTTGAGGGCGGCATCTGGTGAGCTGGCTGCGGATCGTTTTTGCTGGGTTGGGGTCCGCCGGGAAGCGAAATGAAGGAATCAGGACCTCAACCAGCCAACCAGACACGCCGACAGACAGACAGGGTTGGTTGTTGTTTTTAACAGGGTGGGAGCCGGGCCGACAGGAAGGGAACGGCACGGAATGGCCAGAATGTTATTCCAGACAGTGCAAATGCACAAGCGTGTGGTGGGGCCAGACAGCAGCGTATTTACATCCCGCCGATCGATCGATGGAAGAGTTATGCTGTCCAGAGTTTGCAGAAATTTGCACAAAATCGACAGACCAGACGACAGCAAAGGGCTGCATCTAAAAGGAATAGTCTTCGGATTTCAACCATTTTTCGCTTGCAATTGAGAAAATGTGCAAACAACAGTAGAAATTTACAGAAATAAAAATAATTATTAAGATTATTATTAGATTATTATAAGATTTTATCATTATTAAGATCAATATTAAACATTTAAAGATGGATTAAAATTAAATTCTCAAATGAATACGGTTTAGTTTAAAAAAATCATTCTTTTATTATTTCAACAATTTATTTATTTATTCATTTCATGATGAGTTATTGGGCATGCATGCCGAAATAACTGTTCTTATAGAATAAATTAGAATAGAATCAAGTTCTAAGTTCACAATAAGTTCGCAATTACGCAATTCACGAAGCACATACAAATTAAAACTTAATACGAAGAAAAGTACGCACCTCCCTAGTCGATAGATTAAACTTCAGCGTCACCGTTTATATTGTTGTATAGTTGATCAGTAAATCCGCGGACCGTTCTCCTAAAATCCGCTCTTAAAAAGTGTTACTTGTAAGATGCGCCAATGCGATGTGAGGAGAGGAGGATTTTTGTTAAGGGATACTTTTAATGAGCTTGTTAAAAATGGTGGCTCCTGAAGGGAGATTGATACAAAACACGATTTTAAATTTGTGAATTTAGGAAAGCCCTTGCGGCTGACCAAAAACTTTTAATCTTTATTCGTGTTTATCTTGTATCAAAAAGAGAGCGGTTTTGCCCTATCTCGCTCTATTTATACCCATGATCATAACCGGTTCGCATTATGTCGAGTAGCTCAGTCTAATGACACCTGGGACAATGACAAAAATGGGAGCCAATTTAATAGAACAATAAATGAATGTTTCGACGTCCGGGATAGCCGAGCGCGTACGTCGGCTCGAACATGACCCACGATGGCGTGGGTTCGAATCCAGGCCCCGGTACGAAGGATTGACTATTTACGTGCGTTAAATGGGAAGAGTCTCGTAAGCCCTAAAAATGGATTGGTAGGCATGATCAATATAGCCGTTACGCCAAGAAAGAAGAGAGAAGAAGAAATTGGTTATAATGATAAATCACGGAGGCCGTTAGAATATTCCAAACATATTGAAATTAATAATCTAAATGAGAAAATTGTGTGCTTAAATTCATTATCATTTTACTCTTCACTCTCAATGCAAACTGAAAATTAGTATTTTATGAATGGAGCTTAATTAATAAATGTTGGCAATATTAACAAATATGCTTGCATAGCGAGTTGACGAGTTTGAATTCGGAAGTTGACGCGTGATTAAAAGTTATACAAATGGTTAGTACTTTTACACATCTGTTTATCGCTGCATGTGATGGAAGCATCCGACAACGTTTAACAATATCGTTGAGTGGCGTGCGGCAAATTGTTCCGTGCCCATATGTTTTATCCCGCCCGGGACAAAATTACTCGTTTTACGATACGAACTCTTGTTCCTCCAGCACCAAACGACGGGATCGGTCCTACCTTTCTCCCTCGCACTCGGTGGTCCTTTCCCCCATCGGCACTAGCCGGAAAATAGAAGGCTGGAAATATGTGTGTGTGTTTCGCCCGTTCAAATTACGGTAGCTTGTGCGGCATACACAGAAATGTTGTGTCTGGAGTTTTCCATCCCGCCGCTCCCGATGATATCAATGCGCGCAGGGGTAACCGTTTTCCCCGGGACGAGCGAACCAAAAGGAAAGCAGGAAAACGACTGGAAAATGAGGAAAACGAAATCCAGCCGGGACCTTCAACCGGGGGCCTTCGGCTGGAGTGTGTGTGTTTGTGTGTTTTTGTTTGTGTCTTTACGTTTCACTCCTTGTTTTGGTTTTGTGCAACCGTTGTGTCCGTACCGGGCCCAGGAGCATCCACACACACAAATCCGCGTGCAAGCGCACACACAACCACACGGGGATGCAACTTATAGTTCCTTTGATTGTGCATGTGCTCTCCCTTTCGCTGGACCGACCGATCGGCGGTGTGTGGTCACACAGCAGCTCCGTTCAGATCCCCGAGCTGGAAAAAAGGGGTTCTGGGTGCTTCACGAAGAAGAATTTCATCGATGGGGTTCATTTTCTCTCTGCATCTGCGGGTGCATCTGCTGTTGTCCCGGTCTTTTGCCCGGTTGCTGCAAGCTTCAGCCACATACACACGCACACAATCACATGTGCACCCTCCGAAGGGCTGTCGCGATGCCGACGATGATTTAAACGGAGCAAAACGTGAAGGAGGAACACAGAGCAAGAAAACAAAACTCATCACGAATTTCGGTGGCGGGAGAGGGAAGCTAGAATGCGAACGCAGAGTTTCGAAAGAAAACATCGATTAAACAATTATTCAGTGTCCCGCTTTTCCGCAAGGCCCAATCTGAGTGTCGTTCGGAAAGGCGGAAAGAGCAACCGGATACTTTGGATGAAGGGGGAAGGAGGGGGGGAGGTGTGGGTCACGGGACGGACGGACCGATTGTTCTCCTGCACAAGGGTGTCGGGTAGTTGGGGGGGCTAGTGCGATGGGAAGGAATGTTGTCCGACTCCCGGGCAATGGTTCTACGGGACAGAGAGTAAAGAAGCCAAAGGAAATGGAATCCACAAGCCCAGAATCAACCCAGTACCACACCGTACAGCCCATCATCACACATGCACACACACACATCCACTGGAGAAACAAAAACACACAACAATTCACGAACACACGCATCTCGCACACCCTCGTCCAAACGATAGGAGTAGAAAGGACCGCGAGCAAGAATGAGGCGGACATGGTTTAGAGAGGAAAAGTAAAGAGAACGAGGATGAAAGAAAAAAAAAACGCAAGTAAGGCAAGGCCTGAAAACAAAAAAAAAAGAAAAGGAAGCAAGGAAAGCGAAGAACATGGAAGAAAAAAAAGTTAAGAAGCAGCCTAGAACAGGGAAAAGCGAAACGCAATGCAACTGAACCGATCATAAATACAACACGGTAACGAGAGAGCATCAAAACAGCGAACAGAACGAAAGCGGATAGGCAGGAACGCGGCAGAAGGAAGACGCGACGCACTGGTAAACAAAGGAACAACAACAAATGTGGGATGGGAGCAAAAGAAGCGGGAAGCAATTAGAAACGGGAAGGAAAAGCAAGAAAAAATGAGAAGCAAAAGGGAAATGGAAAAGAATGTTTTCGAAGGCGAAAGCAAGTAAAATGCGGCTGTGGAAAGGAAACCCGGTGAAGGCGGTGGCACGTAGAAGGGAAAAAGACGCATGAACGCGGACTGGAAGAAGCAGCCGGCACTCGAGATGGTTTGTTGTGCGCAACGCAATATAACGACGACGGCGACGGCGACGTGTGCGTGCTCAGGTGAGGTGACGCGAAAAAAGGTAAAATAAAATGGAAAAGCGCCTGTGGGAGAGGTAGAGGAGAGCTGTCGGTGCACAGCATTTCTTCGCCTTCACCGAACACTTCGCGATCTTTGGTGTTAGGAATCATTGAAAGGGCGTGCAGTGCCAGCTATGCTATTGCAACGCAGACGCATCCATGAACACTTTTGGCAACAGCTTAACGATCAAGAAACAGGTCAAGTGCTGATCGATAATCAATCAATTCATCAGGTCGGATTGCATAGATTTAGGGGCACCGAAGATCGCAACTGTGTGGAGCTAAAATCCTAATGGTGCTGCCAAAAGCAGTTACACAATAATTCATACAAATTGTCAAGCGTTGAGAAAAGGATGCAAAGTGCACACTTTTAGTTGAATGAGATCGTTGGATCACTTGTAGTCCGCAAATAAGTCTTTCGAAGAGTATCCTCCCGGAGGAAATTAGCATGAAAGCAACGCGAGATCGTAAAAGGGCAATGGACCTGCGCTAAGCCACGGCCTAATCTCCGATCCACCGGTGTGTGCAACGACCCGAGCAGGAGTTTTCCATCGGTCTCTGCACCTCAACTTTATTTTCTACCTTTCTGCCTCACTTGCGCGTAGTTGTGGCATTAGAGACGATCGTATACACATACGTCGCATGGTCGCCAACGGGTACAACAGGGCGTGGAGGAACCAGAGGGAAATAAACCATCGGTTTGTTTTTGTTTTGCCCTCGGTTGGGCTTGGCGTTTTCTTCCAGAGGGAGTTGTCTTTGTCATTTCGGTGCGTTTGTTGTTTCGCCGTGCGTTTCGCTTCGTTCCTTCTTCGCTCTAGGAGAATTTCCAAGAACTGGCGGTGAATCGGGTTCGGGTTGCGGGAGGATGCACTGCAGATGCCATTCTATTTTCTACCACCATTCACGACTTGGGGGGATTATGATTTGACAACAAATCGCTCTTAGCGGTCGTTTTACTGATTTTCTAATGTTTATGAACCTTCATGATTTACCCATCTCAGAGAATCCGTGCATTTGTCCTAATGCAGTGGACGTAGCAGGGTTTTGCTTGTATTGCTGAACCGATTGCTGGGTTAATTTCTGCACCATAATCACAATTTGAGATGAGTCTCTCCAGCTACAGTTCAAAACTAACATAAACTCCTGGACTATCAACATTACAAAGTTTCCTAATGTCCAAAAGAAATCACTCATCTCAAAATAAGGTTGTTATGTAGTAGATTATAGTAGAATAGGATTACATAATTACGTACTACATGGTTTTGGTTTTGCCAGGTAAAAAAAATTGTAAAATGTAATTAAAATAGTGTTTTTTTTCTTGATGAAGAAAACGCCTAATTCTACAAATTGGGCCCATTATTCACTCAAATTATGTATTTCTCTAGAATAAAACTGTTTCAGATATGGCGGAACCCCGAACGTAAGTTGTTGAATAACCAAGTTACTTTTTTCGTCACACTTATTGCTTTGCTATTTTCAATATATTTAAATCTAAAACTGGCGAGCAAAAGGAATACATTTACCGTCGAGTATTAAACTCGAGTAAGCGTGTTCCTTGCCTGGTAAATCACTTAAACTAAATTCACTAAAGTAATACTTATTAACAACAACACCAACAAGCCGGAGTAAATCGAAACAGACCTCTTCGCATCTTACAGGGTTTTTTTTAAACTTCTTCTCGTCTTTCACCTTTAAAACATATTTTAAAGGTGTTTTTTTAAATAATTATCTCGGTACGGCACGATTCTTCACTCTATTGGTAATTTTTTCTCAGGGCCGTGACGCGATAGGCGCTTTCTTTAAGACGTTGGGAAACTTTGTAATAGTTAGATGATTCGGATTCAAATATAATTTTTTAAGCTTCAAACACCATACAACTGTGTCATAATTTATGGGATTCTTCCTGAAAAAGTTTCTTATGGATGAAATTGTGTTTTTTTTAGTATACGGATGTGACTGATGCTCTCCGATTGGTTCATTTTTTTCAAATTTGCACATCGTTCGGAAAACCCGAAGAAAACCATACCATCAAGCAATGTTTCATCGCCTCGCTGCGAGTACACATTGAAGTTATAAATTAATCTGTACACATCTTTCTCGTCATCCGGTTCCTCAGTTTGAGTCACCCGTCTAAAAATATCCAACGGCACAACATTGATGTTTCCGAAGCGTTTTTTTGTTTTTTTTTGTGTGCCGTTAGTTTGAAGCCCCTCAGGAAAAGCCGGTCGCACTAACACACACACAAACATACACCGGGAAAGGACATTTAAATGGAGTTCTTAATACGGTTTTCCCGTCCGTTCTAGCAGCGGAAAGCCTACCCTGACGAAAGTGGCGCAAGAGGGTAGCTCGGGGCTCGTGACGCGAAAAAAGCGAGACACCAAACGCAGGACGAGCCTCGTTGCCCTCGATCTCGGGGGGTTGATTTCTTCTCACTTTTCTTTCCGTTAATTTCCTGTCTGGTGTATTATTTTTTTATCCCCTCTTTGCACTCTCTGTGTCGGCCGTTGTTTGTCCACCTAGCGATGGTTCAAGAGAGGGTATGCCGGGCACAGGAGTGTCAATGGGCAAGACTCAAACAACGAACAAATAAAAAGGAAGAAGAAAGGTCTGTGATCCTTTTTTTGTGTGTGCACCAAACCACCATTTTACCGTTGCGTAGCCGTTTCGGTCGTTGAATCGAATCCTTCATTCGGCTCTTTTTCCTTCCACTCGGAATCGTATCGTATCCTTTTTGCCATCGGATTCAAACTCTCTCACATACACTCACTCAAACAAACATACGATAGACGCCGCCATCCGGGACAGGAGGCTCGTTGAACGGGTTGCCTGCCCGTGGACTCATCGAGTCCCTGTTTGCACGGAGCAAGGACTGAAGTGTTGTATTGTTTTCCCTACGCCCTACGCCGATGTTTGCCGATGAAGGATGTTTTTGCCGAGTAGATAATTTCCAGTTTGTTTGCAAGTGTGCGACACCGATTGCGAGTCGGATGTTGACGAAGAACTTGTCACGATAGCGATTGAAATGGGTATTTTGCTCATGTTTTTAAATCTTTTTTGGGATGACATTATGGTCCCTTGCGAGACAGTTTATTTGGCATTCTTTTTCCTTGGGTTATTTTAACAACATATTTCTTTGTCTTTCATGAAATAACTTTTTGCTTCTGTGACTTTAAAAAAATATTTTATTTAATTCTCTTCTATTGGTCCTGTAGATAATGTCTCTCTAGTTCTGCTTCCTTCTGCCGTTTGTTATGATTCCAAACAAAAACAGAGTATGCCGCCCGTTTCGCCCTACTGCTGCTCCCCACGTTCTTCCGTCTTTGTGTGCGGTGATCGTGAAATTTGCAACCCCCTGTTCGGGTGGGTGAGAAGGGCGTAACATGACAAAAGAGGAAGAAGGTGGAGGAAGGTACAGTACAGGCGCAAAAGAACAATTCGCCCGACCGCGAGCTTGAACTCTGGCTCTCTCGCTCTTGCCGCCTCAATCGAGGCTTCTCTGTCAAGTTCTGCTACCCCCAAGGCGAATCCTCCCCACAACCACCCGCAATCCTCCCCCCCCCCTCCCACTCGTCCGTACGTCCATGAAACGGGCCCCGCGGCCGGTGCCAGGTCGGTTGACGGAAAGTTCACTGAACCCGAGCCCCGGCCGCCGAAGACACAGCAGAAGCAACAGAGCAGCCGAGACGAAGCACAGAGCCGAGCTATTCGAAAGGCGGGCAGCAACAGCAGCAGCATAACAACTCATCTCGGTCGGGGAAGGTTTTTCCTGCATCCACACGAGTCTCAGGAGGGGGAGGGGATGGCAAGGATGCTGCGAAGTGCGAGGTAGACGGGGGGGATTGCACGGACCGGACCGCGCTGTGCCGGTGAACGACGGCGACGTCGGGAACGTTTTTGCCGATGTGAATTGTTCTTTGTCTGGTGGACGCAACCAGCACACACACATACACACACACACAACCGCATGAAGATCGGAGGCGCACGTTCTCGGTTCTTGGTTCTCCGTTCTCGGTTCTCTCGCTTTCCAGTCGCAAAGGGGGATTTTTGTTCTTTTTTCCTTTTGCTCTGTTTCATCCCCCGTTCGAAAATGCCATTTGGCGCAGGGCACAGCGAGTTCACACGGCGGGGTGTGGGGCCGAGCATGTCCCGAAGCCTCACATTTTCCGCCCGGTTCATCCCGAGGACCGCGGGCAGGCATCGCAGCAGCCTTCTTCCCTTCCTGGAAATGGCCGCGTAAGTGATCCTGGCCATGGCGAACGTTTTGTCGCTACGCTCATTCTCTTGCCTTTTCTATCACTAGCTCTCCCTCTCTTTCTATCACCTACCACCACCCTCTTCCTGCGATGCCCTTGCAGCCCAAATTCATCCATATCGACAGAACAGTGGGGGACGCAGGCAACCCTAGCGAAAGGAAGCAACTCAGGCTCACGCAAACACACATGCTCACGTAGAGAGAAAGAGAGGGAGAAAGAGAGAGAAAAGAAATGCTATTGACGGATGCGGGGGAGAAGACTGAAAGCCCCCCACCCCCCTCCCGGCGAAAAATCGTGATTCGCACAAATGAGGGGGGATGACCAAATGCGAGGATTCGAATCGACTCGGATCAGTTCGAAGTCGGTGCTGAGGCGGCTGAGGTGGCGAAAGGGGGTGGAAATGTACCGGCTGGAATGTCACTTCCTTCGACTCGACCGAACCTCGCAGTATACATCGCAGGCCCTGGACCAACTGGAACCCCCCCCCATCCCCCACCCCACCGCCCCCCCCCCCCCAGGCCATCATCCTGGGGACTGGAGTTCGCCTTCTAATTGAATCCTAACTTCCGGAAATCGATGGTCTCAACTGGCACTGGCGGCGAAAGATGCTGACGTTCGTGTTGCTGGTGTTCGCCGCACCGCCCCGAGGTGTGGGAAAAATTATTCCATTTTCGATTCCAAATCGTATCCAAGCTCTCCCACTCATCCTTATGTCGATAGTTGTCACGTTGAAAACCCAAAACAGCTCCGTTACGCTCGCTAACGAGCGAGGCAGGGATCCTGCAGAGATTTCTCAGTGTCGTCCTTTCCCTGGAGGAAACGACGTTATCTGTTTTGTTGCCACAGGCGAAGCGGACAAACAGTACACGCAAGCAAAGCAGCTTATTTCTCCATTTGTCTTAATGAATTACTAGGAGTTCCTTTTTTTTCTCTCCTGATTCCTTCGCTGGCAGGCCCATGTGCCGCTGAATGTCCGGCCCGGTCGTAGATATGCTTAGCGAAAGCTTATGGTAATGCGTGGACGACGGCAGCATCAAATCATTGTGCCTGATGCCTGATGACGGCCAGATGGAGTCACATCATCGTCGAACATGGGCCATTACTGATACCACTTCCTCCAGAGCCGGAAGATACCGGTATCCTTGGGTCCAATTACTGATTACGGTCGGCGGCTTGCTGTTTACACCAAGGACAGCTGCCGCGAGCCAGTTTATTGAATGGTTTATCGAAATTTGAATATCGCACGCAGATGACTGGTAAACACTGGCGCTATTAGGTATGATTGATTTTTAATAACTCCCGGTCGAATGCTGCTGCTCCGATTGTGTGCGTCACGAAACGCGATTAAGGCCGGAAAATTATTCCTAACCAGCAAGCCGAGCGCTGAAGCTCTTCCGGAGGTTCTCCGAAGGTCAGTTCCTAAGACGCTCTAATTGCTAGGCACTCTCTCGGTTCTATGCCATCCCATATCGTAATGATGATTTCGATGAGTTAAAACTATCCGTTTTTACTTATTTACTTATTAATCAACGCCAGTTTCTGATGGACAATCATTTGCTCCATCTAGGGGAAACAAAAACCGGCCACAAGGAAAACTCCTGTTGCTGGGCCGAGTTTTTCTGTTACTCGGTTTTATTTTTATGTGTTTCGGGTGCGATGGCATGTCGCGCATAACAGATGTTTCCATGCTTTTTGGATGCTCCACCGGCTAGGCGGAAGGAGAACAGTTCGCTGGGCTGGGTCGATTCACTTTCAACCCGGCGTACATTTTGGTTTCGTTTCTTTTTTTTTCTATCCCTCTCTCTCTTCCTCTCTCTCTCTCCATCCATCCATCCCTCCCTACGGTTTGTTTACCAGATATGGTTGAATTTCGTTGGTCTGGAAAAAAATGGCTGCTGCTCCTAAGGGGCAAACCAACGCAGCGGTGCCGTGAACAGCAATGGGTTGTGCCCATGTGGGTGCCGTGAACAGCGCTCCGTGACTTGTGAAAGATGCTGTCTCATAACGCGACATCAGCAGCAGCAACAGCAGCTGGAATTATATCGACAGCTTCGCAGCAGCTTGCTATTGGCAAGATGGAAGCGATGGAAAAGGAACGAAGCGTTTTTAATGATACTATTCCGATCCGGCCATTCGCCGCCACACCGATCGCATCACACTCGCACGCGTGCTCTCTCTATCTCTCGGGACGCACGGCACACGCGCTGCCCAATAATACTAACAACACGTGCCCAAGATGATGGGATGGACAGATGCTGCGCTCAAGGATACAGGACCAAGTCGGGTCTGCCTACAGCAACCCGCCGGCTGCCATTTGTTCGATGAACCTGACGACTGGGAGCGCGCGCATGGCGCGGTATATGGTTGGAAATTGGCAGGAGGAGGTAGGGTTCGGGTGAACAACTGTGTAAGTACGAGCGGCACTTGGTGGAGTCGTCGTTGAAAGGTTGGTTTTGAATGCCAGAGGCCGCCTCCCTTCGTTTGCAACAAAGACTTATTTTATTTGTCATCTACAACTGGTTTTAGGGTTTTTCAGAATAAGATTAAGGATTTTCATCAATTTTCTAACGAGCCCAAGCCCAAGCAGATTTAATTGAAGAAACATCTAAGCTCTGTGAACTTATCTCCCACATAGTGAAAAATCGCTTGAATAACTAAACAGGGCTATATGATCGGGTTAGCTAGAAAATGACAAGGAAGTTGTACTTTATATCCAGGCCTTAGTAAATTCGCGTATAAGGACAAGAAGGGGTATCAAACCTACTAGGACTGCATGGGACAGTTCTTCATAAGGTTGCTACGATTTGTTTTACTCTTACTGGTCGGTTAGTAATTGGGCGATTCCTTCACAGAGTCAAGCCGTTTCTTAAATTTTTCCATTCGATCCTTTGACGAGGCGATTGCTTTTTCTTAGAGAATTTGGAAACCCTGTACGTCATTGATCCTGACAATCAGGAGTTCCTTGGTTTAATTCAAAAACAGTGTTCTTTTATCAAAAGCCATTTTTTAACAGTATTACTTGGCAAAGTTCATGCACAAATCAAAATCTGTTCCAAATACTGTAGAATTATAAATTTGCAGATGATTTCCATACCACTTGGCGTAACAATGTTACATCACTCAATGCTCCATGTTCACGGATCTCTTACTGTTACAAATTAAATTCACTCCTACGCAATCAACGTCGATGACCTTTTCACGAATGGAACAGGAAATGAGATGATGACGATCATATCCCTCTGCCGCTGTGCATGCTTATGTCATAAGTCATAATCATGAGCCTTGCCAATCATTTGACATTACTCGGCGTTGTTTGGTGTAAGAACAAACTTATGTAAGCTTCCCGTAAGGGCATGGACCTGCAACTCCGGGAATCGGCTTGATTATTTCAAACATCCACTTACGTACTTGCCGATCTGGTGGTGATTGGAGTATTTAATTAAAAAGTGAGATAACAACGGAAGAGTAGATCCCGAACACTTCAGAAATTTCATCAACATTCTGAACTGTCGCTCAAAGTAGTAGCTGAAAATCAGAAGAAAGGAATGTCCTGAGAGAAATTAACTTTCGTCCATGAGTTCTTCTTTGCCCTCCTTATTTATTTTTCTAAATCAAAATCCAATTGACGAACTAAGCAAGGAACGTTTGTGGAATTAATGTTGGCAATAGGTCTGTTACCAACATACGAGTGTTTGGTTCACAAAGGACCGGCAGGAAATAACCAGTCTTACTTTTACTCGGCTGTTTGTTTTGAGCGAGGGAATTTTTAACGGCTATGTTTGTTTCTTTCACTCGAATTTTGAGTATTGTTTTGTTTTTTCCTGCCGAATACAATAATGAATCGCGGGTCGTGTTCAAGTCAGCGTACGCTCTCGGCAATCCTGGACCCCAAGCCTATATAGAATTAGCTCATTGAGATTAATATCGTTTATTCCCTTTCGCTGCTGGCTGAGAATGATATTTTAGTCATTCATATCCAAAAATAAAGGTTAAGAAAGAAAAAGCGCCAGCAGAACGGTTTCACAGCGGGCTCGGCATTTGGATGGTGATTCATTGGATGCCTTCTTCCATGGAAGGCTAGTGAAGAAACTTTTGCCGGGTGCCATCTGAAGCTCTCACAGCCCCCCGGGAGGTACAGCGCCGTAAGCCTGTCACAGAAACCACAGAGTAGCCCAAAATGCTGTTCTCGAGCTTTGGTCCTTTCTGGCTACAGAATTGTGCTACTGTGGTGATATTGGTCACTTTTGAACGGTTTTTTTTTTTGCAATCGATGGTGATATGTTGGACAGTTTACGGGGCCAGCAAAGTCGCCAGCTTGGGGCGGTGCGTGTATGGGTTTCTCGTTGCTCGTAGGCGCTCCTCCTGGCGCGTGGGACATGTGTTTTTGTGCGTGATTGCTGTGTGTGTGTGTTTGGCAATGTTCGGTAGTTTGCGGTGAAGGGTTGGAAACAATAAAAAGCTGATCCTGGCATATGCTGCTGCCGGCAGACCTCGAGGGTGACAGAGTGCGCATGCTGCCGTCGAGTCGTCGAACGAGACTCAACCGTTAATGCCGGCTCCACGCTTTCGTTAACGGTAACACGAGCCTCCTGGCAAGGGAGGGCATCATGCGTAGCTGTAGCATTCCTCATCCTCCCCATTAGTAAAATACAAAACACACACGTACACACACACTCCAATGTGCAGTCAAATCACTCCATCGCACAATATCATTCCTACAAGCGAGGGGTGCAAATTCCAAGGGAAGCAACGCATAACGTATAAAACAGTTAAAAAAAAGGAATGCGACGCCTGCTGGTGCTCCTGCTTCTCTGCCTCCAGGGGTGAGCCTTCCTTACACGGGGTTTTTCCCGTTGGTTGGCGGTCAGGACGACGCGTCCTTCCCGGCCCAAACCCGGGAATTGGAAGCGTAATCCATTCAAATGAATAATGCATTCACAAACGGAGTCAATTCGATGCTCTAAGCCCAGAGTGAAAGGGAAATGGAAAAGAGGGACGGAGAAAGATAAAAAGAGAATGCGTGCACGTGTTAGAGGAAGAGAGAGACGTTGTGCGAGAGGGAAAGAGAAAGCAAGAGTAGACGGCAGGAGCAGCAAAAAGGATATTCGTACCAAACCATCCAGGCAACTCGGGTGAGCGCCTACAGTTGACCGAAGTTGCTGCTGCCGGTTGCTATGCGCCGCTATGATTTCAAACATGTATGTGTGTATGCGTTTTCGCCGGCGTTTTTTTTTTCGGGTGCTGAATCTGCCTCCCTCACATTGCCAATCTTTGCGGGACTCTGCTGTGCGGTCCTTGATTTTACGGTGCGCTTGCACAGGACTCAGGTGGAGCGAGTTTCGCCTTCGCCGGGCACTTTTGTAGCCATTCGCGTCATAAAAGTACGGTTAGGTGCGAAAGAGAAAGAGATGCTCGTCTGCCGGAGGAACGAAGAGCGATGTTAGGGGTGGGGGGGTGATGTGGTTTGGTGCTCGGCGAGAATCGAACGATGGAAAAATAATTGAAAATGGTTTCCCGGAAGAGCATGAATGGGACTGGCTTCAAGGCAACCGAGACGCGCAGAAGAACGATTCGAATCGACACGCTCATGTTTCCAAGTAGGATAAAAAGGATGTTGGATACCTTGCTTCCAACAAATGCCCGGGAAAGAAAATTTAGCAGACGGTTTTTTTCCTATTTGGGATTGATTTTCCTTGCATTCTTTTTGTTAGACAATTCACTGCGATTTATTCAATTGACAAAATTAATTGATTGTTCGACCATGTATCGATGGAAAAATTCTTATTAAGTTCTCTTTGTTATTACTTTCTACACCTAATGCATTGCGTTTGATTTGACGTGTTTTATTTTTTTCATTTCTTTCTGCTCAACAAACAAAAAAGGGTAACACCGGGGTACGGTGGCGCGGGTGTAAGAGTAAAAGGTGTTGCTAGGCGGAGCAGCGGACAGCAGCGGTGGAGAGGGGACGGATTGGATTGCTGGAAGCCAGACGGCACAAGAAGTATTTTATTTGGGAAATTCTTTGTTTAACACCGCGCCGCTTGCGTCTTCTTTCGTTGGCGGAAATGTTTTTGAACCCAGCGCGCATGTGTGTGTATGTGCGCCGGTTGTTGGTGTTTGTATAGGTAATCGCGGTGCAGATTCTCGCGTTCTTCCGCGCTCTCTCAAGTGTGAGAACGTGTGGCGAGGCAAACCCGTACCGAGAAACGGGAAAGAGAAAGAACAAGAGTTACGGGAGAGTAAGCGAGAAACCGAAAAAGAACAGACGCACACCTCGAGAGAATGCGTTCGTTACCCCGCGCGTTGTTGCTTGATGCGAGCGTTTGTGTGTGTGTGTGTGCGTGTGTGTTGTCTCGGCGTGTTGCTATGTTCTCCAGAGACTTCCATCTCGCTCTAGACACACAGGCGATAAACGAAAACAGCTTAGTGCCTGAGGGCGAGTGAGAGAGCAAAAGATGCGCCGCGACGGTGCGATGGCGCTAACAAACACAGCTGCCGTCGTTTACGGAACCGGCTTGAAATGCTTAGCGGTGGTTGGCGGAGGGGATGGGAGTGGGAAATCCTCCGTTCTGCGCGCTGGGAGCACCTCCGCCGGGATGAACCGATTTCCGTCCGTTCAATGTCGGTCTTCGGTATATCTTTCACTCAAAACCTTCACCTCGACGTATTCGAAACAGGCGCAGCGCTTCTTTATCGCACGCACCACGCAGGCGAAACGCATGTGTGTATAGGAGTGCAGCCGCAGACAGGAAACGTCTGGCAGATGGCACTGGCAAACTCAACCCGCACGTATAACCGCGCACCGGGCCGCTCTCCGGTCGAGAGGAACGCCGCCGCGCGCCTTTCTCGGAGAACGCGCTATAGCGTTGGTCGCACGGACGTAGTGTGCGTGTGCAGCGTGTGTCGCTCGCCACCAACCACACACTCACACGGCGATGCGCACGCTGGACACACAGGGGTCTTTCGGGTTTCGCTTGTCTCGTTGCGTTCAGTCGTACTGCAGAACCGACAAGGGCAAGAGTGAGTTTTTCGCAGCGTGCACAGTTTGCTTCGCGCGGTTCAAGGAAGCAGCAAGCAAGCAAGCAAGCAAGCAGAACAGACAGAAATCATTCCTGCCTGCCGTTTCTCCTGGGTAGCTCACCCCCTTCGCACAGGATTTTATACCTCCGCGCGTGCACACAGGAAGTAGGGAGGCGGCAACCAAACCCTTTCGACGGGCTATACTGCTGTCCGGGGGCAAGTCTTCTCCCGGGCGAGTCACGCATATTCGTGCGGAATCGGACGAGACACCGCCGAGGCGCGCGGTGTGTTCGCTGCACTTTTCCGCCCCGGAGTTACTATTGACGGATATTTGCGCGTGTCGCACTGTGTGTTATTCCGGCTTCCGGCCCGCAAAAGGGTGTGTAGAGCAGAACCGCGAAAGTCCGGTTGGTGGCAGTTTGGTGTTGACGTGCGGTTTCAGAATCGGCCGTTGTGCCAAGTGCGAAGAGGAGGAAACTGGAGAAGAATCAACCAAAACACCTCCCCGCCTCGGTCACTTTACTGCTGAGCTGAGCCATTCTTTTCAGTTCTAGGAACGAACGAAAGTTGAGCTGAAAATGTGTTGAAAAGAAAAACCGAAGCAAGAAGAAGAACCAAGGTGTGCAACGTGAGTTTTTTTTTTTTTACTGTACAGCGAAATGCTGGCGCGTGTCGATGGAATTGAAGGAATAAAGCAATGGTGTCCTGATGTGCGAAAAAAAGCAAAAAACAAATCAAAAGTATCGATGTGCCAAAAAAGCCAGTGCGTAGAGTGTATGCGATCGTGTGAACTCGCGTATCGAATCGCACACAGTTAACGTGCACTTTTTTCGAACTGTTCGCCAATGTAGGACTTTGTGGTGCAGAACCTTTGCGCGTCGATAAAACATGATAGTTGAGGAGGTGAAGGAAGAGTAAAAAAAAAATACTCCCGATCAAACACAGCCGGGAACACACGATCTCTCTACACACACCTACACGTTGCTTGGCACGCCGTTGAGTGCTGCAGTTGACCAGTGAAACATATGCTACACCATTTTCTAACAGTTCACAAATAATTCCAACCACAAGTTCAACGAGCTGTGATCTCCAGGGCTTTCTTCTACGCCGTCGACGCTGAAACAAAGAGACGGCCGTTGGCTGTGTGCGAGAATTTGCCGCATCACACCGTCCGTCTCACACACACACGGATACTCCGCTGCGGCGTATCCTTGAAAGAGAGCGCAACAGGAAGCAGAAGAAAGACCGACCCGACCCCCGGGGGTGGAGGAAAGAATGCTGTGGTGCGGGAGTGTGATACCTTTGTGATATTCAACACATCCACACGCACTATCTACCTTCGCTTTATTATCTCCACGGCAAACGGAGGCGATGTGTTTGAAATCATTTTTATTTTATTCGACGGAACTGAAATCGTCGAAGGCTTTCCAAAATTGAACCGTACTTGGTGGTAAGGACATCTTTGCTCCTACAAAACAAAGCTTCTATGAGAAAGTGAAACAGATGTATAAAGCTTCCCTCGAATGCTAGAACGTTAGAATTTATTTGATTGGTGGTACGTAGGCAGACTGGTTTCCACAGTGACGTGATAGAGTGTGTGTGTGTGGGGTAGTTGTTTCCAAGGATAAAGAACATGGCAAATTTCCTCTGATATCCTTGCTGTTGTTTCTTTGAATCCTTATTCCTTAACCAGGGTTTGAAGTGTAGGATATCGAACTGAAACTTTTCGGAACCATTTTGAACAGTATTTAAAACTTAGTTCATTTGGATAAAGTCATTTTGATGCTGGTTGAAATAAGTGCGGTGCTATTGTGTTCCAAAGAGCTCGGGATTTAAAAAAAAACGTAATTAATTTTTTTTAAAGGAGGATAAAAGTTATTCCTTGATTTATTGTCTTTTTATTTCGGGGAATCAGTTTTATCCCATCAGAACTTCCTAATCAATACATGGTTGTTACCATGGATAAAAGAAAGTGAGGGTTGAATTTCTGTATTCCGCATTTCAATAATCTTTCTATTGGTCATTCCTCACCAGAGCGACGGATTTTTTTCCGTGAAAACAAGCGACTAGAATAAAAAAAAAAACCAAAACGGAAAACAAACATTGAAAGCTACATCAACGCAACGATTTAACGTTGCCCGGTGAGAACAGTTAGTGCGAACGAGAAACGTGTGAAATTGTGATACAACCGGAAGTAGTAGTTCACCCCCCTCCCAGTGCGCGACGAGCAAGAAGTGCAGCAGACGTGACGCGTAGCACAAAACGAGTCAAAAGTTGAAGGTAGAGAAGAAGTTAAAAAAACGGCAAGAGAACGTCTAACGGGGGCAGCAACACGGAGAACAGGAAGCAGCACGCATCATCATCCCCGACGAAATCGAAAACAACGGAGCTCCAAAAATAAAACCCACACACGAGCGCCCCCCAGCCGCCCAATATCGCCAACAGACACACACGTCGTCAAGGCGACCACCCGTCGCGTAGTGCGTACGTGCGCGCGCGTGTTTGTTGTGTGCCCTAGTGTGCGTGTGTGTGTGAGTGTGATTGTGTGCTCTATTGGTTTTCCGACATTCTTTCGGATGTGCGTTTGTTTGGTGCTCCAGCTCCAGGCTCCAAATTGTGAGAAATTGTCCGTGTTACAGCACACACCAAGCCAGGTGAAAAGTGAGACAGCTGTGTGAGAAGTGAGTGAAGCGTCTCATTCATTAACGAAGCGACGCCATTCTGCTGCGAATCAATGGAAGCGTGATTGTCCCGCCTGCAAAAGCAGACTCAAACGACGAGTGTTGATTCGAAAGGAAACTTGCTGCCGATCAGATCCGTTCTAGCGAGGAATAATTCACACACACAAATTTATACACACAGAAGCGGGAAAGGACACTAATGATCGATGTAGGATGGCCTCGTCACCGACACCATCCCTAGACTCGCTGCCGGGTGCATCGAACTCGATCGGTTCGTTCGGCGAACCGGCGGACTACCTGTCCGACTCGCCCCTGACCACGCTGAGCGGCGGCTCGGGCACCACCTCCGGCTCGTCCCCGCCGGCCAGCGACTCGGCGATCTGCGACGACTTCGCGACCTCGTCCAGCCTCGAGTCGGCCCAGTCGAACAACGGCTCGTCGGAGTCGCTCTTCCCGCGCTGCACCGGCTGCAAGAGCAAGCAGTCGGACGCGGTGGCCAAATGCATCGACTGCGTTAACTTCCTGTGCGCCAACTGCGTCACGGCGCACCAGTTCATGCACTGTTTCGACGGACACTCGGTGTTCCGGATTGCCGGCACCGGCGCCGGCAGCGGCCCGCTCGGCCCGATCGTGTCGCTCGGTTCGCTCGCGGCCGGCGGTACCACCACCCCGACCACACCCACCCTCGGCGGTCTGCTTGGGGGTGGTGGCGTGCTCGAGGGAGGCCCGCCCGGCCTGCTGGCCGGCAGCATCCTCAACGGCGGTGGCGGATTCGAGTCAGCCCATCCGCGTCTCGGCTCGCTCAACCTGAACATCAAGGACGACGCCACCAGCACCCTGGTGAAGTCGATCATGAACAACGTCATCACACCGCCAACGTCGAACGGGGGAGGAGGAGGAGGCGGTGGTGGTGGGGCACCGGGCAGCGGTAGCAACGGTGGTAGCAGCACCTGCAGCAACAGCAGTACCAGCAGCACCAGCAGCAACGGGGGCGGCGGCGGCAGCAGCAGCTTGCTGAACCAGCTTAACAGCCAGCTGTCGAACGTGATGCAGCCGACGTCCATGCTCGGCGGAAGCACCGAGCTGCTGCTCTCGAACGGGCTGGCCGGCGGTGGCGGGGGGCTCGGCGGGCTGCTGGGTAACGGGCTCGGCGGCGGCAACAAGCCGAACTACTTCTGCAAGCGGCACCAGAGCGAGCTGCTCAAGTTCTTCTGCCGCACGTGCAATGTATCGGTGTGCAAGGACTGCATGCTGCTGGAGCACCCGAGCGGCGTGCACGAGTGCGAGCACAACAGCGACACGACGCCGAAGCAGATCGAGAGCCTGCTGCACACGGTGTCGGAGGTGCGCGCCAAGGCGCAGGAGCTGCGCTCGCTGATCAAGAACGTCGAGCACAACAGCCAGCGCATCCAGCTGCAGTACCACAAGGCGCAGGGCGAGATCAACGACACGCACCAGTTCTACCGGTCGATGGTGGACGAGCGCAAGGCGGAGCTGCAGAAGGAGCTGGAGAGCTTCTACAACGCGAAGACGATGTCGCAGTCGGTGCTGCTCAACCGCAGCCAGGACCAGGTGGACAAGGTGCTGCAGAGCTGCGAGTTCGTCGAGCGGCTGACCAAGTGCGCCGGCCTGTCCGAGCTGATGATGCTGCGCAAGTTCATGGAGAACAAGCGGCAGCTGTTTCCGGGTATCACCAACGAGCTGCAGGCGTCGTACGAGCTCGAGTTCGTCTCGAACTACCAGGCCATCCAGATCGGCGTGCGCAACACGTACGGGTACATCCGCGCCAACTCGGACCTGACCAGCACTAGCGCCACCACCAAGCAGCCACCGATCGCGCGCCCCACCTCCACCACCAACGGTGGTGGTGGCGGCGGCACCGGTGGGTCACTGATCGGCGGCGGCAACCGTAGTTCCAGTCCGTCCAACAGCAGCACCGGCAGCTTGAATCTGATGCACCACCACCATCACTCGAACGGATCGACACTGCTGATGAACGGTGGATCGCACCTACTCGATCACCACCAGGTGCAGCACCAGCAGCAGCACCAGCAGCAGCACCAGCAGCAGCAGCACCCGCAGCACCAACAGCAGCATCAACAGCACCAACAGCAGCACCAGCAGCAACATCAGCAGCACCAGCGATCGTACGGAGCCGGTGTGAACGGTCACGGCAGCAACGGACTGTCCACGTCGCCGCTCGGTCTGGTGAACGGACTCGGCGGGGGAGGAGCCTTCGACAGTGCGGCCGGCAACATCATCTCGAAGCGCTTCAACAGCGCCAACAGTCTGGGCCCGTTCGTGGGCGAGCCGGGCCCGCTCGGGCAACCGATCGGCAACCCGTACGAGAAGTGGAGCAACGGCGGCACCGGCACCGATCTCTTCAGCAACCTCGCCGACCAGTACACGATCCCGCTCAATCCCATCGGTGGCGGCGGTGGCGGTGGAGGCGGCGGAGGTGGTGGACAGCAACAGCAGCAGCAGCAGCAGCAGCAGGACTCGTCGACTTCGGCGGCCATGATCGACCTGTCGGCGAAGCTGATGTCGACCACGATGTTCCCGCCGAAGAGCCAGATCAAGCGGCAGAAGATGATCTACCACTGCAAGTTCGGCGAGTTCGGCGTGATGGAGGGCCAGTTCACGGAGCCGAGCGGGGTGGCGGTGAACGCGCAGAACGACATCATCGTGGCGGACACGAACAACCACCGGATACAGATCTTCGACAAGGAGGGTCGCTTCAAGTTCCAGTTCGGCGAGTGCGGCAAGCGCGACGGCCAGCTGCTCTACCCGAACCGGGTGGCGGTGGTGCGCACGTCCGGCGACATCATCGTGACCGAGCGGTCGCCGACGCACCAGATCCAGATCTACAACCAGTACGGCCAGTTCGTGCGCAAGTTCGGCGCCAACATCCTGCAGCATCCGCGCGGCGTCACCGTCGACAGCAAGGGGCGCATCGTGGTGGTCGAGTGCAAGGTGATGCGTGTCATCATCTTCGACCAGTCAGGCAACGTGCTGCAGAAGTTCGGCTGCAGCAAGCACCTGGAGTTCCCGAACGGCGTGGTCGTCAACGATAAGCAGGAGATCTTCATCAGTGACAACCGGGCGCACTGCGTGAAGGTGTTTAACTACGAGGGCCAGTTCCTGCGCCAGATCGGCGGCGAGGGCGTCACCAACTACCCGATCGGTGTCGGCATCAACGCCGGCGGCGAGATCCTGATCGCGGACAATCACAACAACTTCAACCTGACCATCTTCACGCAGGACGGCCAGCTGGTGTCCGCGCTCGAGAGCAAGGTCAAGCACGCCCAGTGCTTCGACGTGGCCCTGATGGACGACGGTAGCGTGGTGCTGGCGAGCAAGGACTATCGCCTGTACATCTACCGATACGTGCAGGTGCCTCCGATTGGTCTGTAAAAAGGGTTGGACCCATTGGTAGCCGCACTTCTTCTGCGTCCTCCCAGCGTGCAATGTAAATCCACAGAGACATCAGACATTTCACGAAAGTCGCCGAATGACCACACATGCCCTTCCCAGTTCCAAATTGACAGTCGTTCTCCTAACCCACCCGCCCCACTACAGACGGCTGACAGCAATGGGAGGAATGCGTGAGGACAATGGGTTGGCGATCACGCCCGGGGGATGAAGTGAAGTGTACACGATGTATTGAGGCGATCGATTAAACTCGATAACGATATGCTTGAAGAAAGTGTAAAAGTAAGAGAGCAAATGAAAGAGCAGCAAACAAAAACCGAACGAACCTAACTATGTGCATATACATGTGTGTGTGTGTGTTTATGTATATTATGTATGTGTGTATGTGTGTGTGCATGCTAGCGTGTTTACGTTAAAACTATCGTGAGTTCAACGCAAATGCTCAGAAGGATTATGCATCGAACAATCAGACTTGAACTGAATCAAACAGGTAAACAACACGAATCCCTTTTCCGTACCTAAAGCTAATGAGACACATTTTGCTAGGAGTTAGTCGAATTGTAGATTATTTTCATCAGAACTTGATTATATAAAAAAAATTGAAATAATTATGAGCAGTAGATTTAAACATTAATATAAACACGTTGCACAATTAATGTTAAAGCTTCAGCTAAATCATTATTCATTCTTCAAGGAGCATTTAAAAAGAATTGCGACCATAAGTCAAATTTCAGCAGAAAAACATTTCAAATTTTCATTCCGCTTAAAATAACTGAAGAAAGTTTGATTCCAAAATGCCCAATCAAAGCTAGAAGCGAAGGACTTGTCTCACTGTTGATCGCTCTTGTAACGAATTAACGATGGTTTCCGTTTTCGTTTGGCCAAATTTCAGATCTCCAAAACAAACAAAAAGTGAAAACAAGCAGTCAACCCCCCGCAAACGAAAAGATTGTTTTAGTGTCGGTTAAATTTAAGATTCTTATTCGAGCTATAAGAAGAGCGCGCAGTGTAGTGCAACACACGCACGGAAGTACCGCGGAGATGGACCGGCCGGCTTGGAAGTTCGTTGAGGCGTGTGTGTGGTCCATCATGTGCTTCCTATTAGCGAAAAGATTGTTGTTGACATATCGAATTTAGCACAAACATTGTGTGCCAGCTGTGCTGCTACAACTATAGACGAGGAGAACACGGCGCGCACACACAAACACACACACACACACAGACATCAGCAAAGCCCCACACACAAGAGGCCGGCAGGAGAAGGTGTGCACCCTTTCGAAAGGAACACACGACTTTTACGACGACTCCCCCCGACGACGGACCCTCGAAGGAGCGCCCGAAATTCGTCCTGCCCAGCCTCAGCCACGCAGGCAAGCGGCAACATCGTCAACACACCCGGGATGTGGACCTGAAGGAGATCAGCAGGCGAGGAAGGCGACGTCGTTCTTGCCGGAACCAGATTCAATTGCCGATTTTCGCTGACGGGCGCGTCGCTGTGGGTGTAAACCTCCGCTCAGAAAGACCGACAAAACACGTACACACGGCCACCGACCTCCACTAGTAGAGGAGAGAGAGAGAGAGAGAGAAGCGGGTCTTGCTACCGCCGGCAAGTAAGATGTGTGTTTGTTTATCCTGTTGATAAGATCCCACCCCAGGTTCATCGTACGGTATTGCAGTAGAGAATGTTTTTTTCCCTTTTTCGATACAATACGAACTACTTTTAAGTTTTGTTTGTTTTTTTTTAATGACTATTATTATTTTTATTACTATCGGCTACGATACGACGGTGCGTTATCAAGAAGAGGAGGAGCAGGAGTTGGAAACTTTTTGATTAATCTTTGTAAAGTTTTAATAAGTTAGTGTGTCTCGGCTCCTTGCCCCTTGCGGTGCAGGACGAACACAACAGACAGAACACAACGCTGCACACCAACACGCTGTGTATAGGCTCACACGACACCTCACGAACGTTCCACGTACCACGCACACACACACTCATATGTGTGCAAGCAGCAGCATAAAATCGTAGCGCATGCAAAAAGCTGCCGCCAAAAGATAGACTGAGCTGAATCAATTTGGTCCAGAAAACAATTTCGATTGCAGTAACGATTATAGCATTTGTGTGTGCATGTGTGTGCGTGTACGTGCGCTCGACCACATATGTGTGGGTGCGTATTACACCCCCACACGTCTCACGTAAGCTTATTTCAATTTGACTGAATTGCTCTGCGCAGAAGACTATTGTTGAAATGTTTTTTAGTCCTTGCTTAATTCGTATTAATATATATGTATAGTCTTTCTAGTTTGACGTGTTCCTCGATAAATGTATTTTTCTTTTTTCGTACAATCTATGCACGGTGTCTTATCTCTGTTTTTCTCGTCCCCTCCTTTGGGACAAACTCCTCTCCCCGGGGAGTGCGTCGGGCAGAGGCAAAGCGTGTTTTTACGCCGCCGCAATCCTTCTCTTCGGATGCAAAGCGCGCAGGGCACGTGGAAGATAAATCCATTTAGTAAAAGCTATGCTATCTAAGCAAAAGAACTTTCCAAACGACGTCGGAGTATTTCAAGTGAAGCAAACCAAGAACGATCGCATAGACGAACGTTCGTGCTCCGTTAGGATGGATGAAGATGTAAAAGCTATGACAAATAATTTCACTACACTATTGAAAATCGTTACTGAGAAAATGGTAATTTTAGAAGGTAATTCTCCACGTATGCTTTTCCGAAAGGTTTTAGAAGATTTAAAAATCCACACGTTACGAAAATGGAAATCAATCCACAAGCGCGGGAGCTGGGAGATGTGAGGGCGAGTTTTTTTCTTATTTTGACATCAAGAGACTTAAACAAAGATGAAAATTGACCAAAATTACTTCTAGGAATTATTCCAGCAAAGTTGAACTTAATCTATTACATTATCTAATGTGTGTGTTTTTTTTTAATTTGTTGGATGTGCTAATTTGTATTTGTTTTAGCTTTTCATTATTGCGCTTAGGAAAAGAAAAGAAAGTAACTGAAGAAGTTAGATACGATCATCAATCCTGTTTATTTGTAAGAAAGATTGAAGAAGGAAAATAATTTAAAGACTAAACAGGGTGAAACGGAACGCACACACCTTTCTCCGGTGTGCGCGCGCACGTTTCTTATTGTTTGTTGTGTTCGCAATCGAACCCTTCAACTGGTATGTTTTATTTCTGTTTCGATTAAAATGTTTGGTTAAGAGAAATGTTTGCTTGCAAATGAAATTTAAAACAACAGCGCTTCAAATTCAGCGCCTGAAATGATAACCTATACACTAAGAGACACAAAGCAAAAGCTAAAATTGAACTTCTTCAAGCGGTCAATGATAGATTGGTTGAAATTAAACGAAATTGGTTGCGTGCGAAACAAACTAGAACAAACTAGCTGAAAACGGTGGATCAACATTAAACTCTTAACTAGACGTTAGTAGGTATATTTAAAATGAAATGTTTAGGTAAATTGTTGAATCGGTTTTTTCCTCTTTGAAAAAAAAAAACAAGCGTGCGTTGCGGGAACGCGTTAGGCGTCAGAATGGGAGCGTGTCCATTACATTTTGCCACTCGGAAGACGGAGCACATCATTAAGACGGGTGAGACACAACTTGTGTGCGCTCAACACTCAGTTTTGCCTCCCTGTTATCTTTTCCTCGAGGCAACGGTTGCGCCAAACACACGACATGGACTCGATTACCCATAAGAAAGTTGCGATATCTGCGAAAAACAAAAAAACTGAGAATCCTAGAATAACAACATCTCAACAGTAGAAAACTGGATTAAGCGCAGCGAATAGTGCAAACGAACGAATGTTAAAAAGTACACGTTCCGGAGCGTGGGTTAACAACATCGGTAGTTTTTTTTTAAATTTATTTTTAGTTTTTACTTGACATTGAGTGCTAAGTTGCATTGTTTTATCCCATTCTAAGTCTATTATTTATAATGTTTGCTCATTCATGTAGCTCTCTTTTAATTTGTCACTCAATCATTCGTGTGCGTTTCTATATTTTGTGTGCTCTCTGTATCTCTCTGTCAGGTCATGGTCAAGCCACGTGCATTATGTTTCGAGCTTTCGCACGACAGGTTACGAGATTTGCTATCAAGAATCATTTGTGCTGAACGATGGGATTCACCATGTTGTTTTTATGGCGTCGACTGAAGATAGAATGTTTAAGGAAAAAAGCGAAGGCGATAAAGCAAACGAAATCATAAAAGCATAGTAATTCATGCTCAAGTAAGCTCGGGTTTATTTGAAGGCAAATCGAAAAAGAGCGTTAGAAAAAATTCAACCAATCAATTCAGATACTTTGCAGTATTAATGTACTTTTTCCTTTTAATTTGGTCGTCTCATGTACTGTTCTTATATTAAATGTTCCCTGTTGTTTTTGTGTAGGAAAGAACGAAGAAAAGAACCACATACGCTTGTCGAATGTTCGTTTGTTACGTTATTTTTTGTATCTTTCCGCGTGCATAACTTAAGAATTCAGTATTTTTATACACATTACACATCTAGTTATTAGCGTAAGATGCTCCACAGCCACTTCCCAGACCGGTTTTTTTTAAACATATTGATTTAGATCGTAAGAGAGGAGAGCTTCCGCTCCGCCACACGAGCATATGCTGGTTTCATGTTTGTTTTTTTTTCTGTAATCTTTTTTTCCATGCATATTTTCTCGTAGAGTATTTGTCCTAGTTTTACCTAGCATTTCAACTGTATTATTTTTTAGCAAACCAGACGTCTACTTATTGCATTTACACGGAATGTATCGACGAGCGAATCGAAACATGTCCTTCTTTTGATAAGATATTGTATTGTACGGATTGTATTACGGAAGTTTGTTGGTTATGTTGATCTTTGTGTTGTTAAATTATTATGCTTAAGTTTTTGAGTTTGACGAGTTTGCTTATTTAGTGTGTGCAGGGTGAGGAGAGAAAGATGCAAGCGCCCCAGGAAACGTTCCACACCGCCACCTTTCCCTCCAGTTGCAATTTTAATCCTTTGCGTACCATTGTCTTAGAAAATTCTTTTCATTTTCCTTTCGTCTCTATTCAAAAGAAATTGGACGATTTCGCAAGATTTACAGTAAAAAGCATCGAAACCTACACACTGTTGCTACGGTAAATGAAATTCATATCGAACTTGGCGCACGTTTCCAGTGCGAAGAACTGAAATGGATGCTGGATTGCTCTACAATAGTATGGAAAGAATGTGTATGGATTGCTCAGAGAGTGAAATAAAATTATACTGGAAGGGAAGGAAAGGGAGTGAGGGGGTAGCAGATGAAAGGCAAAAAACACACTAGAAGGATCACTACTACGAATTCGTTTCGTTGTTTCGTTTACTACTCGCATTTCGCAAAGTCGTTCGTATATATACACACAAACAAAACAGCGAAGAAAAAAGCTACTGTTAGGAAGTTATCTTCATAATTATTATTATTTTTTTAAGCATATCTTTTTTGATGATTTATAAAGGTAATTTAAACAGTAAATAAAAGTGTTGTTTAGTCAAATTTCAATGTTTGTTTCGTTTTATTACTTGCGTTCTATGATTTCTAATCAAAGCTTTTCTTTTAATGCACCAACATCACCATTACCAGCTTCTCTATCAAGCTTATTTCTTCGGTTTACTAACAAGCTAAACCAACAAAAAAAAAACTAACAAAACCCTACTAACTCCTCATGCTCAAAAACTAAAACGTTCACCGAACATATTGCCCCGTGACGAAGTCGGTACGATGGCTATCTTTTGCACATCTTTTGGCGATTCGTTACTACTCGCTTTACGTTACCAACGAATCTACAATCTATCATGTACTACTAATAATGTTTAATACGTTCTTTTTGCATGCAGTAGTATTTTAATTTATTTCAATTACAGCAGTGCATGTTTTTCTTAGACGCGTTCCTACCGAAATTCTACCGATGTTTCGTTAATTCACCCATGTAACGTGTAAACCTATTCATCAAAATGTCGAAACGAGAAAAGATAACACCGTAGAAAGATCGTGTTCCGCGAATGGCTTTTGTCCTTGGCAAAACGAAAAGAATAACAAGCATGGCTGCAATCTTCGGGGAAAGAAAGGAAAAAGGGATCAGTAGGAGAGAAAGGTTATGCTTGCATCACTGCAGGAGAAATAGCCAATGCGCAGTGCTTTTCTCCGGAAACTTTATCGCATAGGTATTATACACGGATTCTCTACGGACATATTTATATACTATACTACACTATTGTACTGTGCTGTGCTTGCTCTTGTCTGTATTTATAGCTATTTGTTTTATTACGCTTTTTTTATCGCGATCGAGATAAATCGAGGCATATTAGACTAAATTATTCCATTATCTCTTAGAGACACACAATCTTAGCTATTTAAAAACGAAGCGAAGCGATGGAGCGCCGCCGCACCAGCAGCTTTCGTGCCGGCTCCACCGCGAGTTTTCACGAGGTTTGGTGGAGCAAATAATCATGCAACACTAGCGTACTTACTAGAAATTAAAGAGAAGATGAAAAAACAAGAGGAAATTAACGAAGGGATGCAAATACTCTACTAATAAGACTGTCATTCTTTGTATGTTTGAAGCATTTAGCAATTAGAGTGTACTTGTGGGTACTTACTTATTTTGGAGCAGGGAAGCGCCTATATGTGGATATGGATGGCTGGTGAATGAAATTCTTACGTATTACGAAAACTACTGAGCAGTAAGCTTGGCAGAAGTGTCGCAGCGAGGGAAACGAAGAGCCGATGGGTGCGTGTTTCCAAGATTTCGTATTTTGGAAATTTATACAACAATGATGATAAAACCATGGACACAAACAGCCATCAGTCAAACACATATACACACATACATTCAAGCGACATCACACACAATATACACGCACACATATGCATGTATGTATTTTGTAACGATGCAGTTGAAATGAAAGGATAATGACACGGGAAGTGGAATGCTGTTGTTGTGTAAGTACAGGGACACTGATCGTAGGAAAGGATACGCAAAATGAAGGGGTCGTGCATATTAAACAGCATGGGAAAGGATGCATATGAACGCGACGGGAACTTCGGCCAATTGGTTTAACGTCAGCCCGGAGCACGGGCATTTTTCACGAAAATGTTTCTCAGAGCGACTGCTTCGAAACACGGGTTCGTGAGGACGGGAAGATTATAGGGACAAGTAGAGTGTGTGTATTGTTTCTTGGTAGACTTAATTGTAAAAGACGTTTGAAGCAGCGTTAGTTACGGCATAATATGAATAATGACGTCTGTAAGTTGGCGGGTCGCGTAACCATAAGAGGGAAACATTGGTTGCCATTTCTACCAAAGACCGGTTGACTTCAACTGGTGAAGATGAACTAAAAAGAAAAAAAAACAACACTAGGGCAACAACTTAGCCCTGTTGTGGGCACACACACACATACAAATACTTAATACACAGGCAATTGTCAACTGGCGTCACATATTTGCGCGAAACACTCTATTACGTCCGTAAGCGGGGATCAAAAGTATATTGCAACACCTAACAAAATTTGAAACACTGTCGATACAGGAGTAGCTTTTTGATCTCCACGGTGAAAGATGGGAGGATGGAAGGTTAGGAGGGAGTCAAGTATTTTTGCACCGGCAAAAAACTTTAGTTGAAATGCTAAAACAAAAAAAAAACGAAAGAAAACAAACTAACAATGCCAAATTTCTGCAACCAAAATGAAACTCTAAGCGAATAGTTGGGAAACCAAGCAAGGAGGCGAAGGACGTCGACAACGACGAGAAGGGGAGGCGTTAAACGAAGAAGAGGAAAATAACAAAACATAATCACAATCATAACAATTTTCTCGTTTTTTGGATGAACGATATTATGAATATTATTATTATAACTACTATTGATATTATTATTAAAACAATTATTATTATCGGTACTGAATATTATTGACCGCGGACGCGGAGGCAGCGACCGCGGAAGCGCTTGTTTCGGGGCGTAAGGATACGGCAGAGGAGGAGCAGGTCCATTTGTTCGTTCGTCTTTTTTAACGAATGGAAAGCCCACGAGCGCACGAGTTACTGTTAAATAACGCAGAATAAAGTAAAAAAAAACCAAAGTCAAATCACCACTCACTTGCAGACGGAAGTTAAGAAATTTTACATTAAATAGTAGCAACCGGGGCGTGAAGGCGAGAAGATCAAGTAACAGTTAAGGTAGTGACATTTTATCGGCAGTCGTCGTTTAACCATTATTTTTGTTAGGTTTTCCCTTTTGTAAAAAAAACCTAAAACAAACGATCGGGAAGAAAGCAAAAACAAAATGGACACGCCGCCACACCAGAACATAAGACTTTTGACGTAGGGAAAGACAACCAATGGAAATTTTTATACCACGTAATGTTGCGTTTCGAGATGTAAAACAAAAGCATTAACCAATCTAGTCTTAACGCCATCATCAACATCATCATCATTATCCGCACTGGATACCGTCAGTGAATATGGTCTGTAATAAAATGTATCATCATCTTCATCACCTATCACATCGCTTATCAGAGTTATCGTGTCATTTTCGTAATCATCGTAACCACCATCATCATTGACCGTTATTTCATGATTCAGCCCCGCCAACATACACCGTAAGGAGATTCGGCCACACACCCAAGCATGCTTTGCATGCGTTGCATTGTATCGCACATTCTTCCCCACAACGTACATGTTCGGCTCGAAATTGCATCGTGGTTGGTAGAAATACATTTGAAATCACACCTCATCATCCCATTGACACGATCATCATCGCCGGGGTAGCATTGTAATTATTCGTCTCACTCTTTCGTTTCACAGTGTGGCGAGGGAAAGGATTTTTCGGTTTGTTCAGTTACTCATACGCTACACTCATTATTTGGGTTATCGAATACACGCCTCACAATCATTGTCTTCATCTGCATCATCGTCATTCACCCATGGTATGGCAAGCTTGTACTGGTTGTGTTATGTTAGAATAGTTTCTTACAACCATTGGCATCAGCAGGATAACATATTTTAAAAACTGGATAACTCCGACGTAACGAATTTCTGTTATGGGCAGAAGAAACAGGCGGCGTGTTATTACCACAGAAATCGTCCCATTTCCAGGGTGTTGGTTCGAGTGGTTTCTTAGGCGTTGACGTTCGTTAAAATTAATCCGTTATTCGGATAGTTTGTTTGCCTATTCGTGGCACTCCTCGGATATGTTGTTGGTTGAACGTAGACGCTAGACGTAACTTACCACCGGTCTTTTCCTGTCTTTCGCTGTTTGTGTTATTGTGAAAAGCAAACAAATCGTGTTAGGTCGCTGCTGCCGACGGTTTTCGGGGCAAATTAGGGAGTAATTCGGCAGACGACGCTCCGTTGGAAAATTCCATAGTTCCAGTAAGGCAAAAGGCAGTCGGAGATAAATTGGGCAGCCAAAATGAGCAGTGGATTGCAGTGCTGGATTTGTAGAATGTAGATCCAGTTATACAACTAACAGAAAAACGTGTTGGATTCTATTTCTTACAGCAACTTTCCGCTCTTCATTTGCTTTATGAGTACAGACGTTGCCAACAAAACGATCAATCGGTCGATCTTATCCGCATATCCGGAACATGTTAAAACGCGGCTTGCTTCTCAGAAATACATCCAGCATGCTCGTGCTGCTTTGTTATCCTGTGTCCTGCTTGAGTCCTTCGAGGCAAGGATGGATGTGGATGAGCACATTTAAATGCGCAGAGGAAGAACGCCGGTTCGCGAAACGTCTCCATCCAGCCAGCCAATGGTAATGTTATGCGCTACAACGCCCCCTTCACGCGAAACGCGGGATCGTTGTTGTGTTAGCCGCTTTTTAGCATTCCGAGCTCCCACATAGGAGCAGCCGCCGTTGACCCCTAGGGCACAGTAAAAGATGCAAGGGCCTCAGTTTCGGCCGTGTCGGCGATTTTTGTGTGCTTGTGTATAGTGTAACTTATGAGACCGCACGGGCAGAGCAGGGGGCGCGTGCGGCAAATACCACATGAAACAATCACAATATTGAAAAACAGTATTTATATTTAAAGAAAAAAAAAACCAACCAACCGAACGGTCCAAGAAGTAGAGATTCTTGTTGGCGCAAAAGTGTTAAAAGAGTAGAGCAACGAGAAGAAAAACTGAGACATAAACAGTAATGTAGTAAAAGACGCAATGCTCACGCATCCAATGTTCGATGGATGGTTTTGCAACGGACAGGTTTGAGTTTCGAATTAATGTAGGTACTTTCGGGAACTGGGTGATCGAAGTGAATCGAATGGAATCTAATTGCAGCGAGTTGGGAAAAAACTATCGGCGATTGATGGCACAAATAAAAAATTTAGGTTCCTAGGTGTAGAAGGAAGCAAGCAAATGAATGTGAGCAACGTTGTGTCGAACGGAAAAAACAATATTCTGAAACACATGAAACATATATTACATCTATATATATATATAAATATATATACAACATACATATATTTTTGTATTCAAGATTTCAAAAGAAAAAAAAACGATGAAAGGTGGAAACGAAAGGATAACAGGAATGAATTCAGAAAACATGCGAAGACACATGGAGAACAAATAAGCAAAAGTCTCCCAAACTCTTTTTTCCTGTCTGTGTATGAATGTAAGCCAAACCGAAGTAACTTTGCCACAGTGGAAACATTTCTACAACCTAGAACAGCGGCCGTGGCATTTAGGTGCCGATTCCGGAGGTGATGCTGAGAAGGAGAGAATGAGGAAGTCGCATTCTAGGTGGGACATTCCTTGCGATGCTCGGAAAAGGCGTGAATGCGTAAAGCTCGGGAGGGGCCGGGTCGATTGTTTCTACTGTTTACACAATCATTTGCCACACACTTGAGTGGGATGGGATCTAGAAAGCATATGTTACCGAATAAGATGTTGCTTGAACAATAAAAAAAGGAAATTAGGAAACCATAGATCATTGAAGGATGCGTCGTTTTTCGCAATTCGCTAGTCTGCAATCACCGACACATTATTGCACGACGTGTCGTGGAACAATCTTATTTACGAGTAGGTGCTTTTTCGATTCTTTTTCCATTTTGTTTTTGCTCAACGTAGAAATATTTGTCACACCCACCCTGTACACTCGATTGGACATAATTGGTGGAAAAACAAGCAACTCGAACAAAATGATAGCGCAGATAACGTATTTAGGGAATTTAACTACTTTAGTAACTTAAGATTAGATTAAGTGAAATCTAATCAAATACTAGATACTACTCAACGAGTGGAGGAAGTGCAGCAAGCCAAGCAAACACACACATACACTTGCACATTCAGTTCCGAGGCAGTTCTAGTTGGAAACGATTTAATTTAATCCGTTTTTAATTTCAACTTGCGCTTCTCCAATGCAGCCAGTGCAGCGATTGAACGGGGTTGGCAATAATTTCGGGTGGAAAATGATCCACCACCCACTACTAGCGCCCGGCGTGAACGTGGCGTGAAATATGAACCATGGCGCGCCACACGTCGTGCACGATTATTTAAGTGCACTTTCCGCGCGCAGATCTCGCCTGTGGGCCTGACCGAGACGTGCGTGCGCGAGCTTTCGATTTCATCTGCCCCGAGAGTGTTGGGGGGGGGGGGGGGGGTTGAGGTGTGCGGTGCGAGACTGAGACTTCTCTCGTAACATTATGTAATGTGGCCGGTGCCTGCTGGATTGCATGAGCGCGCCCAGGCCAGCTGAACAGCTACACCAGCATAAGAGCAGAAGGCACGATCCGATCCGATCCGATGGTGGCGGTGCAGCAGAAGAAAGCTCCCCCGGGCTCATCAGCAGCAGGCGAAATGTGTGTCATGATATCACTTTCTTCGTTTTTTTTTTTTTGTTCCTCGAGTTCTCTCTCTCGTGTGTCTTTCACCCGACTTTCTTCTTGGCTCGACGGCAGAGGCCATTCCGGTTGCGTCGTTTGCCGGCTTCGACCAGCAACAGTTGCCTCCGCATCATTTTGCTCCCGGTTGTCGTGTTTGATAAGTTTGTGGTATCAATCTCGAAATCAAGGAGCAACAAGAAACGCCTTCCTTCGAAACGTTCCAGAAGCAAACTTTGAATTCGTTTTTTAGATGAAACAAATATTTTTATATTAATTATTTTTCATTAATTTTGATTTAAATTGATCCTGTGCATGTCCTCACTTCGTTCACCAGTTCGTACGGAAGGACTACGCCTTTGATTTGGAGTTTAAAGAGGTGACGAAAAAATGTTGGACATTTTACCACCATTCCAGTCAAATCAGATGTCAGATGATGTTTTGCATTAACAAAGTGGTTCAAATATCATTTTTATTTGAGAAAAAAGTTCCATACTGTTTACATCGGTGTCGCTCCTTTGACGTTTCGTTATCTATCGATAAAACGATTCCATCGTCAACGAGACACAAATAAATGAATTCTTATAATTTATGAATGAAATTAAACTTTTATCGAACGATAGCCAAATTTAATCTGATAGGCTCCAGTGTTTTTTTTCCTTTCTTGATCTTAAAAAAGGTTTAAAAAATAAATTTTTCAATGGTGTCTACCTTTATCTTTGATAGACCGACGCAGGCCCCCATTTAGAACCCGTTTGGAGAATCGATCAGATTGATTAGATATTGATAAAACTAATTCCTAATCGATCAATGTTTGTAGAGTGGCCCAAACACATTGCCCTCACAATTGCGTCAACTTATCAACCAACCCGTCTGCTATGCTGCAACATCTTTTCCTGCTCGTTCTCGCTCTCACTCACTTTCTCCGTGCGTCTCCATCATTGGCTTCCTCTTTGATAACTTTTTTCGCTTTCTTTCCATTCATGCCGTGGAAGCACAGAACGAGGTAACCGCGTCTCGTCCCACCGCAGTTATTGTCAGTCCCTTCCTCGGGCTCTTGCTTCTCTGTCTCTATCCGTCTCTGTTTTTACTGGCCCGGTAACCGGAGGAACACAGCTATCGGGGCCACGGCAACAAACGGCCAATGGAGCACAGCCTCTCAGCCATCAACAAGTTAAACTACTTTCCGCCAACCCGACCCTACTCTCTTTTCTCCGCTTCTCATTGGGGCTGCTCATCTGCCGGCTCCTTCTGAAGTTTGTTTTACGTTTTGTCTGTCCGTTTCCGCCTTCGCGCCCATGACGCCGATGATGGCTGGTGTTTGTGTATGTGTGTGTGTGTGTGTGTAGGGTGGTGGTTCACATTTCACTTTCTTCCCGTTTGCTTGCCTGCGAGCGGGTGGAGGTTTTTCGGCGGTTTGTTTACTTTTGTTTTCGATGTTACTCCCTTATGTTTTGTTCTTTCTTCTTTAGCGGCGGCGCGGCGCGCTCGAGGGTCGAAATTTTATCGCCCTTCCGCCTAGAGGTGGGTTTTGCCCCAAAATTGTTCTGGCCATATTGTTTCTAGACTCGTTCCCGGCCCATGTCTTTCTTCGAGGCGATAGAGGCGAGATGGGTGCCTTGGTTTTGTTTCGCTTTTTTCTCTCTCTTTTTTGTTGTACTTCTGTGCCACCCTGGAGGCAAAGATAAGGAGCTTCTCGTGTACGCAATGGAAAGGCCCCATGGATAGCGAAGAGTTTTTTTTTTTTTTCTAACGATCCTCAGCTCAACATACCTCAACTCTTGCTGAGGGACACAGGCAGACTCGTGGTGTCGGTTTAACACTCCGCAACACGATGATTTGTGGCTAAAAACGAAAAGAAGACAAATTCTGTCGCATCAGCAAAAGCTTGCTATTCTACTGTCGGTGCTCCTCTCTATCAAAGGCTTCAAGTTTGGGGCTCCCGCTTTGGCAACCGTTTCGCGCCAATTGGTGGTTTGTTGATGAAACCGAAATCTGTTACCAGGCGCGTGTGCGGCTATCCGGTGGGGCCGGAGGATCGGGTGAATTTTCGTAGGCTTTTTTCTCCCCGAAGTAAACGGAGGGGACAACAGGAAAAAATAAACTAAAAACCAGCCAGCCCGCCAGCCCTGCGGAAACGACGTGCACAGATTACGTACGTGAGTTGCCAAACACAGGCGCGAGTACGTGTGGGACTGTCGCGCATTTGGGATTATTATTGGCACACGAGACACCAACCCGACACGCTGGCACGATTCGCGGGGGTGACGTGGTTACGTTGTGTGTGTGGCTCCTGTTGGTTGTGCGAGCATGTTTTTTTTGTCTCGATTTGCTTCATTTGTCGCAGACCAGGCATGCAGTCTTGCCGAGGCCTGCGCTTTTGTGTGCGATGCCGCGTGGGGTTGCATTTGGGATATCAATTGGCTCAGGAGGGAATGGCTTGAACCACCCTCTTTCAGCATCTCCACTTCGTTCTGCCGCCCCGCAAAGGCGCACGTATCCACGCGTTCATTTGATCGAATTTACGCGACACGAGAAGAGAACGCGCGACAACACCCCAGAGAGTAAAAGAGAGTTATGTGCGCAATGCAATGTTATGTGCAGCAAAGCCTTTCAGGACAACCTCACTCCCCTCAGTCCTCCCTCCAAATCCACCCAAAGGAACCCTTGCCTTCCGCGGTGCTGTTCTTTTCGCGTGATCACGGAATATGTTTTTTCTTCCTGGCTCCTTTCGTCACTTCTGGGCTTTCGTGGCCTAACCGAGGTGGCGGACGGGTTGGAGGGTGGTTCTTTGCCTTGCCTCCCTATGAGTGTGTATTATTTTGCGCTGATTCGATCGTTGGGTCACGTACTGAGTCATGCTTTTTGGTCACTTACTTTTGCGGTCGGTTTCTTGCAGCATTTGTTGTTTTTTTTTTTTTTTTGCGCACCAACTAACTCCTGCGTTGCGTGTATAAAAAAATGGAAGTCGGCCAGACGGCAGCATTATGGAAGAAGGGGATGACTTTCAGTTGAATGTCAGAAAACGAAGCGAAGATACATCCTCACCGAAGAGACATTTTAAAGTCCTATGCCGGATGTTGCTTGGTGAAGAGCCAACGTTTTCTTCTTGTTTTGGCTGTCCTTCTTTGCCGGCGCAAGCTTTCATTGATAAAGAAACGATACAGTACCATCATGCCGTTGATGAAGATCAGCTGTGATTCCATCGTTTCCGCTTACGAAGAGGCTAAAAAGAAAGAGCGAGAGAGAGAGAGCAAGTAACGATAAAGGGCGAGTCGGTGGATCGGTGGTTTCCAATGGAACCGGTTCCCTAGAGGGGGGCGAGAACAAGTTAATATATTTCTTTTTCGTTGCGGCGTCGTCCCTTGTTTTTGGTTGAGAATGCGTTTTGGTGGTGGAGAAATTTCGATGACGTGAAAAAGGGTCGATGTTTTACGGTCGCCGCTTTGAGAACGAGAACTCCGAAAGGCAAGTCTTGCGCCACACGCGTACGTCAGCTCCAATGGATACCATTCGAAACTGAAATCACTCGTTCACATCGATCAAACACACCAGATCATCGATCGTGCCGGGGGTCGGATGGAGGATATATAAGAAGAAGCAGGCCTATAGAAAGAAAAAAAAATCACTCCAAACCTCCCGAACCAGTCCGCCGTTGCGTGAACTTGAACTAGCGGGGTTCGCGGGCTTCAACATTTTGCCGTTCCGCTTTGCACGCGTGTCCGTCGCGAGATTTCCGCGTACGGGTGCGTGTGAGTGCGCGCACCGGGGTTTTTTCTTTATCCAGTCAACACACGAAACACCACCCTTCCACCGCACATACATCAAATGTGGCACGGAACCGCGTGCTTCTGCTGCTGCCGCCGAACAACACACCCCATTTACGTCGGCAGTTCCAGCAAATGCCATGTGGACATGCGGCACTGCACGAAACGATTGAACCTACAAATAAAAGGCGCTATCACAGCATGCCGTCATCATCCCTCGGTGTGTGTGTGTTTGCTTGCTCAATCCTGCAAAGTCTCGTGCGCAGCGCAGCCAGCCTAGCCGTTGAGAGGAAAAGTGGCTCGTTAAGGTGCCATTCAACGGATGCAAGCTGCGGAACAGAAGTGTCTTATCAGATTTTTTATTTATTTAATTGAACGCCGAGGCAAAACAAATGTTTGCCCAAGCCCGGCAGGATCACATCGACAGTTAGCTGTCAAAATGATCGTGCGTAAGCGGTTAGTGTTAGTGTGGGTGTGATAGGTTGACCAAACGTTCAAAACGCTTGCGTCAAGATACTGCAATTGATCACTTCAGCAATTTAGTGCAAAATAAAACAGCTGTAACCGATCGATGACAGTTCCGTGCGTTCAAAAGCACATTCCCTCGCCTCGCCCCAACCAGGAAGGGGGTCGCGTGCCGCGCTGTGCAGTCGTTCACCACCACGGTCGTCCGGTTTCGATTGTTGTCACCTTGTTTTGTTAAATGGTCTTTTTTTCCCTTGCTGCCTTCTGTCGGTTTCGAAATGCGATTGACCGGAGTCGTCCCCGCGACTACCATCCATGGGCAGCCATTTTTGTGATGGCTGTGTTTTTGCGTTACCTTCACGGGAACTAGCCGCAGTTAGCGGGCTGGGGACCGGATCGGATTCAGTCTCCCCCTCTCAAGAGATATTTGGCAGCCGCCCGTTGACCTCCGGCAGCCTTCGGAAGCGTCAATCGCAGCACCGATCGTGTCGTGTAGTGTACTTGTCGTGCTCCCCACCCTACTCTCCTTCAAACTACGTCCCCTTTTGGCTCTGCTGTCCTATATATGTATATCGAATCATTCACCTTCGATTGCGCGTGTCGCTGACCTGCATCAAGCCGCCACCGAGCTCCGGTCATCCGCGGACGCGTACATAATGGTGGAGGTGTTGGTCTCGGCGCTGCTCTCGCTCCGGCGCAACTGGGTTCGCCGTGTTGATCGCTTCTCGCTGTGGTTCTATTTCGCTCCGTTCGATACGGAAGAGCGCTTGTGAGAACGTGCCGGATCGTAAAAGAGGGGGGGGGGGGGGGGGGGAGGAAAGGGGCTGCCCCGAGGTAGTTTGAGTGCATGTTTGGAATTATTTTCCCACCACTTATTCGGATCGCGATGATGCGCACGACAGCAAGAGAGCGAGGAAATGAGAGTTGGAGTTGATCGGCGCGATCGCGCTCGCGTATCGCCGCGTGCAGTGAGATGTAACCCCAGCTCATCTCATCTCATCCCATATCTTCTCATCTCGCCGCATGCCAATGGGGAGGCTCCTCGTGCGTCGGAGAGTTCGCATATCATCGTCGGAAAGATCATCGCACTGCGGCAACAAACCGCGAGAACGCAGTGAAGCAACGTGTTTTATCCCCGCTTCCTTCACACGCGCAGTTTGGAGCGACCGCGTGTTCGCGGCTCATGTGTTTGGGCTTCTAAACGCGTCCCGTGCGGCGTGTTTTTTTTATTCATTTTTGTGCGTGTGTGTGTTTGTCGATAGAAGTCAACACACCATACCGCTGTGGCCTGCTTTATGTCGCTTTAGTTCAGGCAACCAGAAGAAGTAAGCGTAGCACCATCCTTTTCACACTCTCGTTCTAGCGCGCAGCCCTCGTTCGCTTCTCAGCGGATGGGATTTTGTATCACCTTCCGCTCCGCACCCTCCCCCCCTCCCTCCCATCCGTTCACTCCCTTCCCCCTTCTCCAGTCTCCGGTGAAGTGACCGTCTATTTCCTTTTTATGTGGCTAACGACTTTGGCTGCTGCCCGTTTGCTTCCGCCGCTCACCCTTTTCCGGGCGTTACTCATCGCGCGCGCACTCATCCGCGCATCCGCGCCCCCTCCCTCCTCCAATCTCCTCATCTGTTTCACCTTCCACCGGCATAGAATGATGGAGTGTAAATTTTGATGGAATACATTCCAACCATTTCTCGCTCGCGCCCATCGCGTTGCTTCCTGCTTTCACAGGCTCGGTGGGGCGGGGGCTGGGAGGTGTGCTCGGAGATGATGATGATGATGAAAGAAAAAGAAACTGAAGATGCGTTCCCCGTGTCCCAGCACACAGCAAGAATGTTCTGGATTCATCCGTTTTACCCACCCGAAGGGAACTTGCCGGCAGGTTGGAGCTAGGAAATCTTGGAAAAACACACCGTGGCCAACCGGTGACGCTAATCGTTGGGCTAGTGTGATGTGGACACACACACTCACACCCATCCAGCTCATACATCAACTCGATTGAACTCTCGGAAACCAATTTCACCTGGATTGGTTCAAATCATCTGCCCGAGAAGGCACCCTGTCTCCACCGTGTTACTTCTGTTGCTCCAAGCGATTTCCCTTTCGATGGCGTAAGGCGTTCTGGTGCTTCCTGCGAACGGCACGCGGCAGGAGGCCAACTACCGTGAGTTAATTATGGATATATGTGCCGCATAGTCGCGCGAGAACTCGAGAGAAACAATCGGAGAAAGGAGGCGAGCGAACGAGACACGGGGGCGAAAGAGCGAGAGAAAAGGATTCGAGGGGCATCTTGTACGCACACATACACACACACACACTCACACACACAGAGCGCAAGGCAACACTGAGAAGAAAATGAGACCAAGAAAAAAAACTCTGCCATTCGAATGTACTTTCCACATGGAGTGGAATATTTTCTATTTTTGGCCATATCGCGTGGTGCTAATGCTGCGCGACATGATGATGGCCCACTCTGGGTGGGGTATGCTACGCATGCAAGTGCCCGCGAGAACGCGCTGCTTCGCCCGATGCGTTTTATAATTGTTTTTGCGTAATAACATTTAGTTCTATTGAGGCTCTAAGCTAAGCTAAGGTAGCAAAGGCTCACTAAACTGCTTTCACTGAATAAAACCATTGTATGTTGGCGAATATTAATTTTGAAGAGTTACAATAGGCCTTGGAAGAACTCGGAAGTTTTCAACACGATGTTGAGGACCAAGAAAAAATCGCACTATAAATCGTTGGAATACCGATCATTTGATATGAAAGATAAGTCTAAGCCAATGCTGTTGGTTCGATGATTTGTGAGAGAAGTTCAAACCAATTTTATTTTACTAATCACCAGCTCTTGATAAACCTGGCTGATAAGCTGGCTGAACAGGATGTGTAATTTAAACATATTGTAACAAACAACAATGTTTAATTAAAACAAGCATCTAAACGCATCTCCTTATTGCATCCGAAACGTTCCCAACGATGGACACTGAAGTGTATAAAACAACACACATACAGAGACAGAAATACATCTTACAACAAATAAAAACAAACGGACACACGGCAGAAGGAAATCAATCGAAACGCACAACACCAAAACCACTTCGTCGCACATCATCTCGATGAGTAAAACGTCTTTTCTCGCGTTGCTTTTATCAGGTGGACTTAGGCGTAGTAGTTGAGAACGAACCATTTTGAAACCATATTACGGTGGGGAAGAGCGGAGAAGAGGAGAACCCAAAACTCTACCAAACACAACACCATTTGCGGACGGAAGTAAATTAGTAGATGCAGCGTAAACATAAGGGAATCTGGAGCGAGCCAACGACCAGCACGGGATAGGGAGGGGTGGGTGGGTCGTGGGGCAAGGTTGGTCCCTAGGGAAGGTGGGAGGATAGGCAGCATTACCGTTGCGGCACAAACACTACTGAGGTAAATCAACATGTAATTCCAATGGTCAATTATATTTACTCTAGAGATGTTTTAAATTAAAAAAAACAATGTAATATGATGAACAAACAAACCAAATAAATGAAATATTTCATGAATCCCCCCGGCAAGCGTAGCTAAGCAGTAAACGTATTAAAGCTCTAATCATCAAACCAGAAGCTTTAGGATTGATCTTAACCAACTTGTACACAGCACTACGCGGACGATTGTGGGATACTAATCAAAATGCGGTAAAACCAGACGAATTGAAAAATAGTACTTAAAAACAGAAAAACCAACAAACAAAAAAAAGGAGAAAGGCATAACAAACACACATTACTCGTGCATCGCTCCGCGTTGAGAAATAGATGGATAACTTGAACAAGAAATAAAACATCTATGCTTCGGGTGTTTCACGTTCGGTTCAGGATGAGCAACTAGCGTAAGAGCGTTGTTTAAAATTGAGTAGCACTACTGAGCACAGCAAACATCACCAAATGGCCAAAGCTGGCACCGGAAGATAGGGAACTAGCCTTCCGATACCGGTGGTAGAACGGGCTGAAGATAACCTTAAAATTTTAATAGCCGTTCTTCGAAAACGAGTCTCCACCCCACACTCACACCCGAGGACCCGGGCGTCTCTTCATTCTAACTTATGCAATCAATCAATAACTCTTTGTAAAATAGCACTGTTAAATTTTGAAAAAGGTGAAAAAAATCGAAAAGCATAAGCTGGTAAACTAAAATACATATCTTGTGGATCACTTGTTGAACATTTACATTCATGTTGTTGATAAAAATAAAATAAAAAATTGAGGATAAAACAGAGCAAGTAGAACCTACCGTAGTTCAGCGAACGCAAAAGAAAATCGGGAAAGTTTCAACCATTTAGACCGACGACGCGAGTGTAGAGCGCTGATTATTGTGAGAATGTATGCAAAACCGCACAGAAGTACCCGTTTGGAGGTTGGAAATGAAAAAAAAAACTGAGCAAAAGTTGTTGTTTGAAGAAAGTAGTGTTGTAATTAACTTACCGGACGTAAAATAAAAACAACTACTAGCAGCACAATAAACATTTTAACTACACCCGGCAAGCAATGGGAGATGTATCTGCAAGAGTTCTGGTGATGTTTTAACAGATAGCAAAAACCGTAAATAAAACACACAAAATGCACAAACATTCACGCGCCCATTCGAAAGTGTAACACCTTGACCACCGAATTATTGCACAGCTCGATCGGAAACATTGTTCAGCTCCAATCCGTGTTATCGATAGGCGGGTTAACGTATGCGGCGGGGAGGAGTTTAACTTTCCCACGCTGGGCTGGCGTGACTGGTGTAACCTCCCTCCTTTTTTGGATAAGAATAATTTTATCTTACACCTCGGCAAAAGGTTTTTCTTTCTCCATTCTACTGGGGCTGGAAAATCGGGCGGGCGCACGTTAGTTTCATTTTTCCACGCGCAAGTATTACTAGATTAGAAAGCCACACGAGCGAGTCGTTCTCAAGCAGCACATCCAAAAGAGGAAAATAAATTCAAGCCTACCGAACGAACCAGACAAACCAGAGACAAACCACCTTCTAACGAGAGAAAACCGGAACCCGCCAATATTAAGCGAATTAAACCGTCGTTTTCGCGTTGTATGAAGTGCAACGCAACGTTGAGTGCTGCCTCGTTGTTAACTCGTTGCAGTTGCGACGATTCCAGTGACTTCCCGTTCCATTCTTCCAATCGAGAGGCAAAGTAACGGGCAGAAAACCCTAAGACCCCCCAATGAAATCTGCTCTCGTAGCCATCATATACAGATTTGTCCATGGCCAGTCTGCGAAAGGATTGCTAATATATTCAATAACAACCAGCTGTAATAAATAGAATTGTACTTATGGTAAGCGAAACAGATTGTGAGCATAAGCGTTGTGGTAGTGCCGTGTCAAGCGGTTAAACATTGTGGCATTTAACACAAATCCAACTAAACAAACAAATTTTATAAAACATATGACCCAAAGTAGCAGTAGATGGACAGAATCGTACTCTCGACCCAGCAAGTTCTATCAATCAAACAATGGGAAAAGGTGTGCGAAAAAAAGAAGAGTAAGCACACTCCAATCAACTTCACAAAAAAAAAAGACAAATGGGGAAAATAAAATTTAACATGTTATACACTGTCCCCGAATGAACACAAGAAAGGTATTTGAACTAATATTGACTATGAAATGAATTGTTAAAAACTGTATTTACCTAATAATATTGAAGAATTATTGAGTAGCATTCTCGTCTGGGAACAATTTTTTACCACTGGCAGCAAAATTGAGGATGAAAATAAAACCAAAAAAAATAAATAAAAAATACCAAAACGATTCGGAACGAACGTTCGGAAGGAAAATACACAGGAAAAAAACCCTAATCAATCTGTGAGTCGGGCTCTAGCTGGGGTCGAAAGGGCGGGGATGGTGCGCCAATTAATGAAAAAAACACACACCCACACACACAATTGTAGCCATCGATGCAAAATGTTATCAGCTGAAAGCGTGCAGCGTACGAGGAAAAAGAAAATTCGTACGGCGCTACGGTTCCGCGTTGCCAAGTCGTTATCGTAGTTGAAATCCAAAGGTGGCAAATAAAAAAAAAAGATTACATACACACACATTACAGGCATGCAAGGGTTGACGAAAATGTGCCATTTTCCAGTTGTTTAAATATTTTTTTTTTTTTTCACTTTATCTTGGTACCATTGGGATGGTTTTCCACGGACGGCAAACCAGAAACCATTTGGAAAGTTCTCGGGTCTTTCCAACTCGGGGGTTTTTATGGATGGAAAAAAAAATCTCGACAAGCTTACTACGGCAGCTGAAGGCGGGTTGGCACGTCCAGTCGTCATCCAAACCATAACCGGCTCAGTTTTACACCATCGGTCCGTATAGTATAAGAGCATGTTATAGTCCGTTGTATTTGTATCATGGTTAAACTAGGCGTAATAACATTTCGCATAGATTTTCTCTTCCTCTCTCGTCGTAGACCGTAAGTCACGTACTGCAAATTGTTTAGCCTTCTGTTTCCATCGGTTCCAACGAGCACTGCACGCGCCCGTGAATTAAGAAGCGAAACCGACAAGGCGAACTACTACTGTAGGGCGAGAACGGGCGCTTTTGAAACGCTGTAGGGTGTGTGTACTTTTCCTAACAAGTCCGCGAGTGCAACGGCTAATGGAGAGAGAAATGAAGCCCTTGGATTTGGGTGTATGGAAAGTGGAAAATTTGATTCTAGCCTGGTTTTTCCTTCTTAGCGCACTGCGTAGTCAAGGCAATCTTAACCAATCTTGTGTCATTGTAGACGACCTGCAGAGTTAAACGTGGCAAAAATGAAAAGAAAAGGGAAATCGTAACATAACTGCGCAACCAGCATACTTGATAAATAATACTATTGCGTAATGCAGAGGGAACTACTTTGATAGCTAAAGATAAGTGTGTTGCAAAAGTGAACTGTCAATTAATTAAAAACCATGCCATCATGCAAGACATTTATCGGTGTCGTGATGGGGTGCAACTAGGGAATTATTGTAGGACCTAATATTTAATATATACACAACCAATGAACACACCATAAAAAATGCGCCCCCAATAATCTTCTATTTGCCATCTATTGTGCACTCAACATACAAATAAACTAAAAAATCGTTGCCCGAGGGGACAAGAGACAAGAAGACAAGACTATTTTTGGTACGGTAAAGTTAAAAGGACTCTTCCGGGGAAGAATGCCCTCGGAGAGTCACGCTCCCCTCCCAATTTTTATGTCTTGCCCGTTGCCAATGTTTTCGTGAAGATCAGGGTCGGTCTGCGGTAGATCTTATCAAACGCCAAAAAAGAAAACCGTTCAGAACGGTTTCATTTTTTGCAAAAGTGGGAGAATAGTTTCCACATTTGTTTGCGTATATTTTTTTAATCGAACTTCATCAATCGTTGCAGTGATTGATCGAGGAATTTAATTAACAAAATTCGAATGTCACCAAACCCAAAGCAAACTGTTGGCAATACTTTTCTTTGTTTTCTGCGGGGTTTTTTTTTTTTTTTACAAGTTTGTTTCTTCGCACCCTTTATGCATTTTTCAACGGGGAAGCACACGGAGAGGGAATTATACGTAACTGAAATGCAATGTATATGATAGCTTCGAATTTGCCCGCGCAAGTATTACCGCTGCTACATCAACACTATAACTAAACTAGAAATTTTTAGAGGGATAAGTTGCTTGCCAGAAGTAGACACGTCAACTGCGAACCCGTACTGTGTGCGTGTGTCTCTCGTCCTCGATCTCCTTCTCGGCGACGAGACTACAAAAAGGACCAAAACAAAGTTTCTAACCAATCTGTTCCAATTTGCACCGTTTATCGCGTAGTGAGTCGTTTCGTTTGGACATCTTTTTCGATATGAGCAAGTAAGGTAAAGAACGGAGGTAATTAAAAATCAAGCAACAACAATACTATGAACATTACTGTGGAGCGAAGTGTTTTACTGGTCCCACTGGTGTTGAATTGAATTTACATAGCAAAATGAAATGTTGTCGTAGTGAATTATGCAACCGTGAAACAGGAGCAAGAAAAAAATATATGAAAACCTAGCACAACCAGCCAGCGTGTGTTGGAGGAATCATCTTCTCAATCTTTTGAGGGCTAAAAAAAAAAATAAAATTAAACAAAAAAAAAACAACAAGTCTACTATAATGCGAACGACAAGCACTTAAGGGAAGAGAGCAAGTCGAGAAAGCGAGGTCGTTGGCTGGAGATGGAAGGGGCGGTGGAGATAAATCTTTCAAATCAAGAATAATCATCAACTGCAACAATAATAAGTAAACTATAACGGTAAAGTAAATCAATAAATGAAACGAACAAAAAAACTCGTATAAGAAAATCATCACTGTTACTTGATCTTTTTACACCATCTCGGAATGTTTGAAGGTTTTTAGTGGTTAAAACAATGCTCTTAGTGATCGTAGTGAGCGTGTGTGCGTATAGATGATTAATGTGAAATGAAACAAGATAAGAAAGGAAAAAAAAAATCACAGACAACAATCCTTGCTTACGACGGGGAGGATGATGATGATGGTAACGATAATGGTAACGGATGCGAGGGTGAAAGATGATGCGATGATGCGGCGAAGGGCTTAAGCGATGGGCCAGAACATTCTAAACTATACCCTGTAAAGGTAGGAAAAGATGCTGGATGCAAGAGGCAGACAAGAAACCAGAGAAGAGGCCGCGTGGGGGGAAAAGGCAAACGCGCATTGTTGTGCTGCAACTATGGGAATCAATTATTTACTGCATGCTGCAAAAACTGTGAAGGATCCGCAAGGGCACTTGATGAAGGGAATCACTTTTGGACGTATTCCGTACTGCACACGTGCAGTGCGTGCCCGCGAAGCGAAGGGAAGGAACATCAGCCGGAAAAGCAAAAGATGTGAAACCAAAAATTGCAACAACAAAAAAAAAAACGAATCACGAAACATGTTAAAAATCTTTTTATACTGTTGACTATTTTCTGTGTACACTTGTAATCGCTAAACAATCAGCAGTTGATGGAGGGGGAAAGGTGAGCAAGGTGAGACGGGAAGCAGAGAAAGCAGGATGCTTTCGACTGGATTGTTGGCATATGAAGGTAGTACACGGAGTTGGAGACAACTGGAACACCGAATCAATTATCTTCGCTAGTAGGGAAAAGAAAACCAAAAAAAAAAATACTAGTAGTGGACTCAACTTAAAAGTATGCATTCTGAAAGCCAGACCCGAAGAAGGTCTTCGAGAGAAGGTTAGCCGAAAGGAAGCAGCACCACATGTGCATCCTTATTTTCCCCAAGACGCGCCACCGCATTTGATTTCTCGAACGAGACAATGAGGCAGCGGCCTGCTGCGCCGGCAAGAACAAGAAGCAACCCCTTCCGTCTCATCAGCAATAGTGCTTTTAGGTGTTTAACATAGCGAACAAAATAAAAATTGCATGTCTATATGCTCATACACATATTGATAGGCAACGCGTTACGGCACGGTGTGTAAGTGAATATGGAGGGATATGTTATGTTTGTATGAAGGAAAAAACAAAAATTAAATTAAATGTTTAACCACGATCACACAAATAGCAATGGTCTATTTTGCGCTATTTTTATTACCTCTCTATGCGCTTTTTGGTCTTGGACAGGGTTAATATCGCACACTTTTATTTAGAGCCACGTTAGGTAAGGCACAAACATTCCGTGTTTATCGATGTGCACGGAATGCATTAAACTGTTATCTTCACCCCATTGCTTACTTTGGTTTGCAAATCAAACGTGTCTGTCGAAGTATCATTCCGATGAAATGTAATGTCTAAATTCTGACTGAACGAAACACGCATAAGTTTGAACCATTGTTACGATAAGAGAAAGATAACAAACAGATTCCATATTTGTTTACAGCATATTTGTAGCTGGAATCGGTTTCCCATTCCCACCTGGACAATTGGAAGGTCCCCGAATGGGCAACAAAAAAAAGAAAAAGAAAAAAAGAAAAGTGGAGCTGTCGTTGACGGTTTAGTATTTTCCGTTGCACAAGGTTTTCTTTTTAAATAGAAACAGTGTTTCATTTGCTACAGGGCATCGTTTCTCCTTCGAACGGTGCAGCATATTTACACGACCATGGTTTCAGATGTCCTTACTGGCTCCTTGTGCTCCACTCTGTCCTCACACGACAATTAAATAAAAAAAAAAAAAACAAAAACAGACAGCGCAAAAATGCAACGGGTGAAGAATAGCGAAAGGTTGTGCAACGGAAATGGAACGATAAGTGGGTGGAAAACTGCATATGCACAACACGGTGAGGTATCCGCCGGATCGCCTCAAGTCCGGCGGACGGAAGGCGAGGGATGGAAGAGGGATTTGCAGATCGCAGACGAGCATAGAACGACCTACCCTGGGCAGAGGTGCTTAGCCATAACTTTAGCACCACCTTTGCTGTGTAAGTTCGTCTCTTGAGAGTTGTTATAACCGATGAGGAGGCGCGAAGGGGCGGCGTTTGGGGCGAAAATGCTCGCGAACGAATGATCGAACTATTAACAGGGGACAGGAAAACTTTGTTCCTTTCGGAACTGACGGGGAAAAGGTCGCATAGGTTAAAATGTGTGTTAGTGTGTACCGAGAGGGTCGACATCGGGCGGTGAGGAAGGGCAGGAAGCAGCGTGCGGAGAGGAGGACCGTTGCCCCGCTGCTGCCGAGCCGAGCCGCACTGACCGATGGCGATCTCTTTCCGATTGTTCTTTACTCGTTCGTAAGATTAGTTAAGATTGTGCCGGGCCGAGGAGGATGTGCCTCCCAAGAACGGCCGATCTGTTTCAGCGTATTGGTGAGCGGCAAAAATAGGACGAAGAAGAGGGGAAACACGGCTTACATTACTATTTGTGACTGATTATTGAACTACTATATAAGATACGTTTTACTATCTACTATCGACAATTCGAGATACACATAATGTATTGTTTTACCGTTTTTACGTACACTGTTTAAGCATGAGTGTTTCAGTTCGGCATTACCTCGGGCATTGCGTTTGTTTACGAGCAGAAAAATAAAATAAAATAAACTATCTAGCATCGGATCCCGAGTGCGAACTTAAGACGGAAGCGAGACCGAATGGAACAGCTGAGATGCTAAATAAAACTTTATTGTTTTCCCGATGCATTGCAATGTCACCTCCAAAAAACGGGATGGTGGGGAATTTAGGGTGGGAAAATACATTGGAAAACCCTCCCCAGGCCACACAAGAAGCTAGTCATTCATATTCTTTTGAGGTAAAGAAGAAGAAAAACGAAAAACGGTGTGATTTGTTGAGCGGTCGACTTGGGTTTCCTCTATACGGCAGCTTCACAGAGACATATTCGACGGAGTTTAGCAAATCCCAGTCGGGCTCGGGAAATGTTTTGCACCTATTTACTTTTGACTCACTTCCACATTTTTATTGTTATGTTTAAACAGTTTTTAAAGGAAGAAAAAACAAGAAGTTTCAAGTAACCGTTTTGATAACATGCAGGAATGAAATGAAAAAGAGGGAAAGAGTGGTAAGAAAGAGGAGAAAGAGAGAAAGAGAGAGAGCGAGAGAGAGATTGAGAAAGAAAGATAGAGCATACGCTGGAGAAAATAAAAAGCAAAAATATGCATAATGACATAACTCTTGTTCATGAAGCGCAAAAATCAGCATCTTCACGCATATAGCAAATCGAGCGGTCTGGGGCTTTCAGACGACGATGAACCTGACGCTCCTATGCACCAGCGTGTGCAGGTGGAAACGATCGAAACATAGCCAGGCGTTAAGCCGAACCAAGGAAAGTGAACATGCGATGGGAAAAATCGATTACTTTTTGTACTGACACTATTATCTACCTATTACTAATGCGGGAAAAAAGGATTATCCCTTTTTTACGTAGCAACGTATGTATTATTTGTATTATCCTATATGAAAATTTCTCAAATAAATAATTTATTCTTAAATACACCCGGTGCATCGTTTTCTTTCGCTGGTCCGAAAATGGCACGAGAAGATTGGAAAGCATGATCTTAAACATGCTCGTTAGCGTAAGCGAGGATCTACAAATAGGTACGATCATACGATAAGTTATAGAAGAGCGTGACACTATCGATAAATTAATTTCTATTTATATAACTCTATATTCTCATATTTCATTCATATGCCATTTTATACTTCATTCTATATTAGTTATAGGAAAATAAATCGAATAAATAAATCAAAATGCTAAAACTGGTGGTTTTAATATTTATTTTGTTATTTGTTATTTCCAAATTCTAATAAGATATAATTATTCTGAGCAAAGGTATGTTCATACAGTAAAGAAAACTTTGCCAATCCATAATTCATCATTGGGTTTCTGGCTTGTTTTCAATGGCCAAGAGGAGAAACATGTGTTAAATTTTCTAATAACTGGCGTTGGGCTAAGCCCTTTGCAAAAATGAACAACTGTTTTTAATTATTTAAAAACCAATAAAGTGTAGAAGCTTTTTGTTCTATTGTAACTCGTTTTAGTAAAGCATAGCAGTTTCAATTCGCCATTGTTTTTACGTTGATAATTGCTGATGCGAACATTAAATTCCATTATTGATTTTATTTCCTCCGTTCGAAATCTAAAAACCAACCTTTGAAAAACCAACTAGCTTATATCTCGCTACTATTTTGAGTACTCTATGGTTGTACCATGAATGGATAAATGAACGAATAAACATCTTATATGACTCAAACTTCTTGGAGGACCGGAAAAGCCGAATGCGTACGCCGTTTTAAACACGACCCACGATGGCGTGGGTTTGAATCCAGACCGAGCCTCCCCCGGTACCAAGGACTGATTATCCACGTAGGTATGACCACACTGGTCGATAGGCCACGAAAGAAGAAGAAGAAGATGACTTAAACATCACAATATCCTTATAAAAGTACAATTACAATAGTGTTGTATACAAGCTGGAAAATTGGGGGTATTTTTCACGCCACCACACGCCGTACTTATTCAAAAGCAAACAATAGAAGGGAAAAAAGTGCAGCATCAAAACGGCTAAATGATTTTTAAACGGCATTTTGAATTCACACGCATGACCAGCTGATTTTCGTATCCTATGAAATTAGGAAACAATTTTTCGTGCACCGTTGTTCGTGGGCGTTTGACGGAAAGCATATCGGGGCAATGCAAACCATCGCGCTTTACTTGGCGGCTTGTCTTGTTTTGCGGGATAGTAACGAATTTCGGGCTCCGCCAAAAGCCAAAAGCGAAGAAAAGCGAAAGGGAAAGAGAGAACGGGGCGCCAGGCACCCACACAGAACGGGCAGGGAAAATGGGCGCTCGAACATAGAAAACCGCTGGTAAAACAAAACCGCGCGATATGTTGTTGCTGGCGGTGGCCGGGTGGTTGCCGTTTTGTGCATTGCGTACGTACGCTACCATGGTCGGTGTGGGTGCCGAACGAGCGCACCGTTGCTCGATTACGATTGCATTACGAAATGGTGCACCGAAATGGATTACCGGTTGCTGCTGCAGCGGGGGCTTGGCTGGGTGGTGTGGTGAAGGCCGGTGAGGCGTTTGGTTGGCCATCGAGATGGGTTTCCGATATCGGGTGCGAGGGGCAGCAGTGCGCGGGTGGGGGGAGGGGCGTACACGGGACACGACCGGAGGCAGCCTGGTTGGTTGCTTGGGGCAGGTTTGGTTGGTGATCGAACCGAAGGACTTTCTTGTCCGTTTGCTTGCCGCTCGATCGGTCGCTGCGGGGCGGCGGCAGCCAGCACGTGATGATCGTGCCATTAATTCGTACTTTGGGAGGTATTAATTTTTCGGAACACGTTCCCTTTCGGCGGCGAGCGTTGGCTTTCCAAATAGGTGGGACCTTGAAGTGCTGCGAAAGTGTACCGAGGCCTGGCGGTGCCTCGCGGGCGGAAGTGCCAGTCACATTTCAGGCGTCGCCCGCGAAGGTGTGTGCAATTTGAATGAGTTTTAAAAAATGGAAACATCTAGGAACTGGAAAGTGGATCAACGCTACCGTATCCGTTGATAGGGTGTGATTTGATTAGGGAAAGAAACAGGAAAACTTGTCAGACCGAGCCAGGCTTGTGATAGAATCGGTGAATCACGGAAACCCTCGATAAGAGTAAGGACAATACTTCAATTGAGGTCTTCAACGAAATCTGCTCAGATTATTGCACCTTGGAAAAATTATCAAGCAGATCTAAGATCTCAATAAAGTTGAGCACTTATCAGTTAGCTATAGCCTTTTAATTACCTTTTCCCATTCCTTTTTTTTCGTACACTTTTCCTCTTCCCACATCTTTTACTTCTGTTGCGTTTCATCAACCGCCATTTTTTGAACATCAATGGAACGATGATGGTGCTGTCATAGTAAATCAGGAAGAGTTTTACTATATTTAAAACTCATTACAATTTTTCTTTTCATTGCTTAACCCCTGCATTTTGGTGTAATGAAATTTTACGATCTTAAAAATCCTAACAAAACCAATAGAACAAGATACAGCAAGAATACTAGGAAGAATCATTAAATGTGCATTATGAGTAAACTAAGCGCCAAGGAGCGACCCTTTTCCGTCAAGGATTCCTGCTTTGAAAATGTATCCCTAATTTACCCGCCTTAGCTTGATTACATGAAAGTGACGATAATTTACTCCTTAGTCAATGTTTGATACTTTTCTTAATTAGATATCTAGCGTAACATTTTGTGGAAATAAAATGCTTCAATTATGTTCCATTCGGGCTCATCTTACAAGTGATAGTTTCATAACTTTTCGTACAAAACACACATCGTGTACTATCAAATATGTAACACATTTTAATTGTGTTTGTCAATTGAAAAAAAAAAAACATATTTAATATTGCTTTCGAATGCGGTCGATTGCAACATGTTTTTTCTTGCTTGCCACCATGTAATTGTTTATTTTCATTCACACCGAGCAAGGAAGTGATGGAAAAAAAATTAGAGCAGCCACACAGCCCACAGTTTAGTTATAGGTTAATAGTTAGCCTTATTTTGCGTTTCCATTTAGTTTTTGTCCATTCTTGTGCCGCGTGCCGGTTTGTCGGTGGCGCGGTTTCTAGGCGCAGGCCGCGATTTTCTAGCGTTGTGTAACGCGCCTCGCAATCGCCAAGGCCCAGGACGCAACAGCGTGCGGTGCTGGTGTTATGTTTTGTTCCCTCTGCATATCGCGTTTTTCCGTTTCTTTTTTCTCCCTCTTCTGCTTCCTCTCTTTCTTCACAGCCCAACACCCGCCAAGTCGAGACCGGTGGCGCGAAGGTGATATGCTTGCTGTGTCGTTTGTCGCTCGCGCCATCGCGGCGAACACGCAGCGGTTCATAGGCATTTCGTAAACTAAGCAAGTGCTGAGTGCGAGCGACACAACGATAAGGAACCATCCCTTCGCCCCCGTCAGCCACAACGCAACGGGGTTGGATGATGGCAAATATTTTGAAACGCAGGATAAACCATCTAGCTCGGAGGGTGGCTGGCAAGAACCTGGGGCGGTTCTGTGGTGGTTTCTATTATAGCCAAAGTTGGTTTTTGCGAAACTTCAAGATATAAGCATTCGTTCGCTTGACGCAATAGAGCTCGCTAGATACATTTTGTTTCGACTTCGAACGGGTTTATGCATTTATAACAGAAGTTGGTAAAAAATAATATAATATAAATAATAAATCCGTTCATCTCAAATTAATCCTTGTATACGTAACTTAAAAGAACATAGGATTTGAATCAACATGAGAAAAATGAAGTGAAAATATTATACTTACTAAACTTTTCAATGCAATTCCATTTGATTTTGTCTTTTTTTTTAAGAGACAATACCCTGCTTTTAACTTTTAGAAAGATATTTTGAAAGCTGTGAAAAAAATAAAAGAAAAACAAGACAGAAAAAATTGAAAAGTATAAAACTCAATTTCTGATTTGAAATGAAAAAATGTAACGATAGTAACGAATTTCGGGCTCCGCCAAAAGCCAAAAGCGCCAAAGCGTTCAAGCCAAAAGCGAAGAAAAGCGAATATAATATAAATAATAAATCCGTTCATCTCAAATTAATCCTTGTATACGTAACTTAAAAGAACATAGGATTTGAATCAACATGAGAAAAATGAAGTGAAAATATTATACTTACTAAACTTTTCAATGCAATTCCATTTGATTTTGTCTTTTTTTTTAAGAGACAATACCCTGCTTTTAACTTTTAGAAAGATATTTTGAAAGCTGTGAAAAAAATAAAAGAAAAACAAGACAGAAAAAATTGAAAAGTATAAAACTCAATTTCTGATTTGAAATGAAAAAATGCTTGATTTTTTTAAACAACAGTACACAACAACAGAATTCTGTGCAGTGTAAGGAGCGCAAATTGGACTGTGAATATTAAATCTCTTAGCTGTGAACATTTATGATAACATACTTTTTGTGCAAGCTGGCTGCATTCAGAAATTAATTTATAATGTCATTTTTGTTGAAACCTAATGAATGAAGCTGATAATAACATGATCTTTCTAAGCGAGTATGATTACTTAATTTTCCAGCTAGCTATCTGTATTTTATCTCAAATGCCGTCCAAGTCCTGCCCGGTGTTCTCTATGAGTTTGCTCTACGTTTCAGTCCCAAACAAATAACATATTTGACTCCCAGTCCTGAGAAAGGGAAACAACACCAAGTCTTCCTCTGACAGTCTCGGACGGTCGTAACACGAACAGCAACACGAGAGCGCCCGTTGCTATGTGGAGCTTCCGATTCTTTGAAGCAGCGAAAGTAATTAAAACCCTTTTGTGCTGGCCATGGACTAACCGCTTGCGCAAACCGTGCGAAGCGACTTGCGAGGCGCGTAACTTGTTAAAACGTGCAGAACAGCCCTAGGCAGGCAATGAGGCTGACATACGAAACCGGGCCGAGGTTGGCCGAGGCAGCAACGATGGAGGGAAGGGTGGTGGGGTAGGCGGCCTGAAGGCGTACGTGAACGGACGGAAGGGAATGGACGGGCGCCCGCAGAGACCTTGATCTTCAGCGGGTCTCTCGAACTTGAAAGAGAGCACCAAGTCTCTGCGCGCCAATGGACTCATGGTGTGGGGAAGGGCATTGAACCGCGGAGCGTGCGAAAGATCGCTGCATGGCAAGGTGGGCACGCTGGGGTGGGAGGCTTAGAGATGAAAGAAGAATAAAACACTCAGTCGCCCGAGGAGAGAAGCCCCAGAGGGGGGAAGCGAAGATTTTACAAGTACCTTACGAGCCGCACTTGAATTAGCATGGATGGGAAACGACGGCGAGAGACAAAAACATTCTAAGCCGTCGACTCAGGTGTGTTTGTGCCCCGGGCGGAAGTTGTCCGAACAAAACGATCACGTACTAGCGAAGGAAAGGGGGCTGGAGGTGGACGGCTGTTTTAAAATGTTTGGATGAGCTCGACCCGAGTAGAAGCAGTAAAAAGGAGGGAGGGTGGAGGGGAGAGAAGAAGTGAACCGGGAACTTCCGTTCTATCGCATCGCACGGCTGGAGGCCAACGAACGTGAAGAAGATATGTGATCAACCCAATCTCGCAAGAATTGGTCGTTTTTTCGCTCTTCCCCCAACCAACCCCGCGGAAAGATAAAGCACTCTTGTTTTCGTTGTCGCAAATAATCTGCCGACATCGTTTCCCAATGAGTCTCCGAACAAGTGGAAGCTTCGAGGAGTTCACATGATCACAAGCTAGATGGGATGAATATCTTATTGATCCAACGACGACCGGGCAGCACTCGCGAATGGCAACGCCTTGATCGTAGACGGGGAAGATCACCCGGTATCGAGCCGGCGACCACCAAATTCCGCCTTTCACGCTCTAGGCAGGATATCACCCGGACAGGAAACGATATTTAGCTACAGGGGGATGCCAACGCACCGTTTTGCCGAAAGCCCACTTCCGTCAGTTTCAAAATTGGAGGTTAATGTTAGTTCAAGGTTTCCTTTTCCTCTCTTTTTTCGCTTCACGCTGCTTTTCCCCTTGACGAAGTATATGGCGAATTACATCTCTCTCTCTCGACTTCCCAGTCGTTCCCGGGGTGGGCCAAGGATCCCGAAACGCTCGATAGACACTGGGGCTAAACTGGCGCAATTAGGAAGCCTCGCTAAACTTCGATCATCGACGGTGCGAAAGGTTTCCTTCGGTGCAAACACACGCTTGTTTTTTTGGCAGGAAGGCGATCTAGGAGGGGTGCTTAGTATGCCACTCTGTCTCTCCGTCGATCGCCGGCTACCATGGTCATGGTATCAACCGAGGCAGGGTAGCAGCAAGGTGCTTGGCATTCGCTGTTGAAGTACAAAGACGAAACCGCATGCTTTCGGTTTCATTGACCGGTAACCCTTGGCATAGGCGAGTGCCTTTTGAAATCGTGGAACTTTTTTTCGAAAAGAAAATGAAGAAGAAGTTCAATTGTATGTGACTTTTGACTAATCCTTAAAACATGCTGTCAAGAATCCGATTTTTAAATTTTCGTTGCGTTTCGTATTACAAAATTAAAAAACAAAACTTTGAGACAAATTTAATTCTGTTCAAAAAAAATTCAGCTTGAAATCATCACATTGAGAGGCATCACTAATAAACTTACATTTTACCGTTTGAGAGTGAAAAAATGCTTCTTCTCAAAGTAGAAACTTCTCGGTTAGTTTTTTACTTGGCAACATTAAACAGTAAAAATGTTCATCACATCTCTTTTCCCGATACGAAATATGAATTATATAACGTTTTCATTTTACCAACAATTTATTACAATCGGTATATTCGTTTAATGGTTTGATATACTTTAGTTCGGATAAACCATTTAGGAGTTGAGACCAGGTGCCAAGACTTGAAATAGTAGATGCCATCCAGGAATGTTGTCCCCTTTACGTTTAAAACGACGCTGGCTGATAGTTGAAATATATATATCTACAAGCCCGAACAAATTGTTTTGCTTCATAAAAATTCACCAAAAAAAAAGTACCGATACACAAGGGTTAACCACGCGGTCCTGTGGCGATAGTAACGACAATTTCAGCAGCGACAGCAGGCCAGGCCATAAACGAACATGAACAAAAAAAAATGGTTGGGTGGCATCGGCTTGTGTGAGGCGATGGAAGAAGCGAAGGTTAGGGTACCGCGTCTGCACATGTGTGTCAACAAGATCAAGTTCCGCGGGTTCGAGTTCGAGCGAATGTGACAGTAGTTGCGAATTGTTGCGGAATCCACGCCGGCCAGCAACACCCGAAGAAAGGAAGGCCGGCTGGTTCAGCGAGGCCTCGCCGAGCTTCGTCGCTTCTAGGAAAGGGAAGTCCTCGAAATACAAGCACGAAGCAGCGCAGGTGGACGGGTAAAGTAGCAGTACGAAGCAGAAACTATTGCTCATTCGCACCCAATTGGTCGCTAGCGGATTCGCATACTAACCGGTCCAATTGCTTCTACCGATGATCACGTCGATGATGATGATGATGATGATGACGAAGGCTCTTGATGGTTGATCTTGATCTTGAGCCCGTGTGTCAATGAACGCCACATCCGCGCGAATCCGAAGCTGCCCGTGAAGGTAATCGTGATCGAAACAGGTACGAAAGCGATCGAACAGGGATTCGAGCTAGCTTATTCAGTGTGCCGATCGTTCGGCGTGAGGCAGCAGAATTTCGCGTGGAACGAGCAAACGAAGAAAAAAAATCAAAATCTTCCAAATCACACGCTCCTCCAGCCAATAATAATGATCTCTTTAGAAATCGCTGGTTTTGATGTTCCTTACCGCCATTTAGCTAATGCTTTACGTTCTATTTTCTCTTTCTTCTCTTGTTCCGGTCGCGATTGGATTCGCCTTCGGTCTTTCGGTGGAGCAGAAGCACGAACCACAGCAACGCAGCATCGAATCGTTCGCTAACTATTTCATCGGATTTATACGCGCACAAACAGAAGAGTAAGTACGACACAACATGTTATTACAAAAATATTCGTTTCATTTTGCTGAGTGGATGGCGATCACAATTATTTTAGCTCCCATGTGTCTAAGAGAGAACGAAATAGTTATTTATTGATAGAAATATATAATGAGGTTTACAATATGTAGAACTATCGCTTGGTATTAGAACTATCGCTTGGTATTTTAAAAATAAAGTATCTAGAATATATCTTTGAAAGTGGTCCTTACTGTTGAAGTTACACGGTGACTTAAATTGGAGAATTTGATCCACAAACATTAAACAACAGATATTTGGTTAAGGTAGTTGACAACAACGTGCCTTTACAGATGTGCTAGAATTTAGATATTTTAAAACACTTTTTAAACTGATTTACCTACTGGCTTATGAAGACAGAAGGCTTATACTCTAGAACATATTTGAAATATATTTAATTAAAAAAAAGTGGGTAAAGGTAGTGACAAACTTATGGTTTGACGTATTATTTTGATTATGTTTGGGAAAGAAGAGTAAAGTAGTGAACATTGCGGCCAAGAAGCAGAGGTTATAAGAAACTGCAAACTATAAGAAAAAATATAGTCGAAGAAGGTGAGGTAGATTTAATTTGAATTTAAATTTGAACTTCACGTAGGATCTTAAAACCCAAAAGGTCTTAAAATGCATTAATTTTTCAACGTCCAATTCTAGGTACTTATCAGTGCATTGTTAAATCCAGTTTAGATTTATTTCTCTTGGTGAGATAATGGAAATCCTCTGATGTGTTAGAGACAATGTTGCAAGATTGAAGAAGTTACATTAGCTCACACGATATTAGTAAAGTTTTTAAATCTGAACCAATGGCCTTCCTACCATACTTGGCTTGATTTCAACACCATGTAAACAGAATTGCAATAACACACCTGCTTGTATTCGCTATCCGACGCAACGCCAGCATCGCGTAAAGGCACCAATGCCACCGAGAACGCAGCGTGCCCGTAGAAAAACGAAAGTTCTTTGGCCTCTTGCGATGTGCGGTCCTCACATCGCGTTCGTCGCCGCTGGAACGCTCACTCTCGAACTTGAACTTGACTGATCGCCACCATGAGATTCACATGAGCTGCGTCGTCGCGAGTAACAAGTTTCCGGCGCGATTACAACCGCGCTCGCTCGGCAGCCGGTTCGAGGCCCTCGTGGGCCGGATGACTAGCGTACACACGCAGTATTGTGCCGCGATGTTCGGTCGCTTCAGTGCCTTCGCCAATGCCTACGGGAAGCCCAGTGATGGCGACACAAAGGAGGACAGCAATAAGAGGCGAAGCGGAAAGCGAGTAGAGGGCAAAGTAAGGAGCTCCGCATCGCCGGCGTTGCCGTGGCCGTGACCATGGTGTGGCTCTTGAGACGGGCTGGCAACGTGCAGAACCGGTGCAGCACCATCACCCTTTCATGCTGGGGGAGAATGGGAGGTTGCTAGCATCAGGTCTTTGCCCGTTACATATTCCACCGAATTGTGGTGCCATTCAGTTCAGCATTCGTTTAGCCTCGGACGGGTGCCGGGATGGTCGGTAGAACGTTGACTTTTAAACTGCTGCCAATGTTTCCCCGTGCGGCTTAATCACTTACAATTCCACCCGGCTGGGTCTTTTGTTCTACATTTTGAGCACGAACAAATACATGAGTCGAAACGCGGCCTTCTCCTATACATTATAATACAAACTGTCGTCGTTTGTCGTCGTTGGTAACGTATCACGTTCAAAACGTTGAAGTAAGCGAGAAATCGCTGAGTCTGTACCAATACATTAGATAGAGCGGGACAACACATGAGCGCGTTTGAAGTCAGACAGCGATGCAAGCGAGTGCGAGGTTCGTCATCGTAGTTATACCAACACATTGGAGTAAGCGAGAAATCACTTGATCTGTACCAACCCAGGGGAGAACTCTCGAGCGTTTCATACTTGCCTCTCGCTCTGTTACAAATGCCGTCTCGCTTACGATCGTTATAACCCACTGTGAGCTGTTTTTGCTTTTGCTGCATTTCCAACCCACAATCGCTGTTGCTCGCTCGCACATGTATATTGCTTCACTCGCACACCCGCAAATGATTGACGCTAGAAAAATCCTCGGGTCTTCCGAACACCACACTCTGCTGTGCTACGGCCGGACGGTCTTTCCCGGATGGGCATTTGAATGCGTTATCTTTTCTTAAGAACCATAACATTTTATTTTTGCGTGCCGTGCTGTACTCCACGGTGCGGGTTGACTTTCGTTTTTTCTGCATGTTCTTGGTGTCCGATCTATCGTAGGAGACCGGGCGGGTTTTTAAATGCTTTATTCTTTGTACTTGCTTGCCGTGCTGTGAGGTGCCGTACAATTTTATTTTAATTGCTTTTCTTAGATTAATATATTAATTTATTAATTAGAATAATATATAAATCAATGAATATATTGGAAAGAGCGTTCGAGTTGAAACAGCGATGCAAGCGAGTGCTCAATGGTTTTTGAAACCTTAGTAAAAAAAGAAGCTGATCGAAGCTAGGTTGATACTGTCAATAATTCTTTTGTGCGGTCGCTTGAAAGAATTCGAGAAAACTGTGAATTATATTCCCAACCGGAGAGCGTATGCAATGTGAGAGGTTTTAAGAATTTTTCATCGTTTCGGTTGCAAATGCAATTTTACAGTTGATCACCAATTTGATTCATGGAACGAAAATTGTTCCGTTATCCCGTGTTCCGTTTCTGTTGTAGGAACTCCGTTACAATTAATCTGAGTTTAGGAGAGGGGTGTAAGGTGCATGATTTTTTTATTGTGTCTTCTGCTCCTTTTAAACAAGACTTGACGTTTTTTAAACTATGTGTAAAATAGTAAAATGAAAAAAAAAAACAAATAACGAAATGTAGAGCAAAGGCAGGACACAGCAGATGAAAGACGCGAGCGCGGCGCTTGGCGTCAACAGTACCACTAACACCGGAAACGGAGCATGCTGGCGATTTGGCCAGGCGGCACACTGCAACGAAGCCAGGAGACTTCTGCGCCAAATGTTCCCGTGGGCCCCTCTTCCAATTACCAAGAGACATGGCCCGCGTCCAAGCATTGTGCTAGGACACCACGGTGTCCAGGTTTCCCCAACATATTGGTACCCAGTTACTCGCTTGGCAATAGGCGAGTGGGCTGCTTCTTGGCCGGGCGTGTATGCTTCCGTCTCTTGGCGGGCTGCATTATGGACATTCATAAAAATTCACAGGAATGTCAAAAACATCAGCTCCGCAATCTGACGACGAAAACACTGTTCCTAACGCATGAAGCCTAATGAACTAACGCTTTGCCGGGCTTAATTGAATAAATCCTAATCGGTTTGGTTTAAAAAATAATTTTCTGTGTTAAGTAAATTAAAGTGTCTCATGAATTATATCGGGCCAGGTAGCTGGCCTACAAAAAACTAGTTTATGCTTTATGCGTCCATCCTCATTCGTGGTACCTTTTGATGCAGGAAGGTTTAGTTTAGATATATTATTTTTAACACTTGGCTAGCTCGTCTCTATGTAGCCTTTATCTTCCAATTCAGCTAAAACTTGGTTGACTTTAACGAATTATTCCGTACAAAATGTGTGTTGAGTAATGCGAGCCCAAAACAAATTTCCCTTACAGTAACTGATAGCATATAAAAGTTTTCGATACTATTTGGGTAGGAAGGAGGGACTGCTAAATCTTAGCTCTAAAGCCTCGATACTTGGCTTCATTATTCCTCCAGACGCAACCCTTGCTTGAAACTACCAAAAAATTGTACCGGAGATCAGTAAGAGTGACTTGGTTGCATTTTACTGTACCTAAAGGTTCATCTTCATTCTTCTAGGTAAGATAGATTTCTCTATTACATTCGTTCTTAGCTTGGCTTTGCTGACCCTCGTCCCTTCCGGATTGTATTGATGCTAAGAGCTTTTTCTCTAGAAACATAGTTGATGCTCCGATTTAGAAGGATTACTTTAAAAATCTCGGAACTTAGTGGCAAGTCAACCGTTGCATACCTGATCCAACGCTATCTGATCCATTATCATTGCACTCTGGGGAGTCGCTTTTTTTCAACATTCAGAATAGTGTTTTCTCTGTCCTTCTTTTCTCGCAGTTTTTTGGTAAACTGCTGTCCCATCTTGATTTTGGCGAAACCCTTTTAAAAAGAGTGCATGTTATCCGAATTTGGACTTGTTGAGACATCCTGGTTGACAATTGATGGTTACATGTGCTCAGAATAATAGATCGGAATCGTCCAATAAAACTTGTCCTTCTTCGTTGAACAAAGTTGAGTACAAAATGATGTTTGTATGGGTCCTTTTGGACCAATAATATTATTTAAAATGAGTATGTTATACGAGAGCTGAAAATGTGGGAATAAATTAACTCGCAAGCACACCGGGGTCCGATGCTGTAAGTGGCTCGTTTGTCCATTACCCCTGGAATGTATCAATTATCCAATCCGCATAATTCAGATTTGATGGAAATAAAAATGGCTAGGTCATAGCAGGAAACGATATTCAACGGGCTTGGTCCAACAATGCGCACGAGAAAAACACGAGCAAAGTGGAAGAAGGCAGATGCTGCGGGGCGAGCTCGATCATCAGCACGATCGATAACGAGGATGAGAAGCTAATCTCACTGTAGCAATGCGGGCCAAGCGTTCTTCGCGGCGTTCAACGACTTGTGCGGTGTGTGTATGCTGCCTTTTTCTGCACGCTCGACCAGTGCAAAAAGATCAGCAGCCCGAGCGAGAGGGCGAATCCATCGTAGCGGATGAGGGGGTCCCGTGCGGCGGTGGAACAAACCGCGGAAGTTAACAGGCCCCAGCGTCGAGCGGAGGGGACGGCAGCGACCGCGGACCGGGCCGGCCACCCTGTCATATGCTGAGAGGAGCTTTTTGCTCGACCTTGAACTTTCTTGTGCGCGCTGGTGCGCGAACCATTTCTATTTTAAGCTACATGATTAAACGGTTGAAAGGGAAGAAGAGGGGAAGAAGAGCGTCCACCGAAGATCAAATCCGGTGAAGAAACCCGGCGAAAGGAACACCCGCGAGAAGGAGAGCGAAAGAAATAAAACAAAAGAGCAATTCCTTTTCAAGCCGCGCCGGCAACAAACGCCGATCGTTGTTGCGTTGATCGTTACGGACGAAGAGGGAGGTGTGTGTAAGACTTCGGTGGCTTAATTGCACGCAAACCGCGTGCAGCCCGGGGAAGCTTTTGCCCGTGGTGGCCCCTTTTGCGCCACTATCGGCGACCTAATCTTAATGAGTTCGTGGTACCGCCGGTTCAGCTTGGAGTTTTTTTTTTTTGTTTGTGCTTCTCCCGTGAGAATGTGCTTACACATAATCAGCATAACTTTTGACATGCCGTGACTGATGGCTGCTTTCGCTTGCGGCAGGTGGTAAGAAGAGGGGGAGGGGAGGTGTTAAGAATAAAACCCTGTCTCCACCAGCAAGGAACCGTTGTTGTTTCACGACGATGAACACCGGACGATGCGTAGTTGAACATGAGAAAACAGGATTGATAAGAATATTCTTGGTTAAGTCATATATTTTTTAAATTCAATTGAAATGGAACACATAATAGAAAGGGAGCGCAGTCTCGAGGACATGTTTCACAAACAAAACAGCTGACATTTAATGAAACTTAGTAAAATTTTAAATGTCAAAAGTAATAAGTAACATTCTCCGGTGTTCATTCTACCGTTTGCAAGGCAATGGCATCGAATGCCTCTGAAAAAAATGTATCTCACAACATTTTCTCAATCGCCAGACTCATGGCAGCGTTTATAGTTGAGTAATTACACAAAAATTGGTTTACATGTACATGTTTTTTAAATGTTTATTTAGACGGCCAGCTACTATTGTATGCCAGCAAACTCATTCAATTCCAATTACCGCTCATCTTGTATTATCCAATGGATTTTATCGAAGGTTTATAAAATGAAGACATCTTTAGGGCACCCAACTTCGTCACTTCCGACGACAATATCTCAACGGAACCGGTTCTAGTATTTGTAAACTATTGTTTATGTTTGTGCTTAGTACTATTAATGATGTTTACCAAGCATTTCCTTTTTTGTAGTTGATTTTTTCTGAGATTATCAAGAACCATTTGATTGTACAGATAAAAACCAAAACTTGCTAAAATAGATGTAAGTCTCCCTCTGGACTAAACATGGAACAGTTTACAGGAGTAGTGTTACATTTCAAGTTACTTCACACGAACCTTAAATGACCGCTTGAATGAAACGTTCATTCTTATATCGCGTTCTGACTATCTGAATCAAAAGAAGAACTAATTATTCAACTCAGTAACTAGTATTTCTTAATTAACACTAGTATGGGTTAACACAACACCGAGTAATCCTTGGTATGTCATGCCGACAATCCTTCTAGCCCCCTCATACGAATTCATCTCACGTAGTCTTGTTTTCCCTATGGCCTAATTATCTGTTGCCTTTCCCTTTCGTTCGTTCCAGCCCGTTCAAGTACGCTGCCCCGGCGAAATGCGACACGCCGAAAAAGGTGCCCTCGTTCGCGGGCGAAGCTACGGATTTGCTGCGGAAATCGTCAATCATCGACGGCTCCGATTACGCAGCGTCCGGTGTACCAAACAGCACCTCGACGCCAGTCGCCGAAGGTCGATCGCTCGGCGAACCCGACACCACCGGAAGCCCGAGAGGACATTTGATAGCGCGCCAGCTTTTCGACCACGGTGGTCCACCGAACGCCGGCTACGATGACGACGACAAGGATGGGCATTGGGCTGGCTCGACAGGGACCACACCGAAGCGCTGCCCGGTCCAGGGACCGCAGGTCAACGGGTTCTCCACGCCTAGCACTAGCCACAGACAGAGTGCGGGAGGAAGTCTGAGGCTCACCGGGGATGCGATTTATTCCACGCCTCCCCCGCCAGTCGCCAACGGGGCGCGAGTCGGGGCCACGATGCTGTCCATTACCAGCACCCCGGTCCATAGCCGTGGGAAGCTCTCGGCACACTACGGATCGTCGTCGCGCAACGGAAGTCTGGAGGTCTCGCATCCGTCACCGAGCGCTGCTAACGGGTCACAGTTTCGTAGTACCGAGGTCAGTGGGACCAGCGACGGCGGCGGCCGGCGCAGCAAAACCGGCTCACCTTGCCTGGGTGACTTCATCGTCACGCACTCGATGAAGTCACAGAAAAGCGTCCGCCGGTCACCGCTGACGGGTGGCAACCTCAGCAGCGAGCCAGGTGGCAACAGTTCGTCCGCCACGCACAACAGTTCGATTTTCCACGAGCTCGACTTTCCGCAGCTGAGTGTGACTTCCACTCCACAGAAAGACCATACTGCCGAGGAGGACAATGCACAGGGTTTGAAGCAGCGTAGTTCAATCGTTGGCAGGTCCGAGCAGCCGGACGCAACGCCCACCGGGAAGAAAGCGATCATCCGAAGACGCATTGCACCGACCACTGTTAGCCGGACCGTTTCCGGACGGCACGATTTCACCTCGTCGTCACTGCGATCAGAAAACAATCTCGTGTCGATTGAGAGTGTCGAGGAGGAGGCTACCATGCATGATCCGCGAGGCATGCTACGCCACTTGAAGGACGAAATACGGACCGATTTCGAAGCGGAACAGGCACAACTGCAGCGCGTCGTGCGTGCGAAACATTCACTGCAGTCGTCGTTCGGGCAGCTGGAACCTATCAGCCCGTCTGTCGAACCGTTGGCGACTCAGCAGGCGATCGGTGAACCCGAAGGCGTGGAACTACTGGTGGTCGAGATTGGCAAGGTAACGCAGAAAGCCACTATCAACCGACTGGTGGGCGTCTACACGCTACTGATGGATCTCAACCTCGTGCCGAACGTTCTTAACGAGCTGGCCTGCCTCATCAATCTGGTCAGCATGGAGCGGCGCATTCCGCTCGATGCCACACTCAACGCCACCGATCTTTCCAACGTTTTGCGCAACCCGCACAACCGCGTCTACTTCGCGACGGAAGTGCTCTACCGGCAGCGACTACTGCTGGCCCTGCTTGACAGCACCTCTCTGCGGGTTGTGGTCGAAAACGAGCAGCTGGCTGCGCTGCAGCCGACGTTAAACAGATTCCTGCGGGACGCGCTGGACCAAAAGATGAAACTCGAGAAAGCCTCGCTGCAGCAGGCGGCCAATAGCAGCGATCTACTGGCGAACAGCAGCATCACGAACGTGTTCTACCAGCAAGAAAACGATACGAAGGATAACTTCCCTTCCGTGAAGGAATTCGGTGCGTTCAATAAGCAACGGGACTCTTTCTACACCATCCTACGGTATGTCTTCCTGTATTGTTTTATGCAAAGGTCTGCTTTGTTATTACAAATAATAGATATGGTCTGTTGTTCCAAATTGCACCATACCAAAAGTTTTCTTTTGTATTATTTACTCTATTGATTCTACATGAGGTTTTTTTCACATTCATTCCATAGTTCTTGATAACGGTGATGCCCTAATGAATAATAATAGTGTTTTATGAACTAAAAGAACAGAACTCAGCGAAAAGATATTAATTCTCTGGTCGCTTAAAAAGCTAAGGTGCTAAGCCAATCTAAAATGGTTTGTTTTATAGTCAATGGCTCATTACGTTGATTAAATTTTCTTAGATTTAAGCTTATAGCTTGAACCTTGAATGAGCATTATTCTAACGTTCAGTATTAAATGAAAAGTGCTATCTCTTGCTAATCCAGCGTAATTTTTCTTTTAATCAAATCTGGCGCATCTCATTGCAAACCACGCTTAAATGGTTCATTGTTATTGTACCATTTACGTAGTTACTAATCATAATTATGGCGAATCTCTGTTAGGCACATCGCTAAACTAGAAGCTTTATTCTCTCGTCTCGTATTAACATCTTTTTTATCGTTTCCCTTCTTTTTCGCTTCAGAATCTGGGAAACTGAGCACCTAAGCCCAAACTGGGAGTTTGAGACGAAGCTCGGGCCGAAAGTGCGGGCGATGCTGGACATTCTGCAGCACCCAATCAACATGGCCCATTTGGCCAAGCTGTTCAGCGCTCAGCTGATAATATCGTCCAACTTTGACGTAAGTATACGATAGAGTTCGTCGGCGGTTCGCGCCAGGCGCCCGCTCAATGGTGAGTTTTATGCTCCCGCACGCCTGTCAATGACGCCTTTCTTCCTTTTTTCTCCCACAGAACTCCACCAGCGAGCTACAGATTGCCCTGCCGAGTATCGATCTGGCCAAGCTATCCAAACTGCGGCAACGACTGGTGGCACCGAGCATCTTCTCCACGCAGTACCTGTTCCCGGGGAGCCAGACGTTCTACCGCGACTTCATCGTGGCCAGCGAGAACCATCCGATGTTTATCGAGCAGCTGAAGCCGGTCCTCATCCACGAGTTGCTGCAGATGAACGGGTCGTCGTACGATATTTTCAGCATCGGCGACGAGAAGTGCAAGAATCGCACCGAGTATGTGGTAGGTATCGCCGAACCGGGCCGGGGAAAAACTGGGGCTTGGAAAATGTTTTCCTTCTTTATGGCTATCGAAAGCAGGCGAACGCCGAGTGTGTTGGAGGCAAATATTGATAAAACTTCGTTATCACCGTGTTCGGAACGGCCGCTTGCAGCAGGAGCCTTCCCAATGGTTTCCCCTATCGCGTCGCTCGTAAGAGTGTTTTCTGGTTTACAAACAACGCCTCGAAAGGGCAAACAGAAAGCTGTAACAGGCATGTTGGATCGTCTGAATGCGAACGGTGCGTACTGCATTGCCGTAAAATGTACCGAAAAAATGTGCCCTGTCTTTGAAGTATGGTCGCGAACAATAATGTCCATACGAATCATGCGCATCCTTTTATTAAATATGTTTGATGTATATTCGCCCTTGCCGTTCGGGTTGGCTATCGACACTCAGCGAAGAACAACGTGCAATATTATCAAATCGTGGAAAATACGTACCCTACGATTGAAATAGTCAGTGTACGTGTCTGCGTGCAGGTACACGGCGGCAAAACCGATCGATAAACATCCGTCGCAACAAACCGGTTTGTGTTTGTACTGTTCACCCTCGCCCGCTGGTGTTGAAGCACCGTTCTGTTGCGGAAATGGATTGCCCGGATTTCGCAAAAGGCTGGGACGTTTCTGTTAGGGGACTGCCGATTGGTGCAAAGGTGGTTTTGCTGTTACAGCCTCTGAGAGTTTCCCCTTCGATAGAACGGACGGGCACCGATGGCGGAAAGAGTTCAACGAACCCTAGTTTCACCTACGAATTGAAACGACGCGAAAGGGGACGGTGCAGCATTCTTCACAGCCCCACCTGCGTGAGATAAGCAAGTGCGCTGGAGATAAATCTGGAATTGGAAATAACCGAATTGAAGGTTTTTTCATCAGGTTTATGTGTTTAATAGAAGAATTTTTTAGGGCACTTCTTTTAACGCAAAAATTACTTATTATTTAATGCAATATGATATACGAGCATAAGTTTCTGCTATTTTTTTTTTTTCTATAAATGGATTCATTTTCTACAGTTTTTCTCTTAGTGTACATATGTTCCCTTCTTCACCGGATTGGTCTTTTCTAGTTGTTGTTCGCTATTTGTTTGAAGCTGCTGGCAAGTTAACTTGTCCAAATGGACCAAACACAAGATGGTAGTTTAATAGTTCTCCTCCGAACGTGTTTTCGTGTTTTCTTGCAACAGTTGTCTCAGATTAAATTATTGGCAACACCTACAGCATTCTAACTGCTATGAACATTGCGGCAAAACAAAGATGCTGTGAAAGCTGTAAGCGAAGCACGTCCACGTTTGTGTCTGCTCAAACATCTCGAATATTAAATGTAATGTTAACGTCATAAAATATGAAGTTTTATCGTTGTTTGCTAATAACATTTTCCGCAAAGCCGTAAAACACCATGCGTCTCCATCGAACAATCTCTCCTCGATGTTCTTCATTACATGACGAGTCAATGGATTCATGAACTGTATCTTTTCCCTTCTCTCTTTTTCTCTCTCTCCCTCTCCCTCTCTCTCTTCCGCAGGTTCGCCCGGAAACAATCGCAACGATGCGTGTGCTGGCCAAATTCCTTGGCTTCATCGTCGCCCGCCCGTTCCAGTACGAAGGATGCCGCAGCACCATCGTGGAAAACCGTCAGATCGAGCTGCGTAATACGGTGAGCGGCTGGCACTTTGTTGCTTCGATTATTTATTGCTTGTGTCGCCGCAGGGGCAGTCCCGGTGTGCGCTCGAGCCCCAGGATTATTAGTGGCCACGGGTGGCACCGCACTGCGATTGGGCATTGATTCAAGAAGCTCCGGAGCGACCGCCATTCATGCGACCGCTGTGATAATAAACCGTAGCCCAGTGGATGCCCGCTGGTTGTGTTATGGCCACTTCTCGAACATCCCGCCTCGTGGCACTCAGCAGCGTTGCTGGGAGTTCGATAGGCGAAGGAGAAATGTTACGGTTTCGTCTGTGGGCGCGATGCGAATCTTCTGGACATGGTGATGGCAGGGACGAACCTTTTGTATGGTTCCGAGTATTTTTTTTTTCGGTAATGGAATTTTCTCCATTTTCCAGTGTACCTCACCGAAGCGGCCAAGGACGCGACGAAAATATAGGCAGGGTGTGCCGGGTGCGTGACTGCGGCCTTGCCACACCGATCCGGGCTGTGCGAGAAAACAAAGAAAATGCGTTTCATGCTACCATGCGCAGAAAGTGTCGTTGTTCGCATGCGGGTGTGTGTGCATGTGTGAGGGTGTTTGTGAACTTTTTGCCTGTGTATTGGTGAGAACCCGGCCCGGGAGTAGCGTGGTTTGTTGGAAAATGTGAGCGAGCCGGAATGGCATTGTGCGTCACGTTGGTTTCGGCTGTCCCGAAGCCACAGTCCTGCAGGATGCGCTCTCGATTGCGGCTTCTCTCGCCCTGTTTTTGGCCAGCTTTGTCTTGCATTTCCCCTGCCACTTTTCCGGCAAAAAAAACACACACACACATACATACACACAATCTTCCGCACTCGGCTACAGAGACACTCAGCAGCAACAGCAGCATCGGCCTGGCTCGCCGGGACGCTGCTGCTTGTTGCGCATAATCGCGTGGTACGTGGAGCCCTTGGGTACACTTGCCTTCCGTTGCTGTTTGTTTTGGAGGCCTTGGTTCTACCCCTGACGCCATCACGCCCTCACACCTACTCCCTCTCCTCATTCTCCGATCTTTCTCTATACTGGAAGGAGACGCTTCGGCCGCTGCGGTAGCTTTTCCGCATGTTGCTGCGCCGTTGTTATTAGCACAAGTGCGCCCCGCGGTACGGTTGTGTTGGTATTGCCGGCTACGGAATGGCCGCTGCCAGCCATTCGCTTGGAGCTTCTTTCTCGTGTGTTTACCTTGCTTTTTTTCAATTGATCCCATGCCGGTTCCATTTCCAGCGCATGACGCCCAAACATGCCATCGGGGTACTCTTTGTTTGGGCTTTTAATGAAATGCTATGGCGCGAACAATCCGGGATGCTAACATTTTACTTTTTGCACCAACCACAGGTATTGCACATGTTTAGTTTTAAAAGCGTGAAATTTCGCACAGTTGCAAAATTTTCCTTTTTTACAAATTCGTAGCATAAGAATTATATTTCCTGATGGTGAAAATGCTTGATACTTTTGGAAATGAATATTGTCACTTATCGAAATTAATCTTTCTCACGTAACCTTCCTTCGTTTAGAGGCAACACCTACCTTATTTATTTGCTTAGTGACAAACTGGAATAAATCATTTTCCATTTGGAATCTGTTTGCTAATAAATCAATAATTTTAAGTATGGATTATCCGGTACAGAAGCAAACTTCTGTGAATGAAAGATGAATTCTTTCACTGAAGTTGCTATCCTCTGTGTGTGCGATCCCATGCCCGTTCGAGCCATAGAATGTTGAATGGTTAAATGGATGGTTGTGTGTGTGTGTGTGTTTGTGGGCATGTCCATGCTGTCTTTCTTGTTCCTTGTTTCTTTTTGTTCCATTTCAACCTACTTTTTGTCCAACCTAACCACCGCCTGAGGTGTTGGTGTGTCGGTCGACCGTGCCGCGGCTGCTGTGGTTTGCGGTGCGGAGTGTTTGGCACGTTTAAACACCTTCCTTCCGTGCCAGTCGCAACAGTTCGTCGAAAGTCAGTTTAAAATGTGTTGGTGATCCCCCCGAATGTCCTCGCTATGCGTACGCACCACGAACTAACTTTGCCTGAGCTGAGATCCATCCACCAGACGCCGTCCGTCCCGTAATGTGGCTCGAGATGACTGCCTGGGTTGTAGCGGCTTTATTTCATTGTTGGCAAATCCTCGCGACTGTCACCCAGGAACGTGGACGGGTTGGTGAGCATATTCAAAGCAACATTTTTATTGCATTTCTTGAGTGTCACTCGCCGGATGACACGCCGGGTCGTCAACGGTGAAAAGCAAGGACACCAAATGTTCAATCTCGCACCGTGTCCTCGCTTTGAAGCTGAAGCACTTCACCGTTTTTATTTGACTTCCACTAGCTTCGTACGAGGTGGTGGTGGTGGTGGTGGTACGGTAGCAGATTTTATTGCTTTCCTTTCTTCCCGCCCGTTGGGCTGTTCCCTTTCGGGCGCCCCCTTTCCCAGCTGAAAGCTGACCGAGGCAACAACTGTTGATTTTCCATTTCCACGCCTCGGGCCATCCCAACACACAGCAGCAAGCTTTTAAATCGCTTCTGCCCATTAAATATACAACGGGTGGATCGGAAGAGGATATTCAATTTCAGCCTGTCGCCTGGAAAGGCGTCTCGATGGCCTTTTTTCTGCCGTTCTGTTTTCGTTCATCATTAACAATATGCTAAGCCTCAGAATGTTCTACTTTCCTTGAGTTGTGGGAAAAATGACGGCCCGTTTAAGCGAAACAGCTACCATGGCGGTTTGATAAACGTTTGAAAAGGATAGCACACTTGGCAGAGGAAACGTAGCTGAAACAAAAACAAAATGAGAAACGTCGGTGGTGTGATAGTCGCATACAAGGATAGCGTTCCCTTTGTCTGACGGAATAAGACGGGATAGCGTTTTCTCCCACATTTTCCTCGACCTTAGGCGCGCTTCCATCATCCCGATTGATGGCCGCTGGGTGGGGTGCGTTTGCATTTGTTCATGGGCGTCGATGTGCCGGAGGCCAGAGCAGACAGTGGGAGATTGGCAAGTGAGAAGGAAAAAAAACCCCGGAAAAGAGAGGGTGGATGTACAGGGAGGCGGATGAAAGCTGTTGCATGTCTTACGAGGACCATTATCGTAAGAAGATACCATTACGGTAATTTTTCCGGGCACGCCGAACGACGCTCGACCTCTCCGATCGGATTCGACCCATCGGCCTTACGGCCCATGCTCTCGGGATGTACCCTGGAGGTTCACGAAAGACTAGGCGGAGAGCCCGGCGAGGTACGAACAAGTTTTTGCTCTCGGAAAACATCCTTGAGCCTCCTCTATGTGGGTGATGGCAATGCTTCGAATTTTATTCTTATTTCGAAACATCCAGCAGGTAGCGCTTTCGTTTTCCTTTTTTTCAAAAATGAGAGATTGGTGTATATATCGATTAAATGTGAAAGATTAAGAAGAGACGACACAGCGCGCGCCCCTCGAAATTGTTGAAATCTGAAGAACGAGAACGTTCGTTTCACCAAGGCGATCAATCTCGTACTGGGGCGTATGTAGCTTCGCTTCCTTTGTGGTATTGATTTCAACATTTGCAGGCGAGTGTGAAGAATATAATAATTCAAATAATGCATATGAGGTTCCACTCATCATACACAGAATCATAGAAAACGGAGGGTTAATCACTCCATAGTGTTTGTTGTTTTGTCAAATTATCTTAAAAATGGAGACATTATTTGCAATCGCTGTTAAGTTAAATCATTTGAAAAATATTTTAATCAAATTCTTGCAAACAGATTTGCCAAATTAGCTTTGTTCACTTAGAATTCCGAAACTATGTATTTGATGACAAGCGGTTACTGAATAGTATCCTAGAAATATCCATGAGTCATGCAAGTATCATGCGATGCGAATATTTTAATGAATCACGTTAGTGAATTAAAGGTTTCGCCAGCTCTATCCGTAACATGGGTTTGATTTAATTTAACAAAGTATAGTGATGATAAAAAAGCGACCCCTTTTTGCAGTTCATCATATTTTCTACATCTGTAGATAATTCCTTATTTCGCCTAAAGGTAGGCTAAAGTGGGGGCAAGCTGGAAAAGATCAACAGCTATTTTCATGTCGACGAGATTCTTAAAAAAAAATGTCAACGACATTTTCGAAAGGAAAGCCATGTGAAAAGAAACATGTTAACACAAACAATCATTTTTATTCGCTTTTGTTCGGGTTTCTTACGATGAATGCTACCTTCTATTAGGGGACTTTTGGATGAGTTTAAATGACTATTGGTTGTTCCCGTAATAATTTTCCCTATAAAAGTTCCCTGCAATAATAAGCCCCTTTGAAGGAGTTTCCCTATGCCCCGGAACTCCCACTGCTAATAGTAGAAATTTCTGTTTTTATTAAAAGTGCTTCTTCTATCTTCTACATATATCTATTTAAAACAAAGTTTGGAATGTGTGCGACCGCGCTGGACCGATTTGGGTCGTTTTTGTTTCATTGTGTTCGTCTTGACTCAAGGCAGGTTTATGCGGCCAAAAAAGTTGGAAACATCCCATAGTTTCCATAATTTTCCCAATTTTCTCAAAAAAACTCGCGCCTGCCATAGCTCAGAAAACTTTTTGTCATTGATTTTCCACTGCACCTCGCCTACTATGGTTGTTGGGAATGAAGTTATCAAATCTGTATAAACCAAAGCGAAACTGCCTTTCTGCCTATGTGACTCAGAAATTCTCTTCTTTCCTGGCGAAACAACCTATTTTGTCATGCCTACCCATTTTTTGGCTTTACATACATATTTTCATACTTAGAAATTCCTATTGTGCTAATCAGGAGTGCCCGAGTTCAGAGAACGAGAAAAAGTTGAGTAATTTGGTTTTTGAAAATCCCTCACTTTCCGAGCAGAGCCGGGCAAAAAGCTTGTATTTCACAATTAATACTTACATTCAAACAAATGTTTCATTAGGTGCCTACAGACGAAACGAATCTTTATTGGTCAATCTCACACAACCATCAAAGAGGGTGGCCAAAAACATGACGAACTACGAATCGTTTCGATAGCCAACAGCGACGAACAGGCATTTTTTGCAGCTCTCTTTGAGGGTTTTGTGAGATTCACCAGCAAAAAAATCGTATCATCTGAAAGCACCGCCAACTCTCCAGTATCATTTTTTTCCCCCTTGGTTGCTTGGGAAAGGAGCGACAGTCAAGGGAAACTTTCGCTTTTATGTATTAAGAAGTACATTTTTTCCTTGGTTTTCAAATAGTTATTTCAGTCTATTGACAACAATTTCCATTGAAATAAAAAATGCTATAGCTATGAAAATAGCTACACCATCAATTTAAGATGGATCGATAGAACGAAATCAATTCCATTTAAATCATTAGAGCCTAGCATTGAAATTTTGGCTAGCCACCTGATGTAAGCTGTACTCAAATGTCTTCTAGTTATGTATAATGAAGCTGAAATGGCTGATCTTTCGTTTAATTAATGTGTGCTTAATATACTTGCAGCTGTTACCACTGTTTGATGTGAAGCCAATCGTGTTGCGATCGGTCGTGGATCGCAAACTCGTTATCACCGTCCCGTGGCTCGTGCAGTACTTGAGCATGCTCGATGCAGTAACGCTCCGCTTGCGCTACTACGAGGAGCTGTTCCACATGCTGCGGGACATTTACCAAGCGACGGCGTTGTGCGGTTCGTCCTCGAACCGCCACCTGTTTGTCGTTCCAACATCGAAGTTCATCGTGCGATCCTGTCTCGACTGGTTGTTCGATCAGGCGAATGTTCCGGAAGAATATTTCAGCTCCCCCAGGTTGCTAGATGGCAATCCAGATGGTCTCGTGCACGTCGAACAGTTGGCCATGCAGCGGTTCGGTGTATCAGAACAGCTCAGTGAAAAATCATCAAACGTATCTATCGTTGCAAACCGAAGGAGCAGCAAGACAATTGAAGCACCCATTGTGTTCAATCCCCTGCTAGAAACTGTGCTCAGTGCTGCTTGTCCGTTTCTGGCCGACTTCCGCGTTTCCGTTATGCCGTCAAAGGTGGAGAAAGTTGTTTCCCGGTCCGGTCGTTACCGCCACATCACGACGCGCTTTTCCGGAGTCGTCACACCTCAGGGGACGTCTGCGAATGAATCCTCCATCATGGAAACCGGAGCGAACGTATCATCCAAGAGTGGCGGACTATCCGGGCACAACCATTCCAAATCGGGGCCCGCGAACGCCCAGAGTCGGCTAGTGGAAGCGTTCCTTCAGTCGCAAAGCCATTCCGTGCGTCGAATCGTGGAGTTTATCGTGGAGCGTACCACCTCGGCGGTGATAAAGGACTTCCAGATGATGTATCTCCTGCCGGAAAAGAAGGCGGTCACCGATCAGATAGTGGCGGTGCGCGGTCCCAACGTGCACCGAGTGAAGCAGCGAATATACGCCATTTGCAACGAGGCACTCAGCGGCATAAACGGGACCTGGGAGAGCAACGTGCCGAAAATGTTAAACAAAAGAATCACGGTAAGTGCAAGGCCACGCCACAGTGGGCCCGAATTCCCAAACGATGAGCATGGTCGATACATGTTTCATTCGCTTCCCATGTTTCAGGACTCGCTTGACGCATTACTCCCGGCGGAAACCATCGTAGCCGTGAGCACGACGTGTAAAGATATTGCGCTGGAAAAGTGTCTACAAAAAATTAACGAATGGCGCCAGTCGCACATGTCTGACATAGGTAGGTCGGAGGCATGCGAAGGTAATACCGGCAGTTTCTAGAACGTTTACGGTTGTTTTCTTTTTTAGAACTCTTTTGCCGAAATGTGCAAAGCGAAGCGGAGAGCATTATGAGATCGCAGCAACACAGCAAGGATCAGCAGCAGCAAGCGGATAAAACCGCGTCAGCCGGCGGCAATCAAACAAACCTAACGATATCGGCAAACAGTGCCATCATGCCATCCGTACTGTACGCGAAGCTCCAGTTACTCGTGAATTATGCGGCCAGCCGTCCGACGTTGCTCACATCGGACGAACTTGCTCAATGGCTTGCTCAAACTCTGATTTTTCTAGACGACCCCGAACATACCATGACACCATCGATGGACCGCATGCTGGGTCATATGTTGCTTCAATTATTTCTACTGTTAAGTAAGTCGTGGTTCTTTCTTTTGCTGATTTCTTGCTGGTGCAAAGCATATTCAATTTTTATCTTTGTTTAATGAATAATGTATTCCTTATGCTTCTTTTACAGTAAAATCGCGCTGTGATTTGAGCGTACCTGACCTACTCCAGGCTGCCATTAAGGTTTGGAAACATCCCAAGCTAGCGAAGCACTGTTCGCCTCCATTGAGAGAACAGGAGGAGACGTCATCAATTCCAGTCTCTCCATCACACGAGCGATCTTTCGTATATCCTGCGCAGATTGAGCAGCTGCGTCAGAAGCAAAGGCAACAAGGTAACGTTTTCGCTAATATTTTCGTACAATGTTCGCAAACAACTTGATGGCAACTTCACGTTTGCATTTTTGCAGATGAAAACTACATCTTCTCTCACGTGATAAGTAATCGAATTATTAGACTGCTGGAGGAAAACCCTAATCCCAGCACAAACTATGACTCTTACGCCGAATTTATTACTGTTCTACTTGACGCCGAACTGATAACGATTAATTTGTTAAATGAACAATTTGTCACAATATTTAACGAAGAATGGCCAAAGGTAAGAGAGATGCGTTATGAAGCGTTTGCCCATCGCAAAATGTACTAATCTACCTATTTCATGACCCTTTTCAGCCCATACTTGACCGCATCTCCGGTGTAATTAATCGGGTGCTGCACAAAAATGGTCATGCCAAGCGACCGGGACACAGCATCGACGACTCGCAGTCGGAAATGTTTATGGAATTGTTATCCGATCTAGCACGAGACATTACAGATTTCTGATATTCAAACAACTATTTAGCCCATCGACAACGTTTCCATCCGACATCGGGACGGCGTGTATGACAGTTGCGTTCGGCGGCCTCGTTCTGGCCGCTGATGTTATACTCAACGAGACTTAGTTTAATGAAAATTAACGCATCATTGTCAAGAGCTTATGATGAAATAATAAAGTTTATATTTTCTAGAAATTCACTTTTGTATCTATTTTAGAAATCCGAACTTATTCCTTCATATTGAGAACCCAAGTTAAATAATTGAGCAGTGTATAATCTGCTATTAAGATGTAAGCATTTGAAGAAAAGTGAACAATAGGGGCAAACTCATTGTGTTGATTTAAATTGATGATGGTGTATTAAATCGATGAAATAGAGCTTGTAATGAATCCGAAAAATTGCACACCAACAGCTTACGCACCTCGTCCCTCAACACATCGTCCTATAACTATATATGTGTTGCAATGCAACAAGAGTAAAACTGAAAAATCTAGGTTTCTTCGCTCCTCCTCACAGGAAGTTCAAAAAATTCGTCCATCGTCTTTATAAGTCCTGGTTAAATTTACGCTGTCCTTCCTGTCCCCTTTGGTTACTCCGCGCGTGCCAAACTGTTCCGATCCCCCGATCACTCACTCCGGCCTTGAAGTCTCCAGCGACTGCAGCGCCCGCTTTAAATCAAAGGTTAATTAAAATACGATTTATGTTTTATTCTGGGAAAGTGATAATCGATTGCGAAAACACAACATCGCGGGTTATTCCAAGCTCAGGGTACAAATGGTACCGTATCTTGCATTCCTAGCGACGGGCAAGCACACGTCGCTCTTGTGTCGTGTCCGTCCGACCATAAGAGGAAAAAAATATGTTTATAAACTGTTGACTTTTGACAAAGATCCTGGAAGGTAGAGGATAGGAAGCGATAAGGCTGGAACATTGTCAGCCTTATTCGTGCCAAATCCATTTTCAACTTTGTACGTAGTACATTCTTTGCTTGGCGTGTAAAGCTATTCCTATGTTGATAACACATTTGACTCTGATCGTTGAGTTATTGCAGTGGACAGATTTTTTTTTTTTTTGTTACTACATATTTTAAAACTGTTTCAGGATTCTAGTTTTCAATAGTCTACAGTTTAAAACAAATTGCGGACAAAATAGATGCACATTTCGATCGTAAACCACAATTGGTTTTGACTTGACATGCTTTTTTAATTGTTGGTGATGTACCCCAAACGGTATTCAGTGGTTATTTTTTTTCGTAAACAAAGGTGATTAAAATTCATTAGCAAAATCTACGAACTATGGCCAGGCGGTTGTAGTCGAGATTGGATCGTCCGAGGCAATGGGCAAGCATCCCAACGTAAATATTGATGAGTAGGCCTGAGGCCTGAACTGCTCGCTCGGAGTTGTGTGATAATGCCTTGTCACTACAATAAAATCGACAGCAGACGAACGATTAAAGAACAACGATGGAGGAGCAATACGCACGACAAGAAGTCAGCCCGCCCTTCCCGCACGCTCGGTCAGTGGGAGCAGGACACCGTGGTTCCCAACGGCAGCGAAAGTGAGACGCACGGCGCGACGCTAGATTAACTCCCGTTACGACGCCGCGCCGTCGAGAGGAAAGATCCCCCCGTTTCGGACTCCGGGTCGAGGCGACGCCGCGAGAGATGCGATCGATGAACGTGGCAGCGCAAGATTTCAGTGCGCTTCGGTCGATCGGCCGGGACGGTGGGATATACAGTGATCCTTCGGGTGCGTGCGTTTGCTCTGGTACACTGCCGCAGTACTCCATATTACGGTGCTCGTGCGTGCAGCTTTCGGTGAAAATGAAAGCATTCCCCTGGCTGGTGTGTGCGCTTGGCGTTGCCGTTTTCGCGAGCAGGATTGCGTCGACCGACAGCTACATCGTCGATCCTGGTCCGGTCGTGAAGGCCACCAAAGGTACCGAAGGCTAACCTAGCCTGTGGTGGTTTCTGCTGGCCCTGAAGCCATTGACCGCTCGCGGTTCCCTGAGCAGTCGGTGTGATAGTGAACCCACTCTACCGCTCTCCGTTGCGTTTCTTTACAGGGGAGCTATGGCCGAAACCGAGGAAGCAAGACACGAGCGGGAACTTCAGCGCAATCAAGCCGGAGACGTTCCATTTTCAGGTAATTGGCTCAAGCAGCCGCGTTACGCGATCTCGTGTGATGAAGTGCGCGTGCGGCTTGGATTGTTCCGACTGAGCCACACACGCGTGATTCTTTCCTGTTTTTGCATCATTTCTGTATTTTTAATGGATCATGTTCATTTGAAAGCGACAATCTCGTTGAAGGGGTACTAATAATGCGAGCAAATTTATTTAAATTTTGAAATCCTTGAAATCTAGTGAAGTCATCTCAAAGGGAGCAATATTTGTGTTTTTCTATGGACAACAAACCGTTGGGCCCTGGTGTTCGTAGTACCTTGTACAATTACAGTTCCTTTGGAAACGCAAATCGAGCCCACGTTAATGTTAATACAAATTAAACTTCATTCTTCTTAAGCTCAAAAGTCTTTGCAAACACTTTCTGGAAAACAAAAAAATTCAATATATATATATATAGACCATCAAATCAAAAGTAAAACGGATCCAAGAGTTTTAGTAAACGCTCCTTAAACGGCTTAACATCACCACTCGTTACCGCGGATCACGAATCGCTGATCCGACGCCGATGAATGGTCTTAATTACCGCGAGTGATAAGAATCGGGAAATTTATTGATTACAGCCACAGTTTTCGAGTGTGCGTTAAGTTGGGCGTGCCGTAGCAATTCCTCCGACACTCTCTTAATTTGTATAAGTGAGGATTAGAAGCTTTCTTCCCACTCCGTAAATACAGCGTCTTTCTGTACCTTACTTGCAAACAAGTGGTTTCCCCAGCAAGAGTGACCGATTAATTTTTTTTTAAATTTGAAGTATGTTGATAGAAGTAGTTCGTCGATTAAGACGGCTCTGGCCTTATCACTTCAGATTCGGAGAACTCCGAACGCCTTCTTAAAATGTGACTCTTAAAATGCAATTGCATGCTGAGTAAAACTGAAGGACTTGTTCTGAAAAATGCTTGCTTGAAAAAACAATAGAGCCAATATAAGAAATAAAAATGAAATGCTTCAATGCTTTACCAGGGACAAAAGTGTTACACCACCTTGCAATTAAAAATTTAAACATGATTTTTATATTTATAACGAACAAACGATGAAACTGGATGGATTTTTTGTTTTTTTTTTTCTTTTCGTGCCAACATATGAAACCGTTTATACCTTGCATGAATATTGTTGTAGTCGTGTAGCATTTTGTAATCGGAACAGTAAATAGGACAATCATCAAGCAAAAAAAAGAGGCAACATTTGAGTTTGCAGACAGTCTGCCTTTTTTATTATTTTTTTTTTTGCTGGTTTAAGCTGCCTGCATCTCTTTTCTAGTCATGAGTCCTGATCTTGTGATAAGATCAGATTTCTTAAGCCTGGATATCCGGATAAATAAGTTTCCGTTCTGTATGACTGAGGCTACCATCTACGAAGCTTCAGGACAATACACCATTCGCAGAATGAGAGAGAGGTGGAAAATTCGGGAACCAACCGCTTGAAGTCACTCCAGATCTTTGGTATACGTATGAGAAATTGATATTATTGTAAGAAATGCAACAAGCAACTAGGAATAGTACAGGTTAAGGAAACTTTTCCACTCACAACTAAAAAGACGGATGAAGGTGGGATTATATAAAACATATATAGCACGAGTAAGTTACAAAGACTGAGACTCGTGATTTCTTGAAAAAGATGCTCAGAAGGATTTTCGGCCCGCAGTTGAGATGTACGGCGATCTTTCTATCGTGCAGCGAATTAGGCTTGCGAACTCCAGGAGCTTGAACAGAGATGGGGGGATGGCACTTACGAAGTCACCATATTTTCCACCGGCAGTGGGATAAATTTGTTTCTTTTGCCGTTCTCTTAATTTTATGCTCGTTTTTTCAGAATTAATTCCAGTTACAAGTTAGTTCTAGAAGAAGAAAATATATTATCGCAGTTACACATTACTCAACTTTATAGGAAAGTTATAAACAATAATGACGTCTATGCATTTCACCTATCAGTATATCTCTTAATGGATGTAGACAATAGTTAATTTTTGTTTGTTGCACCTCTACTTAGTCTGGCAATTACACCTGCGACATCCTAACCAAGGCTCTCCAACGCTATCAAAAGATTGTGATTGCCATCGGGAACGCCACGCGACGAGCGATGGCCAGCAGAACATTCCCGCTGGAATCGGGCAATTCAGTCCATCGCTCCAAACGCCACCGATCGTGGCGTACGGATCCTAACTTTAATGTAAGTCTGTATTTTTCGGCAAAAAATTGTGCTGATTTTTTCGGTACTAACCTAGAAGGGCTGTGTTCTTTCCCCTAGGGATACCTGGAGGTCGCATTAGTGAACCTGAAAGCTCCCTGCGAAACCCTACCGCATCTGTCCATGGACGAGAATTGTGAGTAAAATATTATAATATATTTATGTATAATTTTATCGGTTTTTTTTTCGATTCACGTAGATACTATAACTGTTGATGATAGTCAGGCGGTTCTGTCTTCATACTCCATCTGGGGTATATTGCGGGCGCTGGAGTCCTTTGCCCAGATGGTCGTCCTTGCTGATGATGGTAGCACGGTATGTAGTTTATTTCTACGCAATGAAACAGAGTGTGTGACAAAATAAAATTCTAATTCTTGGCGATTGGCGTTTGGCCTCCAAAGCTGCTCATCAACGCGACCGCCGTAGACGATGGTCCGCGGTTCTCGCACCGAGGACTGCTGGTGGACACCTCGCGTCACTTCATCGACACGCGCACGCTGCTGCAGATCCTCGACGGAATGGCGTATAACAAGCTGAACGTGTTCCACTGGCACATCGTGGACGACCACAGTTTCCCGTACGAGAGCCGCACATTCCCGGAGCTGAGCCAACAGGGAGCGTACCACCCGTCGATGGTGTACACGCAGGCCGATGTAGCGATGATCGTCGAGGAGGCCCGGCTACGCGGGATCCGCGTGATGTCCGAGTTCGACACGCCGGGGCACACGCGTTCGTGGGGCGTTTCGCATCCGGAGCTGTTGACGCCGTGCTACGATCAGTACCGCGGCAAACTCGGTCCGATGGACCCAACGCGCGAATCCACCTACACCTTCCTCGGCAGCCTGTTTCGGGAGGTGATCGAGGTGTTCCCGGATCGCTACGTCCATCTCGGGGGTGATGAGGTCGGCTTCGAGTGTTGGGCCAGCAACCCGGACGTGCTGGAGTACATGAAGCAGAACCGGCTGTACTCGTTCGAGATGCTGGAGGAGAAGTTCATCCAGCGCATCGTCGACCAAATCGACGCGCTGAACCGCAGCTCGCTCGTCTGGCAGGAGGTATACGTCAACGGGGTGCAGCTACCGAACGGGACCGTGGTGCATGTTTGGACAGGCAATCGACAGGACCTACTAAGCCGGGTGAGTGCACAGCCAAATTGAATATACTTTCATTAGGTCTACCAGAACTATTTCTGAACGTTGCTATTCTTCTTCCCCCCAGATCACCCGCGACGGTTTGCCGGCCCTGCTTTCGTCCTGCTGGTACCTGGACCATTTGAGCACCGGCGGAGACTGGCGTAAGTTCTACAACTGTGATCCGCACGATTTCATCGGCACCGGAGCGCAGAAGTCGCTGGTGCTGGGTGGCGAAGCCTGCATGTGGTCCGAGGCGGTGAACGGCCACAACATACTGCAGCGTATCTTCCCCCGTGTTTCGGCCACCGCCGAGAAGCTCTGGTCGCCCGCCTCCGTGAACAATGCGGATGAGGCGGCCCGTCGACTGGAGGAGCACACCTGCCGCATGAACCACCGGGGCATTCCAGCGCAACCTCCCAATGGGCCGGGATTCTGTCTGTGAAGTTCGCATTTTTTTTTCTGCATGCCGAATTGTGCTCTAATTGATCAATAGAAGCTAATAAATGTGTGGCAATCAGTTCTTCAATAGTTTACCTATGACCCATGTTTGTATGTAGTTTATGTTTGTAGTGTATGTTTGTGTGTAGTTAATTTTTCCTACACCAAATTAGGCATGAAAAAAAACTGTTATTCACTAAACTTAAAATGAACGTTAGAAATTTACAACCTTTTCGCTTTGAACGCCGAACTAAGACTAATCTAATCGTATGCCCTGAACTGGCGCCTAACTGCCTGAGCTGGTTGCGTCGGCACCATGGTTCTCACGGTTTGGTCACGTTGGCTCTCCACGTGCAGCGGTGTCCCGTTCAAAAGCCGTCTGCGCGTGGCTGGTGGCTGGCTGGTGTCCTGTTCCTGAGTTGGCAATCGTCGTCATCGTCCGTCATATGGCTGGTGTCGCGATCAGGTGGCGGCGTGCTAACTATTTATTTCAAAAAGAAGACACAAGGAAAAATTATACAGTCATGCTAAAATGTGTCCTTCGTCCAAAAAGTATTTGTCTTTTTATCCAAAAATACTATAGCTTTAATTATATATAGTATTTCCAACAGAAAGATCATTGAAACCTGCAACCGCGCGAAACGAAACAAAAAAGGGAACTTCGCTGTGCTAACGCCCGCCTGTTTGTATGCAATTAGCGATACATTTCAAATTTAATCTCCAACATGAGTCGAACGATAAAAACGATAAATAAGGTCGGGTCGCAACATTTTTTTATGTTCAGACGATTTTGCAAAAAGTCTGCATTTTGCGGACGTAGAAAGACGTTCTGATATTTCATCACTTTTTAAGTATTTCGAGGTGGGTCTAAACATGTTTAAGCTAATAATTTTTAGCAAATAATCGAATGCAATCGAAAACCTTGACAGATAATTGACTTTTGCTTTTCAGCACTGAGCGAATGCTGTAAAAAGTATAATTTACAAATTAGAATAAATCAACGTTTTAACTGCAATCCTGTTTCTTCCAATCCGCAAAATTTTAAGCCTTAAAATTTCCAGTTATCAAGTACATGTGCACATCTTATCACGTTTATTATACCTTATACATAAGTATGACACACCCAGTCAAATATACACTCTCCGATTCGCACAACATTCTTATTAGATCTTTATCTATCATGCAATATATGGTCTAATCTCTCTGCTCTGTCTAACAAATCTGTTTTAAATAGGATAATGTTGGCTTTCTTTTAAACAACGAGAACATGAAGAATGCAGTAGAGCACTGCCTTCAAAAATTTCGAATAGGATAGTCAATCCTCCATACCGGGGGAGGTCCGGGCTGGATTCGAAGCCACGCCATCGTGGCTCGGCTATCCCGGTCCTCGAACTAACATCAAGCTTACCTTCCTTCAAATTTACGTCACTCAAAAATAATACTTTAACACGTTAACCGCCATGTCAGTCACTAGGCACGATGCACTTTTCAATGTCAGTCTCATGCTTACGACGGTTATGGTATCAGTGAATTGCACAAGATTTTGTTGCGTTTTTTGTGGTTATCATTTTATAACCGTTTGTTGACTGTTACTAACTCATTCACAAACAGTCGTTGTATCACCTCTGTGAATATTTTAGCAATACATCTGCATGGCCTCAAACCAGTTTAAACAAATGACCCACCTGTTGCCAAACAGCCAAACCAACAGTTAAACCAGTAAAGCAGGATCGCAGTAAATCAGTACAGTGGCACGATAGTATAGCAGCACGGCACACACACTGACCTTCAACCTTCGAGAGTTCGTTTGGGAGAGAGAACGCCCGGACGCAGAAGGTCGACGCTCCCGCCAGTTGATCGGATATCGATGCGCTTCTTCGGCGGCGGATCCGACTTTCTTTTCGATCACAACCACCGCTGAGGGAGCACGACTTAAATTTTAACACAACGAAACACGCGCCAACGATAGAAAATATGACCGTGCAAATCCGTTTAAAATATATGTGGAGATTAAATTGTTAAAAAAGTACAAAGATAGTTCCTTATTTTAACACCACTGGTTACAATGCTGGATATCTACTTTGAACCTGGTTCATCTGCTGACGGGCCTCAATGATCAGTTACGTTTAAAGCAATTTCAACGACGCCATCCCATTGGCATTGGCCCTACCATAAAGCAAACGACAATCTGAAAGAAATTACTATTCATCAGGCTTTCAATGTATAAAAACTCATAACACACCCAGAACTCGAAATCAGCGACGTAGCAAATGATATAGCAATCCTTAAGCTATCCTCTGATATTCCTATGACCCGGTATGTACAACCGGTATGCCTATGGAGCATGGACAGTGATACCAATCAAATTGTTGGAACGGACGGCACAGCAGTCGGATTTGGCTAGACAGAATATGAACAAATAACCGGAACCCTTCAAGAGTTGCCACCTACTGTCGTGGATCTTTGTACATGCCTTGATAACGATCAAACAACGTTCTCACGTGTGTTAAAACGGAACAGAGATCCGGGATAACATGACCCTCAATGGCGTGGGGCTCAAGAAGCCAGCCCGTAAAGTGGAGATAATGGTGGTGGTATGTTCTATAAAGTAAGTTGGGACATGGTATGTACGAGGGCTGGTCTCGTTCATGGGTAAACGATCCAATAATGACTCGCGAGACTCTTCCTCTTCCTGTGCAATATAGCGCACCGCTTCGAGCATGGCTTCCAGCTGGTTACCGAGGTCGCAGAACCCCAAAGTACGTGCGGTGGTGATCTCCAAAAAATATTATTGATCCGCACGGAATCGCTATCCATCCTTTAACAAGCCAGCTGTATTGGTTTGATTGGAATAATGGAGAATCAAAAATCAAGTGGTCCAACCAACCAAAGTATACGGTATGCAGGTTTCCATGGCCAGTGGGGAGCGCTGCTATGGGGACGGTGGTACGCATAAGATCGAGTGCATTGATCCAGCCATCTTTCTGAACCGTTTGGATTGGTCATACAGAATGAGCTGTTTTACTGGACCAATTAAACGACGTGAGAACAAATAGCTACCAACAGGGGAATCTGGCGACATAAACTCATTTCCTTCGTTTCAATTTACTTGCAAAGGATCGAAAGCATAAATCTGGAAGGTGTGCGTCGGAAGTCCATCACGTCACCTTTAGTTCAAAGTTTTAAGTTTTAAGAAAGAGTTTTAACAAACAAAAACGGAAAATATTCTCTGTTTAAACATCAAGAATTTCTTTCTATACTTAGTTTCAAATAAACTTAATTTACTATGATAACATGGCATTCATTTTAATTCCTGCTCGATTCTTCTGCACAGAGATTTTTTTTCTAGGATATAGCGATTTTTAAACTTTAGAATGAACCAAGAATCTACCTTATCAACTTTTTTATTTGCTGTACGAGCATGTACATACATATCTATATGTTTTCAGTCAAATACTTTTTGTTATACTATTGGAGATAAACTAAAAGCCTGTATAGGCATGAGCCTGGGATGCACTGATCACGAAGGAGGCCAACACACTATGAATTTTCGAATGTCGCGTACTCGTGCCTATCTTTCTATGAGACCAACTAAACTGGAAGGAAGAAACACGAGCTGACCGAGCTTTAAGGAAATTTGGTGGCGTAAGCTTGAAGGATCCGCTGAAAGAAACTGGAAAGTCAATCTGGGAAGTCCATCGTTCCAGAGCTGATGAAAACCAAAATTTTACAACAAACAACTGAGAACGTGGCCACTTTCTTTACCATTTCTATTACTTTACTAAGAAAATGTATAAACAACTCGTTAAGATCACAAATAACCAATACTTAAATATAACACAAGGGATGACGAAACACTATTCGAGGCTAAGTCACATGACTTTTTTTCCAAGGGATATTAGTGACACTTGAGACACATTTCCATTTCCACATGGGAACAGAATCACTATAATTTATTGTGTTATCTCCACTCTAACCCGAAACCGCTTGGACACAAAGACCATAACGTGACGGTAATGGCAGATGGCTAAATCGAATATACATGCAGAAAATTGCCGCGTAGAAAAGCACACATACGAGCGCCAGCACACGATCAAACAGTGTCGCCCGCTTTTCCCAGCCGTTTCCGTCCGCGTTTTTCGTTACCTAGAAAGGAAGGATCATTGTAGGCTGACCGACCGGCCGGTTGTGGTTGTGCCTACCGTGTAGTTTAGCTCAAGATAGTCAGCCGCCAGGATGAGTTCGGCAACGCGGCTCTCGGAAAACGATCCCGTCAAGCGGTTCAGGAACGATCCGGTGGAGGAGTCGCGATTCAGCCCCGATCGAATCCAGCAGTTCAGTAGCGTAAACACGACTATGACTGCGGTCAAGACGAAGGAACAGACGAAGAAGATGACTACAGGAAATGGAAGATCAGCAAGTGGCCAGGTTAGGCAAAAGGTTGAGGAACATGCCGAAATTCGCGTTGTGCGTCTTACCGCATCCCGGGAATGTGTCGCGGTTGTGGGGAAGAGACCATTCCATCAACTGCAGGAAGCTGAAGTGGCAGAAGGTGGACAGCACCAGCAGCACCTTCCGCTCGAGGCTGTTGGAGCGAAGCCACACGATGTACAAGTTCAACAGCGTTAGAACTATAAAAACAAACGAAATCAAACGAAACGGTTAAAGGCGATAATCTCCTTCGCCCCGTGCCCAAGCCTCATCTACCCAATATCGGACTAACGACGGCCACGTTCTCGAAGCTACTTCGCCGCTGCAGTAACACCTGGATGCCCACGGTGGGGAACTCGAAGTTGTCTGTCATTTGGTAGGAAATGCGCTCCTGCTCCATAGACACAATGTCCCAGTTGGAGCTGGTAAAGGTGTTCGCGTCCGCCAAGCAGACATTCTGCGCGTGTACGTCCACCTCGTCCATCGAGTTGACCCACAGACCGTACCACATGTTGCACGGATGCGTGTCGTACGGCCAGTGGAAGTAGTCGGCGTCGCACTTGGCGTTGAGACTGCACACCGGCACGCACCGCACCAGCCCGTCCGCCCGGACCACGCACGCTGGGTTGCTGCAGTCCGGGAGGGACGACGGGTTGTAGTACCTTTACGGGAAATGCACAAAATAGAAATACAATCATGCCAACACAAACCAAAATGCCGTCCAGAAAAACTTACGAGGAAAAATGGCGAAAGTCTGGCAACCACAGTTCCTCCGAGTTGATCGACAAACGATCGAGATTGCCCCACTCGGAGCTGTTCCACCGGATGAAATCGTCGTACCATTCCTGTTTAGATCAACAGGGAAAATCCAGCGTGATGAAAGGCAAAAAAAGGGGAAACTCCGGTCAACTGAAGAATAAACCTAATGGCACGAACATGACCGACAGCGGCCGATAGCTTACCAGGCCTAGCCGCACGTTCATTTTCAGCAGGTCGTCCAATTCTTCCTGAATGGATAGCGGAAAGAAAAAACAAAATTAAAAAAAAAAACCCGTACGAACGAAGAAGAAGAGAAACTTGAAGGACCCAAGGCGAATGGGGAAAATATGGAAGCAAATGAAAACACGCTCCTGGGCGGAGGAAACAACACAGGCGGAAACGTTGCCATATGCGATACGCACAAACTCGTAGCTCAGGACCAAGTAGGACAGCGTCAGGTTGACCGTTTCCGTTTTATCCTTTCTTGGGCGCGCGTCGGCAAGGTAGCCATTGCAGAGCAGTTTTTTCTTGAGCTGGTTCTCCAGGTTCGCCGAATCCGTGTCGCAGTTGATGGCCGCTTGTGAGGACAGGAGGAAAGCGGAAAATTCGGATTGGTTTTATCGGTGGAATGTCACGTACGGAACGAGCGGAAGCGGCGGTTCTACAATACCTGCTGATTGTACGTGATTTAGCAGCAATGCCATCCAGCCCAGCAGGACGAACGTCCTCGATCGATCGAACGGCATGTTTTGGGCTTGCCGTGGACGTCTAATGATGGATCGCTTCGGTCGGCTTCGAGGCAGCAACTGAAGGCGACGCACGGCGAACACGCTCCGATTAGCTGTCGGTCGGTATTTTAGGTTTGCGTCAACGGCCAAATCCTCCTACCGGATACGAACTGGCAAAGATAACCCGCTTCGATCGGTAGACCGACGGAGCGGTCCCCGAGGGGTTCTAAGGGGGCGGACATTATCGACAAACATCGACAAACACATGTTATTCTACCGTGCACTCGAGAGAGTTTCAAAAAACAATCATCTCGAGGGCTTTCGCTCGAGTAGTGACGATCATCCATCAACAACGAGGAGTGTTAACCTAAAAAAACTAGTTAATCTAAATGCATAAAAAACGGGGACGTCTAGTTTATCAGACGTCATGCCTTTTTTCAGTTTAGTGGACACGGGTATAGCATAGACCTAAATGTGTCGTGAAAAATTTCCGAGTCCCATTTGTTCCCCCTTTGTAAGGATGAACATGTTTGATAGAAATTTCGGACATCCCATGGAATCAATGATGACATTTTCCTACAAACTCTAAACGATAAGCCCTGTTTTCAATGGCGGTTCAACAATTTTGCGTTTACTGATGATGTTTTACTATACTTGAAATATTAAAGAATAGCTTAATATTCATATTAATGGTGACTAAAAAAAGTAAAATGTTCCTGAATTCTAATTTAAAACGAAAGACGGATAATCTTTTGTGACACAATGATTCGTCTTTGCATTATTCTCCTAGAACCAATTGTAAGAAAGCGAGGCTTTGGTCCCAATTCAACGACGTGGCGTTTTGGTTGGTATTGATTGTGGAAATTCATTGTGTTTCGCCCAATCCGAGCTCTGGTATGTGTTTTTTTTTTTGTAGATAAAAGCAATATTTACTTTTTTGAGACCCTCAATGCATCATCAAGTTTTTACGTTTGTTTTTTGGGTTTTTTTTTTATTTTTGCAATATTACAAAAGTCGTCAGAACATTGCAGCAATTGAAATAAGCATATATAAAGCCAACATTAGTCGTCCTACTCCATTTGAAGTCATACATTTTAAATTGTACATCATTTTTTAATAATTGATTTGAAACTTTTTTAATAATATTGAAGTCTTTCCCACTGTAATGAGTAAAGCGATAAATTAGCACTTTTTTAAGTTTATGCAGTTTCTCTTCTCTTCCTTTGCTCTTCATTTCTTCTTCTTCTTCTACTTACTTCTTATTTCACAATGTATTCATGGCGTAATGACCAATTTGGTCATGCCAAACCCCTCTTCAATGATCCCCTTCCCTTCAATGGTCGTGGATAGTCAATCCTTCCAATAGTCATCATGTCATCGTGGAGCATGTTCAAGCCGACGTACGCGCTCGGCTATCCCGGATCTCACCAAAAGCATTTTCTTTCTTGTAAAAAATTTTGAATTGAGAATGAAATCCATTAGTTTCACATAGAAGATATTAAGATGTTCCAATTGGCAATTGAGTAAAACAGGGTTGATACCTAATGCCTAATAAGTACGAATTTTCTTCGTCGGCACAGGTTCGGCAATCAGCTAGCGACAAGCTTCTTTGTCTTCACGTACTTGATCTTGCACTTGCACCGGCGAAGTGCAGCGTAATGCACAAATTCTAAACGCCAGCACAAGGACCCTCGGCTCGCCCGCTGATCACTGAAAGGTTTTGGGCCGTGCATAACGAGCGAATTTTAGTGCACCCCCATAAACTGCAGGTAGAGCACCTCGTCCGTGCTGGGCGGAAAGCGTGGGAATGAATGAGCTCCGGCAAGGATTTTCCCGCACGGCACCGGTGAACCTGGCCGCTACTTGATTCTCACGTCTTCGCACGTCCCGGTGGTGGGAAAATGGTGTGAACAAATTTATGCAAAACAGCGGACTGCAATCCCACAGGTACCAGCCAAACAGGCCCAAGGACTGTTTGCTTTGGTAACGGGCCTCTAATGCCTCTCGAAATCTGGTGAACACATGGCCGGCATTGGTTTGGTTTTGTTCACGATTAGCTGTTTGTTTTTTCCACGGTGCAACAATCCTCATCCGAGTAGCGGAAACAATGGCCATTAACACACCGGCCAGCGCACGATTGAGGCACAAGTACGGAATAGTCTGCTGTCTGTTCGTAAGCTAAGATTTTAGAAAAATAATTTATTCGCGATCGCAAAAGAAATAATATGATGGCAGCCGGGAAAATGGCAACACATGTTAACGCCCACACTATCGTACTGCCAAAAGCGCAATGCCCCGGGCGATTGGGGTGGAAGAAGACAGGAAATGGTTGCCATTTCCTTTCCGTTTTGCCCGGCATTTCCCTTCGTTCTTCCCTTTTTCTCGGCACCGCCCATATTTTTACACCGGCACCTGAAGGCAGCGAAAAGCAGACAGCAAAATGTGAAGGCAGCAGCGTTCGTGTACAGGTGTACTGCGCAGTACGTGGTACTTTCCACAGGACCTGTCACACAGGACGAGTCAGTCGACTGATAACAATAATACTTTGGCCACTGGCCAAGCAAGGTGTGTGGAAGTACCGCTACTGTCAGCTGCTCCCGTTCGACTTTTCCGCCGCAAAGCGATTCTCTCGGATATTCAGACACGTCTCTTCAGTGCGTACGTGCTCGGGCTCGATGGTAGCATTTTCGACGATCATTAGCGGCAAGCCAACACTTTCCACCGAGCCAACCATGCGCGTCTTAAGGAAGCCGTGTGCCGACTCTAACCAGAACATTTTAGGTAAGTTCTTTTTTTTTTTTTGTACGGCGAATTCGTGTCTTGAGCACGTAGCGATCTTTTGTAAATGTCTCGGGGCTGTGTGGAGCTTGGAGGCGAACGGGCATCGGTTTTTGACGCGAGTGCGCGAGAAAGAGAGAACGCGTGCGCGATCTCGAGATGATCGCTGAAGATCATGGGCTAAGATGGCCGCGGTGCGTCTATAGCGAGCGAAGAACGTGAGGAAGTAGGACAGTGTACGTGCGCACGCTAGAGCAGGATCGATCGTGAAGCAGGAACGTGTGAATTGACGGAAGCATCAAGGAGGATGGCTGATGGCTTGGTCTGGCGTCGGTAGCATTGTTCGTTCAACTGATTAGTGTCTTGAGGCTTGTGAATTGGCCACCGGGCTGCTTCCTAGGTGGCTTCCCAAGTGAGGTCCTGCGTCGTCCGGGAAAAGGTGTGACAGGTTTATTTCCCCACGATTTTGATCGACCCAAACGAAGGTCACCTTTTCGCATTGGATTTCGCAGGGCAAGATCGTTTCGAAGAGCACTAGTATCGCTTTGTATGACGCGCACTGTCAACCCGATCCCCGGTCTGTGCTCATACTTCCCACACCAATGTATCCCGTGCGTTCTAGGTCTGTCCACGCGCTGTGCCATGAAGGAGAAGAGCAAGAACGCGGCCCGGTCACGGCGCGAGAAGGAAAACGTGGAGTTCCTGGAGCTTGCCAAGCTGCTGCCGCTGCCCACCGCCATCACGTCCCAGCTCGACAAAGCGTCCATCATTCGGCTGACCACGTCCTACCTGAAGATGCGCCAGATTTTTCCCGAAGGTAAGTTCGTCGGATCCAGCTCCCGTTCGCGAGTGTTGCTAACGATGTAATGTGTGACCGATATTGCGTGTAGGTTTGGGGACGGCCTGGGGATCGGAACGTGCCCAGTCGAATCAGCGAGAGGCATCCTCCAACATCAAGGAGCTCGGATCGCACCTGCTGCAGACGCTTGACGGGTTCATCTTCGTGGTGGCACCGGACGGCAAGATCATGTACATCTCCGAGACCGCCTCGGTGCACCTCGGCCTGAGCCAGGTGGAGCTGACGGGCAACTCGATCTACGAGTACATCCACGCCTACGATCAGGAGGAGATGGCCGCCATACTGACGATGCAACCGGTTTCGCCATCCTGTTCCTCGTCGTCCATTCCATCGGGGCCCGTGCACCATACCGTTACCAACGAACAGACGCAACAACGCCACATGCACGGTGTAACCATTGTACAATCGTCACCACAGGATTTTCCCGGAGGGAGCCCGACGGCACCATGTTTCCAGCAGTCGATGCAACCCCAAACGCCGCTGACGGTGACGGGTGAACATCGGCACACGTTCAGCCAGCAACAGCGATCGCACGTCATCGAGGTGGAACGAACCTTCTTCCTGCGGATGCGGTGCGTACTCGCTAAGCGAAATGCTGGCCTCACAACCGCCGGCTACAAGGTAAGGAAGCATCTCCCTCGAAGTGTTCCCAAACGATGCTAACCCCTTTCGCACTCTGGTCAACGGTCCCGCAGGTTATCAACTGCTCCGGGTATCTGAAGGCGCGCGTCTTTCCTCACGACTCGCCCACCGCTTCCGGGTACTGCTGCGTCCAAAATTTGGGCCTGGTAGCCGTAGGCCACGCCCTATCCCCTTCGGCAGCGACGGAAGTGAAGCTGCAGCAAAACATGTTCATGTTCCGCTCCAGCCTCGATCTGAAGCTGATCTTTCTCGATGCAAAGTAAGTGGAGCCCCTTTATCCCGTATCGGCACCGATAATCAACCATTGCTTGCATTGTTCCGCAGAGTTGCACAGCTGACGGGATACGAGCCGCAGGATCTGATCGAGAAGACACTCTACCAGCACGTCCATTCGGCGGATATTGACCACATTCGGCTGGCGCATCAAACATGTAAGCGCTTGCTCACACGCTTTTCCCGTGGTTGATGTTGGCGCATTCTAAAAATCCGTATCAATCTAACAATCCATTCGTTACAGTGCTACACAAGGGGCAAGTGACCACAAAGTACTACAGATTTCTCACCAAGGGTGGCGGCTGGCGATGGATGCAGTCCTACGCAACGCTCGTACACAACACGCGATCCTCGAGGCCCCACTGCATCGTCAGTGTCAACTATGTCTTGAGGTACGCCCTGCGCTTTGTTCAGTGGAACATGAAAAGCCATTCGATACCAATCGTTTAAGTTTAATGAAACCATCTTTCCATTGCAGTGACATTGAAGTGCAAAATCTTCAACTTAACGACATGCAGGGATCGTTGGCAGCGTTCCGTACAGCACCCGCAGCTCCACCGATGCCTCCCGCTCCTCTCGCAAATGATTTAACTTTTCATCATGCCCAACAACACTCCAGCCTGCCAGCGCTTACTTCCTTCACAGGGCCTCAGCCGATCCCTCCCGCACCACACAAGGAAGTGGCCCACGAGGACGTGCTGCATTTTGTGACACAAGAAATGTGTCCCCCGAAGGATACGGGCCAGTTCCTTCCGTTCCAGCACACTCTCGACGCGTGCGAGACGAGCCAGCACGGAAGCAGCAACGGCAATGTCAACGGCAACGATTGCTTTCTGCAGACTGACCTAAGCTACGATCATTCGTCGGAGTACACACACCAAACGCTTGGCTACCCCTTCGACGACAGCCAGTCGTTCGGGCAAGGCGACTTCCTCGATCCATTCTACGAGCAGCTTTACTCCACGTACGACTCCACGCCGCACTCGGAGCACGATATGTTCCTGCGCTCTTCCTCGGCCAGCACCAGCAGCTCCGAGACGACGTGAAGTGGACCACCTCAAGCGCCCCATCCGACGAATCCAGTGATATTAACCAGTGCCTATGCCAGTGTATACACGTTAAGCATTCACGCCACTGTGCCAATCGGTGCTCGTTGGTTAAACATTTTTGTTCAACCTCTGAAACATCCAGAAAGGCGTAGTCGTTAGCTAAGATATGCCTCGTTAATTTAAGCCTACGAAACGAATTACATTTTGTTCGACACAGAATGATTATGAACTAATTCTTTTATTAAGCATTTGCCCAACACGAGGTTTGAAATCTTTAGAATACATAGAAAAAGTGTTTTTTGCTGATTGGAAACTCCTCTTTCTGCACAGAATTCAAAACACAAACAAGGAAAATATGTTCATAGTAGGGTATTTATATTGCCATAATTGTTGGGTAAAATAAAAAAAATAAATTCTAAAACAGAGGAATAACGCACAATTCATACTGAACTGCATAATGCCGCTGCGATTCATATAATATTAAAAACATCGAAAAACATCGCCTAGCGAATATGTACAATCTTCAACAATAAGAGGACTCTTCTGTCTTAAATATCAGGATAACAGGTGTAATAAGAACGGAAACATTTAAGATAACACAATATCCACTTTCCACATAACCCTTCCTCCTTTGAAATGGAGCATTGATTTTTTTTTTTTTATTTCCATTTTTACTAGTAATTTTGGTTAGCTGCAACTAAGGAAAGAGAAGCTAATGGTTTTGAATACCGCTTGAATTGTTTGAGGTCGCAAAGCATGAAAAATAAGTGCCGTACGACTTGAACCCGAGGTAAGGCCAGCAAGTGTTGTGTAAATGGTTAAAATTAACTTTTAAATACAGATATGAAAAGTTTTTCCCCATCTGCCGTATTCTCCAGGCATCCAGTCATTCGCTTACCACCTGTTCCGATCGATACTGAAAGGGTCAGCTAATTAGAATTTTTGTTAATAACCAAGAGATAAAAAAGCATGGTAGATTTATATCTTAGAGGAGGAATGAAAACATTTTAGTTAGCGTTGAATGATACTTTGAAGCATAAAAATATATTCAAAATTTTCGCGGCAAAGTGTCCGGCAATGATAACAACAACAATTTTCTATTTGCACACATGATAAGCCAAAAGAGTCAACATACTCTGGAAGCGGTCTTCTCTGTGGAGAAAAGATTACATCGTAAGGTGATCAGATTAACATAAAACTTGCCGTTACGATCATAATAAGGGCAAATGTTTGTCAAGGGATGTAGCAAGAATGACCACCTCTGCCAGTTTATTTTTTTAAATTAAGCTTAAACTGTAAAAAACCTAATATCTCTATATTATTCTATCTGTATACCCCGCTTCGTCAAATTCAATCATACACAAAGTACATGTGTGCATTCAATTCCTGGTTAATTATTCTCTTTTAACTCGTTTCCAAGGAACTATCATTGTCTAAATCATAGACCTTATGTAGCACGGTGCAGTAAAAAGATCGTTCATGGCGAGCCTTATCGGGCAGAAAGTGGGATCATATCGAATTTCCCTACGCAAAAATGGGCGTCGGTGACGTCTGCAGAGCGCTTCGCATACAGTTTTAAAGAATGCCGACATGCCAGGAACACGAACCGCTGTTCGATCAGTTTCGTGGCAAGTGTGGTTCGGTGAACAGACGCGTAGCACTTAATTTGAGACACAAGAATCTGGTGCAATCTTTCGTGCAGATTTGTCCCAAATGTGGATCGTAAAGATATCCCTAGTGGCGGTTTTTGTCTTGCTTTGGAGTTGCGATGGCGGTGGTATGTTGAATTTTAGGGTCTTTAAATGTGCGTTCACACTAGCTCGGCTGTTGCAAACTCCCCTTCCAGCCGCGGTCAACTGCGATGGCGAACCGCTCTCGACGGAAGGCAAGCTGATGAAGAAGCTTTTTTGCTACAATTACGACAAAACCGAGCGCCCGGTGAAAAATCACACCTCTTCGCTGAACGTGTCCATGAACATGCACGTCCAGAACTATGATGTGGTGAGTTAACTTTTTTTTGTTGTCATAAGCTACCCGCTGCCTAAACCTTCTTTACTGCGAACCTCCCTCGTCCACAAATAGTACGAGAACAGATTAACGCTCAACCTGTACGTCTGGATGAGCATGCTTTGGATGGACGAGTTTCTGAACTGGGATAGGACGGAGTACGACATGGAAAAGCTCATCGTCGATTCGAGCGAACTGTGGCGGCCAACGATCGTCCCGTTAAACAAGTAGGCACGGAAGAGAGAGAGCTCAATGGTGTCTTGAGAGTTTTCAAAGTGATTGTTGTCACGACCCTTTTTTGCAGCATGGACAACGGCGACGCCGCGAATGCCTGCTCGAGCTACAAGTGCGAAGTGAAAGCATCCGGAGAAGTTAGGTGCATTCCACCGTGCGATTACAAGGCGTACTGCACGAGCAACACCGTCGACTGGCCGTTCGACATCCTGGACTGCTGGCTGTACCTGGGCATGTGGGTGGACGGCGTGGACAAAATTATGTTCCAGGAATCCTCCAACGTTGTCACCAACGACATTCAAGTGTCGAATGCAGACTGGAAGCTACTCAAAGCCGACATACAGCGTGTTCACTTAGAGGAAAATTCCTCCTATCCAAAGATTAAGTACACTTTCGTGCTGGAACGCCACATAGCGATCTACGGGGTCGTTTTGACGCCAGGTTTCGGTAAATGATCTTTCTGACCACCATCACACCATCATATATATCACAGACATTCTACGCAACATGACTTATTATTATTATTATTATTATCATCATTATTATTATGATTAATAATAATATATGTTTCTACAGAAGCAGCAAACGAAGTAAAATGCATAAAGATGGCGCAAAATGTTATTAAATAACGATTTGGATTTTACCTATGTCTATCCCCACGTCGTGTACAGTGTTGCTAGCAATCAACCTGGCGGTACTCTGGATGAACAATGGCAACAACGAGCGGCTGTACATTCTCTGTGCCACCTGCATGGCCCATTTTACCTACTTGGAGTACTTGTACTGGCGCGTCCCGTATCACGGCGAGCAGGTGCCCAAAATGTGTAAGACCGACCACCATTTCAACGATTCCACCCATTGCCCGGTTCTGCTTATTTCCACCTTTTTACGTAGTGATCTTTTTCCGCGACTCGCTGATCATCAATGTGCTCATCCTGGCCTGCACCGTCATCCTGCGACACATCCGAGAGAGCGCGGAACATTCAGAGCGCTTCATCGATAAGCTTGCGACCAGAGTGGCTTCCACCAACTTGGGACGGGTGCTGCTACAGGCCGACGAGGAAGGCAACACGAAGGCACATCCCAGGACGGAGACGGTGGACGGTGCTGGGAATGAGAATAACACCGGTGCCAGCAACGCTGACGGAGACACAGTCAACCTGGTCGTCGATGGACCGGACACTGATGCTCAGCCTGGCAGGGCACGCACTGTGGACGCGACAAACCCGATCCTGGTGGCCACGTTCATGGATAGGATCATGTTTCTTTGCTGTTTGCTTTGTTACGGTTTTATGATCGGCAATCTACTCCCAACGGGTAAAGTGTAATGAATGGCTTTTTTTTTCGAAATTGCTATGTACTATAACGCAACCAAAGCTATATCAAAGAAACTTCATGGGTTTCTAGTGAATGACACTATTAGGCTAAACCCTGGCATAATCATTTCAACCAACGGTAAACGGTACAATGAAGGGTTTGGCGCTAGTTGTGCATTGTACAAGTTTCTTTGTTCTTCTAATCAATCATATCCAATTACCACTAAAGCTAGGAAACGAAATTTCTTATTGTAATAAAAAAACCTTCTAAACTAATGAACATTCATGTTTTCCAACAGTGTATTTATGCAATCTTTAGCTGTGTTGGAAGTTCATATAAATTTATCTTCAGCGGTTGGAGATCAGCGGATCAGTTGCTCTCAAATTTATATCAAAAATTTGCAATCCCGCAAATAAAATAGTATATCTATACCACCAACTTGGTGAGGTCGACGAAAATTCCATACTGGAAAAACACGGAAAAAACAGTCTTTAAAGCGTTATTATATAGTGTATGAAAATATTCGTTGTGGGCGTGTTTTTAAACACCCTGTTTAGGCGATAAAAAGGCGATTTAGACGACTAAAAAGGCGACCAATTAAATTCGTTGGTGCCGCCGTGGAAGTTGACGGCAGTTGACGGTTGTAATTAGAAGAACTTCAATATTTTCCCACAGTTCCCTAAACAAACCATCCTTGCATGCAACGGTTTTAGCCATTTGCTTGAGGGAAATGCATAAGGTTGCAAATTCAACTCCAATTGCAATCAGCTTAATTCTCGTCATAACATTTCGGAAGATAAACTTAAATGGTGAGTAGTAGCCAAATGCACAAACTCGATATGAATTTTTGCGATTTATTGAGCTACATAATACCACCCAGAAGCCCTATGAAACGGACGTTCTCTTTACGTGAAACCGGTGCCAGGGGTACAATAATAATGATTAATTGGGTGTCCAAATTATGTTATGTTATTCAAATAGAACTGTACACTGTTAAGAAAATACCTAGCTCAAGCTCAAGAACCTTTAGAAGACATTTGCAAACATTGAACGCAGTTCTGCTTGGGAAGCTTGGTGTTACAATCTCAAGATAGGGTCAAACATCTTTCTCTTACATTACATTACAACCTTACATTAAAAAAGGCGATTTCTACCACATGAAAACAGCTTTCTCTCGTAAAATCCGTAAACCATACCGGCTCCACTCGGATTCGGTTAGCCATAACTCAACCGCACTTTCCAGACAGGACATGACGGCGGCACCTTTCCAGCTAGTAATTTCTGGATCCATATCTTTTGGACTGGAAACGATACTGTGTTCGGAGCGATACATAGCTGGAATTTTTCGTGCGACCTGATTTTGCAGCCAACTTCCAATGCCGGCAAATTTCATCCCACCGCCAACAATCAAAATGCATCCATACATCTTCCGCTTCAGTTCGTCGTTTGCTGTAACGAAAAGTGAAAGCAAAATGCATTGGTACATTCGTAACAAACGCATTTAATACCCTTAAATACTTACGGCAACGCTCGATGCTTTGCACAATGGCTTGATCGAGTCCAACCAACTGGCCGCCAGGAAGAAAATAATCCCGATCGTTGTTTTTGGTTTCTTTTTCTTGCTCCAACCCATCAACCACCAAATCGTCTTCGGGATTTTCCGTGGTCGCCATCGCCCCGCTATCCATTACCGATTGCTCTAAATTTTCTTTATTCCGGCGCTAAATTGGACAAGAAATAATTTAAAAAAAAAGCGATACAGTCTTGCTCCTGTTTTTGTCTGCTCACTTACCCCCGTTTCTCTCAAATACTCGGCATCGAAGCAGTCTTCCGGGTGAGGTTGCAGTGAGCACGATTTTTGTGTTTTCGGAGGTGATTTGTTCGCACCGGTGAGCACCAGTAGCTCGGTATGAAATATGCTCAACGGAGCAACCATGGCTTCGTCGCCTACCTGAAATGTGTAGTTGCTTCTTGGCATCCGCGGCTGGTGCACGGTGAACGCCTTCTCCACTGAGCCACACACGTCCAAATTAACGTGCCCTACCTCCTCCTTTAACCGCCGCAGGAGGATGGCATCTTGGGGATTTGATTCTTCACACTCACGATAAGGAAAGGCGCACTTTTGCAACAACCAGAACAGCACCTGGGTCACGTCGCCACCCCCGTAATCGAAGCGCACGCGGGTGTTGGGATGGGAAATGCCATCCTCGACGCAAGATACGGATGTTTTTTGATCACCAACATCTACGACGCAGGCGTAACCAAGACCGGCACCGAACGTTGCCGCCACGTGGTCCTGCACCAGAAAGCAACAGCCAAACCCCAACTGCTTCAGTAGTAGCGTCATAAACTCGCACAAATGTGCCCGATTGTAAATGTCTGGTATCACTAACACCGCCCTGTACTGGCCCATTTTCTTGGGTGCGATATGCAGTCTCGTCTGAAGCACGTGCCCCCAAATGGCTTGCAAATCTGACATGACACCGAACAGTGATCCACCGACACCGTCATGCAGGTTGAGTTCACCTCGACGGAAAGGAAAATGGACATTGTAGGCACCGTTCGGGTTCAGTTGGAGCACCTCCTCGCCTATCACTACATCTCCCAGTGACGCATCCTGCCACTCTCTGGCACTGTTCGGGACGACTTCCGGCTGAGAACGCTTATTATACGCTGCTATTTGCTGCGGCGGAGTGGCATAACGCCGCTGACCATTCGATTGTACGCAGGATAGTAGGGTATGTGTTATCTGCAAACGACAATCTTCCAACTCCTGCAGTAGCTCCGGGGTTTTCTCGGCTACTCGGGGCAGCACGTAGTCGCGATGGACATCTCCGCCTGGTTTGCGTCGACGTGCGATTGCATGCAATATCCGAACCGGATCCACGTCGGAAGCACGGCCTATTCGCAGGTAATGCGAGCCTGGATGTATCACTATGATGTTTTGGGCTTGAATGTGCTAAATGAGTAAGAAATGCGAAACAAAAACTAAAATTGAATGAAAACCCGGCACCTTAGAATCCCCTCAATCGTTACCTCAGGAGTATCCTTTAAATTAGACATGGTCGTGGATACATTCGTTAGAACCTTGATCTGTTGAAGAAAACTCAGTCCTAAAACGCACCTTGTTTACAATACCGGCGAAAACATTGCGCGTCCTAGAGTGGAGCGTTCGAAGAAGCACCTACCGAGGTCGATCCGTTTCTACTGCGATCAACGCAGTTCCGAGAAATCTGGGACAAAATAAAGCTAAAAAATAAAGAAAAGTATAGAAAACAGCTGGTAAGAAATATGAAGAAGGCTGATTGTTAAAACAATCGATTGACGGACAAGAATTTGCATCAAAACTGATTCAATCTTACACCAACATTCAAAATTACCAATCATTGAACTCGGACCAATCTGCGGTTATAGAAATGAACTCTGAATTCATTTTCTTTATTTTCCGGGGTCACCCTGTACATGCGTCTGTCAACGAAATTCAATGACAACTAAAAACCGGCGGAATATCGGCGGCGGAGATAAACAAAACAATTTCAATTAATTTTTAAACTCGATCATGCAGCAGAACGAAGATTCGCACAATCGAACGATGAACTCGTTGGAGCGCAGGAAACGTTACCAAGAGCTAATAGATCAGGGGCACGACCTAGGTAAGCATACAAGTATGCAGTGTATTGAATTGCGTCCATTTTAACTGCTCAAACCGCCTTTATTAGCCCTCAGGACGCAGTCCCAGAATGCCGTCGACATATTTCAAGGCGTATCATCAATTCTGATGCAAACGGACAGTCTCATGCAACAAGGAATCGAACATGAGCGGATGGAAAATGCGTCCGAAGTGTGTATGAACGTCCAAGTTGTAAAAATGGGCCACGATCTGGTTGGAGCAGCACTGCAAAAGGACGAAGGCTCTCAGTTCTGCGATGAAGAACTTACTGCTGCAATAGTAGGTCAACTTCGGAGGATCACGATCCGGTAGAGCGTGAATGCTTAATAACTCATCTCTTTTTTTTCTTCAGTTGTCACATATAGGCGCTACCGATGGCCAGCAAGGCTGGGAAGTGATAGGGAAACAGGGAGTAACGTCCTTCCGAATGTCGAAACATTCGCCTTGCCTACTCGGCACGTTTGAGTTCCAGTCGGTTCCGGCGGAAAAAACTGTGAAAGAACGTCGCCCACGCCAACGCCAGGAGCTAGGCGAAGCACGCAAACCTGAGACAGTCAATAAACTGAACCAAGAAGAAGCCGATGCAAGAAAACTGCAGGACATAATGGAACAATTGAAAAACGTAAGATTAACTAAACAATTGTCACCTGAACAGAAACCACACATGGTATTCGGCGTTTTATTTCAGATCTATGAAGAAAGAGGCTCATCTATTCCTTACTTTGAGCTTGTAACGGACCCCACCGATTACATGAGCACCGTTGACACTGCGTTTCAAATATCTTTTCTGATCCGCGATGGTGCTGTTGCATTGGAAACTAGTGGAAACGAACTATGTGCTCGGCCTACTAGCGAAACCGAAAAGAAGCAAAACAAAAGGAACGATGATAATATTCAAGCAATACTTTCCCTAAATTGGAAGCAATGGAAGGTAGTATTTGAAAAAAAATAATCATTATCGACAAGTGTTCTGAAACCTTTTTCTTTTCGTATCCCCAGAATGCAATCAAGCAGTATCGTTTAAAAAGACCACTTCTCACAATCGACCGCGACATCCTGGACGAAAGCCAAACCGTACAGTGATATTTTGGAAGAAAAATTTAGTAATAATATGCCCAATGTACAAACAACACGGATGAAGCATGTCATTTCATAAATTAAATAAATATTTTGTTTTGGTTTTGTTGCTTATCAAATCTTGTCATCAGATATTTCAGAAAAAACTCCATCCTAACGTTTAAAAAATATTATTTAGTCTATGACTACCATATGTGGATGACACCCAGTAAAGCGGGTTGCCTTTTATTTTAAGTTAGCTTTCCCTAGTTAGTACGAAAAACAGTACGAGAATTGCAAATAGCACCGTCGACGGACGGAACCGGTATCAGTAACCATGGTTATACCTACGATACATTAAATTGGACTATAAGAATGTTAAATTAAATCCATCGCTCACCGCTATATTAACCATTATCACTCCCTCTCTACCGCCTTCTTAACTCGCTTCTAATTTGCTAGAGTATGCTTTCCAACTGTTCGCTTCTCGTCGCGTACATTTTACATGATACTGCATGTTCGCTCCGGTTCTTCCGTTATGACGGCCGAAGCAATCGACCGATTATCAGCCATCGGTTTCCCTTGCGCAATCTTTCTTATATTAGCGACCTCCAGGTCCGACACCGAACGTGCGAAGGTATGCGCCGGCATCGTGTACCTTGGCCCTTGCGAATCCCGCTGCACATTGCTCCGGTTGCTCGTTCCACTACCACCTTTCCCACCGACGAGGCTATTTGCACCGCCCGGTGCTACGAACGCGCCACCGGTATTCATGCGCTGAATGCTCCCATGAAGGCTCGAACCGGTACCTTTACCCCCCAGCTCTCCTCCATCGAGCTTTCCGGTGAAGTTCTCGATCATTGCTGCTCCAGGCCCACCCGGACCACCGCCACCGAGCGAATCAGAGCCACGATAGGAATGCATGTGGTTTACTGCGAGTGGTGACAGGGCGGCTGCTCCGGACGGGTGAATGAGCGACGGTATGGACTCCTGCTGTATAACAAACTTGTCCAAAACGGCCAGCTGTGGCTGCAGGGCGATCATGAACGGACGATAGGCGAGACACTCGTTGAAGCTCCAGCGCGTCATGTCCTTCAGGCCGTTGCGCAGCTGGCGGCACACGACGAGCGATTTCGAGCGTATCGCCGCATTGGTTATCCGGCCAACGGACGCCACGTCCAGCAGGAGGACGGAGAGGAGCAGCGAAAACTCGTAGCAGTTCGCTTCGGTAAAAATCTGCAGCAGGTAGCGCATGCGAATTTCCAGCTTGTGCTGCTTGCGGCGGTTCGATTTGCTCTGCTTGGAAATGTTTTTCTCCATCGCCTGGTTGAAGCTTTGCTCGCCGAGCGTAAGGCTCGCCATGGTCCCACTGGCCACCGTGCCCATGTCATCCGGCCAGTTCGGATGGGCCGCCTCGGACCGGACGCTAGCCGTATCGTTGAGGGGCATGAGGTTTGCCTCGGCTGTCGTACCCATCGCCAGCGATTCGTCCACGATCGCAGCATCCACCTGTTCCATGATGCTGCTGCTCGGCTGTGGTGGCTGATGTTCTTTCTGCCCAGAGGAGTGCTGCTGCTGGTGTTGTTGCTGCTGCTGCTGCTGCTGCAATCCGCCCGCTACGGTGCCACCAACACCGGCACCACTGCCGTCCGCAGTTCGCGCAAACGATAAACTGTTGTACCCCGAATCGACCGTTCGGCGCGTGGCCAGCTCCGAGAGGGGCGATTTGTTCGATTGGTTCGAGGACGGCGATGGTGACGATTCCGGGTGAATCGACGGTGGACTGAGCGGGTTTACCAGCAGCGTCAGGTCGAGGCACGGCTTCGGCCAATCGAGCTCATCGTGGAGGGTCTTGAGGGCGCACACGAAATCCTCGATCCTCGCGGCACGATCCTTCTCACGGTTTAGCCAACCGACGAGATGGAAATCGAGCGTGGCGCTCATGTATCCCAGGTCTTCCAGCTTGCGCAGCTGCAGAAAACGTCGTGCATGTCGCTGGAGCACTACGTCAATAAAGAACTCTTCGGCGGACGATGAATCGCTGGAATGAATAGAAAATTGTTCGTTAAATTCCGACTGAAAATACTTTGGCCTTCTTTTGTCTGCTCCCAACGCAACTTACCGCTCTTTTTGTGTATTTGGCACACTTTTCTTCCTTCGTAGCACCTGCCCGTTCGCCGACGTGTCATTGCTAACGTTCATCCCCACGCCGCCCTGTTGCAATGGCGTTGGCGCTGGCGTGTTGAACATAATGTTCTTCTCTTTGTTCACCACCGTTGCAGCTCCGTCGCTCGACTTCGGGTACGGGACGGTGGTCGAAAAGCTACGACCCCTTGCCATGCTGCTCCCCAGGATGAGGCTCAAGTCCTCCGCGTTGGGCGTTGGCGGCCCTGCCGCAATCAGTCCGCCGAACTTGTTACCGAAAACGTACGACGACCGGGGCGACTCGACGTCGTTCGGATCGATCGCGCGCAGGAATCGCACCAGATCCTTTGCCAGTGGCCAATCGCGTAGCTCGAGCGCCGTATCGAGCAGCAGGGTCGCGTACTGGCGACTTACGGACGACGGTTCAAGGTTTTGCAGGATGATCAAGTAGCTTGACGCCGTGTGTAGCTGTCGCGCGGCCATACACTTTTGGAACAGTTCCTTCGGTTTGCCGGCGCTCGAAAAGAGGTACGGCCAAAGGGCGATTTCCGTTTTGCGTGCACACTGCACCACCGTTTGCAGATAGACGGGAAACTCCTGGATGAACTCCAGCACACTAGGCAGCAGCGCGTCCGGGATGGGCTCCTTGCTGGTTGCTTCCTCCTCCAACACCTCGTGTAGCAGCAGCTCCAGGGAATGTGGAAAGTAGGGAAGATCCGTGCAGCAGCGTGCAATTTCCCACGCGTTGTAGCCGAGATTACGGCGAATAAGCTGCCGGAGTATCTGATGTAGATAAACTTGGCTCTGAAACAACATAAGAAACGTGCACGATCAAAGCGTTTGAAACAAATCTACTTCCCCGAAGACAGCTTTCCCTTCCTACCGTTCGTTTTAGAGCGTTGTACGGCAAAGAAAAGTATACCGTTGGGTCGCTCGTGTAGAGCAGGGTGTCATTTTCCGCCCCGAGTATAATAGCGTCTTCGAACAGTATCACCAGTGGGTAGATCTTCAGCGTAAACGACAGCATTATCCGCTTGCTCATGAACGTGTGGCGCAGGCTGCGGGAACCGGTCTCGCCAGTGCGCGGGAACACCGGAAGCCACACGCGCATCCCATACCCACCGCAGTACAGCCAGAGAGATTCTTTTATGTGCGTCTTGCTCGACTCCGACACCCAGATGCACTCGACCGACGAGGCCAAGCAGGTGGACGTTAGCTGGCTGTTGACACCACTGCTGCCGTGGTGGTGGTGATGATGGTCCGTTTGTACCATCAGCACCCTGCCCGACACGTTCATGATCAGCGTTTCCGAGAGAGAATTCTCGTAACTGTTGCTTTGCTTCATCATCCCGCCGGCACCGACGCCCTCGTGCTTGAGGCTCGTCATGAGCACCGAAATGACGCAGGCAGGATGTATGCACACGTTTTTGATGTCGTAGATGTGCATCTTCACCAGCTCCACCCGGTGCTGCTCGTTGCCGTCGTACGCTTCGTCGGTTTGCTTCAGGGCAAACACTGACACGTGCCCGTCGGAAGTGAAGACAACCTGGGGAGAGCACACACGAATGGAATTTATTTACATATACCTCTCAACATGGAGCTGAACGAACGACAACTTACCAATTGATCACGGAATAGATTTATCAACATCACCGGACTGGCACTCTTCGTAATCACCGCAAATCTATTATCCAGTTTGTTTTCCTTTGAGTAAATGCGTAGCTCATCGTGAAAGCCTATCAGTGAGTAACAACCTGAAATGCATATGATTGTCAATTGATTTTTAAATTACAATTGTCATAAAATTTAGGGATTAGATATTGAGAAGATTGCAACTTATGACAATAGCTAGGGAAACCAATTAACTGCCCCCTTAAAAAGCAAACGTTCATTAAATTTGTTTATCTAGGGATGGTTAAGAAAAGATAAGACTACTTTTATGAAAAACGTACCCATTATAATGAATTCTTTCCACCAAAGCAAACCTCCGGTAATGACAAAATCTTTCTCCTGAGTTTCATTGCCGAAAAGTTTCCATTTTCGAGTATTGAAGGCATACAGAGCCACACCAGTACGTCCCGCAACGGCAACATTTGTACCGGAATGGTCGATTGCACTGTACTGTAAAGCAGAAAAGAAATTTAGTTTTATAAAGACTTTTTGTATGATTCCCGTTTACTGCTTCTACTTACCCTGATAGGCCAGTTGGAAGAGATGTATGCGGTAGGAAGATTCAGAACCACCCAATGTTTGCTTTCCGATAGCACACTGTTGAATTTAAGATAATTATCACCGTTGACATTAACGGGGTCTGGTTCACCGGACGCTATATAAGCAGGATCTGAAAAAGACCAAAAAAAAATTCCAATAGAATACTTAGACTGTTCAATAATCTCAGTGTTTTTGTTTCTGAATTCTGAACGCAATGACCTTGTCTCTTACCTTTGTTGAATTCATCCGTTTTCCCAGAATATGTAGCATCGTTCTCGTTGGTGGAATCATAGGTTGATTTAAGAACAGGATAAATATTTTGCAGAACATCACCATGATTTATATAAAGTTTATCGTCCCCTTGGAGCAGTAAAAAGGAATTATTGCTCTGAAAAAAAGGAATAACCTAGTTATAATTTTGCCTGAATATTTCTTTTGTCCCTCACTAGTCGCTTCCTACCATGCAAGGGTTGATGGTTAAAATACTCTTTACAAAGTCCAGCTGCACTAGTACGGTACATTGTAGATACTTTTCTTCTTCAGGCGGTTCGCCTGCTTCCGAAACTTTCACATTGTCCTTCTCGTCCTTGTCACCGCTGTCCGAAGGGACTACTTTTTCATTCGTTTGACGTACCATAAGCAATTGGTAGCCTTCGGTGGACCAGTCCTGAAAAGAGTCAAGGAAATTAGCAGGCGCCCCATGAAAATGGCATCTACATACTGAACAAAAAAAAAAACATACCATACTAATCACATTAAAAGGATCATTTTTTACAAGATCCACGTGGAGACCGTAATCCCAGGCGAGTGAGCAAAGCAACAGTGACCCGAAGGTGCTCCACAGCGATATTCCGCCGTTGGCCCAAGCCACAATAATAGCGCAACCATCCGGAGTCCACTTCATATCGCGTACGTAACCCGGCGAGCCGGGAAAATCTTTCGCACTCAGCGACAATCGATGCGACAGTTCCAGCCCGCCGGTCAGGTCATCGATTACGTACATGTTCGTTTGTGAGTTCTTTCGCCCGAACGCTATCAGACGATACTTGTGGTTGATGACGGTACACGTCGCATCATCCACATTTTGGCACCAGATTCCTTGTACTTGCTGCAACATTCGTAAATAAATGCTTAATAATTTTAACCAGCTCAGCATGCAGGAAACATCATGATCGTTTTACACTTACATTTGGATCAAACTTTGTATTGTTTGCGGTGAGAAATGCAGCACGGCCATCGTTCAACGTGATGCCGAAACCGCACAGAAGAGGAGAGTAATCTATCGATGTAACAAACACATTTTTCTCCAAAATAGGGACGGCTGCAAGGTGGAAGAGTAGAAATAAATTGATGTGTGCTAAACATCCACCGTTTTCATCCCGAACATTGCTTACCGTAGCTGACTTGTTGGTTAATACTAAATGGGATTCGCTTCAGGTCGAGAGCATAATCACGTTCTTCTACACCTTCCCAGTTTAAACGCACGATACGACCTTCTTGAGTTGCAATAACGATTTGATTCACATTAATACACGACACGCAGCAAATCGGAACGTACAGGCATATACGGTGCGTCTGCAGATAAAATCATAAAAATTGTACAATAACACCATATTCTACAGAATTTTTAAAAACGCTGCAGCGAACAATTTCTTACCAGGGATAGTTTCAAACAAGGAATAGCTTCTTTCAGAAACAGTTCTGCGCTGTCCCGTCTTAGGTTGGCAAACGGAGAATCATTTTGGTTGTAGACACCTTTTGGAGTATCGTTCACAATCAATGTGTACATAAACAAGGTACCACCGCCCTGCTCTGGTCCCCCAGTCACTACGAGCAGCATACTTGAGTCCGGTTTCCATTCTACATTAGTGTTAGTTCCATACTTTTCCAGGCATTCGGTACTCCTTACTTTGGACGTTATGGGCACACAAGGCTGAAAAACGGGAAACAATTTTTAAAATGGGTCACACCAACGCCTTTATTCTACCATAACCGAGGAACCATGGTAGGCGGTAAACCTACAAGGCAGACCAGTTGCCAAAAGCATACCTTTGAATACCAAATGGCAATTGCATCCTCTGCTAGCACAGCAAATAGGATCTTTACACGATCGCATACCACCTTGCGAATGTTACCGTGTGGGCCACTGTGGAGCACCCGTGGCCAGCCAATCGAGAAGTACATCTTAGTAGGACAGCGAGCAAGCTAACATGCAAAATACGGGGACTACGGTGCGCGACCAACCGCAACTAAACTAGTTGCGACAAAGAGGATGACGTAAAACACTGAAACTCTTTACTATCGACATCGAGGGAACATTTCTCCCGCACAAGCGAGCTACAAAAATATGTATTTTCTCGTTCACTAGGATAATCACAAACAGAATCGAATGAAAATTGGAAATGACAACAACACAATTTCAGGGTTGTAGTCAAAACGTCATCTAGGGATACATTCGTCAAAGGGGTGATCACAATGCGACTAGGTCGCCAGACATGCTTAAAAATCGTGCAACCAGTGATGTTACACGTCCACATTAGTTGCTTGACTTTTTCACTTACACATGAGCACATATACCATTTTGGTGAGCCCGCTTTTGAGACCGTTCGGGTTAAACTCACATCGCATCTGACTCCATTCGCAAAGAGTGCGAACAATCAGATCGAGTTTTAAAACCGAATGAAATCTGAATCCGAATCCGATTCCGAATCTGATATGAATCCGTCAGCTGGGATCGGATCGGATCGCGTCCGCGGAGGGACATTCCAATCCCGATTCTGCCAACACTAGTTTAAAGGAACACAAGTGTCATTCGTGAGCTGGTGCTTGAGCCGCTCAGAAGTGTTGTGCGGAGCATCGTTACGCGTGAATCGCCGTTGGAGCAGCTAGAAGTGGGTAGAATAATATTGATATCTCCCTAGAGACCGACACGCGTTTTGGTTATCGATGTAGCAAAAGGTGTGCCTAAAAGTTGTAAAGTCGAACCTGGCAATATTCCACGATGAAGGGTGGCTGGCGTAGACGACAAATTTCACACAAAAAGTGTATCGCCGTGCAGTGTCCGACGACAAATTGATGATTGTCCAAGAATCATTTCCGGAGTGAAATCATATACGCATTGTATGTATGTGGTATTGGTTGAGAATATGTATGCCGCAGCCGAAGTAGAAGAACGAGTGAGAGCGCGCTATACGGTGTGGTGAAATAGAGAGTGAAAAAATCGACGACAACAACAAACGGTGCTGTCGGTGCAGTATTCATCCGGAAAAGATTAATCGCAGCAATTTAAGTACTCCGACGATTAATGGGATTGGAAAGAAAAATGTTATTGATTATGTCATGAATCGCCTGTCCGTCGTAGTCGCACGATGAAAATCATTCTGGAGTGCCCGAAACAGAAGCCCCAGTTAGGTGGGTAGAAAAAAAACCAAATTGTACGGTGATAGATTGTTTTCTACGTGCGTGCTTGCGACCAATGCTACATTCACAGCAGGTAGGTGCATACGTGATGTGCGGCTGAACCAATATACATAAGCTGGCAATTTTTGTTCCTTCCAAAGTTCTACAATAGAGCATCCCTGCTGCCATAAAAACCGTTGATAAATGGCATCTTATTCTCATAAAACCCACCTCCCCTTTCGGTCGCTTCAGAATGAGGACACAACTGCTTTTGGTGCCCAAGGAAGAAGGTAACAAAAACCATCTTCTGCCTGGCTAATGAATGCAATGTGGCTGAAGTGGTTGAAAACTTTTCCCCACTGGCTGGCCAACCGCAAGCCAATTGATATTCTATTTTGCCCTCGCTTCCGATGAAACAACGATTGTTTCACTAGCGAACGTGAAGAATTTGTTAAATGCATTTTCTTTTTATAGCGGAGAAGAAAAACTCGTCTTTCCGTTCATTATGATGTTCTCCCACTGGTTTCTGCCTTTCTCTCTGCCCTGTTCGAAACCTTTTTTCGTAAATAGATCCCCGGAAAGTTCGAGCAAACGGAGGGCGAAATGGGGAAAAAATTTATGATTATTTGATCAGTGTTTTATTTTTTAATTTATGTAAATAATTCTTTATTGCACGTTTCAAAGCATCGGCTGGAGGTGCGAGTGCAAGCGAGCGAGCCCGATTGCTTTGATGTGATGTGATGTTCGATCTCGCTTGCTCCTTCGCAGGTAGGCGTGCGTGTGTAAAAAGGAAGTTTTATTAGCACCACACCACTGGACTGTAATCTGCTTTGGATCCCTTGCACGGTGGTGTAGGTGATATAAACACACCGCGCGGTCTGTTTGCATTGTGCTGCGAGAAAGAGACGCATGCTCCGCTCCATTTAGCGCCTGCCCCGCAGCCCGCTCAGCGAGTGGTATTGTATGCGTGACTGAGGGTAGTAAAATACATCGACTTGCTAATGGAATGACAGAATGAAACGAGTGGGCGAAAAAGGGACAACAAAGGGCACTTGGCGGAGCAAGTGGGTAAAATGAGACAGTCCCTTTTGAAACTTACCCACACCAGTGAGCACCGAATGAAATATGAATTTGTTCACCGTACTTTTATCCATCCGTCTTGCTCTCTCGTACGCTTTTTCGGCCTGCTCAAATGTCATTTTTGTCGATTGTCTGTCAACTGTCGTGTTGTGTTTTCATTTGTTGTTTGTCCATGATTAAGCTCTCCAAACTTCAAGCCCGAAAACCTGGCCTGCCCTATCCGGGTGGTTCTGCCGGTGGGGTCTCCTAGACGCAAAAAATAGTGTCTTCGCTTCGTTATCAACCCATTTTTCTTCTTTCTCCGATGCACGAACATCGGACCGCAGCAACCGTGTTATTATGCCCAATAAAGGTTTGCTGGGCAGTAGTGCGCATGCCCAAATAATAATACCCGTCTTGACAGATATTAATTGCTTTGAAGTCGGCCAACAATAGAGGATAAATTGAATTCAAAATTTCAAATTCAATTATGTATGCTTTCCTAGGCGTGTCTGGGGATATTCCTTCTTTGCCGAACTGCTGTGGTTTCTTCCTCGTGGAACGCGCTGTTCTCTATAAACAGTAATCTCCACTGAATGAAAAAAGGAAACGACAATCGCAATATGGATATTAGCGGAATAACTAAGAGCAGAAAAATGAGCTTCCTCCTGTTTCAACCCTTGTTTTCGGTCCTTCTGTTCGTTCATTTTAACCAAACGATCGAAACGAAGCATAGGTATGGCATCTAGAAAAGTTGGCTTTTCCCTTCCAGAATACACGGAACGTTAATTTAATGTTCTCCAATGCGCCCGAAAAAAAACTCTGCCGACCTTTTTTCTCCTTTCCGGGACCTGCCCATTTCATGCAATGATTGAGATAAATTTACGGAATAACGATCGGTGCTGCGCTCCAGTCGCTGTCGAGTTCGAGCGCACGGTCGGAAGCCACCTGCGCCCGAAAAGGCCCATCACAACACACCCCGGCCCCGGCTGCAGGTGATAGTGCGGTGCAAGAGGAAATTAAATTTGTTTGCAGATGCCTCCTGCAACCAATACACCGAAGGAATGGACCGCGCACCGGTCCGCACACTGATGTTGTGCCATCTGTGTGAACGGTGAGAACGAAGGAACGGTTAAGTGCGAAGGGGACGACCGCGCGGGTAAGCGGAGGAGAGCGTGCCTGTCCTGGCCAATCCCCAAGGGGTCGGCGGCTCCTTTGCTGCTGCCTGCCGGATGAGTTCTTTGCACGACGTGTGTGAGTCTGTGGGGTGGACTCTATCCTTTTTCGGCATGCTGGCATGGCTTCGGAATATTGGTCCATTGTCCCGCCTTCTCTTTCGCTCAGCTTTTTCACTATCGTTAGATTTAATGGCGCACATAAATAAACGTGTTTGCGGGCCACGACAAAGGAGAGAACAGGCAGTTACTGACACCGGGTAGAGGAACTAGGATCGAACCAAGATTGGGTTTCCGTCGCACCGCCGTCATCGATGTAGCGCGCAGCGGTCGTTCTACTTGAAGCTGGCTTGAACTCTTGGTGTCATAAACGTTCATGAAGTATGGAGAAACGGTATGGCACTATTACGGTGTGTGCCATTCTTCGTTCGTCCGTTCTCACACTCCCGAACGGCTGTGTATGCGATCAAATGATAGCTTTTAATCTTTGACATACACAAATGGTTTTTTACTCTTCTTTCCCCCTCTGTCCGTCCTTCCCGTGTTTGCGGTGCCGATTGTTTAGTTATAGCAGTTTGCTGCGATGGATTTTCGGTCGTTGTTTTCACGTGCACACCCCACTCGCTCTCGCATTTTCAGTTGTTTTCTTTTCCTCGTTCGCGCTAGACGATTGCGAAGGAAAGAGATGGGACAAAACAAATACAAACGCGAATGATTGAACAGCAGGGCACGGATGTGAAGAACATGTGTTTACGATGCCACGGACTCCATGCCAACAGCCGACAGCAGAGGATTGATCGCTGGAGAGCATACAAAAAAGCCCAGCATGATCCTGGATGGCAGACGTAGATGAAGTTGATGATGATAGGTTGTTCTCGCTGTTCCTTGTTTTGTTGCTCTCATGGATCCCGAATCCATTTTGATTATCCGTCCGCTCGTTTCGATTCAGTATCGGATGCGATCTCGTCTTCGGTCATTGCTGCGAGTCTAAAATATGTTGAATTTATCATCAAATGTAGATGTACTTTTCTTTAAACGAAATAACCAAAAATAATGATAGAATTAGAAAATTCATTTCATCATCGTTATCAAACTTATCCTGATTTTCAAATGTCTTATCCATTCATGAGTTTATGACTTTCGTGTTATTTAAAAAAACCGTAGCTTGTATAACGACTCTATAATAACGGAAGGGCGCATATGTGTGAGATGGTAAAAAAAACGACCATTTAGCCCTACCAAAGTTCCATCGATTACTCATTAGTCGTTTGTTGGCTTAAATGGGTTTTATTTTACCACACCGTCGTATTCTAACTCTCTCTGTCTAGCTTCCTCGGCAACAGCGCTTATTCTAAAAAATGCGCTTGTTTTCCGTAAAAGTTCCCCGTGTAAACATCGACTGCGCCGTCGCAATGCAATTTGAACCGACTGCTAATGCTCTCAGAATCCAATATTCTTCCCATATCCTCCTCCGCTCCTTGGCAGCCTGCTCTCTTTCTTCCCACGTGTGCTGCGCGGTGTGGGCACGGAAGGGAACGTGCGGCGAGAATGCTTCTTCTCACATGTTCACCGTCGCCGCCTACTCGATGTGCAAGGCACGGCATCCGTTTACCACCAGCAGCATCGCTGGCTTGGCACTGCTTCTTTACCACGGGCTCATAAAAAGTAATATGCCTTCCAGCGGCTGCTGCTGCTGCTGCACTGCCCGCCAATAGTGTGTGCGCGTTCCGGTGCCAAAGTGCACACACATCCAACGGGTAAGGGGATTCTTCCTAATGGCGTGTCCTGTGCGCTACACACACGTCCCGAATGCAAAAGGATGACGATGACGATGACGACGGCGATGACGGTCGACGTCGCACACACACAACAACACGAGCACGCTTGCAAGTGGCAATTGAATCGACGGATCCGAATTTAAAAAAAAACCCCAAAACGATGACGATGACGACGGCGACGTCGGAGACTGAGACTCATCTGCGTCAAGGAATAATCAAAGCGGCGGCAGGAAATACCACCACGAGAGCGACAGAGATGGAGCTCGACATCCACTGGACGTCGATTACGATGACTACTTAGGTGTGTTCCGTAGGATGACGGTGAGAGCGAGCAGAAGGAATCGCCGACGATGACGGCGAACCGAAGGACCGGAGCGACCGGGATTATTATGTTTGTCGGAGGGGATGGGACGGGGGAAATGGTGGGCCCGCGCGCCATCGACGATTATGGCTCACACGGGGCTTCATCTTTACGGCGTGTGTACCTGCGTGTGCGCGTGTGTGCGTTGCGAGAAGAGTATGTTTCACTCCGCTGGTGGTGCCTTCTTGCACAAAAAAAAATTTTGCTTATTTGCCCGCTTCGGGTTGTTCTCCTAGCCAGGGGTCGACCTGCGAGACCGGATGGAAGATGTTGGCACGGTGGAGGAGATACGGTGGTACCGAACGACCCATGAACGGCATCCGCGTGTAGAGCAAGAACGTTGAAGTACATACGTGGTTTATTACTATTAAAAAATAATAGTATTACACGCGCGCGGCCAAATCGAATCCTCGACACGTGAGGGGAATGAGGGCAGGGGGGAGGGTTAAACTATAACACTAACTCTCGGCATTCACACACATACACACATTTTCTACATCCACTCCAGAATGGACTGGAGCGAACCCAGATGGAAATCGTGGCGTGAGTGCGGCCATCAATAAAATTTTGAAAACCACCACCAACCGGGTCGCCACCTGAACTACCACAAGCAGCGCACCCCGAAACGTACCAGCGCGGGGTACGGGTTGTTTGCGGTGGCATTTTTCTCCGTCCGGCAACGACATTCCGGACAGATAGAGCCCACCGTACCCGCGGCGCAAATGCGAGCGCATCGTGCCGTGGGAGGCATAGGGCCGTTGGGATGGGATTACAGGGTGGCAATCGTGCTGGGTGGAGTACGCGCAGGGAAAAGATAATCATATCTCGGTGTTCAATTTCTTCCACTAAGTAGTGTTAACGGTGGCGTTAGGGTGGGCAGATTTTAGTAGATCGATTTTGCCTCAGCTCCGGGAAGGTTGTTATCATCTGCGTGTACTCGTGTACCAACCATGGACGGTTGTTAGAAACGATGTAACGCAATTTGTTCAATATTTTAATACTACATATGAAATCGGCTTTCTTCTTTAAGCGCCACCAAAAGTTTGTCCCTTCTGAAGCATTACATAAAATAATATTGCTGGCATATGTACGTATCTTTTTCTTTAAGTACCATTTCTTTCCTAGATGCATTAGATACGGAAAAAACAGTATAAACTATTGTAGAAAATTACATAAATAAACTATCATATTTTTTTATTTCTTCAGCAAAATTTAAAAAAAAACATGATTGCTTCAGGATCGCTTAAATATTCATGAACAAAACACAAAAGTTTGTGAACATGGGATCGTGATCGTGATAATCAGAAATATGCATCTCCTACTCTACCTTCACTTATCGTAAGTGAGCTTGCATGTAGAAAGCAATCGTCTTTCTACCAGTCAGGAACTATTGTAAAATCCAAGCAGTCCTGAATCGAGCATTGTCGCCACATTCCGTCGCCCCGACGGAGGAAGCAGCGGAAGCATGTTTTATTGCAACAGAGATCCGGCAAAAGCATCGAACTGCAGCAAAAGTAGCAGCACGTCGGCGAAATCGCACGGACCGTACCACCAGCCGTACTCCTTGCTAGACATCACTGCTCGGATTGTGGCGCAAAATGAGCCGTTTCAGAAAATCGAGGAACGGTACGACCGAATACCGGAACCGGTCCAGCGACGGATCGTGTTCTGGTCCTTTCCACGCAACGAGAAGGACATCTGCATGTACAGTTCCTTGTCGAGGTGAGTGTGCAGTTGTTTGTTGAAGGTGTGGAGATGGGTAGAGTAATTTTTGTGAACGCGTTTTGCTTCCTTTAAAGGGTTTCCTCGATCAACTCGGTGGAATCGCAAAGTCTTAGCTTCTGCACCGGGCTGAAGCTAGTGGAAACGGGTTGCGTAGAGAACGTCCTTCAGGTTGGCTTCCATTTGAGTGGCATCGTGTGGTCGCATCCACCGAACCAAAGCGAACGCCACAACCATGGTAGCAGCAGCAACGGTGGCAACAACCATGCCGGCGTAGCTGCCGGAAGCCGCAATAATGACATCATCGGCTATCTACTTCCACCAAACCAAAATCTACTGAACAACAACTATCATCATCATAACCATCAGCATCAGCAGGCTCACCACCATCATCATCACCATCACCACCACCATCACAACCAGCACCATCATCTTCATCAGCAGCAGCAGCAGCAGCAACAGCAGCAACAACAACAGCAGCAACAGCAACAGCAACAGCAGCAGCAACCACATCATCCTCATCACAATCATCATCAACAACAGCTTCCGCACAATCATCATGCTGCGCCGCCCATCTCACCTCCACCACCCGCGATCGGGCTCGGTCAGCCGCAAGGAGGAGGAGGAGGTGCGCAGGTGGCCGCTGCTGCCGCCGGTTTCCCTCCCGGGCATGTGCTTGTACCTCCAGCGATCGGACAAGGACAAATGGCGCCGAATGGGCAACAGTTCAACGCTGGGGGAAATATGGACCATCGAGGCGATGCATTTAATAATATTGCCATGGGAGGAGTGCCAGTTACGGGAGGTGGTGGTGCTGTTGGTGGACCGGAAGAAAACAAGAAATTCAAGGTGTCCGTGAGCTTTGATCGGTAAGTAAAAGCATTCATTTTATGATTATTCACGTTAGAAGGCAAGAGTAGTAGGGGCGGATGAATATTGAAAGAAAGCTTACTTGTTACTTAGGCAGTATTTATACGCAGCATAGGAAATCACTGGTCAGCGGCCATGTTTTGATCGTGATCGATATGGCCGTCAGGGTTTACGAAATCGGTGTATCATCGATGCATCCGATGAATAAAACAAGCACAAAATTACGCGTTAGTCTAGCAGCGCGAAAAAAGACTTCAACTATTATGCTATGATCATAATCACAATCAATATGATAAATCAATCCAAAACGTTATAATTCAAGCTAGGACATATGGTCCAAAAACTGCATTGGCAAATTCGTGTTTGTAATATTGCATTACATACGTTTATCAACATCAATATAGGCTGACTGTGGCTATGTTGTGTATCTGGAAGGCCAAGATCGGTATCATCTGCTATGAGTTGTTGCAACCGCGCTAGACCATCACTGGTAAACGGTTTCGAATTGATACCAAAGTGATTTTGCGAACAAAACACTCGGCTCCACGATGCCCAACCGAAGAAAACCTGTCTGGAAATATCCCGCTGTATCCCCACCCGCTGTATCCCCTCCCGCTGTATCCTTTTCACCACAATATAATCCTATTCCGTTCGCTGGCACGTGATCCTTGATCTGGCTGATCAACAGGCCCGGCCATATGAGGAACTCTGAAAATGACTTGATTCGTGGATTTGCATCAAAGACGGAGCTTTTTTTCCCAGCAAGATGGCAAATAGTCATAGCTAGAGATTGACAATTCTCTGGATGACCTAATACAATACATTGCGCACCTAATATTATCATTGACTCATAAAAAAGGAATTCAAAAACTTCAATTCAAATTTACTGCCTTTGCAGTCAAGCCATGTCGTCCATTCTCTTGCCTTCTAAGAGTGAAACGTTTTTCACGGTGTGCCTTAAAAGTAAATTAAAAAATTAAAAACTAATGAATGGTTTCCTCTTTCCTTTAGATGTAAGATAACATCAGTAACGTGCAGCTGTGATACGAAGGACATTTTCTGGTGTCATCACGTCGTCGCACTAGCCCTCTACCGGATACGGAATGCAGAGACGGTTAAACTACGAGTTCCTATATCGGAGACGCTGTTGCAAATGAACCGCCAGCAGTTGCAAAAGTTCATCCAATACCTCATAGCGGAGCATCACACGGAAGTGCTGCCCACAGCGCAGCGTCTGGCCGACGAAATTTTGCAGCAGCGTTCGGAGATTAATTCTATCTGCGGTGCGCCAGATCCGACGGCCGGCGCGTCGAAGGATGACGACCACTCTTGGCATTTGGACGAAACGCAAGTGTGCGAGGCGGTCAAAACGTACCTCGGGCAGGGCAGTTACTACTACAGCAGCAAACACTTGAACTCACTGTTCGGCAAGGTGCGCGAAATGCTACGGGCTCAGGATTCGAATGGCGCACGCATGCTGACCCTCATCACGGAACAGTTCCTGAACGACCCAAGGCTGGTGCTGTGGAAGAATCACGGGACGCCCATGACGGAAAAGTGTCGCCAGCTGTGGGACCAACTCGGTGCATTGTGGGTGTGCATCGTGCTGAACCCGAAATCGACACACGCCGAGCGGATGCACTGGAAGGCGCTGCTGGAAAAGTGGTCCAAGAGCGAAGTTTGCCCCCAGGAAGATCCTGACCTGCGCACGTCACCGTCGTCGTCGAACCGGGAAAGTGTTCGCGATCGGTCTAACCGGGAACGGGAGCGTGACAGGAATCGGTTCTTCCGGGAGAATAACCTGCGCAACATGATGCACTACAACCATCACCATCATCAGCAGCAGCAGCAACAGCACCCGCAGCAGCAGCAGCAACATAACAATAATCCAAACGGTGGTAGATGTCTTGGCCTTCTGAACGATAATCCATACCGTATGCAGTACAACCACCGCCACGGGGGTGGTGCCATGCGAAATCGTATTGGCGACAATGGCAATCGCGGAGGTAACAACCACCTGAATGAGCAGTACGACAGCTCGGAGACGGACTCGGACTCGGACGAGGAGATGGATGAAGCCATCGAAGAAGGTGGAGCCGGCAATGGACAGGAGGAGGAAGAAGACGGAAACGAGAACGAGGGAGGCAACATCAACGATCACGGTCGCATGGGTGACGACGAGGAAGATCAGCACGATGACGTTGTGCGCGCTGGGCGTCGAGGGGACAACGGCATGGAGGAGGATGTCGTCGATCAAGTGCACAACATCTTACAGGACATAAATTTCGTCGATGGAGTCGAGCAAGCGGGGGGCAGCAGGGAGCATCGCGATGAAGATGGTGAGGTGCGAGAGTTTATGAACCTAAACCTACTAAATGTACCCGAAGAGCATCGTTTACCAGAGATGATGCCGGAGAATGACGACAGCTCTCGGGAGTCGATGGACGTAGACGATCCCAGCATGGCGGGCAGTTCCGTGGGAACAGGCCGAAGGGTTGGTCCCCGCAATGGTCCGAAGACAGTGGCTGGCAGCGTCGGATTCTTTCAGAGCCCTTGTATATGCGGCGAAGATAAGTGTGAATGCAATCGGCCGGTGTTTTTGGATGATATTAAGCCGAAGAAATTTTTCGACTGTGTCGCCGCGGCAGCGGCCGGAGGAAGCAGTGGGGCAATTGCAACGGCGACGACAGCGGCAGTAGCCGAGTCCGGTGCACCCAATTTCGATGTAAACGAAGACGCCAATCAGGAGTGCATTGGACTCGCGAAAGAGGACGATTCGGCCGTGACCGAAGGAACGTCATCGTCAACGGCTACGTCGTCGAAGCGACGTGCGAGCGATGCTGCATTAGAAGAAGGCATTGTTGGACCGTCTTCTTCATCATCGTTTTCTTCTTCCTCCTCATCTTCTTCTTCGTCTTCGGTGCATCACAAGGAGGAGGAGCTGGATTTCGAAAAACCAGGCCCATCGGGATTGAACCGGCATCGGTTGTCAATCGCCGAGGTTGGTTCTAACTCGGAACCGGCCGCACACGTTACTGGTCATGATGATTGTGATGAGTGTGATGAGGGAAAGAATAAAATTATGTGCAATAAGGTAGACGATGATGAAGTCGCTGGGCCCAGCGGAACGTCCTCTGTTTTTGCCCAGAAGCAATCAAAAGAAGCACGAAAGGACGATCCAGCTGCCGATGGGGATCTTGAAGCTGGGCTCGACCCGGAAGCCGGTCCGAGCTCGCGACGATCAAGCACGGAGGGAGGATCTGCTGCAGGCGGACCGGCGGCTGCGAACGTTCCTTTAGTCGCTCCCGGTGGAAGTCGTGCAAAGGCGGTAAACGCTTCGGATGGCAACGCCAGTGGGAATGGAAGACCTTGCAAGCGCCTTAAACTAAATAATGGCTCGTGGGTGAGCAAGAACACTAACAAAACTCCGCGTACTATTTTCCACAAGGCACTGGATGCCGTCAGCATGTCATGGGATAATGAGCACTTGAAGCGCATCCTTGAGTCAGATAGCTACAAGTTGTCCAGTCGCAATTCGGTGCAGATTGCCGGTTCCAGCAAGGCACCTGTTGCAAATCACCCGAGTGCAAAGTCCAACTTCAACTCCAACGGGCAACCGTTGTGGCACGAAAAAATCTCCATGACTGCGGCACGCATCGATTCGTTGCGCTCGCATGGACATATGGAAGCTGCCCTTCGTCTATCCGTTAGCGTTGTGCGCACGATGCGCGAAATACAGCGCGAAGCGCAAGCACTTTGGCTTCGTCACAAACCGAAGCTTCCACCGCAGCAACAGCAGCAGCAGCAACAACAGGGTGGTGGCTCATCCAGTGAACCAACGGCTGGTCCGTCCGGTTCATCTTCAGGAAGCAGCAGTTCATCCTCCAGCCAGCGCTGTAATTGCAACGCGAAGGGCTTGGGGTCGGAAACTTCATCTGGAAAACATCACCATCATTCAATGCCAGTGCCACAGCCGCTGCCCTCTTCTTCCTCGTCGTCTTCCTCATCCGCGGCTCAGCAACAACCAGTTTATCAGCATCATCAAAACCATCACCCCCATCATCATCAGCATCAGCAGCCATCGTCGCAGCAACCATCGAGCTCATCATCAACAGAGATAAAACCTGGCTGCCAGTGCCAGGCGCACCGTCAGCATTATCATCCTCCGCCTATCTTTCCTGCTGGCGCTCAGGCACCAGCCATGCTACCAGATCAACATCACCATCAGCAGCAACCCCAGCCATCGACGTCGTCGGAAGGAAAGTCCGGCTGCCAGTGTCAGTCGCACCGTCATCAGCATCATCCCCCACCCATGTTTCCTGCTGGGCCACAGGCTTCTGCAATGCTGCCGGAGCATCACGGCGCCATCGCTCCTATGCCACCGACGATGAAGAAGGATTGTTCTAAATGTCTGCAGATAAAATGCTACTACGAAATGGTCGGTTCCAGTTCCTCTTCCAAACACATCAACCCTCCCGCAGTGGGTAGCGGTTGTGGTGGCGGTAGTAGTAGCAATTTTGCTGGCCCCTCCCATATGCCCCAGGGAGCTCATCACAGTCACCATCAAATGGCACCGCCTGCACCGCCCCCACCACCGGGAGGAATTCCTATGCCATCAACCTCCGGTGGTGGTGGACTGGGACAGCAGCAACGCATGCATCGCAGCTCGAGCGGTATTATGTGCAGCTCGCCTAAATGCGCTCCATTTGTAGCGGGTGGATCGGGCAGTGGTTGTGGCGGTGTCGCACCGCCCCAACAACATCCGGAAATGTATCGCAAAATTGCCCATTGTTCAACGGCGGCTTCGCAAATGCCCCAATCATCGAGTGGTGCTCAGCAGCATCAACAACCGCAGGCGCACTGTAGCCGTGATTATCCTTACATGAAGCTTGCCTTTGTCCGGGGAAAACCGATGATCCTCCCGGTAGGAATTCGCCACCCGCCACCGCCCTCTGGAGGCCCGGGGTCTGTGCAGCCAAATGCTTCGACGTCCCGTTCGCACGGACAGGTCGCTCCTGCCTTGCCAGCTACTTCCACGCAATCGGTCCCTGCTACGGCAACAACAACGTCAGCAACTGCATCATCTTCTACATCGAACTTATCTGCCGCACCAACCATCCCGGCCAGTGCTGGTGGTTCTGCAACGGTTTCGAACACGCCGTCTGCCTGTTCGTCTGCTGTGCCGGGCTCGTCCACTTCGATACCAACGTCATCGGCATCCTCCTTTCAACCAAAGTGCAATTGCCCAATTCATAAGGAAGAACCATCATCGTCTTCTACGCAACCATCGGTACCACTACCACCACCGCCGCCGCCACCTCCACCGCCTCCGCCATGTCATCCGGTTGAGGGTAACGGAGGAGGTCCTTCTACGATGGCAGGACCGGCACCATGTTGTGTGAAAACTATGTGTTGCTCTTTGGCGATGCCCCTACAACACCACAAACATCACCATCTCCAGCCATCCTATCCACCGGCAGCTGCCCCTTCCTGCGGCGGTTGTGCTTTGCATACCGGACCACCACCACCACCAGCAATGTATGGTGGTGGTATGTACGGAGGACCATCATCATCTTCCTCGTCGTTGTCCTCCTCTACAGGTGGTCATGGTCATGGCCAGCCTAATATGCCGACGTGTTCGAGCTCGAAGCCTTTCGATCGTTCGGCGGTTGCAAGCGCGTTCGGTGGAAACGATTGCGATATGATGGGCAACCATTCGAACCAACATAAAGATGATTGCCCAATGGCCTTCGGAAAGCCCAAGAATCACGCGCTGGCCGGTGGAAGCTCGTCCACAAACGGCGGCGCTAGTGCCTCTTCCAATCGATCGGCAACGGGTGAAGCGAATGGTGGTTCGTCGACGGCGCTATTGGATCCAATCAAGGTCAATCGTAAACCGAACTGCCTTTCCAAGTGCATTGACTGCAGCATAGGGTGCGAGGTTGAGTTTCCACTGGACGCCATTGCGTGCATATTCGATTGCCTCACGGAGGCATCACTCATTCCGGAAGCGGTAACGATGCAGATGAACGAGATGAGCCGCATGGCGTACGACGCCGGCAATGGCAGCGTTGGGGCTGGTGGTGCTGGCGGTAGTGCCAATGGGAATGCAGCCGCCCCGGAAGACGTCAACATCATTGCACCGAAATATCGCCACCTGCCAATAGCGGATTCTTCCGATCGGCAGGAAACCTACCTGACGCTGGCGTTCGAAGCGGCCATCCTGGCGCTGAGCAAACAGCGCATTATGCCCCATGGCCTGTACGCGCAACATGTGATCTGCAAGCAGCAGGACCAGCTGATACAACGGCTGCGCAGCATCGATCTCGACACCATGCTGGTGAGCGTGCTGCGCACTCTGAGCCTTCAGTTGCTCAACGGCGGACCCACCAGTGGCCTCGGCGAAATGATACACCCCGAATCGGTTCCGATGCATACGCTCGCCCGGTTCCTCTTTGCCTCGCTGCTGAATCAGTATCCTGATCTGGCGTTCGAGATTGGGCTGCGCGCGATGCGCTTCCCGATACTGGAGAACATCAACGAGGGCTCGGTGAATGGCATCGAGCTGCAACATAACAACTTCATGCACTCTCCCTACCCGCGCTGGTGGACGCTGGGCCACTTGGAAACACAGCAGTGCTCCCTCAGTTCAACGATGCTTAGTGCGGCCAAGGGCGATACTAAACGGTTGTCGGCCGTGTTGCAGAATGCCCGACGTAACATTCACAGCTCATCGCATCTTTTTAGGGTAAATACCGCTCGCTTGAATCGATAACTTATAAAATTGTTTAAACAAGCGATCCAAAACGTGTTACGCCATGCGCAAACAATATAATGATATATTTGGCTTTCTTTGGTTCGTGTGTTTTTTTTTTTAGCTTGCACAAGATGCATTCCGCTTCGCTACGCCAGAAAACGGCCCACGAAGCCAAACATTACTTGGCGTAGCGTTCGAATTAGGGCTTCAAGTGATGCGAATGACTTTAACCTGTCTGAACTGGCGACGTCGCGAAATGGTGCGATGGCTTGTCACTTGTGCATCTCATGTCGGTATAGATGCGCTAATGTCTATCATGCAGAATTGGTACGTATCAATCGGTTGTATCCTTTGTATATATTTACTTACACAATTTCTATCCTACAGGTACCATCTGTTTACGCCAACGGAAGCGACGGGCCCGGTGGCGACGACCATCATGTCACACTCGACGATCATGAGACTGAACCTAAACTTTCGCCAGCAGGATGAGCTGTCCAACTGTGCACGCACTTTGGCGCTCCAGTGCGCCACGAAGGATCCACCAAACTGTGCCCTGAATGCGCTGACGTTGTGCGAGAACGACGCGATGGCGTTCGAAACAGCATATCACATCGTTATAGATGCTGCCACTCACATTATGACGTCTAGTCAGCTCTTTACCATTGCTCGGTATGTCGCTTTCGGCGAAAAGCAATGTCCCTTGTCACCTTGTCGGATGATACCATTAATCTTTTTTTTTTTTCTTTTTCTTTTTAGGTACATGGAACATCGAGGTTACCCGGCGCGTGCTTACAATCTGGCCATGCTGGCGATGAAGAACGTCCAACTGGCGTACAACCAGGATACGCATCCGGCCATCAATGATATCCATTGGGCGTGCGCCTTATCCCATTCGCTTGGCAAGGCGGAACTATCGAAGATGATCCCGCTGGTCATCAAGAACGTGCAATGCGCGACCGTGTTGTCAGACATTCTTCGACGCTGCAGCGTTCCAACACCAGGGCTGCACAACTTTGGAACACACGGTAGAGGTAGCGACGATGAAGGCCACCAGCTCGATGTGGGTTATCAGTCTGTGCAGACGATGCTTATAGAAGAAAATATGTGCTTTTCTGCTTCTAGGTAACAATCTTAGACAGTGCATCAAGCTGAGCTACGATCGAGAACCGTTAAATCAATTGCTGGAAGCAGCGGTTTCGGCTTACGTCAATACGACACATTCAAGGTAATGTTGGAAGGCATTGGACTAGATTTCATTTTTGTTTATGCAAAGTGTTCAAATTTGAATGATACATTATACCGTCTTCGTTTCCTTTGTATTCCCACAACAGGCTGTCCCACATCTCGCCCCGTCATTACAGCGATTTCATCGATTTTCTCAGCAAAGCGCGTGATACGTTTATGCTGGCACGTGACGGACCAGCACACTTTTCGCGCCTGATCGAGAATATAACTATTGCGTACAAAGGCAAAAAGAAGCTTGTCCGGCAGGTGCGGCAACGTTTTCAGTTCGTATGAACCCTGGGCGATACCTGCCTATACAATCTGGTTTGAGCCGGTTTGCTAATGTACTGTGTAGCCGCTTTATATTTTCCTTCACATTACAGTGATTTAATATTTAGATAGAATAATGAATTCTGAGACAACCAGTGTCACTTCCGTAGTAAAACAAGTTTCGTTCATTAAATTGTAAATCTAAAAAAAAAATTTCTACAAACGATCGATTATGTAGAATCTTTAAAAAAAGATTTCGTGCGTAACCACTTCACATACTTCCTGGCTGTACAGCCAGGGATGCTATAAGAAGTATAGCAGTATTATAATGTTATGTAGTATGATTCTTTTCTGACCCTTTTGCTGTTTTACTGTTTCGTTTTTGACTTTTTAATCTATTTTCTGTTCATAAGTTGTTATTTAGAACAAGTTTAATTCACATTGCTTGTTTTGTTCTTCTTTTTCAATTATCATTTGAGCCACTGTCTCTCTGTGTAGGCTCTCTGTTACGAAATCTTAAGCATTTCCAGACCCTCCACTATCTATCTACACTTGTTTTACATAAATCATTCTACTACTAGGAATTGATCTCAGTGTATCGATAAATATTAAGTGGCATTCAGAAAGCCACCACTTGGCTCTAGTTTGTAGTAGCCGGTTTTATCTTTTGTTCCGGAAAATAAGCTACGTATAATATTCAGCATCTATATGCAGCTAGTTTCTATGCAACTACGCTACTTCCCAAAATACTGATACAAAGAAATAGATAATTGCTCTGCACGAGATTGTACGTGAGTGTAGTGTAGTGCGTGAATGAGAATGAGTGTATGCCAATCAATAGAAAATTAGAGTATAAACACAACAAGAAAACACGAACAGATGCAGTGAATAGCAAATAGTTTATCGAAACAGGATTGCCAAATACCAAATAAAATAGAATGAAATACCATCAAACATAGACAAAATTCAAGGTCGCTACGGAGTGCGGCTAATGGCTAGATATATTAAATTTTAAATTGAATCACCATCGTTACACAAACTAATACTCCGAATCCGCGTTAACGAACATTTAGAAAATAAAAAGTCAAAAGTGTTCTAGCAATGTGCTTTTGACTGAAGAGCGTACATTTGATAATGTATAGAAAGCGTAATGTTTTAAGTGAAGTATATTCGCATTTATTTTACGTGCCACGCAATCCCGCTAAACACAGTAATGCATCGTAAACAATGAGCAAATCAGAAAGCAAGGAAACACAGTCATGGTATAAACAGTGAGATTTAAAAAAAAAATTAAGTAATGACGTTGTTGTACACAGACAAATTCTGTTTCAGGCTACGTACTTCAGTGGATTATTATACATATTAGTTTACCTTTTTCTTTTGATTTATGTTACTTTATATCTACCTCTTAATTATAAATGCTTGTCTATTGATTAAACTAAACAAATAAATTGAACGTAGTTATTTTAGCAGACCGAATAAAATTGCAACCATGAGCAATGGTGTGAAACTACAAAGTGGATACATGTTTCGCAAAGCGCCATCCAATACACTAATGTACTGTGCAGTTCTGGACTTACCCGACCGGTTTGAACTCGAGCTTAAGGGAGCTACAAAAATATAGTTTAAAATATGACAAAATGTGGTAAAATGTGGAGGATGCGCGATTCGGACAGATCAGAAGACCACTGCCATACCATAAAAATAGACTTTCACAAACTATGATCGAGCCAAAGCATTGCTAATCGGTGCAAACAAATGTCGACGAAACAAATCCTTCTTGATTCAATCTTTTCACTGTATTGAATTTGTCAGCTCAGTGCAAGTTTTATGTGGATTGTTACTCTCATCAAATAGAGACTTCTGGAGTCAAGAGAAATAAATCCAACAACCGTACTAGGTGCCAGAAAATGGAAGCTGAAATAGATTGTGTTTTATCAGTATTATAAAGATGAAAAGTAAGGTAGGTAGGCAGAACAGCAGAAAAAAAGTACTAGATCAATCAACTTGTTAGGTAGCGTTGCGACATTACAATTATTAAAACTATGTTTGAGTTCTTTTGTTTTTATTGTTCATGCCGTTAGTATCCGAAGCGACTTTTCAGAGCATTGAATCTTTAGAAAACAAACAGAAGAACAAATATGCAAAAATGAAACAAGAGCAGACAACGGGCCCCACATCAAGGCACGACGGGTTTCTTTTTTAATTCATGATCTCGACATTTAACTATCATGCTGTAACAATAGTACAGAAAGCGTCATGCAAGAACCATCCGTTGGGGATTGGGACGACATCTCATGTTTGCCATCCGATGCACACGTATCGATAGACTAGCAATACCATAAGTTTTCCAATACTATACGCCTAATGTTTCATAAAAAGCCAATGATTTTTTTTTTTTAATCTCATTCTTTCGTTGGATATCGACTCGGCCTGACTTTGCTCCGCTCGATCAGTTGGCAGTTAACCGGTTCCAAAGGACATACAGAATTGTATGATTACCATTTTAGCCTCACAAAGCTAACTACTATCGCTAAACACACACAAAAACATTAGTGCTAATTAATACAAAGAGGATAATGAGAAGTAAAGAATAATATTAATAATACAAAGAATATGCTTATGATAACGACAAATGATGAAGCTTAGTAACGGCTAACATATGATCCTACTAACAGTAATAGAATGAACAATCCAGCGAATCAGCGACACTGTTAACATTCATTCAACCGCAAATATAAAAATGTTCCCCGTAGTCGGATTACGCATTGCGCCAGTAGAGCAATATCAGAAGAAACCCCATGGAATGAGATTTGTGACTTGGACTCCAGGGTGTAATGAAATCTCAGGACTGGTAAACTACATGATTAACAAAATAGGGAACTAATCGTATCTCGGAGGCGGAAGAGGTAGGCGAGTAAGGATAAGAAGTTTGAGTGCACGAAGGCGATCGACAGTGAACCTGATTACGAAATGGGAATGAGAAAGAGGAACATAGAAAACAAAACAAATAAAACAAGAAAAATTGATATGCATGCATAAATATATCATTAAAGTGTGGGGATGCACTGCCTGAAAATGGTCCAGTGAAAGAGGTCGAAAGAAAGACAAAAACCGATATGTAATATATCCAATCAATCGTGGAAAACACTCGCAATACGCCTAGGCCACTTGTGTTAAATTGCCCTATAAAAAGTATGAACATATGTTACTGCATACCAGCGCGAGAGTATAACCAAGAGTTCACTGTGAACGGTGAAGAAAGACACATTAAGACTCAAGAAATTGGAAGAAAACGGTCCCAATAAAATGAAATAATTTAAACGGAAGCGCTTCCTGTTGCTTATTTCTTTTGATGCCTGTCGTAAAATCCAATTGGTGCACGTCCCATGGAATTTCAACGAACAAATCTAATGTCGATAGATTCGATAAGAAAGTTCGATAAGTTACAAAACTACCAGTTTAAAGAGCATCAACTCTTCCAATTCTTTGTATAGCTTTTATATTTAATTATATTGTCCTTGTGATTTTGAACAGACTAGCAAAAGAAAGAAAGAAAGAAAGCATAGCAAATTTAAGAATCAACTTTCGGTCCTGGACCAAAAAACTATTCCGGTGTTAGTTGAGATCGTTACCGACAATTCTGCTAAACCAATCTATCTCTTCCGTACTTCGGTACAGACTAAGAATAGTTTATTCTTCTTTTCTGGCTCACTCATAGTCGAGTACGTCTTGCTGACATGGCGTGGTCACCAAACGTTCTCCAAGTCGCTCGGTCCATAGTTGCCGTTCCCGGTGACATCCGATATTCCACAGGTCCTGCTCCATTAGTCTTGTTGTTCTAAACATTGGGGCTACTTGCCGTTTGTTCAATACTTTGGTAGACCTGTTTAGATTGAGTTGTGCAAGAGCTTCCTACTGATAATGTGAATAGCATCAACGTATACTTCTACCATGAGGTAGATAAACATGCATAAGCAGCTGGGTAATCTAAGGCCTAGGCTATATAGGAGGTATAAAAGTAGCCATCTCTGGGCTTATTAAACACTTTACTTTCGTGTGTAATAAAGGTAACACATGAATATAACAATTGGCGACGAGGAAAAAGTTTAAAAGTTTCGGAGTTATCGAAAACCAAGAGTCGAACATGTCTGACGAAGATTCCCGCCAAACGTTTCTTACGTTAACAAATCTGCTTGCCAAACAGAACTCTGTCCACGGCAGCGAGAAGATTATCGAATCACTTGCAAGCTGCTACCAGTGAGTGCAATACGCGAAAAATGACGAAAATGACTTTACGTCATATGCTGCCAAGCTCAACAGGCATTGCGAAGCGTTCCAGCTGGTTAAACTAACATCAGACCAATTCAAGGCACTAAGATTCGTCTGTGGTCTTCAATCGCCACGGGATGCAGACATCCGTACTAGATTAATATCTAAGTTGAAAATCGACGAAACATTGGTCAATGAAGATGGTCCAGCTGCGGAAAGAAGAGTAACCTTTGAAAACCTCGTTGAAGAATGCCATCGCATTTCTGAGCTTACTAAACACTTTACTTTCGTGTGTAGTAAAGGTAACAAATGAATATAACATATACCAAGACGGGTTGAATTGTCCCCGAATTTTACACTTCTGGGATGGCTCTGTAGCAACTCAATCGCTTCGGCGCATCCCCTCGATGGCAACAAAAGAATTTGATAAAGTTTCAACCACCTTAAGCTTCCATTTAAGCCAATATACCGTATTTAAGCCTGTATAACTACACTCTTATAGTTAAAAAAATACCAAATGATTTTAGCTTAATGAATTAACAGTCGGTTTAATATACTACATATATAATACTCTTCTTCTTCTTCTTCTATTCAGCGAGTTGGAATATATCCTCCTAGGTATTGTCGGGCTTTATGTCCTCTTTTACCTACTCAGAGGCGTACCAGCTCTGATTGAAGCCTTTCGACTTTACGTCATCTGGCTATATATAATACTCAAAAGCAAATGGAAATCATGAAATTACGAGAATGACAACATTGACGACTGACAATATGCTTGAAAATTATAAATAAAAACTTTTGTTCTTAAACATTGAGTTATTGAGTTGATCTGGGGGGTTGTTATAAATGCGAAAATGCGGTAGTTTTTAATAATTTAAAATCTAATTTAAAACCACTCCTTCGAAATACGGGAATTATTTAATTTAGTATCAAGAGTCAAACTTACATATAAATATTTATACACAATTTTGGGTTGTTTTTCGAAAAGTTAAAGTTAATCTGACGTTAGAACTGGACAGTGAAGTTCTGTAATCCTATTCTAATGAGTATTATTCATTAAACGTGTTTTTGTTGGAAGGCATTAATATGAACACGATTAAAAGTTGAATTTTAATTATCTCTACGATTAATTCGTGGGATCAGAAAGCATGGATGGAAGGCTATCGGGAAGATTAACCAGAGGACCTACATACAGCGCCATGAATAAGATGTGATTTTTTTCATTACAACAGTAGCAAATAGAAAAGCAGCGAGGAATCGTTTATGACAAACATATTGTTTTAACCATCATTTTATTCAACTATATTATTATGTATAATATTCGCAAACAATCGATTTTAAAATTAAACTCTTAATCAAGTCTAGGTTGAAAATTGCTGTACTTTTGTTTCCTATAAAATTGTATCATTTTGTCCAACTGATCTGGTATAGCGGTTTGCTTATACTATTAAAACATATCATCAATCTAGACCAACAACCGATCGGTAGAATTCCAAGGGTCAATGGGGAGTTTACTCCCCGGTCTATGATCTAAATTGCGGAGTGTGTAATACAAAAAATATCTCAGATTTCGCTGATTTCCTTACGCACGCAATTGAACTGGTGAACTGAGTGTGGGCGTATCGGAGCTGGGGGGTTGTGCTTTACCTTAATCAACGCATGTTTATTTTGCTTTATTCTGTATATTTCTCTCGGTCTTCCCTATTAAAAGTTTTGTTTTTCTAATGTACAGTTTTCGCTTAATCCTATAATTTTTTGAGTCAAACATTCGTGTGGTGTGCAATGTAAAATGTTACAGATAAAACACCCAAGAGAAGATGATAAGAAAAAATCGCATGGAACAAATTTGTTGAGTTTTGTTTAAATTTTGAATTGCGTATGAATGCATCGATAAAAATCAAGCTGTTTTAACCGATACCGAAACGATGGAGAAGTGACTATTTAACTGTGTCCGTATAAATCCTACGTTGTTGCTCTTACTCGGCGTCCGGTTGCTGGGTCGCCGAAGGCAGCGAACCTCATGGTTCATGCTTCAATTTCATGTGCCTTTTCAGATTGGCTGTGCGCGAGAGCACCGCCCCACAGATCGTACACTTGGTGCGGCCGCTGTGGATGTGACGATGCATGGCTAACGATTTCCAGGTGGCAAAGCTTTTGTCGCACAACTTGCACTTGAACTTCTTGTCCTCCTTCGACCGCGAGACGCCTTCGAGAATTTGCGGCTTGGTGTCCTGCTGCTGTTCACTCGACTGTTCCTGGAAGATGCCGTCCATATCGACAATCTCCATCTCAAAGCTGTTCTGTCCCATGTGCTCGTCCGCGTCCTGCCGATCGCCAATGCTCTCGTCGACCATCTCATACCCTTCCTGCTGGGTGAACGTGCCGCTGTCGCCACTGGTTGGATTGATGGATTCCCCGACGCTGATGTACTCGGTCATTTGAAGTTTGACGTCGTTATTCTCGGTGTTGACCGAGTCCACAAAGCTTGCGACCTGCTCGTGTGCCTGTTGCGTCTGCTCGTACATTCCCATACCGTTGTCGGCGGACGACTGGGCGGAAGTAATGGCTGTGCCGAGTGCATTGTAGTTCGTGGTCGGTTTATCACTGGAGGTGCTTCCGTTGCCCGCCTGTTTGCTTGGCGATGGCGATAGCTCTTCTTTTGGCTTTACGATGCGCGGTTTCGGTTTCTTGGTACGTTCCGCGGATACTACGCTGTCCACTAGTTCCTGCAGCGCAGTGGCCGACTGATTTGGTTGATTCTGCAGGGTCTGACTCTGAACGACGGTTCGCTGTACTACGTTTGTCGCTACCGGTTGCACTGGTTTAATGAGAATCTTTTGCGTTTGCTGTTGTACCAGTTGCTGCTGTTGTTGAGGTTGCTGAGTTTGCTGGACTTGTTGTACTTGTTGCACTTGCTGTACTTGCTGTACCGCCTGCACATGCTGGACCTGCTGGACCTGCTGCACCTGCTGTGCCTGTAGTCCTTGCTGGCCGATTGGCACGGACAGAGCATTCGCCATATCCGCAGTTTTCAAAGTAATCTTGTTGATAAACTTGTAATCCGGTTGCGCTGGCTGGATGGTGGTAGTGGGTGCCTGCGACTCTACCTTTATCTGCGGAACAATCGACGAGTTCGATGGGAGCGTGAAGTACACCGGCTCCGTGGTGGTAATCGCTGCAGCAGGGGCCAATGTTTGCGTCTGCGTCTGCAATATCTGCTGCGCCAGTGTAGAAGTCGGCTGGTCCGGAATGACGGTGTGATGCTGCTCGTTGTTTGTGTCGGCTAGCCCGCGGATGGACAGCAGTTCCGCCGTGTGCAAAAAGGAAGGCAACGCATCCTGCGATACGCTTACCTCCCCCTGATACATAAACTCCACCAGTGATAGCAGGTCGGCGTACTTGACGTTCTTAAATATGATCACGGGGTGCTGGCAGGGGTTCTCCTTAAAGATGTCCTTAAAGTACGAACTGCACGCAGACAGCAGCACCTTGTGGGCGCGTATTTTGCGGCCCTCGCAAAACAGCGTCACATCGACAAGGTCTTCCTCGTAGCGGAGCGCATCGAACGCACCAGTGATGTAGGTGGTGTAATCGTTCCATCTTAGCGAATATTGCTGTTGACTCGTCATTTTCGTATGCGTCCCCCCACTACGGGCGGCACTGCACCAAAGGACGCACTTCACAGCGAATGGACGACGTTTACGACGTTTTAGCTTGAATTATTCCGCTCGTACGACGAAAGCCGTGCCTCGGCACAGATGATGTACCGCCGATCCCTCGCTCCCTAACTCCCGCAAAACTATGCACAAACTATTGAAAACCAACAAACACGAGTACAGCTGCTGGTAGGCGCGAAAATTTTTCACTTTTTTATTTAGCAAATCATCAAAATACAACAAACATGAATTTCGATGCCACTCTCGAGCAACACCAAACTTTGACATGTACCGAAATAGAAGAAGAATTGCAGGAAATTCGATTGAACTGTCGAACTTTGCGACTAAGTTCGAGCACTTTCCGGTTAGTCGAAAAATTTTGTTTGCCGAATTTACCCGATTTTAAACACGACAATTACTCACTTGCTGATGGCGCAGCGTTTTGAGGGGATTCGTACGTGGGCTAAATTGGCAAAAGTAAAAAGACAAAATTGATTTATTCGAAGACGAGCAGTTTGTACCTTCTTGAAAATTGTTGAACGCTGTGATTGCCATTGAAAAGCAGTTTTGGCAACACTGGCGCACTTGACGCATGTTGGTGGTGTGTAGGTATATGTAACTGTCAGTGGACGCTTCGATGTTTGTTAAGAAGCCGCGTCGAAGGCAAACGTGATCGTGTTGTATTAAAAATATTTCTGCGTTCCTGAGAGAACTGCTTAAACATGGACGACGATGCGGAAACGTACAAACTTTGGCGCATTCGTAAAACCGTCATGCAGCTTAGTCACGACCGGGGCTACCTCGTAACACAGGATGAATTGGACCAAACTCTTGAGCAATTCAAGGAACAGTTCGGCGATAAACCTAGGTTGGTGTAGGCTGTTTGCCTGTAAATATTTAGCATCCTGTTGATAACTTTGTTTAATCTGCAGCGAAAAACGACCGGCTCGCTCTGATCTTATTGTACTGGTGGCCCACAATGATGATCCCACAGATCAGATGTTTGTGTTCTTCCCGGATGAACCGAAAATAGGAATCAAAACGATCAAAACTTACTGCACCCGGATGCAAGAAGAAAACATTCATCGGGCGATCGTCGTTGTGCAGGCCGGCATGACCCCGTCGGCTAAGCAATCGCTGGTTGATATGGCCCCGAAGTACATTTTGGAACAGTTCCTCGAGTCCGAGTTGCTGATAAACATTACCGAGCATGAGCTGGTTCCGGAGCACGTCGTAATGACGCCAGAGGAAAAGCAAGAGCTGCTGGCACGATACAAACTGAAGGAAAACATGTTGATGAGGATACAGGCCGGTGACCCGGTGGCTCGCTACTTTGGACTCAAGCGTGGACAGGTGGTTAAGATTATTCGTCCTTCTGAAACGGCCGGGCGGTACATATCCTACCGGTTGGTGTGTTAAACAACTTTAAGGAAAATTAAAATAAAATCCCGACCCAAAGGAAGTACACGTTGTGTGATTTGCGTTCTTTATAGCAATGTATATTTAATACGTTCGCTGTTAGATGTAGTGTGAACCGCACATTGCTCGACGAGCAGTTCGGGCTTATTCCGACGGGACTTCGATGGCTCCGCTCGTGATATCTTCGATCACATCGTGGGGGGCACGTCCATCAATGGTGCATCCTACGCTGTGCGCCGTTCCGAGCACCTCCTTGCAAGTTCCAGACAGCTCACGGGCCATGGATCGGGGTCGCATAACACGCGCGATGCTGATCACTTCGTCGAAGGTGATGTTACCATTGTGCTTAACTGTTACAGAAACGATAGACAAAGACACACACGGTGCACACCGCAGTGAGGATAAGAATGAGTTCAATCCGTTTGGTATCGTTCGCAACACGCTGTGGCGTTAGGGTTGCAGCTTGACACTTACTGTTTTTCACCTTCTTGCGGTCTCGCGGCGGTTCCTTGAGGGCTTTCACGATCAGGGAAGCGGCAGACGGCACAACCGAGATAGTGGCCTGTCTGTTCTGGATCGTCAGGCAGACGGTTATCTTCAGACCCTTCCAGTCGCCGGTAGCCTTGGCAATATCGTCACCAACTTTTTTGGGGGACTGCAAACGATTTATGGGAAGATTAAATCACTGAGGCCTTCACTTGTTTACATGTCCATTTGTCACTAGAGAACACTTACCAGACCGAGGGGACCGATCTTCGGGGCGAGGGACGAGGTGGCTCCAACTTCACCACCGACGCATCGAAGGTACACTGCAAAAAACACAACCAAGAACAGAAAATAGACCAAGCGAATGAAACAAACGATGTAGGATGTTCGCAATTGAATTTTTGACTTTGCCATAACCAAATTGCACTAAATGTCCGGGAAGGAAACTACAAATACGTGGAGCTTCACTGGAGAGGCAACTAGCGGTAAAAACATAGCGTTGAACCGGCAGAGAAGGCCGATTGTTTCAATAAAACTATACGCCAGGAAACGTACCGTGCTTAACCTCGTTCGGGTCGAACTTTGGCGGCATTTTGGATTGTTCTAACACGCGTCGGAATTAAAATTATTGAACACTCTACCAAAAGTGTGTTCACACTCGGGCGTAAAGATGCCGGAAAGAGAGAGTAGATGACAGTTGCATTGACAGCTCCCGGAAATGATGGTAAGTAGTGTTGGCGGTTCCGTCTTGCACCCAATAGGTTCGCGATGGGTAGTTCATCAAATTGGTCGGTCGTACTGAACCGAGCATGAATACGTACACAGACAAACCGATTATGTCATTGCGATACTGTTCAATCAATTTGGGCTTATAAATCGATTTGAATAAAGCATATTTTTTAACAAAAACTTGTTGGAGAAACGATTAGCTATCATAGATTTTTGAACAGTTAGTTAGCTCACGAAATATCAAGTTCCAGTGGTCCGATCTTTTTTCGTAATAGTCGGTTCCTAAAAATGAATTATTTATCATCATTTGACAGCACAGGGTGGTACTTCCGGAGACTTATTTTCGATTAGACGGTTGAACCCTGGTATATTCATGTTCATCACAGCAGAGAATCAGGACACGAATTTGACTTCAAATTGTTCGTTGGTGCTGCTGATAGTATAGAAACTTATAAACCTATACAAAAAATACCCTGGCTTACATATCCACAGTACAGCGCAATCGTCGATGTGCAAAAATAACAACTTTGATTCCTTTCTTGTTGTGTCTTTTATTAATTAGCTGTTACACTATATGAACAAAACTATTTGGCCAGAATGCCACCTTCTAAATCTTTTTGTTCTTTCTGCTTCATGTAGGCCAAAAATATTGTCCAAAGTAAGCTGCACATGCTGACGAATGGAACGCGATTCTTTTCGGGCACTACAGAAAAGTTGAACGTTTGAATCAAAGGCCAAATACAAAGCGCCACCTGAGGAGAAAGTAGAGTTAAGATAAATAAAGAGTTTTCATATCATCCAGATCAAGCTATCTGAATGTATGTAGCTCTTTGCAACTGGACGAGATGTGGATTTTAAAGACATTAATATCTTCACTTCAATTTCCAGTGGACTTCCATTCCAAAAGCCCTAGTATTATTTTGTTCTATTGTGAATCTTCAACCTACCTTATAAGTGGGAAGCAATTTCACTCGGACTTCATTTAGTGATTCTTCTACTGTTTTAGATTCCAACAAACTCATGCTAAAGTAAAATGCTGTCATTGCCATCGGTGTGTAGCTGATTTGTTCCGTCAAGGCCTGTGAGTGTAGTTGAAAAAAAAAAGTTGCATGCAAGTAAACAGTATTTGTTAGATGATGCTAATATCATCTGTGCCGTCGCTTACCTTTGCAATGGCTGATCTTAAATCTTGCCTTGGCCACATGATTGAGGCAACGCGTATCCAACAATACAGTGAAGGTGCAACAATGAAACCCCCGTAAACCAGAAACCTGCCACATTTCTTCCAGTCTATTTCATCTGTACCGTCCAATTATAGTGGAAAAATAAATATCCTTGGAATACATCAGATACCAAATTAATACACACTCATCTTTTTTCCGGCAAGTTTCTGCTGTATCAAACATCCGGTCGGCCACAAAAGGCTGTACGTAATCATGCCCCTCACGACCGGATATCGTTTTATCCATTGAAGCGCACGCGACATCTGGCGGGAAGTAGTTTAAGTACACTTCAAGCTGGAGCACTGCCGAGGTTCCCTGGAACTCAATAATTCCAGGCAGAGTGATACAAAAACGCTGCTTTTTCAATCTTCTCAATCACATTTCACTAGCGTGCAAAGAACCTTACGAGCTTTTCTACTCCTGGCAAAATGCAACAAGCGACAGACAAAACTGAATTGCACGAGTACCAAAATCCTAATGTTCTTGAACGGAGACATTGAAAATTTCGTTTTTGGCACGACATCGGTCCTGCTAGCTAAGAAACGCGAAGAAGTTCACGAACCGCATACAGGTGCAATATTGAAAACACTCGTGTGGTTAACAAATTGCTTCTATTCGAAGAAAGTACAGCACGACTACCACGATTGGATGTTCCTTTGATTTAGTGTGTGAACGCACTTCGCATGGTTTGGTTGTTAGTACGATCTTAATTTGTTTTTGAATGAATATTCGACCTCGGCTCTTGGTAGAAGACATCGATGACGTATATGGGGAGGTGAAACACATGCGAGATAAAAATAAACACTCGTGTAAAATTCGCGTGTTCTGTTTTCCACGCGCGTGTCTGCTTGACAGCTGATCGCAGTTTGCTGTACAGTGCAGAACGATTGCAGCGCTATAGCACTACACCAAAGTGTTGTAAAAGTAAACCTACAGTATGCGAAATATTTGTTTTCACTTTACTTTACTTTTGCCAGGGATTTGCATGCTTATGCTATAGCATATTACAGTTTATAAGCAATTCTCTAGTTTCATGATAAACTTAAAATAAATCTATATATTCTGTACATGTTAAAACATAAGTTTGATGCCAATCTTCTTCCTAATTGATTCGAGCTTTCGGTTCGGAAGGAGCCAAGGTTTTGCGAGCATTAAAACTTGATATCCACGATTTTGATCAAAACTTTTTTATCAATACTGTTTCTCGGTGCTCCCTCTTACTATAGCGTCTTAATGAAACGAATTATTATTTCTATAGTAAGGGAGAATCTTCTTCTTCTTTCCTAGCGTAACGACCAAATTTGGTCATGCCTACCCATTTTTGGAGGTCTGGTCTGGATTTGAACCCACGCCATTGTGTGTCATGTTCTACCCGCGGCGGAATGTGAGAATAAAACACTATAGTAAGTAGAATATTTTCCAGATGATTTTTTTTTATTATTCTCAACAAGTTTAAAGCAGTAGTAGGATGTCATAATTGTAATAGTCTAAATTTTCTGTTCAACTTAGAAAACTCGGATTCAAGATGAACCTTCCTTGTTCTTAACACACATGAATACATATATATATACAAACAGCTATGTATATACATATATATTCATGTGCATATAAATGCTCTTTAATCGATAAATACGCAAGCTTTGTTTTGTTGGTACTAAAACGGATTCTCGTTTGATTTAATAATCTTACCGAACTTAGCCTATTACGCCTCTTGTTACACGTTTGTTCGATCCGGTCAAATTTTATTACTGTTCTTTCACGCTTGGTTTGATTGGTGAAAACAAAGGTATCCATAAATATAACCGCGTGAAAAATAATGGTTTTAATCGTTTGTGTGCTTCGGGCAGGCGGAAGTAAATGGACAAATTGGAAAATTTCCAGTATATTTGCTTCGTTTTTGGGTTTGTCTGTGCGCGTCTGTGTCGTATGTGTGTGCTTCATCCAAATAGCCTGCAATCGTGTATTACACTGTAGCAGATGTTTATCATTGGTCAACTGGAAGTATAGATGCATACACATTCCAACATTATAAGTTTCCCTAAGAATTGAAGTGTTTTTATTTCCTTAAGCATTCTACGCTGCCTCTTCATTCATCCGATTCCATATCTTTTCATTTTAAAACACATTCTTGATCGAAATCAAATATAGTCTACAAAGCACACACAAAAAAACGAACAGAAATAATCGAACATCTCGTTTCCTGCAATAAGGTGTGTGATATAAATGTATTCACATTTTTGTTATCATTTGCCTTAACTCTTGGTGTGCATAAACATTACTTTACGATGTACAAGCAAGTTTGTAGTGTTTTTTTGTTTCTTTATCACAATTGTTAAATGTTTATTATTACGCTTTTGCATAGATTTAAACTCTCTTCAATCAGAGAGTGGCTATAAAATTTGAAATGGTATGTAACTAGATGTTCACTTAGTTTGGGTTTAATTTTGTTAGTGATTCCTTTTTAAATAGTTTTAGTTGTATTATTATTTCATTTTCTAGCAGTTACTTTTGTTTGCCTCCATTATAACCAACATGCTTCCGCTTGAAAAAATGAGCTTTCTTTCGCTTTTCCGCATTCCTTCTTTTCCAGTGATGCACCAGAAGATAGATGTTGCTGCTAACGAAAATATACCCTAATGATACACGCAATCCCTTCACTTTTCTAGCCCGTAGCTGCGTTAGGCATACATAAATAAATAACCAAACCTATGCTATCTAGAGGAAGCTAACTATATCCTTTCGTATCTGTTATAACAGCCCGTTGAACCTAAACCGCGGTAAACTAGTCAAGTAAAATATCTCAATTAGCCCCGGAAGCCTTTCACCGAAAAGACCTGCTAAAGATACCGTTTCTGCTTTTAGCGTTGTTCAGTTACAATGTATTTGTTCATCGCTCGTTTATTTCGCTATCAATTTTCTTCTCAAACGTGTTCGAACACTTCGAATTGCTACGATTGGTGTCGTTAGTTTTGTTTTGCTTACACTTCTACTGCTAATATGTGTACTGTGTGTATGTGTGTGTGTGTGTATGTGTGTGAATGTTTGTGGGCGTGTGAGTATTTCTTCAGCGTTTGCCTTTTTGATCGCTCGCCGTGAGTTAGTAATCTGAAGATTTATATTACTTTTTCTGTAAGTTTGTAAGGGCTTTCGTTTGCCTCGCCTTGCCTAAAAGCACGCCGATGTCCTCGTTCTTATTTTAGTTGAGTTTTTAGTTTTTTTCGTCTCGATTGAACTTGAAAACGATAACAAATTGCAAGTTGCAATCGTGGCTTAGCTTGATGTGAGTATCATTTGTTTTCTTGTTGGCATTACCAATACTAGTGAATCTTTCATAAGAGAGATGAATTTTCATCGTTTATTGTTTAGTTATTTGTTTCCATGCTTCGATATTCCTCCATACGCCTGTGTAAATGTGTGCTGCTTAGTATCTACTAGAGTATTTTTGTTTCTTCATCTTATTTATAAGTACGAGCATTTTTGTTTTCTGCTATGCAACATTGCTTCGATTTTGTAGGTTCGGTATTAAGAATGTTCGCTTCTCCGGCTTTATCATTCACGACGCAATATGTTCCTTTGGTTTGATTTGATTTATATTTATTCTAAAAGATGCACTTTTGGCAGAGCAGAAGATAGTAAATTATTGTTTGTTTGCATTAAATGTTGTTACCACGTGTATACGCTACTCTTTGAATACATGTTTGTTCTTTTTCTTTTATTTTATTTTTCATTTTCGCAGCAGTAACGAGGATTTGCTGCTTAACGCGATATCAAAGATGAGGGAAAAACATGAAACTTAACCGTACTACATTGCTATAAGATTGATATTGCAAATTTATCTACATTCCCCGGTTGCGTCCGTTCAATCCCTCGTGCAGTTCCCTCGACGTTCGAGATGGTGTCACTCCTTTATTTTTCCTCTTCCTCGCATTGTTAATAGTGTTATCGCGTTATAGAGACGGCAAATGGTGGTAGCTGTGAGCTATTAGCTTCTTTAACTTTAATTTATCTTGGTTTTGTTTGTGATTTTACTGGAGAACTTTTCCTTTTGTCGTGCTGACTTGTCCATACTATGTCTACATGCATAATGAACTTCTGGTGCGCTTTCTATGAACAGTGAAGAGATGCATCCGCGGGAACTACCGTGGACCCGCCGATTATACGAGCAAAGCTCGCTGAGGATGGAATAGTTGTTCAATTTTACCTTTTTCGTTTAATTTTAGTTGACGGATGCTTTTGTATGCCAGTTGGTGTACATACGATTCAGCAGCGCTTTCTTGACAGCGGGCTAGAAGTTTCGGTAACTGGCTGACTCATCATGTGGTCCAAATTCATGCTTACGAGGGCGTAGCACGTTCACACCATGCGTATGCTTATTGTACCCTATGAGACAATCAGCATTCAAAGTGATAAAATATATTTAATTCTGCCTCCACTCTCTCTTTGTGCTTTACGCATCCAATTCCTTTCGAATAAAGTAATGCCTTAACATTAATGGCAATGATTGCAACGTTAATGCGCAAGAAAAATGGGAACGAAAGCCTAAGAATTTTAAAATTAGTAAATCAAACACAACGATTAGTATCACCATCATGTTGCTGTTCCTACTACACCTTACCCTAAATGTCCATCGTTACCTAACTAATCAATAATATATGTAGTTAGCTTGATGCTGGTAAAAATCACTTGAGGCTGCTCGGCTAGTCCGATTGGCAAAACGGTTTCGATTTCGTTAGTGTTTGATTCTTTGTTTCTATTAGCTGTTATCACCGCCCGTTGCTGGTAAGTGTGCTTACCCGTTTAATATACGTTGAAATTTTCTCTTCTTTGTGGCTATTTTTCGTTTTTCATCTCAAGTTTCCGCAAGCATAGTGTAGAGTTATAAGTATAGCTTTTTTCCCATGAGCAGAGCGGCATATGCCGTCGTCGTGTGTTCCGCCTCCTACAACTGCCAGTTTTCACACGGGGCTCACACGTTACATGCGAATGCTCGAGCTGTTACATTCAATCATTAGCGGTTCTAAATAAGTAAATAAACTTTGCAAACATCTGTCCCTATAGACGGCCGTAATAAAACACCTCCCCATAGCACGGACAACTGGTCTACACCATACGTTCCCCTTTTTCCCGCGTCGTCGCATCCTACCTATTGATGATATGCTGCGCACTTTAAATTGCTTTTAATAGTTTACTAGTTGAAAAATAGAAAGTTTATCAGCCATTCTGCTTTTCCGATCGCGATCTGAGTGATTGTGGTTAGAGTATTCGCTAGAGTTTTATAACTAGTTCTTTTATCGCCAACACCATTAATGCTCTTGAAATTTCGCAAGAAGTAGAGCTGGCGAGGGGCGCAGTTTTATTCTTCTTGTGTGTGTCAGTGTTTTCATAGCAATCGTTTAAGTATGTATTATATATATATATATATATATATGTATGTATATATAGTTGTTTGTTATCAATCACGAGCCTTTCGTAGCAGAACCAGAAGCGAAGTACTGTAGCGATACATCGAAGGATTGTGAGATTGTAAGAAAGTGATCGACACGATTTGTCTCCAAACCTTCTCCATGGGTATAGGCTGCTTAAGACTTATGTAGAAACGTCATCAGAAAGGTGTTGCTCACAAATTAAGGGTGTGTATATTACGTACTCGCTACTTAATTTGCTACTGGTAGTGTTTTCATTTAAGGTTCCCTTGGTCAACCAAGAATCTTACTCCATTACGATTGGGTAGGATTACGAAACATAAACGTAGCACTAATGCTGAAGCATTGGCAAATTGCAAGGAGTTTGAAAACATCAGTGATCATGCTTTCGTAGACTTTGCTCATTGCCACTTGAATACAAAAATATTGCGCGCATAACGTTCGGTGTCGAGAGCGTGCTTAGTGTGCAAATTTGTATCTTGCAACTCTGCAACGAAATCGAAATACGCTGCTCGGGGGCAAAAGAAAAAAAGGTAATTATAAGCAAGTAAGCAATAATTTGTGCAGTTCCGCAGCACGGCTTTGCTACGTTTTCCCATTGCTTTCAGGATTGAGCCAGTCACTGGAGGGGCCCCACCTTATGAAGCCCCTCGTGACTCATAAATTCACGCATCGACTACGTCCACGACATTCTGCTTCGGCGCCAACGGCACACTGTCTGAGCCGTCGCTCGCCGTCTTCCGGTTTAGCAGCATGCGGAAACCATGCTGGGGCTGTCGCCCCTGAACATGTTGCGACGACTGTTGGCCGGTAGCGGAAGCTGATGGTTGCCACTTGGCACCACCTGGCTCGGCCAACGCCTTCGCCGGCGCCACTCCGTTGGCAGCTCCCTTGCCACGCAGAAAGTTAAACAACGACTTGCAGTTGCTGTCGAGCGCTCGGAAGCTGCAGGAAATCCTATATCTAAACTTCTTCTCGCCCAACAACGCGGTGTCAATTGACTTCAGGCATTTTACCAGTTGCTGTGCCTGCATCTCGCCACCGGGACTTTCGCCGTTCGGGGCCTGCCCACTGGTGGTGCTGACGGTGCTGCTCGTCGACTGGATCGTGCCGGTGGCCGTGGTGGAATTGTTAAATTTACTATCTAAACCAGCCTGCTCGAACAGCAGACTTTCCAAACTGACGCTCAGCGACTTGAGGCGCAGCAGGTTCGGTGGCAAAACGCTCCGATGTGGTTGTTTCTTCTGCTGCTGCTGCTGCTGTTGCTGTTTAAACTCCTTCGACTGCGACTGCTTCAACTTCGCCAGCTGCTTATGCACCCGCTGCTGCTTATTCGGCTGAAGCTGTTGGTGCTGAGGCTGACTCGAATGCTGCTGCTGTTGGTGCTGCTTTTGCTGAGGCTGCTGAGTTTGCTGTCGATGCTGCATCTGCTGCTGCGAGGGCGTACGGCAGCAGCCGTGCAGCGCTAGTGCTGGGCCACGTTCCGTAACACTACTGGCGACGTTTACAAATTGGTTACTGGTTACTAAATTCTCGTTTTGTCACTGAATTTCGCAGAAGCTATTCTTTTGCGATTCTTTCTGCTCCTCACCCATGCTGATGTCTTCCTCCTTGGGTGATTCTGCCCCACAAGGCACTCCGCTTTCGCTAAGAGGCCCCGGAGGGCAGGCTGATTGTCACCGTAGGGCGAGTGTCGATATCGGCGGTGGACGTACTGGCTTGTTTTCGAGGATACGCTCTATTTCCAGCATCACACCGGTCGATAAACGTGGCAGTAGCTGGAAGAGTAAGCAAAAAAAGAGTTGTTAGGAAAAATGATATACTACAAAAACTTTGACAACAAATGGCGAATCATTAGGAACAGGTAAGTTTGAGGACTGCAATAGAAAATAGCGTTTTACACCCCCTCGTATTCAAAGGCCCACGCCTTTTTCTCATTCGCCTTCGACATTTCAAGTCATATCGGCCCTGTGCTGCTGTTGGTTGTCCTGAAAGGATTTTTGTACAGATCCACCACGCGGAGGTTGAAGCGTGCGACGACCTCATACAACCAAGTCCGACCCTGTCAACGACTGGACTCCCTTAAGGTCGTATTAACTCCATTTCTTAAACTCCATTTCTAGCCGGGCGCTGGTGAAGAAGTATCGACTTTCAAACAACGTCAAAGCGTAATGTAAAATAAAAGGGCAGGCCTTGATTTGTTATTGAAGTAGAAAAACAATTAATGATATGTCATTAAGCAACGCAGCCATATTGTGTCGTGAAAAATTTAGAACATCAACATGGCTTGGAGATTGAAAGGGTTGAATAACGTCGACCTAATTAGACAACTTAAAGGTAATCTATCTCGTTTGAGTGGAGCTGAATTAGAAAACCTTATCGCTTTTGCAGAATACAAGATAATTAAAACCGAAAAGGTGGCCCAGGCAATGCAGGCAACCGACCGCAAACATTACGTCCCGGAGCACCTATGCCCGTACATGGACTCGCCACAAAGGATCGGGTTCGGCGCTACCATCAGCGCACCACACATGGTATGAATACGTAACACGACGAAGCAACTCTTGTTCTAAATACCCAGCTCCGCCGGTTTTGTACTAACACTGCAGCATGCCTATGCACTGGAGCTTCTACTGCCGCATCTGAAGTCGGACAGCAGGGTACTGGACGTGGGCTCCGGATCGGGCTATCTCACCGCTTGCCTTGCACGACTTATTCATCAAGATCCGGCAGCCACCGGCGTAGTCGTCGGTATCGAGCATCATCCTCGTTTGGTGGAGCTGGGCCTCAGGAACGTTGGAAACGATGATCAATCTTTGGTCAACACCGGAAAGGTGATTCTAGTCGGTATGTATTTTGTGGCAAGTTTAGGATGCTACATTATTAGATACAGTTTTGTTAAAATATTTCTTATTCTGCAGAAGGCGATGGTCGTCAGGGATGCAGGGAATATGCACCGTACGATTGCATTCACGTAGGAGCAGCTGCACCCGAAACCCCACAAGAAGTCAGTGAATTGTTTTTAGCCATTTTGAGCTGCATTTCATGTGGTTGATTTTGTGCTCTTTTCAGCTCGTCAACCAGTTGAAACTGGGTGGCAGACTGATTGTGCCCGTTGGTCCCGATGGTGGTACACAGTACCTGCAGCAGATCGATAAGGGATTCGACGGGAAAGTGACCCACACTAAACTTATGGGTGTCATGTATGTCCCCCTGACAGATCTGCAAAATTCAAAGGATCAGCAATAGGTGAGGCACGCGTTGGCGAAGCTAGTGATTCTATTTACATCTCAATCGATTCATCTCTTGTGGTTCCTAAAAAATCTATGATCAAAGCTTTATTTAACAAATCCCATAGCCTCAGGGTATGTTTCAACTCAAACAACTAACTAAGGTTACAATTTTGATTAACCATGACTTCAAGTCATTTTTTCCTCTAGCTGGAACGAGTGCACAATGATTATTTTAAAACATAAACCAGGATGAAACTATAAACTGTAAAACTAACGGGCCGAAATGCATCAAACATGGCACGAAGATTAATAGTTGTCCGAGGTTGCAATTTTTTATATTTTTTAGCTAGTTTCCCCGCTCGAAAATCCTCACACAATTATCCTCACACAACAAGCTTCATTCTAATATAGAAATAATAGAAAGAGCTCCGTGGTACTAGCGACAGTGCAGTACTTGGGAGATTAATCTTTCCCTTATGTGAAGCACTACGTCGCAAAGCTCAAATGGATTAAGATTTGATATACGATGGAGACGCCTAGTATTTGTCAAAGTTAAGGTGGCTTGAAGTAATAAATCTAAAATCTGAAACCTCTTAAATGTTGGCTACCTAGTTTGAACTTGTAGTTTGAGAAAACATACTTTGTTTTACGAGAAAGCCAGAATCCATTGACCATTGCGCAGAGCCACATAGAAGAGTTGGGAATAAGCACATTGCACAAGTACAAAGCATAGCACATTCCGGGCTGTTTTACTTGAGCTTAATTAGGCCCTTATACCTTTTTGTGGAATTACTAGTTTAACAAATTAAAATAAATCATCACATCAATCTACGATTGTTCTTAACATCGTATGGTAAACACCTACCTGCAGCGCTTGTAAGCTTTGATGAAGCTGTTCTGGAGATGTTGCACCGAGCAATAGACACTGCACCGGCTCGTGCTTGAGGGACCATGCAATCGAGAGCTGAATCGTGTTGCAGCCCAGCTTCTCCGCCAGATTGCTGATGTCTCGCGCCTTATCGTACAGTCGACGTACTTCGTCCTGACGTGCCGTTAAGTTGCGGGAAAAGAAGAAAATAAAACCGTTTGGTACACTACAGTGGGCTCCATTCGGTGCTGCTCTTATACTTACTTCTCGGTTTACTTCATCCTCAATCCAGGAGTAGCTCTGACTTTTGCTCTTCAGCGAACCCTTCGGTATCCACAGTTTATCGCCGCTCTGTGCGTCACCCAGGCACATCGACAGTGGACCCCAGGCCATAAAACCCACGCCGATTTTGTTGTACATCTCCGGCAGGTACAGCTCCGCCTTCTCCCGACAGAACATGTGGTACTCCGACTGCTCCACTATCGGCGTGACGCAGTTGAACTGCCGACAGTTGGTGTATGCCTCCATAATCTGTCCGAAAGACGAAGGCTGTGTGTCAGCAAGGTGCATCCTCCATACGGGGAGACTTCAAAATGGATACATTACCTCCACTGGTGACCATCTGGCTGTTCCCCAGTACATCGACCATCCTTGCGAAATAACGTAATTCATTGCACGAACAATTTCTGCAATACATGCAGAACGGAAATAGTTTGCATGCACCACATGAGAAATTATCTAATAATCTATTATCTAATAATAATTAGAGATATTTTTCCAAACATCAGTTATTCTACTAGCCGTTTGATGCTTGTTTGTAACCTTCAACCTTTTTTTTGCGTTGAATCACATCATCTCAAGCAATGATTCCATACGGTGGCGTCGGAAATTCTCAGCCATTTTTCGTAGTGAGAAATAAAAGGCAACCTAATTGGATTCCCAGTAACTAAATTTCCACATTCCCTCCTCTGCCATACCATATTTTCGTATTATCAAGGAATCAACAGGAAAATTAAACAATTGTGTAAAATTTATGATGAGGCCTATTATTTAGCAACTCACTTAGATTAGATTTCAGAGCATAGTACCTATTCCTGATAAAAGTCTTTGCTTTTTTAAACTAATTTGAAGTTTAGTTCTGTCTTTGCTATTTCGATGGTCTGTGCTTCGTCTAACCTATCCTCTAAACAGATCAATAAAGTATTTTCAATCAATCTTGACATTTTTGCATAACAGAATATGAGATGAATTTATACTTCTTGAAAATACCAGGTCTCTAAAGCAGCAACCCTCCTTTTACACGCCATCGCTCGTCAAACGATCGAGTACTATTGCACAGTTCAAAATCTCACCTTCCATGGGGCACATCGAATCCGCCTTATGCACGAGAATAACGTCGATGTAGGGCAGCTGCAACCGCTGAAGGCTCGCTTGGACACTTTCGATGATGTGTTTTCTCGATAATCCGCGCTCCTCCGACCTGGCGGCGGAGAAAGAAAGAGTGGCGAAAACATTAAAAATAGATCTCCATGCACGCGCCCGGGTTCCGCCGTTTCTCTTACTTTGTGCTCCAATATATTTTGGTTGTTATGACGAAGCTGGTCCGCTTCCATCCGGCCTTCTGAATGATTTTCCCCAGCTCGATTTCAGCCCGCGTCCCTGCAAACGACAGTGAGGATAAATTCGATGAGTACGCTTCGTCTGGCTTTGCTCACGCCTGGCCGCGACCGATCTGCACCTCGGGAGCACCTACCGGAATGCGCCTCGGAGAGATCAAACAGGTTGATTCCGCTGTCGACGGCCAGACGGAGGATCGCTTCGGCCTGCTCCTCCGAAACGCCCGGCGAGAATATGGGCCATGTGCCGAGGCCAACGTTGGACACGCGCAGCCCGCTCTTGCCGAGATTCTTGTAGCGTAAACCGGGCGTCGTGGTGGCATGGGTGCGTATCTGGATGCCCGCATTGGACCCTAGACTGGTGGAACGACCTAAAATCATGATAGAAAACCCATATTTCAATGTACGACAACAAGTGTTCACCGTCGCTCCCGGAGAAACCGAAAATGGGGGCAATTGAATAATCACTCATTGTAAAACCTGCTCATAAATTTGCTTGGCATCCATTACGCGTTTGTTACATAACCACGATTGCTTGAACATTGTCCAATTTCCCGATAGCGCCAGCAGCGTTTACGAAATGTTCCGGTGACTTGGCTTCGCTACTTACCGAAATCAAGCTGGGCGGTCGTGCCACTGAACTCCTCCATGCAATCGAGCGAAGCTATGGGAGCACGGCACCTGGGCGGGCGTCGGTGAAGGTGTGGAAAATGGGGTATAGAGAAAAAGAATCCAATTAATTACTGTTGCTCCGATAATTAAGTGCGGTACGAGGCACACCAAGATCGTAATAAAAGTGCGAATGGATGGAGCAAACCCAGCTCAATGGCGGCAAATCTATAAATTTGGCCTGCCACTTTTTTTTTAAATTAAAGTTTTTTCTTTGAAGTGGCCGCCGATGCGAAGAACTTTTATAGGATCTTTCGCCATGCAAGATTCAGTTTTTTTTTTGGTTTGTAAAAGAAACAAAACCTAATACTGTGAAGTTTCATCAACAAGCAGGAATTAATATAAATTAATATCAAGTTGTAATGTTCAAGCATTTCAAAATCCTATGCTGTAAGACATCAACATGGATTACTGTCCGTGAAGGAGTTCGAATTGAAGACATAAATGTATGCTACTATAGCACAAACTTTCTATATTAAACGGTATACAATGTAGTGGATTCAAACACACACAGCTATGATACATTTGTTTCAACGACTTAGACCAAACTTCACCAAACAGATGCAATTGGAGTTCGAAAATAAACACTGCAATATTGTACTATGGAAGTGAAACCACGTCACCCTCTTCCAAATTATTGTTGTATGAATTTTGTTCGTGCTCTGTTGAACGGTTGAGCAGAAATGAACTGAGAATCAGTTAGGGCAGTCCGCCGAAGGGATCTAAACATGTGCCTGGGTCAAATGAAATCGTTTCCACTTCATTTTCAAGATCTACCGCGAACTGGTGGTGATTATCGATTGAAACATTAACACTTTTGCGCTACTGATGAAAAACAATGTTGCCAGCCAATGGTCGGCTTTGCACTAAAAAACCCTCTGGCTGCATCCGTCAGCTAATATTAACCATACTGTTGCTACTACCGTGATGTACCGTGTCGGCCAGGATGTCTAATTTTAAAACGGAAGGTAGCGCAAATGATGAGCATTCGCCGCAAAAATGTTTGTCAACGCCGAAACGCGCGCGTCAACGGACGAACACAACAACGGGCCCAGTAGTCGTGGTTTCAGTGCAGAGTGCTTCGACCAAGATCGTTGCCGGACTGATGGGGACATTCGGGGGCTGTTTTGCTTATTCGCTATATTGTTTTTGTTCCGTTTCCATGGATATGTGTGAATTGCTTTCCTAGCCCCTGAGGTCCCTGAGGGCGCTTTGCACTTGACCTACGGCTATAAAGCTTGATTACACGCCGGCAATACCCTTTGCCGTAAGAAATGGTTCCCGCACTTCCACACCACCGTTCACCCAGCCGTCGCGGTTTTTACCTGTAGATTGTGACCGGATTGGACTCTTCACTAATATTGTCATTGTTGACGTTATTGTCGTTATTAGTTTTTGAAGCAACATTACATAACACGATCGACATACCGGAAATGTCCTTATTTCCTACTTAATTGCGCGTTCACCACGGTGTGCACTATAACGTCGATTCTCTGCCGATCACGGTGGGGAATAACCAAAGGAGAAGGTATAAAAATATCTGACAATAATTCTACAAACGGTGTCTGCTGACGCTGGTCCGGTAGGGGGGGAGAGGGGTGGTCACCGTCCTAGCACGTATCCGAATTATCCATTTACTAAGCGTACTTAAAAAAAAAGTCCTTTCGTTTGAACTTCGCACTTACGCACAAATGTGCGCGAACCGGGCACTTTATCACATCTATCGTGTTCGCATGCTGGACCAGATCTGCTTCCCAAATTCACCGAGGGGCACACACTGCAGGCGCCGGGGAGGTGGGGGGGGAGGGGAGGCCAGAAATGTCGCATACGAGTAAAACTGCACTACTTTCCGAACCGCGGCGAACGGGATCCACTGTGGACGAGAACGGCCCCAAACCGCATGCTTGGCTTGGCTGGCTGGTGGGTTCGCGTTAGGGCAAGAGTGACAGACTTGATGTGTGCTGCTGCTGCTCAGTGCACCGAAGAGACGTCCGGAGATGAGCCGAGGTCGAGCGAGACCGAATACCACAACGGATGAAAACAGAAGCTGGTGCGCGAGAGCACTGCTTGAGAAAAAACGCAGGTAAAGAGGGTGGAAAACTGCCAAACAAAAGGGAAAAAGGAACAGAGAGCGAGAGAGAGAGAGAGAGAGAGAGAGGGAGATGATACCCGACACGACCCGAGAAGACTGGTAAAAGATAAACGTCAGAACCGTAAGTGGAGGGCAGAGTGAGGAAGAGAAAGGGCTGCAGCTAAGGAGAACAGAGAGAAATATGTTTTGTTGGAAAACCATGTTTTAGTGGATCTTCAAAGGAGAGCGAGAGAGCGAATGAAAAGAGAAGGAGTCGGACAAAACGTGCTTGATGCTTTGCGATGATAAGTCCATTATCCCGTTGTCATTCAGCAATATGTTTTTTTTTTCTTCTATCTTTTCCCACGCTGCAGCAAAATATTCTGAGAAGGCCTTTGTGTTCTTGCTGGAACTACGCTGAAAACTTCGTAATCATCTTCTCAATGGCCTCTGAGACTTCTTAGCAGTGAAGTGTTATTTTTCACTTTTCCCACGGTTTGTTGTGCACTTTCTTTGATGGGCTTAATGATACCACAGAAGAATAGAAAAAAAGGAAAAAATTCCGAACGTTCACTGCGCAAACGGCACACTGGAATTAGCAACCGTTTCATGTTTCGCACTGCGCCAATATGACAAAGGATATGTGGATCCTTAAACTGCCCTGTTTAAATCGAATTCGGTGGGAAACACACACACACACCAACACCACACTGATTTCCGTTGCGGGAGTGCACTGGCACGATTAATGAATAATAACCAGGTGGAAATTATGCTTATGTAACAACAAAGGATATACGCCCCCGAATTTTTTTTTTTTCGGTTGCGACGCGTTTCCTTGTTTGTCCTCCCCATTTTCACCGTCCATCGTTAATATTATTCGTCGGCACGCGCTTGGTACAAAGTGGTTGGCGGCATCGTATAGCATATTTTTCCCCTTCACTTAGGCACGCTTATGAATACGAACGCTCTGCACCATGCGTCCCGACGGGGCCGGGACGATTTAATTCTTTGTCACGGGTTGCTCGAACGAATGCACCAGCAGGACTGTCGCACATCGGCACCGTTTCCGCACAATAATTGACCACTAGACACCAAACCGGAACGGAAGAAAATGATAAATTAATGTTTTACATAACACTGTGAAGACGGAAGCTAAACGCGAACGTTGCGGCAGTACGACGGCTGCGAACGCATTGACTTTTGCGGTTCCATAATGTTTATTTGGTCGTCTCCTCTGCAGCTAAACGCTCGCACAGTGAAACACGCGGAGCTGGAGTCCAGCATTGTCCGGAGAGTAACGTGAACCGACCGAAAGAGCAAGCGCCATCTTCAGAGAGGAACATTGTTTGGGAAGGTGTCGAGAATGCATCAGGAGTTTTCCGAGGCGGAAATGGTGTTCCACAACTTTAAACGTCAGTTTATCGTTGGAGCTTTTTACGAGTGAGAGAATCGCGTCCAAAACAGTAAGACGGAGTGAGAGAATGCGTTAGACAAGGAGGGCAACATAAAACAGTCCTTGCCGAAGGTGGTAGGCAAGCACAAGGACAAATGTTGAATAGAATGAACACCTACGGGCGCACGGTGGGGAAATTCCCTCCTTATTTTGGGACATACGGCTAAATAAGGCTAATGAACTTCCTCTGTGGAAGAGGCGTTAGAGCGACAACCCAAACAATGGACCATGATAGACCATAACTTTTTGCTAATCTAGAATTTCCCTATACGGTGAATTTGTTGTCGCTATAATATGCTGGAATCTTTCATCGAAGTATTGGAAAAATGCACTGGATCATCGAGCAAATTTTTCCCCTTCTGTACTACATTGTTCACGATCGCAAATTTGTTACGATATTGGTTGTTTCGTTAAAGTATTGGAAATGCTGAAAATAAACCTACATCATCTTATGGCAGGCATCCGATTGGGACTGAGAGTATATTGTCGAGATTTCACTTTCCGTTGAGTCCTGGCGACCTTTTGGAAAATCTTGCAAACGTGTCGTTTCGGGAAAACCTTTTTCCGGCTGCACTTTATGCAAAGCCGCGGCCGCCAAGCTAGAAAGGCGTTGTTCTTCCTGAAAAACACACACACACACACAAAACATTATTAAAATTTTATATCACTAACTATTGCATGTTATAAATGTTTTAATCGATAGGGTATATGCTATGCAAACAGGGGGGGTGGGGGGGGGGCTAATACTGGTAATTAATAGGACTGATTGAAATTAAATAGGATCACAATTTAGTTCCTTTGCCAGTTTTATTCAAAGTTGAGTTATTCGATAAAAAGAGATAAGAGTTTTTTTCTATACGAATTTTCTAACGCCAAATCATAGCTAATATAATGTTTTCACCAGTTTGGATAGCAAAGAAAGTGTTGCTAATATTTTCAACATTTTTTCGATTAATTTTCATCCAACAATTTTTAAACATGGTTATTATGCGGCACAAGAGCTCACTGCAACTTCTCAGTTCTAGGAATCGTATGATTCAACATTCGGTGTTTAGCTTTAAAATATTGTTTTAAATTTCTTATCGCTAAGCTACTGCTTTATCCGAATTCCATCGATCAGCGTCGACAAGCAATATGTGTGCGACCATGTGCAGTGTTACCAAAACAGTACCATGAAGCGGAAAATTGTTTCCACTCCACGACCCATCGCCAGTCGTCGATATTGGACTGCATAATTTAGCCTCAGTCTGGCAGGCTGCCACCATTTGGCACCAAGACCACCGACGACGGAGTTCTTCGCTAAATACCAGTGTAGCAGTCCGACAAAGAGGTTCCAAGCAGTTCCCCGAAGGACATTCGGTTCCAACAATTTTTCAGGTGCGGAAAAAGTCACATATTTGCAAAGGTGAAAGTTGGAGCGTTATTTGTCAAACGATCGATAACTTCCAGCCGTCCGTCTCCTGTTGCACATGATGTGTAGCTGTGGCGTGCTGGAAAGTAGCCAGCCAGAAGCAGTTGAACTTCCTTCCAGTCCACAACTACCACACACGACCGTGGCCTGGTTGCCAACAGGTGTGTGCACCTGTAGGAGCGCAGGGATATTTACGGCTGTGTGCCATCAATTACCTCTTTAGGCGTTACAGCCGCGCTGCTGTGCAGGAACACGGTGTCTTCGAGGAGCGGCGACTTGCCCCCGATGACTAGCGGTGACGACGTGTCTTCCGTGCTGCTCGTGGCCGGTGGCAGCCGTCCCGGGATCGTGACGGAGCTGCCATCGGAGTAGAACAGCTCCGATTGCCGCAGCGTCCGTTCGCTCGAGCTGTTCGAGGCCGGCGGTGAAGTGGTGAGGACAGTTACGGCCGTCGTTGTGGACGCCAGGGCCTGCGCTGCCTGCCGTTCCGTTCCCAGCTGCGCCTGACGTTCCCTCTCCTGGGCTCTCCGCTGGTTCAGCAGCTCGTTGTCCAGCTGCCTTATTTCCCGTGCTTCGCGCTGCGTGGGGAAAGTGGGAAAGCGAGCGGGTGCAAACAAAACCGGGAAAACCGTGGCAATGGATGCGAGAGTGCACGTTTTCCACCTACCTTGCAGTTGGCGGCGTCGAGCTTTTGCTGCTTGTGGTGTTGCTCACGATCGGAGGACTCATTTTTCTGCCGTTCTTTCTGCTTCTCCTCATCGGCTTGTCCTGCTTGCAAAGTGTCCCAACATTGTGCATATGAGGGAGACCGTTTCAGAGAAAAACAAATGTAGCCCGTTAGTTTCTATCTTGGGAAATGGGAAATGCGGAACTGGAGGACACTTGGAGAATTGCTTGCATAGCAAGTACGCACAACACTCCGGTAAATCACACCGATATAGGTTCGTGTCCAATACGGGCAACGTCTTGGCAAAACCGACTGCAATAACTTACTTGAAGAACTTCCACCACCAGCCCCTGGCGGCGGAAAGGAGAACCAAAACTGATGCGCCAGCTTGATATCTTTGCTGTAACGATATGAGAAAAGTGAAGTTGTTACGTTCTGGGCAATTCCTTTTCCTTCTTCTCATATTAATCTTCATAGCACGCCTTAAAGTTTACAACGAACATGAAGCCTCGCCAAAAACGTCACATCACTTTATGCGAAACGCTGCATTTATCAAGCGCACGAAACTGACTCATTACAAGGGATGCGCCATCGCGCACGAGGCAACGCGTACGCACAAAGGGCGAGAGAGTTGGTGATATGTCAAACGACTGTTGATACTCTGCGGGGATTATCACGATCTGCTGGTGTGTTGCAGCATTAATTATTTGCACCTGGCACACGCGTGCTTGCAACAGATGAAAATGTATGCAACAAGGCGTTTCGAGGGGGAGGCAAGCATCGTGAGCCGATTGATTTCAAGCATCCCGATGAGCAGCATGAGAATACGATGGAGAAAGAGCGGGAGAGGGAAAACTCGAAGAAAAAAAAATCACAAATTACCAGCAGCAAACAATGATCAGCGAGAACAAGCCTTTTCGGCTGGCGAATCCGCACCGCGTACAACGAAGCACGGGCCAATATGGGGCTCGCCCGGAAACATGGACCGATCGACCACTGCCCGCCACAAACACAGCCGATGTCAACTAATTTGCTTGGGCAGAGCAACAGTTTAAATGATGCCTTTTTCTTTGAGGAGGGGGAAACTTACATAACTTTGTTTCTGGTCAAAATAAACGATTGGAATTTTCTAACAAGCCCGAACCACCGACCGACCACCGGAATGTCTCTAGTGACCTAAGTTTACGGAGGGAATGGGTCATGCGCATGCGTCACCAAACCGTTACTTTATAAATATAACTATTATGTACACGAGACGAGAGGTGGACAGACCCACAGACCCTGTTGAGGCGGATTGATCGGCTTGCTGTCGCCGCTTGCTGGCGGCGGCCGTTAACGGACAGATTTATCGAGCCATTAGAGAGTATTCGTGAGGACTTAAAAAGGCAGGTAATTTGCGGAAGAATAATCTGAATGCATTGAAGACTTCATCGAATATGCTACTTAGAAAGATCGCTCAAATGATGCCCTCACCTCATTATGAATCGATCAGTCTGATGGAGCCGCCTGGTGCCTATTAAATGTGCCACTTTTTTTTCTGCGTGAAGGTTTTTGGCAGATGCTGACATAATGGAAATTTTTTCGTCAGTATGTAAAAGGTCAAAGAAGAATTAATTCATTTTCTTCGTGCTTGGCTTGTAGAATTTTGTGAGAACCGTTTTATTTTATTTGTTTTAACACCCCATAAAAAGATTCAAAAACATTGGAAACCAAAATCTCACCACACGTTGCCAAGCATTAAGGATTTCGGGTATTGTAATTAAATGTGCAAAAAAAATAAAGTTGAAAACATTGGTTGTTTTGAATGAGGCTGCTGGACATCTCCTATCACTTTACGAATTTTTTAAAATTTATTCAAAAACTCAGCCGCCGTCGATTGCTTGGAACTGGAATTAAGTTCCTTCTTCTTCGATCCGGATCTATGTCAGATCCAAAACGCATGGATGCTGCAGCATGGGTGCATGGACCAATTGGCCAGTTAACTCAGGCAATCGCCAAAATGGAGTCAAAAATGTTTGCAGCCCATGTACTTACATTTCTTTAATTTGGGCCGTAGATCAGATCTTCAGTTCAAGATGGAACTGGTAAAGAGAATCAGAATAGTTCCTTACGTAAAAACTAAGTACTTCCAGGATACACCAATATCTTGTAACGTTTTGAAACGTTAGCCTCTCTAAAAAACTTAAAAAAAAGGACGACCTCGATTTGGGTCATCAAAGCCAGTGTATTATACAATCTCGCTGTGGTGCACCTGGGAGGGTAGTATCTACAGAGAAAAAGACGAATGACTACACGTTTTGCTCGATTTCTAGGCTACAACACAACGACTACTTGAACAGCAGATAGGGGCGACATGACTTTACGGAAGAGTTTTGGAAGTTGAGATTACACCGTCATTGTCACATGTCCGTGTCGGCAGCTCGAAGTGGATGTTTCCGTTCCTTTAAACCTGTAGTCCACGATTTCTTGGAATTGGGTGCACGGCGTACTAGGAACGAACTGATCATGGTAGGTAATTCAAAGAATTCCCAACACTATTGAAGTAAGGCAGCGGCGTAGTAAACAATGTGAATTCAGTGCTGTTGCCGGGTAGAGTATACTTATGCAATTCAGCTGAGATATGAGTTTAAACTAATAGTTCTAACCCGTGCTCTTTGTTGAAGGATTTACGAATCAGTATGAATGCGATTACACAGAAATGGTACGTATAGTAATCCTTTCAAATGGTGTGTACAATGATGAAAATGGTGTTTCTTTACGACACTCTAGCATAGGTACATTCATGAAGCAAGGTTTTCGACGACTGTTGTCAAACAAAGCAGCTGCTGCTGCCGTAGCCAACCAAATACAGCTCAGCGACACCTGTATCAACCGCTTGAAGGAAATTTGTAAAACCGATGCGTTTCTTCGCGTGTCGGTCGAAGGTGGAGGATGTTCGGGATTTCAATACAAATTTTCAATTGATAAGCAGCTTACCGAAGACGACACCGTTCTAAGGCGGGATGGTGTGCAGGTGGCTATCGACAACGCATCTATCGATTTTCTAAGTGGTGCAACGATCGATTATCATACGGAACTCATACGCTCCGGTTTTCGGGTGATCAATAATCCAAAGGCGGAGCAAGGATGTTCGTGTGGTGCATCGTTTGCAGTGAAGTTGGACTAGCCCAGTTTGTTAATGTACTTTAAAAAATGATGTTAGATGCAGGAATGTAGAATATAAACAACGCGTCTAATAGTTATAGTTTGTTCTGCATTTCGTATGTTACATCCGTAGCTAATGGGTTATCTCTTTAATAGTCTTTCATGCATACGTTGATGCTGACCGATGCAAACGTTATTACCTTTCGTATTTACAAACAACGGAAAATGTTTCACCGCCTAATCGCTTGGCTAACCATTCGTTTTTTACGACGGCTAGTTTCAATGCTTCACATGTGAACTTTGCGTAGAGATTTGTATGCAGGGCACGGGCCATCCCAACAATGATCAATAGATCCACGCTGTTTCGGTCTATTGCCTCACACAAACCTAAAAGAATATTATTAAACAAGCATTATTTTCCAGCTGATCAGAATTTGTAGGTCTCACTTTTTACATGAATAAAAATTTCGTACCCATTGAAAGCATTCGGAAATCCAAGCACGGTCCAACCTGGTCGTTCCCAAACAGTAGTAATCGGTGATCCACATGGTAAGCTTTGTGTAGGATGTCGCATTGCTCACAGCAGGCCACGATGGTGGTGATCAATTCGGAATAGGTGATATCGTTTATTGCAGGATTAACTGTTGCACACAACAGTACTTTAGTGTTTCTTTTCAAAAGCTCCCGAACCAGGGGTACGATGCCTAGCACAAAGTCTATACCAGCATTATCAGTGAAAATTGTAGCGCAGCGATGTGGTACATTCTGGAACGATTTAAAATGGAGTTAAACTTCACCGACTTCATTTAATTCAATAGTAAATCAAATAACCTCTATTCTTTTCAGCCACAAGTCTAGGTCATCGATAAGCCACGGTCTTTTCTGTATCCGATCTAGTGCCTGCTGCAGTCCGAAACCGTTGTTTGATTCTAAAATCTTTGTCACAGCCTGCGCACCCCAGTCGAACATATTCCCTGCAAAGAGAACCATAAAACAGTAGAATTAAATTTCTGAATGTTGCCATCTCACCTGAAAACATGGTTTTAATTACCTGCTAGCACACCACGAATGACCTCTATCCATTTTTCTCGATCGCAGGATATGGTATCTAGTTGAATCAATCGTTGCTTCAGCAGACATACTGAGGCCTTGTTTTCAATGGATTTTTGCTCTTTCCAGGGATCGTAGAATCCATGCCTTTTCAATGAGCTTTCCATCACTTCCAACAGGTTCCTTATACCTAGCGTGTCGGTTCCACTGAAACGGATGACGCATTTCCAAAAATGTAATCAATTTATTCAACGACACTCAATCAAGGCAAACAAGCTCTGCTTTGATGCCATTCCTTGTTTACCTTTCGCCATTCTTTAGTTTGTTGAATTCTTCAATACAGTCCTCCCGGAAATTCTGTGCACGCGCTTTCGCGCCAGTATCCTGCGGTTGGCTATCCACTGCTTTTCGCTCAAACTTGAAGACCATATCACTAAAACAGCCGAACCAGTAGTGCTTAGCCTCAAGATCCTGATAAAGATCCAGAGTATCCGGATGGTACGTGTCGGCACTTGCTAGTACTGGACAGTGTGTAAAGCCCGCGGCCGTTGCTTTGTTTTGCATGGACATTTTCTGTTGTCCTGACGCGCAAAACTCTTTCGTTTGCGATTTCCTTCACACTTGTTTTCTAATAGATTGAACAAATTTTTAAAACAATCATTTAACCATCGCAGGAAACTCTTTACCCTGCGGAACGGAGTATATATAATAACAATGCGAAAATATTCTCATCTCTGTTTAGCTTTCACTCTATGCCAATGTAGATCAGGCTTTCTTTCCCACTTTACCACCAGCTAGCGGACCACCATGACGTTTGTCAGCTTTTGTCAAGGCAGTGATGCCAACCAATGTTAATTGTGGAAATTTGGAAGAAAACAAATATCCCAATTTTACAACTGTATGGTACAACTACCTTGGCACGAGACGTACTAGACGTATAACTATTTCGCCTTTTCTTCGCTGGAATTATTATTGGCATCGATAATGGTGGTAAAAGCATTTGTATTACAACAGATAAAGCTTTGTAATTGTAAATAAGATTAGCAAGAAATTTACCTTCTTCCAGGGAACCGTGACGTTACACGTTCAAAGCGATAAAAACGACTGGGGCTAATTATTTTATCCTGCATCAGATAAGCATGTCGGACTGTTGTCTTGAGATAATGCTGTGGTAAAGGAAGTTTTATTTTATTTGTTTGTTTGGTTTACTTTTGCCATCGTGATATCTCTCTGATTTGATAAAGGAGCTGTGAAGCTGGCACGGTTGCAAGACGGTTGGTTTCGCGTCACAATTTCGCAAGAATTTTTTTTTTTACAATGCGCCGAAGAGCTTTTCGTCTTTTATTTTTATTCATTACATGATACCCAACCCATATAATGTGGAACTTATTGAGTTTCTATAGGAAGCTTCAAAGCTTGTACATAGTTTAGTGGAATGATACCCGATGTTTTGCGGTCTGCCGTTGTTGCCAGTACCCAGCCGGTGTTCAAAAGGTGTTTGTCGGTTTGTATTTGCTTTGGTGCTAGCAGCACCATTTGCCCAGCGCGGATGGACATCTCCTGAGCACTGGACGCATCGAAGTTATGCAGCACCTGAACCTCCAGTGGGTTACTCCACAAACTAGCGTTGTCTAATTCTGAAGGCATACAAACATAGAATCAATAGAAATCGCGACATCATATTTAAGGGGTTTCCCGCTTCCCACCTTTGTCCTCTGCCAATTTAGGCGTTAATAGCTTGATCAACATATATGGAACTGATAACATAAATCCCATGAAAAGTGCTGCCAGAAGTGATGAACGTTTTCCAGTAGTATTAGCAACGGCATCAGTATTTGCTGACCGGTTGAACGCTTCCTTGAACGCTTCCATCGTGGGATCTGTTTTTGTTATTCGTAATTTAAACAACAGTCTGCAAAGAAAAAAAAAAGCAAATAGTTGTTAGATGCTTTGAAAAAATGTGACGATTTTAGCGGTACTTACTTTCTGTAAAGCCACACAGCAGCTCGCACAAAGGCAAGAGATGACCAAAATTGTGCGAAAGTCCCTTTCAGGTGGGCCAAGTTGGCCGCAACACTCAAAATAGCGCGGAATGAACTCGTCACAGCAAAGAATGTCGAATCTAGCATCGTGGCTACATTTCCAACTGCTCCAACTAGCGATTCGAGAATCTGAAAGGCCGGACGTGAGCTTTCTTCTGCTAGTTGAATGAATCTGTTGGAGAAATGAAGCATTTTTATCAGTTGCTATAGAACTAAAAACGCAAACTAAACTAAAAATAATTATGCTGACCTCTGTTCGGGATAGCCGAAGCCACCCGGGTTTCCGTAGCCACCCGCGGTTCCGTAGCCTCCGTAACCCTGTCCCATGTATCCTCCATAGCCTCTATTTCCGTAAAAGTCCATGGAAGAGTACCCGCCATAAGGACTGTAGCCATTGAATCCCGATGTGCCAGGAAATCCATATCGATTGCCGTACATTGTATCACCCCCACCTCCCGCGAACTGTGGTCTAGGTGGTAAAGGGGGTGGATGGCTCGTAGGAATCAATCCCGACGGGGTATTTATCAAATTGGTGGCACCAAATATCCTCTCCTCGTTGAGAGTTGTGTTGCGGAAGTTGGAAACCATCTTCAAAGTTGATGCGTGATTGAAATCATGCTAAGATAAACTTCCTATCTTATAAATTTTCTACGATGTTTTCCTATATCTCTATTCTATTTTCACTTGAACTTTGAACACATCTGATTTGACAATTCATGACATTACGCAAGATATATATAATTGACGAAATGCTTTCAAACAAAAAACATCTCAATCTAATAATCTTGAATACTTTTGAAGAAAATTATCAAAACAAACCATGAGAAATTTAACTCTTTGTAGATGAACAAATCCATAGAATCGGTCACCGAAGTCTATAAATCCAGTTAGGAGTAGAAATTCATTTCAATTAGAGTAAATAAAAATATGAAATAAATTTTAATAGATCTCCCGGAACTGGGTGCGCACGATAGGTTCAGTATGATTTTTGATTTTTATAGCACCGATCGGGAACTGAGTTCGCTGGCAAAACACCGAGTCCGTTGAAGCTGGATTCGAGGTTTTTTTCTGAAGCCTGAAGAGTTGACGGATTTGTCAAAAATCGAAGCCGGTCAGTGGCGTATCGGTGGCATCGGGTTGCTGCTAGGTTATGCATTTTCCAATGTTTTAGCACGGTAAGCAGAGATAATGTACTTATTCCGTTCAAGCGAGGTGTTTGTAACTCATTAAAATGTTTTTTTTGTGTTGACATCTTCCGTAGATAGAACCGTTCCCGCAAAGATGCCTTCGTCCCCAAAGCGCAGGAAGGAACGTGAACGGCCCAGGCGCCGGAAACGCTCTCGGGACCGTAGTGAAAGAGACCGTTCCGTGGGTCGGTAAGTATATAATCACAGTTTTTGCAGATTCTCGGCATTTCATGCGCCTGCGTGCGCGTCATGGAAGCTGTTCGGAAACGCCGATACATGCCCTGGCTGTGGTCCCCGTAGCGTAGCAAACAACCCTCCGTTTAACCGATCCTAAGGACTTGGCACGCCTTTGATCATGACCCTTTGATGTCTGAAGAACCTGTGTTTTATTATGTGACGATGATTTTTTTTAATTGCAATTACCGTCTGTAGGGGGAACGCGGATATAGATCTCAACCCTTCGTAAATTTCCCTATATCTATCTATACCGTCGTTCTGGCGGCAGCCTATGCCAAACTGTTCGTATCGTTCCAAGCAGCGAGCGGACACGAACTGGCATTAGAGTACGAAAGTCGTTGCAACTAACCTTTGGAACGAACGTATCTTTTTCTCTTCACAGTGACCGAAAACGTTCATCTGAGCGGGAAAGGGATCGTGATCGTGAACGTGATCGCAGCAGAAGGAAGTCGAGATCCAGATCAAGATCGCGTTCGAGATCGAGGTGAAAATTAGAAGTGTAGTGTATGAGTTGCATATTCATTGGGTAGCAATGCCGTTTCCTGGCACATTTGGTGTCATTTTGCAATTCCTTTGGTACCGGCAGGGTAAAATATGGTAACCATACTCTCCGTGCCTTTGCCAACGTCTATCCGCAGGTCGTTCGAACGCAGTCTAGACAAACCTATGCCATCGACTTCGTCACGGCGTGCCGCACAGTTGAAGCCCATGGTGCCGGAATCGGAACTTGAGGGCAAAACACTCGAGGAGCAGGAAATGCTTAAAACCATGGGCTTCTGTGGGTTCGATTCGACCAAGGGCAAAAAGGTGGAAGGAAACGACGTCGGAGAGGTCCACGTAATATTGAAGCGCAAGTATCGCCAGTACATGAACCGTAAAGGTGGCTTTAATCGTCCGTTGGACTTCGTGGCGTAGCGAACCTTCATCCTTGCCACGGATGCTGCACGACAGAAACAAAACAGGAAAACAGCGCAGGTGCATCAACGAAGCGTACCCGAAGCGGGGGAGCGGAACTATACTGCCGATATCACCCACCGTATCGCACAGATGTGCCAGGGTCCGGAATTGCTAGCATCTGTAGCTGAGCCCATTCTCAGGATAACCTTTTTGTTGGAAAAAGGCAACCACGTACCGTCGCATTGGTAGTGGTTTTTTCTTGTTTTCTGTTTCCCATTCTTACACCTTATTTTACAATCGCACCTATTTTGCCATCTTGCATGGAATCAGCGTGGTTCCTGCTCCGAGTGGGCAAAAACACACACACATTCATCATTTTCATCCTTATAGTTAGCGCTCTTTGCCTCATTTCTTACTTCACATTTTACGTTACACCACGATGATGGTATATTTAAATGTTCCCCTTACCTACCTAAACAGCCTTGCGTGCCTGCCTGCGATCCGCATCGCACCGGTTTTGGGTACGTGCCACAACCATAACCAAACAATAGTCAAACAACCGATCACCTCACCACATACACACATCTGCAACACGGGTTCCATATTACAACAATAGTTATTTTTCATATACACCATATACAAAATTTACCAAACCACACAATGCAATAGCCAAAACGCTACACTGGTATCGCCTGTTGGGAGCGCTTCACGCCCATTCGCTTGCCTCCGCGCCTTGCATATATTGTCTTTTTGCCAGTGCGCCAAAGATGTACGGCAGCAACTTGCAATTGAATCAGCAAAAACTCCAGCGAATGCCTAACAAAATCGACTTATCGAGCTCAAAACGAAAATAAAAAACACATTCCCCCACGACGGTTCGAAGGATTTTAAAAGAGAACTTTTCTCGATTTTCCTTGGAGGGATGCATCTCGCGTCATGGCAAGTTTCTTCCGTACATCGCACACGTGCCTCGTTCGCCACGTGGTCGTGTACTGCTCTCAGCGTGTCGAGATCCTGCGTAGCGTCCGTAATATACCTCAACAACACACAAAACCAACAAACACCACAACATACACTCCAGCAAAACCATACACGAACAATAGATACAATATCAGCAAATTTAAATATACCTCATATTTTTAGCATCTAAGCATTATAATAGAATTACCGTGCTGTATCGACCCAGAAACTGTTCGAAAGCGTTTCATCTGTTCCGTTCTCTTTAACATATGTTTCATGTTTCTCTAGCAAGAAGTAACTAAGAAATTATTGATCAACTTAAACTGTAATCGATTCAAACACAAACAAACGATGTATTACGAAGGAATAAATAAAAAGTTTTGTTGTTTTTTACATGGCCAGTCGTATTCGGATTTCGGTGTCATAACAACTGGGAAAGAAAGCACGTTGCATTGCTTTGCAATTACCATTGGCCTAAACTTCACGTTGAAAAACAAACAACTAATGTGCATCAATATTTACATGAAGCTGAAGTGCACAAATTTCAATACCTTGCACCAGTTCTCATAATTTTCGGATATTCAGGTAAATCTTTCAATACTTCGTTGCATATTTTTTCACATACTGTAGACAAACAGGTTTTCAATTTATTGTAAAAAGGAGTATTTGCGCATTGTCAGTAACATAGATTCGTCGCTTGATTGTTAATACCAGAACTCCCTATTTCTTTTAATATTACCTTCATCCTTCTAGTTGTTAGGGTCCTGGTTCGTGTGTCCCAAGGGAAAAGAGATTGTATATATAATATATATTTATTCATATATAGGGTGTTATGTATTTAAATATTTTCTTGGCTTCAGCATGCGCTTCTTTACGATCCTGTACGCGTTGCACATGCATATTTGAATGGGTAGTTTTGTATGCGTCTCACCGTTAACTTCCTCTTCCCCACAGTCGCAAAACGATACAGATAACGTATCGCATAACAGAGAGAAATGATGTTCCTTTTTGCTCTATTTCTTTGTGCGCTAAACTCTGTGCCAGTCCGACAAAACCATCCAAACCCCGTTCAACCTCTAGTACCGTTTTGTTCGTTCCAAACCTAGCAAACTTTCGAACCGTTGCGTTTACGGCTGACCGTAACCAATCTATAAAACTGTTCTAGCAATCGAATACAAACTACAACCAGAAACACGGCCAGGTATGCCCTTCTCGAGTGATTGCGAGATTTAAATGCAGTAATGATGGAACACGTTGGAGCTGTTCGACCGATGCGAACTCTTGTTAATTATACGTTGGAAAATAATAGTGCAAAGCTGCACTAGGTAATACGGTACAACATACTCATTTTGCACTCTGCATTATACATTGCATGGAGCGGAAGGTCTGTTACGTTTACGGTTGCGGAATTTTGTCTCGATGATTGTTAAGTCATTTAAAAAAAAAACAAGCTAACAAGCGTTTTCTGGAGCTGCCCATGAGATTAGTCAATATTAAAATAATAAAATGTACCACAGTAGTAGGCATCAATTATGTTTAGATTAACTTACGCGAAGTGTGAAGAGTATATCGGGTTTAACAATTGCTATAGCTTCCATTTTCACACCTTTCCGGCCGCAACTACATACTATATGCAAATACTTTGTGTTTCCTTTTCTAACGGCTCTTGTTCAGCGTCTTTAACTCTAAACTTTTACTCTGCAACGGTATATCTATTCCCTCCTATGCTCTCAGTTTTCGTCGTTTTGATCATCATTTCGCTATATTAACCATTCTCATTGCTATTTTAAAATGGATTTGTTATGTGTACCTGGACTGCGATGCGATGCATGCTCCCATGTGTACGTTCAAATGAACCGCAAATTCACTATCCACTTAGGCTAACTTAAAAAAAAACTATGCTCGTTCGGTAGGGTCAATCTATAAAATACGGTATAAAATCAAGAGATTTAACTCTCTTCGTATCCTCACTCCCATAGGCGCATTGGGTTTGTTGTATGAGCATTCTTAACATAAAAAAATAAAATAAAATCTTTGGTCAACAACTAATCATATAATAGTACGGCTCAGTGTGGGCACGTATGTCCCTACTGCCTAGCGTAATCGAAGGATTTCCGAATACCCGTTGAATGAAATAAAAAACTGGTAATTATTGATGAGCGATACCCAAAGGTCACTGGAAGAAAGATTCTTAAGGATGATCCCAGGGGCACACGAACGAATACTGGCAACCATCATGGCATTTGTGGAATGTTTGAGGAAAACAGAACGTATGTGTTGTGCTCGAGAAAGAGTGAGAAAGAATCAATAAAAAAAAACAATGTTGGAAAGTACAGTACTACAAATCTTTACACGGGCTAGTGAGACGGGGGTCTCGTATGATCTGCAATTACCCACGATCTAGGAGGTCTAGACGGTACAGCTATAGCAACATTGCACCACCGTGCTTGGAGATTCGTTTCAGGGAAATACTGTTACAGGTTGTGGCGCTTATCCAAAAGCGGTACACAAGTGCGATTTCTAGAGTATGCCAAACGACTCTGGGTGTGAAAGTTATGGCTGAGGTTTTGTGCCTGTTTGTCATGTACATGTTGTGGTGTTAACGTGTGTGAGCTTTGAGATAATTTAGCTACTTTTTTGATTTCTTCAGCAACAAAGGTAGTCCGGTTTTGGTCTTGTGCTTCGATACCAAAATCGTGGCCGTTTTGCTGTTTGTTTGAAGCGCGGCCACACCCTCGTCCTCGCATGCCGATGCTTCTGGTGGCACTGGACGATCGTCCACGAGTCGGGGCATGTTGTACAGCGTCCCGGTTGTTTTGATCAGCGCCCCTTGCGTAGCAACGGGAGGGTTGCTTATCTTGGTGCTGATTAAAACAATGGTAGAACCCGCTCGAACGCCACCGGGCGGCCTTGCGTCTTTCGCGTGTTGCTTGTCGGCTGCTGTCGATTTCGTTGAAATGTCGACTTCCTCTTGTCCTGTTGGTGGTATCTTATTTTGGGTCTGGTAGTTGAAAATACTGCTTGTTGTAGTTACGCCTGTTTCCGAAAGTGGGGAACGCTTCGCCCCGGCAATACCACCGCTCTCGAGCGAAGTGGAGAGTAGGACATCGTATATTGGCTTATCCTCGACCGTGCTCACCATTCCCCCGGTGGTTGTTGCTGTTGACACTTTCGTATCTCAAGTAGATTTATGCTGCGCGTGGATAAGCTTTTCCATTTCTTTGTGAATGCCACTAAGCTCAGTTATCTGCGCATTGAACTGATTGCACAATGTATTCATCTGTTTTAGCTGCAATACACATAAATGACAACGTATTTCAGCGGGTTTCTTGCACGGTGCCAAAAGGATCACTTACCATCGGATCGTTTTGTTTATCTTTCAGCGATTTGTTTGCGGCCTTCAGCTCCACCTCTTGGTTCATCAATTCTGCTTCCAACCCTTCGATGCGAGACTTGAGCGAAACGATCTCGCGCCGCAACTCCTCCGTTATCTCGTTGGAAGCAGCAACAGCGGCGTTCCCTTGAGGAGCACCCTTGCCTGCTTCCAGGTCCTGGTAGCGCAGTTTTAATCGTTGATTTTCCTCCTTGTATGAGTGGAGTTGCCGCTTCCACTCATCCACGTTGGCCGTTGACTCCTGTAGAGGGGAATAGAAGGAAACCAAAAATTAAAAGAGAACTCGCCTACCCTCTGTTTCGCAAGCATGCGACGCACCTGCAATGCACTAGTGAGTCGTAGATTGTTGCTTTTCAAAGTTGCCAATTCTATTTCCCATTTCTTAGCATTGGCAGAGCTGGGGAAAATAAAAAAAATACTGTAAATAAACGCTCCGCGGTAATCACAATTTCACGCAGCAACCGCTCACCTTTGCGCCAGGGCCAGCTTTAATCTTTCGTTTTCGTATTTCAGTTGCTGCTCTGCCGATGAAGTTACCGTGCCATCGCTGGACGACGAGTTATTAATTGACAGTTGCTTTAGTTCGTTATTCAGATTGTTGGCATTTGTTTCACTGATGTTATGTTGTGGACTGTCGGTTTTGCCACTCTGCCGAGCAATAGAAAAATTATGGTGGAATCAATGGAATGTGCGTTTACCAACTGGCGGCGCTTTTCTGTTAAGACATACCGTCGTGATGGTGTTAGTCGGTGCAAGCGGTGGTTCTAGATTTCCAGATTCAAAAATGTCCCCACTATTGATCGACGCGCGGGCCGTTATGGGCGATGCGTTGGCCGAGGCAGCAGCCGAATTACCGTTGGCGGATGCCTTGTTAAGGGCATCTTTGGTGGCTTCCTTGACCTCTTGAAATTTTACTATAAACTAATAGTAGACAGATTAATTAGCAGGTTCATGTGATTCTTTTGCACCATCGTCTACATGCCACACTTACCTTACCAAGCTCGGCTTCCGACGCAAAACCAAGTCCGTAGACCGTATTGGCACGCACATCACTCCATTGACCAAACTTTTGCGATGTTTGAGTAAATGTCATGTTTGGAGTAATTGTAGAATTAATAACAGCCTACACAAACAAAAAGGAAAATCAGTATTACGATTATGTATCTTTCGATGCTCCGAAACTCAGGTTTCATTTCAGGTTGTTTTGGTGCCAAACTTTTTTTTCTTGTTTTGTTGAATCGATTGCTCGATTCTGACAGACCTTGCTTCCTTCGACACTGATGATACGGTACAGGTTGCGCGAGGAATCGTAGAAAAAACTAACGGCAATCGCCTTTGAGCTCGCGGTTATCCAGGTTCGCTTGGTCTTCGGATCTATGTGAAACACATGAGCGTTGCAAGTGAAGATTGGTTGCTCCCTGTAGCAGGATAGAGGCGAAACGGCACGGGAAGCATCATTAACCAATTGTACACTACACCGCTCCTCCCCTGTCTTTTCACTTCCAGTATCAAACTTGTGGGTGGTGTAAAAGTTCTTCCCTCCCCAAAATTATCAACCGAGCTACTTGATTGAACATCTTTTTGCTGCAAAATAGGAAATTTTATGTGCCAACATCAGTTCCCCACTTACCCCATTTTGCACAGAAACTTCCTATAGGACTTTAAACATTAAGAAAAGTATTTGAAGACAGTTCGAAGGCAAAGCCGTCGATAATGCAAGGCAGCACACCGCTCGCAGCTTTTCGACTTCTTTCACTATAGGCCAGCGCACACTTAGTGTGCCCATGACGAAAAACCGAAGTATGGGCACACTTGGTGTGCCCATGTCCTCGGCAAAAGTCGAAGATAGCCGAACACAAAGTGCTGCAGCCAGAACAAGCAGCAATATGTTTCTTTCTTTTGCATTCCCCTTTCTACCATAGCAAAGCACGATCTAACTTTCGGGTCTTTGGACTTTGACGCACACTACTTTACAAATGCCGTATCTTCCCAGAGGCGATCTATTTGCTTTGCTTCAATATTCCGGGGCCTGATAAAAAAATTTCGTTTCGCATTCGAGTTCACTCCATATTTCTCTGATGTCAAAGTGAACGTTGCCTGAAGTCTTTTTCCAGAAAGCATTGTATGTTAATTGTCCGAAAACTGATAAAAAATCATCACTTTGCTTTAGGCTTCTAACCGTGTGACTCTGATTTCAAAGTTTACGTTGCCTGAATTATTTTTCCAGAAAGTATCGTATGTAAGTTGTCCGAAAACTGATACAAAAACATCTTTGATATCTGATTTCAAAGTTTGCCAGAAGATATTTCAGCTACACAGGTGCTCCAGAAAAGCCAAGCTGCGAAATCGTGTGCATCATTCACATTACTTTTCAACGATGGCTGTAGCTAAAGTAACACAAAAATAACTCTGCAGGCAAAGCGAGAGCAAAGAAAAACCGACGAGATTCTTTCTCTTGCACCCTACAGCCAAGTAATGGGAATTCCGACGATACCCGAGTTGTTTCGAAAGGATCCGAGGGACGATTTTTACTACCACTTCTTTGCCTTGTGTACGTACACGGCTCGCCGAACATGTTGCGTCCTCTTTTTTCCTATGCATCTTTTTTCTTCCTATCTTCCTCAGAAGTGTGGCTGCCGCTGTTTTTCAGCCACAAAAACGTGGTCCTACCCAACATCGGAGGAAGATAGGAAGAAAAAAGATGCGTGGGAAAAAAGAGGACGCAACATGTTTGGCGAGCCGTGTACGTACACAAGGCAAAGAAGTGGTAGTAAAAATCGTCCCTCGGATCCTTTCGAAACAACTCGGGTATCGTCGGAATTCCCATTACTTGGCTGTAGGGTGCAAGAGAAAGAATCTCGTCGGTTTTTCTTTGCTCTCGTTTTGCCTGCAGAGTTATTTTTGCGTTACTTTAGTTACAGAAATCGTTGAAAAGTAATGTGAATGATGCACACGATTTCGCAGCTTGGCTTTCCTGGAGCACCTGTGTAGCTGAAATATCTTCTGGCAAACTTTGAAATCAGATATCAAAGATGTTTTTGTATCAGTTTTCGGACAACTTACATACGATACTTTCTGGAAAAATAATTCAGGCAACGTAAACTTTGAAATCAGAGTCACACGGTTAGAAGCCTAAAGCAAAGTGATGATTTTTTATCAGTTTTCGGACAATTGACATACAATGCTTTCTGGAAAAAGACTTCAGGCAACGTTCACTTTGACATCAGAGAAATATGGAGCGACCTCGAATGCGAAACGAAAATTTTCTATCAGGCTCCGGAATATTGAAGCAAAGCAAATAGATCGCCTCTGGGAAGATACGGCATTTGTAAAGTAGTGTGCGTCAAAGTCCAAAGACCCGAAAGTTAGATCGTGCTTTGCTATGGTAGAAAGGGGAATACAAAAGAAAGAAACATATTGCTGCTTGTTCTGGCTGCAGCACTTTGTGTTCGGCTATCTTCGACTTTTGCCGAGGACATGGGCACACCAAGTGTGCCCATACTTCGGTTTTTCGTCATGGGCACACTTGGTGTGCCCTCCCCATATGGGTCGTAGCGTAGATACTAGTGTTGGCAGCATCGGGTTAGGAAGGTTCGAATATTCGATCCCTTGCCGTCAAGCCGATCCGTTCCGATCCCAGATGACAGATTTAAATCACCCAGCGTCTAGACACAAACGAGACGTTGGCGAATGCCAATGCCAATGCCAACAAGTAGCTCAGTTTGTACAACCATCCTGCAGTGGCAGTTGCATATCGTGCATCATCAATTATAAATACTGCATAATAACATTAAACCGTTCAAAATATATTTTAAAATTTGTTCAAAATATCAAGCAATTATATGTACTCCAATTAAATGTTTGAGCAAAGCAATTTATGCACGACTCAGCATTTATAACGACATTGTTTTGATTTACGTATGGAATGAAAGCTCAAAGTGAACTACACACAGCCTGGCACCCAATTCGCAAACTGACAAGTTCCACTACTATCATTGAGTATTTCGTGCCTGAATCGACCAACAAAGAGATATGAAATTCGTGTCATATAAGCTTTTAAGAAATATGGACACGTTAAGCATTTTAAACTTTAGCCTGCGTTTACACACGCTAACGAATTGCACGCTTGCCAAAGCGAACAGGTAGCTCTGATTTTACAAAACATGCTGCACCAACGAGCGGTCAAGAGGGAGAGTTTTTTTGAATCACCAGTTGCATATCGTGCAACCTAAATTATGCATGCTGCTTGATAACACAACACTGTTCACAACATATTTTTATAACTTCAAGCACTTATATTTACTCAAATTTCTTGTAACAAAGTAATTTAAGCAAGATTCAACATTTCTTCTCAAAGTGAACTACAAGGCCCGGCATGGGCAATACGGCGTCCATTTGGCAAACTGCTAAAGTTTGACGTCAAATTTTTTTATATAGAATTCGTCGTGTGGATTTGGCAATTTGCCAAATTTCGCTTTGGCATAAGCCAAATTATGGTGTGTCTAGACGCAGACTTACTTAAAATAAAATCTTTCATAGTCTCAGTTCAAGCAATCTGCAGCATGTAGACCCGATCCGGTCCTCGAAAGAGATTGGGTTCACAACACCACTCCCAACATAAGTGTTGTGCAATCTGTTCGTGTTGAAATTTGATCGTAAATTTGTTGACAGTTTTTCATCAATAAAACGACACGAACAAAAACAAGCAAATTTAATTTTTAGAACAATCAAAAATTTCCGTTGAAACATTCGAATTTAAACAAAGAAACAAAACCATTTTAAAACGATCAAATGGAATTTATCACGTGCTGCAAAATCTGGTAAGATTATTATAAAATGGAATTTGAAAAGATATAGAGAAATTTCGCATAGCCATTATCAGTAAATTTTCGGCAATATTTTGCCCTATATCCCAAATAGAGGAAATATTCAGAAACAATGTGTTTTTTAAAGATGATGTAGGTGGACGCGTGCACTAGACTTGTGTTCTACAAATAAAGTACACAAGTATTGTAGAAAGAATCGAATATTTTTAAAACAAATTCTTCTCGTAAACTTTTATTTTTGAATATCACTGTAAAGCCTCCTCTACATTAAACTCCAAAAGTGGAGATTTTGAAAAAAGAAAAAAAAAGAAATATATCTACCGCCGGGTATGAATGAAATTAATTTATCGTATTTGACGTCGTCTTCGGAACAAGGGCGCCTGCGCAGATTTATATGTCATGTATGTATATGGGAGGCCTGTGTGCAGAAATCTATCAATAGAATTCCAGAGGTGATAGACGATAAACGGCACGGGAGCATACGGAAAAGAAAGAAAATTTGCCTGCCCACACCGTGAGGACGGATGCAGTCACTGCAGCGATATGTGCACCGTGCGGCCGCTTAAAACAGTCCGATCAACTGTTTTAGCGATGTGTTTGTAAAAAGTGAAGCAATAATATAATGTTTTACATTCACGGCAGCTTACCGGACTGAACCGACCGTTGTGGAAAACTGATAAAGAAAACCGTACCACCAGCAGCAACGGGTCGATAGGCAACCCGCAGCAGTGCCACCGCGTCTGTGAGTGTCGTAGCGTAGGGGACAGATGGTGGGCGCGTTTTCATTATAATAGCATTAGAATAGTTCGCACACCGTAGCTGATGCCCTTTTCAGTCCTCCGGAGGGGAAAAAGGCATGCTTGCAAGCTAAAGTGCAAATTTGAACCTTCCCACAGCCCATCTTCAGCAGCTTTGCTATTACGGCCGAAAGCGGCGCGCGGCCAGCAAAAATGACCTTTCGCAGCATTTGTTTGTCCTATCTCGCAATATGGAACATTTTCCTGGTGCTACCGATAGTCACATCCGACAATGATTACATTTCAGGTAAGTAGACTTTGGATGGTTACGAAAAAAAAAACAGCTCCACTTTTGCTCCTCGCATTGTTTACTCTGCTAGGTGTTTTTTTCGCGCCCTCGGGGGGATCAGTATGGTGAAAATGTGTTCCAAACAAAGCGCAACCTGTTCTCCACACTGTGAGTGGAATGTGTTCGTGTTTGTGTGTATGTGTGTTTTTTTTGTCTTCGGCTACCCTCAATATGGACGAATATTTTGATATTTCATTCACGTGAACTTGTTGCTTCGTACGAATCGTGCATTAAACATGTTAACATGTTGAATTCAACACATTTTTACGCATGTATATTCGACCGATATGGCGCTGCCCCGATTCCAGATTCATCGTCTCCGATGCGACGGAGTAGGCGACATATGCCTTTCAAGCTTTTCTCTTGCAAACATAATCTGATTGCAATGGCATGAAAGAGATATTGCTCAGCGTTGATTGAACATTCTCTAATGTTGCAATGAGCAAGCATTCAGAGGCTCTCGTTCTTGTTTTCACTGTCTTCCATGCCCATGTCCATGTGAGTTGGATTTGAAGACAAAATAGGTGAATCTTCACTAATGGTGGAGCGGAAGAGGCTAGAGTGAAAGAAAGAAAAATTTCGAAGAAAAAATATTGCTCACCATTATTATGCCAATTTTAGTATCAAATCTAAACCAGCAGAACATGTGGTGTAATTTAAAAAAATGTGTGAAGAAGCAATAATTTGTAAAAAAAACTTCTCTAACATATCGAGCCGTAGCAACATTAACTTGCACCGTTCCAAATCCTGAACAAACGCGTGGCATGTTCAATGGAAGTGTTAAAAAAATAGTCTTAAATCACTTAAATCAACATATCAACCTCAAATTGTGTAGTTACATCCGTTAACATTCCTATTGGCAAATTTTGACTCTAAAACGCCGGTGAGGATCGATTCGATTCCGTTTTCTCGTAGCCTCGGTTGATCTTATATCTAATCAAAGATTTGTTGTCCTACTTGCTACTTAATTTTGTTATTTGTTTTGCAAATGGAATTGCGTGCAGGATACCGACGAAGATTGCATCCTATGACGCCGGTCTCTTGGACTTCTAAGGGTGAGTTGGTGTGGTGCCCAAACGGGTGTGAGGTGGCGTAACACTGTGCAACCACTGTCCCTTGTCTGTCGTTCGCAGACGGCCACGACACGGCGGAGAACATGGTGAAAACGATCAACATTTGGATCGAGGAGCAGGCGCGGCGCAAATTTCTGCAGCACCTCCAGCGTCTGCAGGCGGCCGGCAGCAAAACGGCCCCGGCCCCTCCGCCGTACGCCGGCACCGGCGAGCTGTCGGAGGAGTTCCGTCCGACCTACACCTACCAGCTGCCGCTGAACAACCAGATCGATTCGGGCGAACCGATCATCTTCGCCGTCGGCCCCAGCGACCCGCGGTTCTACGATCAGACAAGCAGCGCTGCGGCCCGCGACCCGGACCTCGAGGGCGACGAGCCTGACGTCGACGATGCGTTCCCGTACCGCCCGGGACCGGAACTGGAGGACGAGGTGGGCGCCACGAGCGACCGGCACGGTTCCGGCGGGCCCAACGGCGCGGATGCAACGATGGACCAGGACCCGGTGTACGGCTATCGCCATCCACCCCCACCGCCCCCGATTCGGCCAAAGCTTGGCAAGGGGACGCACGCGCGCAACCAGGCCAACAAGGTCGGGTTGACGACGCCGGCACCACCCGCCGGCGGTTCGCTCGGCCCGGACCGGCGCAACTCGAACGGAGTGCTGCAGCAGCCCATCGAGATCGGCACCGGGCTGGGCATGTATCTGATCGCGTTGATCGCGGGCATCAGTGCGGCCATCACGGTGGCGTTGATTTCGATCGGATTCGGGTGGTACACGTAAGTGTTTCGAGTGCTTCGCCCCGGCCGTAGCCACCGACCCTGACAGGTTGCGCATTCTCTCCCACCGCAGACTGCACAAGCGGACCAAGGCGGCGGCCGACGTGGAGTATCCCGCGTACGGGGTGACAGGGCCGAACCGCGACTCGACGGCGGGCGCCGCAGCTGCGGCCGGCGATCGGAAGCTGGCGCAGAACGCCCAGATGTACCACTACCAGCACCAGAAGCAGCAGATCATAGCGATGGAGAACACCACGCGCAGCGCCTCCCACTCCGAGCAGCCCAGCGAGGACGAGAACGAGGAGGGCGACTACACTGTCTACGAATGCCCTGGCCTAGCACCGGTAAGATAAGAAACACACGAAATTGCTCCTTTAAATTGCTCCTTTTAGAGAGGGTGATGGCGGGGCAAGAGTGGAGAACATTCAGTTTATTCCGCGATATTTTTCCAAACCCATCATATTTATTTTGTGAAACACATTGTCATGTTGATGCAGCATTTACTTAATAAAAACGAAATATTGCATTACTTTTTAATGTATTGGAGTACATCGAGTAAACACGACCAATTGCGTTTACTACCAACTGTAATGAGAACGCAATCAATAAACTTGTTTGCACCACTAATCATGGTTACTTTTGTTCCATACTAGGCACTTTAAAGAAGTGAAGTTTGCTCGAATTTATAGTGCAATGACAAAACGGATTTTACAAAATGTATAAACATTTTGTTTGAAAGATGTTCCCACCTATAAATAAGTTGACCTTGACACTTGTCTTTGATCTGGTTTCTTAAGCAAGTAACTCAGTGCCACTTGGTAATAAACTAATACAGCGCACACTTAAAGGTATTGTACACAGAGCCCGCGTTTCTTGCCGCGCCGTACTCTACTGTGTTCTGCGCAAACCTATCACATTCAGGTTCATTTTATAGTCATACGATGCACACCTCCCAAATGGCTGTTTCTATTTCCTACAAAAAGAAAACTAGTGGCATCACTCTCTGGAGGGCACCAAAAATATACGTTCCTTTCCGTACATTAGCCCATCAATGGAAAGAAGTTCAACTTTATCCTTAACAGTTTTTATTTTACACACTAGCCTAGATATCATTCCCCATGCGGTCGCCTTCTTTATCCTAAGTTTGAACCTAATACCCAGAACTTTGCGGCCTCGCTCTTCCAGACAGGTGAAATGGAGGTGAAGAATCCGCTTTTCCTCGAAGACGGACCCGTTAATGGAGTCTCCTTGCAGCCATCGATCAGTGGCGATGGTCCGACTCTAGGAGTGCTCTATTTGGAGAAACCCGTGCAACCGCAGGCGCACAACAATAATAAAAAATCGGTAAGATGTCTGGAAGCCGTTGAAAATTGAGCTTTCCTTACAGTGGATTTTTCTCTTCCAGGGAACATAAGCCACACGTTATGAGCATGGAAATAGATTTCCAGTTTTGTGTCCCTGCTTCAGGCATTGTGTTTGCCTACGTTCAGTTTTTCTAATGCTACTTCGAAAGCCTTGTCTAGCTCAGAGTAAACAGGAAACGGAAGGCCTAAGCTTGGTATCCTACATACAACGGCAATTCTCTTTCTTTTGCCTTTCCTTCAATGGTGTCAGAGATTCTTAATATGAATTCAGTTTCCACTTGTTGAAATGGTATGCATACAGCATTGTACTGCACGAAATTACAAACCCAACAAGTTTTAGCTTTAATGTCCCCTCCCTTCCATTGCATACTGCAACAAGCCTAAAACAGTTTATTAAACCTATGCTGGTTTGTGTCGCTTATCAAGCGATTGGAAAAATTATGTTAAAGAAAATATAACTTCTTGCAGCGGAACGAGAAATGATGGACAATGGGAGGAGCAACACGATTAATATATTCATTGACATATAAATTCAGAGAAGGATAAACCCATACACACCAACACAAGATTATATACAAATATATACATAAATGTTGACAAATGTATCGATACATAGATTTTATTCTTGCTAAGCATTGTGCAATTATGCGAAGAGAGGAAAATAGAAGCAGAGACAAGCAACACAAATCTACGATACAACCGAAGAGGCTATAGTCAAATGAAGAGTCGAATTAAATGGCGTGCACCCGCGGAAGCATATTTTTGGTGGTTGATAACTGGTAGGATGCGGGGAGAGAGATCATTAGTCCACACCGATTGTATGATAGAGATTACGAGCCGTAATGAAATGCCACCAGATGAATAAAGTGGCCACGGTGCGGATCGGAGATGACCGTAGGTTCGCCGGATTTTAGCGGATGTGATTGGAATGCAAGTAGTGACAACATTGTCATAACCAACAATATTTGTAATGTACGTCTAATAACCGCCCATGTAATGGGCAAGGCAGCTAGTTAATGTACTATACATTTCTAACCTATCACCTTTTCTTGTAAGCTCGGAGTACGCATGCATGGCACGCCTGCTGCTGGCAGATTAATGAAAAAAACTAACAATCAATCAATCAACCTTCAACTCTGATCTGATTTTTTACTGTGCATCTGACCGATCAGCAAATACAGGGCCGATGGTAGTCGATCAACTTGTGTACTTTTATGGAAACTGCGTGGAAACAAACCAATAAATAGCATCAAATGTGTCGGTTATCTGTGTACAGTATTATTCATAGCTTTACTACGTGCCATTTCTTCTGTCGTGCTCTGAGAATCAATAAGTTAGAACACACTTAAAATATAGTAAATACTGATTATATTCGGTTTTTGTAGCATAATTTCCTTCAATTCTCCTTCTTTTCTGGCGTAACGACCAATTTGGTCTCGGCGTTTGGCTATCAGGGGCCTCATTTCCTTCATTCCATGCTAATGAAACTGAATCCCAAGAAAAATGATGTTAATAAAAAGTAGTGTAGTGTTTGATGCATTTGTAAAATGTGTATGTTAAGATTCGATGTTTTTCGAGACTATATATGGCTATATATGTTTGCACATAATGTCATTTAGCCGGCCTCATCGAATTTTGTGCTAGCTCTGTTTGACTCTCGATCCAGGTTAATTTATCAGGATTGCATTCCAGAAGCCGTTAGCAACTTCCTAATCATTACGTACGGTATGAACGGGTTCTTCCTTGCTGTGGTGGCTGCAGCTTTCATGTTCTATTCTAGGATATTTAGTGATGCAGTAATTACCCTTGCCTCGTACAATCCACACTATTCTTCATGCCTTTTACACAGTGTTGCAAAGAAACTTGCATGAGTGATTATCCTAATTTTATGGATTTTTTGTTATTAGTTGTTTTTTTTTTGTACAGGTTTCTCTTAGATTTTCTTTCCTATACTTTTGCTCTGAATATATTGTTATCGTGTTCAGACTACTAATGCAATTGCAATTGTTTGCAAATTCTTTAGCATAGTAAAAGGCAAATAGCTCAATCGTCGCCACTCGCAACCGATTGACAATTGACTGGTGAATGGCTACTGGTGAGGTTTCCCTTTGGTGAGGGCAATTGCACGGACCAACAACAAAAAAGCGCCTTTATGAAGCGTACTCCGAACCCGACCGTGGCATAGTTTGCTTCCATATCGGCCGCCCAAGCTTCGGCCGACGGTGGCGCGTCGCTGATGCCGTATGAAAAGCGTTAGGAAAGTGGGGAAAACACTATATTACCCGATGAAGCGCCGCCCTGGCGAACTAGTACACTTCTGCACGTCCAGCACGTTGCTTACTAAGGATCGAAAAGGTGCGTTCGAGTAGGGAACTTAGATAAGATCGCTGCAGGTTGAATAGTCCATTCAGTGCTTTACTCTTACGCTGAGATGGACATTATAACGTTGTGAATCGTGCTCCGTTAGATGAAGGATGTTACTGCCAACTTAAAGGGACAGTGAAATTGTAGTGCTTGAATATTGTCTTACCCCGTCCAGCTAGAATTGTGTGAGGTGAGCGACATTATCGTAAATAAGAGTATGATTCCCAAAATACCTGGACCAATGGAACCAATGAGAGGAATATAGCAACCGGTGTGGGTGAAAAACAAACAAAAATTTTAAGAAATTGTTGTGCAGTTGGAAAGGAAAAGGAGTGATTGCAGCATAGTCAAAAACCAATCGATAACCCGGGGAGAAAAATCTGAAAAAAATTAAGATTTTTTTTCCTTAACAACAGATCAAGTGTTTATAGATTTAATCAACAAATGTGAAATAACGAGAAGTGTTTTAAATGGAGCTTGTGAAGTAAAACCATTTAAACGGCTAGTGCCAGCAGTTTGCTAGTGATAGACACGTTTTATCGGGTTTTTCGAAGCCCGATGCCAACAAGCCCACAGGCACCGGTAAGCCGTTGCATCCAGGCGGGAAGGCAACGCCGAGAACCCGTTTTTGCTGCATCTCTTCATTACATAAAAGGTTCGCCAAAGTGATGTAACGAAAAGAAACTGCACGCGGTCCTCGCTGTCTGTGACAACTCCGTTCGGGTTGTTTGCGTGCTGATTGCCTGCTCCTTCCACCCCGTGCTACGGACGGATTCCGTATCGTGCCGATAGATTTGCTTTCGTTTTTCAATATTCGACAGATTTTCTTTTACATTGTCATACTTTTCTACTTGTTGTATGGTGTTCCGCAGCGGCAATGACAAATCTCACGGCAGATTATATTTTGCATTGGAGCATGGGAGGTGATCATATGACGACGGATGTAACCAGCATATTTTATTACCTTCCAACCACCCCCTCGCCTACCCCCCCCCCCCCCCCGGTCACCACCATGCCTTCCACTACTAGGGTAAGATGTGCGAGAAGAAAGTCAGCCGGACCGTTCGGTTAGGACCTCGTACCAGCCGGGCGAGTTGCCCACTTCTAAGCACTGCGATCAACTTGCGTAATGTTTGCGCGCGGTAAATGTAATGTGTGTCTAAATGTGCAAGTGCCCAATTATGTAAGGCTGCATTTAGGTTCGCAATCCTACGGCTTGTGATGCGTGGTGCCGAGCCGGTATGCTCGTTGCTGCACACCGGCAAATGCACTTTTTCGATTCTCTGAACGATGCAGCTACGACGCTCAGGTGTTTTGTTTCTGCAATTTCTCTTAATTCGCTGTTGCTGCATGCATTTTTTTTCCTATGATTTTTTGTTGCCAATACCCATGTAGGCCACCACCGTTCAACGGCTTTATTCTTTTTTGCTATTCGATTGAGTATTGTTTGTTTTTTTTTGTCTTTGGGTTTCGGGTAGGCTATTGCCGAACCATAAAGAATGTTCTAGTGTCTTGTTTTACTTGAACATATAAGACAACTGTGTATTAGACAATTTCTTGTTCGTTTTTCGGTTCTTTACTGATAAGAGAACAAAGTATTTTTAACAAATACGAGCTATTTTTTAAATTTATTTGTTATGTTTATATTGTTATATTTCTTTTCAAGCCAAATAATAGACATTGAATACTTGAATACCTTGAAAAACGCATCCTTTACGAATAAAATTCTAAAACCCCGTTGAATCGAAGGTACAAAAATAGATCAACCACACTAAATTACAGAAACAAGCCCTATTTTTAGAAGCCGAAAAGTGAGAACCGAATCATTTACAGTATTCGTTGAATGTTCCCATCAACTGCAATAGTGGGTTTTGAGCTGCGTAGGCGTTCCAGAGTCGAAGATCGCTACCGAGAGTACACACAAAAAAAAAACCAGATAGCTGATCTTCTGAGTTGTCCAGCAGTAGACCTTCGAGAGCTATCAGGAAATTTTCCAATAGCACGCAAAATAAATCATAAAGTGTGGTATAGGATGCACGCGATAAAAGTGATCTCTCGTGATAAGTTTATGACCAAAACGCCCTCAAAAGAGAAAAAAGATGATGGTCTGATGGCTTAGGACGGGAGGCTAAAATTTTCCACCGATTAGAAATAGCATTTTCCTTCACAATTAAAGCTGCAGTGGCACAGCGACGGATTGTTGCCTTCTTACGGTACCTTTTATATTCCGTGCCGTCGACTTCTTCTTTTTGTTGGAAAATGTAAGGGTTAAAAAATGTTCTCATAGCGCTAAACAGTGGCAGGTTTGACGATTCGCGGACTAGGCAGCGGTGGGGGCCCGAGGTTAACAGGGACCCCGAACAAAGACGATATCTCTACTCTAGCTTCTACCGAAAAGACCACCTTAACATGTGCAAACTTTAAAATCAATTATCAATTATCAATTAAAATGATGACAATAATGTGAAATAGCATTCATGAAAGAATCAATGCTTGTAACAAATCACTGCACTGTTTATTCACAAAAATTTATCGTTTTTGAGGGAGGGGGGGGGGGGGGGCGTGCAGTTTTCCGCTTAGACATTTTAAAGAGGTTTTACCCAATTTAATAAAATGTGCTCCTTGTTTGTGTAAAGTATTAATCATCCTCTGATGAAATTCCCTTGTTTTGCCTACAATGAATAAAAAAGAGAATTTCGCCAACCCCATAACCAGTTTTTTGGTTACGAACGACACCATTTTTATACAAAATTGTTATACAAAAAAGGGAAAACGAAAGATTTACATAGTTTTGATTCAACAAAAATTAATTACACTTACAGAAGCTCAAAGATAACTGTTGTTGTCTTGTAACAAATTTTTAGTATTGTGGTAACATTTGTTGCCTATTATCTTCAAAGAAAAGATTATAATTGATTCATTTACTCCATTTGTAGTCAAAGCCAGGAACTTGAGCAGGCTCTATAAAGTTCTTTGGTGCAATTAAACGTGACTACAAATACAAACGAGACTACAAAAGAGACAACACTATTTGTTGACAATTCAGGACACAATTTAGGTGCCTGGAGAGGGTTACGCAATAGCCGAGCGCAAGCACCGGCTAAGACACGACCCACTGAGCGTGGGTGCGAATCCAGACCGCAGCTCCTGCGGTACGAAGGATTGACTGTACACGTACGTTAAAGGGGAAAAAGCAGCCATCGTAAGCTCTTAAAGGCATGACCAAATTGATCGTTACGCTAGGAAGAAGAATAATGTTGGGGCCTTGGACCGCTGGGTGTACAGCTTACAGGGGACAACAGACTTCCCAGTTTTTGTATGAATGTAGTCGAAAGAAAGAATATATGATCGTTCTAACATCTCCAACTATACCGGGTGGATTGTTTACGTTACTTTGCCTAACTTACAGACCACAACTCTTATCGAGAAACGATCGGAACTAGCAAAAACACTGAAACAATGTGGTACTTTGTGGCATGCTGCATAGTGCTGCTGTTGCTTTGGCTCCATTTGGACAACCTGAGGCCGGCCAACTTTCCACCGGGTCCAAAATGGTATCCGATAGTCGGCAGTGCGCTCTCACTTATGTCGGCCCGCAATAAAACCGGAATGCTCTGCAAGGCGGTGGAGCGCATCGCCGGCGACTTCCCCGAGCACCGGGGCGTGATCGGGTTCAAGATTGGCAAGGACATGGCGGTGATGGCGGTGACGGCCGACTCGCTGAAGGAGATGATGAACAACGAGGACTTCGACGGGCGGCCGACCGGCATCTTCTACGAAACGCGCACGTGGGGCCTCCGGCGAGGCGTGCTGCTCACCGACGAGCAGTTCTGGCAGGAGCAACGGCGCTTTATCGTGCGCCACCTGAAAGAGTTCGGCTTTGCCCGCCGCGGCATGACGGAGATCATCGAAAACGAGGCGGCTCACATCCGGAAGGACTTCGAGGAGCTGATCGCGCAGGGCACCGATGGGAACGCCGTGGTGCAGATGCAGGGCGCCTTCTCGGTGTACGTGCTCAACACGCTCTGGCTAATGATGGCAGGTGTGCGGTACGGCAAAGACAACAGCGACCTGAAGTACCTCCAGTCGCTGCTGCACGAGCTGTTCACCAACATCGACATGATGGGGGCGCTGTTCAGCCACTTCCCGTTCCTGCGCTTCGTAGCCCCAAGGCTCTCCGGCTACCGGCAGTTCGTGGAGATCCACGAGTGCATGCACCGCTTCATCGGCGCGGAAGTGGAGCGCCACCAGCGCAATTTCAATCCCGACGACGAGCCGCGCGACCTGATGGACGTGTACCTGCGAATGCTGCAGAACAACAACGCGCCTTCGGAGAGTTTCTCCCGGGAGCAGCTACTGGCGGTTTGCCTGGACATGTTCATTGCAGGCTCGGAGACGACCACCAAAACGCTCGACTTTTCTTTCCTCTACGTCGTACGCAACCCGCAGGTCATGCGTCGGATTCAGAAGGAAATCGATGAGGTCGTTGGTCGTAACCGGCTGCCAACACTGGAAGATCGTCCCAAGTAAGTCGAGCGATCGTCCGTATACAATCGATGTTTCTCCAAACACGATCTACTGCGACTAGCGTTAATTTCTCCCTGATCAAGTTAATATTCCTGGCCTGGATGCGAAACATAGAGAATGAGGCAGGTATAGGCATTTAGCTTACTGCTGACTGTACATTTAATAATAATTCATAATGGTTTAACTACACAGCACGACGTAGTTGTTTCCTATAATGACCACGGTTTTAGGCAGGGTTTTAAGCTGATCAAACATAAGGAGCAAAATTACATGCCATCTGAAGTTCGCATTAAAATTCGTTTGATAATATTTATCGTCATTTCAATCTACAGTATGCCTTATAGTGAAGCAACAACCCTGGAGGGATTACGATTGTTCATGTCGAATACGTTCGGTATTCCGCATCGAGCACTGAAGGACACCAAACTGTGTGGCTACGACATTCCCAAGGTAAATGTTTCTCTTTTTCCCTTTGATGGAAAACAAATCATTCCATTTGAGTTTGTCTTCCTTTGTCCACCCTAGGACACCATGCTGGTGGGCATGTTCCGCGGGATGATGCTGGACGAGAATCTGTGGGAAAAGCCTACCCACTTCATGCCGGAAAGATTCCTGAAGGACGGCAAAATACACATCCCAGCACAGTACCATCCATTCGGTGTAGGGAAGCATCGGTGCATGGGTGAGCTGATGGCCAAAAGTAACCTGTTCCTATTCCTAACCACCACACTGCAGTCGTTCGATTTGCTGCTGCCCAAGGGAGAGCCATTCCCGTCGGATGTACCGCTCGATGGAGCGACACCGAGCGTCCGGAAGTATCACGTTGCCATCCGTCCCCGTTAAGGGTTTTCCCGTTCCCCAGAACAAATGCGATCGATCTGCGCCATATCGTGTCGATATTTGGCTTTCGATAATTAGCAAGGCGCAGACGACAGCAAATCGTGTAATATAACATGGACGCTCACATTTTAGCAAATACTTTAGATTTTCCAAAAAATCAAAGACAAAACCAGTGAGATTATCACAATTTTAAGGTTGTCACCATTTTATGACGAAGTTAGTTTTCAGTCAAACCACCTAGCAGTGATGTTCTTTGGGAAAAGATTTATAATGAACCAAATAACGTACGTAAAGCATAATTCAAGCTAAAGAATTGAACCATGAAGAAAATAGAAATGTTTTACGACCGTTCCTTCAGCTCTCGATAAGCAGCTTGGACCATCTGATAAACATCATTGATTTCTATGCGTGATCAAAAACATATGAGGTTAAATAAAATTAAAAATAATTAATTAAAAGCTAATCTCTGATATTTTGATCTAGCATTACACTGTGTTATATAGTGTGTATAGCTTAGAAAAAAAGTTTACAAAATTGTATAAAGTTAATCATCATTTGGCAGATAGAAATGTAAAAACTCTACAAAAACCACTTACCCCTTTCGTTGTTGGAACATTACACATCTTCGCGAATTCGTTTGTCATCGACGCAGTGAAAAACACACGAATCGCACCAAATAACGAGTTTCATACAGGACAAAATGTTTCCTGAATGTTTACTGTTCGCTTCGTAGGCTTTTTCTTGTTTTATAACAAAAAAGGGGAAATACAATACAAATGTTGCACTTTTTCTTTCGTTACAGCGAGATTAGATTCATCTTAAATTGGTTTGCATTGGTGTGTAATGTGTATGTGTGTGGCTGTATTTGGGACTGGGTAATTGCAATTGGGCGTTGAATCACTGCCTACCGTGGTACGAAAATGGAACCGTTTCACAGCGTTCTACATGCTTCATCTTTAGTGTTGTAATGCTATTTTCATACTATCTAAAAGATCGTTCGACGTTGGATGTTTACGGGTTGAAATAGAATGTATGTATATAACAACAGAGAACACAGAACACATCTGAATACTGCCAACCGCATCTCGTCGGTTTGTCGTCGGTAATACACGGCCAGAAGTAACGACTACGTAAGAACAAATTCTTCCAGTCCGATTCCTAAGTAACCCTCTTCATCGTTAGAGTGCTGACAGCCCCCTGGGCTTCACTGTGTATCGGCAACGACCTTCCAGTGTTGAGTGTCGAGTGCAGAGTTGCACCGCTCGGCCGTAATACCCCGCTCTTTCATGTGGCGCGAGTCGAGGCACACATTGATCTTCCGGTGCTGAATCAGCCCGCCATCCTTCAGCCGCCACTGCTGGTTCTCAGAATCGTCGCAGTATTTCATCAGCACGCTATTGTACTTTGCGCTGATCGTGAATTTAACCAGCGTCAGACAGAGATCGTGATGCTTCAGTTCGCCTTTCCTGTTGAGTACCCAGTTCTGGTTGCCGCCGTTGCCGTGGCAGCTGTACAGGCCCACCACAGCACCAGCAACGTTGCCGAGACTGTCAAGGCAGTAGACCCCCTGCCGTATGCTGCCATTGTTCCGCCGGTCCGGTATGCTCAGCTGAGGATACACGTTTTCCAAATACCAACGGAACGGCTTGCACTGCAATTCCCTTCGCAGCTGCAACCGATCGTCGATGTCCCCGAATGGAATATTCGTAGCCAACGGGACGGCCGCGTAGTAGTACTTCTTGAACTCATCCATCCACACTTCCGCCGCACGGCGCGTGTTTTTGGCAAAAATGTTCCCACTGCCTCCACCCGGGAACGTGTACGGATGGCGCTTGCGAAACACGTGACCCACCCGACTGCACGGGATGATCTCCAGCGAGCCACCGCACTGCCACACGCGGAAGCTAATCTCCAGGTTCTCGCCGCCCCAGATGTCCATCTGCGTGTCGTACGTGCCGAGGCGCTGGAAGTACGCCTTGTTGATCACGAACAGCCCTCCGGCGATCATTGGCGTGCGGATCGGCGCCGTGGGGTCGCGCTGCCGTGCCTTACGCTCCGCATTACTCAGGTACTCCCACTTGAACACCAGGTTCCAGTCGAACCCACCGCGCAGATCGGCAGATGCCCCAATGTACTGAAACGTGTCCATGCTGATCACGTCGATCACCGGGCAGACGACGCGTGTCGGATCTTCGGCCACACGAGCAAGCAGCGGCTCGAGCCAGTTCACATTGCACTCGCAGTGGCTGTCGAGGAAGGTGAGCACTTTCGCGGTTGCCGCGGCCGCACCGGTCACCCGCGATCGTACCAAACCCTCGCGCTTGCTGTTCCGTATCAGGCGCACCTTCTGGATCTTGGCCAGCTCCTGCCCGTCCTCGGGGAAATCGGAATAATCGTCCACCAGTATGATCTCGTGAATCAACCGCTCCGGCGAACGATTGAGTACGCTGACCACCGTACGCAGCAGGGTGCTGCGGGCTTCGTTGTGGAACGTGATGATGACGCTAGTCGCGGGAAGGTGCGCGATGGTGGACGGCTCGGACCAGCTGGCCCGACGGCACATCGCATTGCGCGTGTCCGGCAGGTCGCGGTTGCTCTTCAGCCCGTCGCTGGCCTGCTGGTTGAAGCGATTCCTCAAGTACGGATCTTCACCCCGTTGCAGGCCACCCTTCTGGATGTAGCTGGTTTCGTCGAAGTAGTCCCACGACATGGGCGGTGAATTGTAACTAAATATACTATTGCTATTGCTATGACTATTGCTACTGCTACTTAAGAGACTGTTGCCGCTTGTGCTGCTGCTGAGCACCGCGATGCTACTTTCCCCATTCCTCGACTGGCTGAGGTGTTCATTGTCCCGGTGCGTAAGCTCCTCGTGCGCACCGCTGTTGTAACTTCGATCCGAAGAAGACGATGACGAATGATGCGCCTTGCTGCTGCGCAAGCGTAGCGCCCGGTTGCCATCGTTGTGATAGTAGTCTCCTTGGAAGTAGTAAATGACCACCAAAATCCAGGTGATGGAGATGATGCCAAACACTTTCACATTCCGCCTCATAGCGATCGCTTGGTGTGGTTGGTGACACGAAACTGGTTCCAATGCAGGACAATCGATTTCATCGATTCGCACAAGAATATCATCCAAAGGGCTGTTGCAACTGAGCGTTTCGGGCGGGAGTGCTGCGTTTGTCTTTGCTGACACAGCACTGCTTGCTTTTGTTTTCTAATATCGTTGAACGGTACAGGTAATACTTTTATGGTCCATTCTTTTCAACCTTCGATTGGCTTAGCCACAGCGGGAAGAATTCATTTCATGGTGCGTGATGTCCTTTTCACATCAATTAATCTGCAAAAAGAGAGATAGACCGATTCAGTATGTAATTCGATTTTCCTAATATTTCAGTTCGGTAAAACAAATAAAAGCTCCAAAAAAAACAACAAAAAGAACACTGTTTAGTGCTCTTGTTAAGGCTAACACTGGGATTTTTAATACTTCTGGAACAGTTTTGGGATTCCATTCGAGCCTAATTCAGGACATTCGCTTTCCTGTTAACACTCAGTGCCTAAACGCAGAGATACTGGAGGACTTTAAAGCAGTTATAATGAAATATCATGGAGCTCGTTACCCATCACGTAACAAGGAATTAAGTAACTTACTTTATATGTATTTTTAAAGGCGTTATTGGTGCCCCAAATGATCCTTAGGGATAAGCTTTCACATAAAATTGGCTAAGTTACTGAAAAGTAATATCTAAAGTTGGAGCGTACAACCTATCAGAAAAACAGTTAGCCCACGAATGGAAAAGCAATTGCGGGCTAAGCTCCAATGGATGCGCGCTACCGGAGAAACGGAAGTACTAATTGACTCGTACATCAGAGCATGAACATATGATGATGGAACGAGTTCCTTAAAAGAAACGGAGGCAATAAGAAGCATAGACATTCTTTTTTTACTAATTTGCTTCAATAGCAAAGCATAGTAGTTAACACCTCAACCCATTTATGCATCACAGAAAACCGCACCGCTTCTGAGCGAGCGCTGGAAACGGTTGTCTGGGCCGACTACCTCGAGAGCGAGCTGCTCAGCCATCACAATATCGGCACGGTTGAGAAACAGATCGTTACGTGCCCTTCCTCCTCAATCGGTCTGCCCAGTACGGTAGAAATCGCGTCTACGTCAGGGGCTTTTATGAGCCACAAATTACTCTCGCCGTTCACATTTGAATGACTTGTAGTGCAGCGCTTTCTGCAGATGGACGGCGGCAACGTAGCTGCCTGAAGGACTTTGTATACCTTCCATCTAAAAAAAAGTGCACGTTCGCTGGTTGGATGCTTGGCGGCTTTCAGGATTTATTTTTGGACAGATCGTTCTTTGTGACCTTGACCTTCGAGAGTGTATATGGCACACATATGGAATATGAGAAACGACGCAGAAGCGCGTATGTATAATCCTTGTCAATTGTTTCACAGTTTCGCAGTGAATTTATGTAAAAATATTAAAGATTCAATTGTCTGTTTCCGCATCGTGATAGCAGTTCGAACATAGAAACAGCTAATGTTCTGAACAGTTTTGTAAAATGTAACTAAAGCTCTTTTTTGTCGTAAGCTTGGGTGCACCATTGCCGTTGCAAATTATCATAATATACAACAAGAACTTATTTGTTTATGTAGGTAGAAGAAAGTATGATTATTGGATGGTCGACCAATCTGAATGGTCCAATGAAATATTTTCTTCCTATTTGATTTATCCTATATCCTATTTAAAAGTTATGGAGCTATGTATTATAAAATTGGTTTTTTCTCGATCACGACACATGTTTCCATTAACCTTAAGTCATTTTCAAAATTTCAGCATAAACATTTACACATCTTTGCAGTGCAATTGGAGAGCGTACACCTTTGAATCGATTCGCGCGTACATGATACAAGTCATCAGCCCATGTTGGTGGGGTGGATGCAATTCGATTAAGCTTCCTCTCTCCACCAACGTTAACCAAACCGGAGTAGCTTGATTAGGCTTCCATTTTTGTTTTACCTTGAGAGATTGTAAGCGCTCTTAAAGATGCAGAAAGATCATCTGCTGGTTTCAATTGAATGCCCGCCGACTTACGAACGAGGCACTTGCGCGCATCCATTCCCTGCTCCCTTTCTCTCCATGCTTTCCAGCAACTTAGTACCGAAACATCACACCGTAAGCATTACCTAACTGAAGAGCAAAGACCGGTCGCAAGTCGTGAGAATCCGGAAAGCTGACGATAGTTTGTACATTCCTCCATATTTTATCTTTCTTTTTCTAGTGAAAGTATATTTTCACAGTGAAAGTGTCTTTTCCACAAGCCGATTAATTTCGTAAGATCTTTTGTTATTTTTTTAAATTTACAATAAAGTTTAACTATTTTATTGCTGTAGGCTCTCTCTCAATCTTTTCTAAATTGTTTTATTTACGATATAACTTAGGACATCACTCAAAGCAGACGGTCCTCTATCGTACATTAATTTACCTGTGCATAAACGCCACATGCTTTTTTGTGTTTATCATTTTTAGATCTTGTGTGTTAAATATATTTAATGTGATTTATGATCTTAATGTTAGTTTATATTTTAACTTTTAACTTTTAAGGGGTTTTACCTTTCGAAAACCTGCAGTTGTATGTATTATTTTAATGTTCATAAACAAAACCACATACAGGTTAATACCAACTGTAATTTTTCAACACTTAATTTTTAATTGCTAATGTTTCTTGTAGAGATAACTTCATCCGTTTTGATGCAGATATCCTTTTCTTCTTTTTTTTTTTTGCTTCACATTGTTTATAGAACAACACAGCAAAGAAGCTCACAGTGGGGAGCAACAGACACGACACTCGCAGGCATGGATATCACTTATAAGCCGCAGCTGGCTACCCGCGGAAATTTCGTTTAGCACAACAAATCACGGAAACAAGTTTAAAGAAGGCTCACGTGGAGCAGGACTAAGTAAACGATAGTTACAGCACGGCGGCTCGCTTATGTTGCGGAGAAGTTGTTTCGCTGTTCGTCACCGTTGCCTGCTATGTTCGATACTGCAACGATGGTATCTTCTGGATACGGAATTGAATCTCAGCATTCGCGCAATCCCGTTCACTCTCGCTCTTTGCTTCTCTTTCTGTTTCTATCGCCGTTTCCTTTTCCCTTTTACATGCAACTCTCTTTTCATTCGCGGTGGAAAACCTATCACCCGTGACCACAGTCATCCGCTTGTGGCATGTGCCGTGCGGTGAGGCTGTATTGCACTGCGCTGGTCGCGGTGTCTATTGTTTCACGTTCCACTGGGCGTTCATGATTAAAAGTTGGAATAGAAAAATAAGCAGAAAAGGAGAGCCAACTTTGGTTGACTATTGAGGGTGGGGAAATGTAACCGACGTGACTATTTTCTCACCAGCACCACAGGAGAGGAAAACTGGATAAATAAATAAGCAGCTAACCAACCACAATGCCACTATATTTTCTCCCAAGATTCTTCTGTGGGTGCAGCAGACGTCTAGAGCACTGCCGACACGCAACCTTTCGTCGCGCGCGCTTTGCCCATCGCGAAAACGGCGCTTTGTCCACTACGTCCCTCTCCTCAGGTCCGTTTCGCCTGCTCGACTCGGTTTGCGCTGGGGCGCAGACCAATCAGCTTCAGCACGATGTACCGTGTGTGCAAATCTATGCACGATTCGCATCTCTTGGCACGGTCTGTCTGTGCAGAGATGCGGAATGATGCACTACAGCGCGCGCACCACTGTGCAAAGCGAAGCGGAGCGCGAGTAAGCGCAGTGAGAAGAAATTGAGAAAAAAATAATAATAAACAGCACCGTGTTCCGTTTGCTTCGATTGTTGCAGATAGGGATCGCGCGAATGGTGGAACAGCAAAAGGTAGGGTAATAATAAGTAGGTCCCTCCTCGGTGCCACACGGCGGCACTGATGCTCAATCGCTCGGTAAGCAAATTTCGTGATTCAAAAGACGAACGTAACTGGGGCTGGCCATCCGGGTGCACGACGAAAGGCAGCGGGCCGATGATTCCACCCTTCTCCAATGGCAAAATCAGGGGATGCTTTGCTTAATGTAACATGCACGTTTTCCACTCCAAAAAGCAATTCATATTTAGGAAGGGAGTATAAACGGTTACTAACACCTGGCAACGCCACTACCTTGCTTTTCAGTTATGCGTTGTGTATTCCGCGGTGCAAATGTTTATGCAAACTGCAATCTCCAGTGATCCAAGAGAAACGAACTACTAGGACAGGAAAATCTGTCGCCCGTTAGCAGGAAATCAGGCCCACTGATGAACAAATTTCGTCCTACTACGCCTGCGTTTGAAAGGATCGATAACGTAAATTCTCTTCTACTCTCGCTTTGGTACATTTTGCTAGGCGAGAGCGTCTTCAGCGGTTTTCCTTTTTGTTACCCAGATCACGAATCGTTACTGTTACACTGCAAACAAACCTTTATTCATGTTTCTTTTATTGTATCATCACTTACCATATCAATTATACACTACCGCTGCTATGAAAGCAGCTGGCGCGATACAATCTGTTCATTTTTCCTCGATCATTGTTAGACTGCTCTGAACCGGACGAACGACATCCGGGGTACAGCAATGCGTTCAAAACAGTATTGGGCAACATGGTAATGAAGCCGTTCTTTTGCTCTCTCTGTTTTGCTCTGCAACTTTACTTTCACTTTTCTTCCGCTCGTGTGAGATTTTGAGCAACGACATTGTACACAAACTCTGGTCCGTTGCCACCAGCCGACATGAGATCAGCAGCAGGATGCGTGGATACTGTGAGTTTGTGGAATTCGTTTCAACTGGCTCTTTCGATGAGGAAAAAGAAAAAATAGCAGGCTTGCACAAAACTGGACTTGAACGGCGAAAATGAAAATTATGAGTAATACTATGACATATTATTGAATTAAAAGTAAGCTTTCGATGTGGAAACTTTAATAATTTTAATATTAAACCTAGTTTGAAGTTTTGAACCTCAGACATCTAATAAAAGTGCATCATAGCGACAAGGTTCATACAACCCAAAGATGAAAAAATGCATCATACAAGAAGGCGCCCATTTCTTTCGAAAACGTACGTTTTTAGAATTTTGCAGAGAGATCTCCCACAATTAAACAATATAAGTTACAAAAAAGTATGAAGAACACCCTGCCCAAGGATTTTAATGTAATTTTGCGCTCGTGTTTTAACCACAAGTGTCAAACTATGGATCGTCGAGTGTGAGCTGTTTGACATTTCAGATTCACTTCTCGCGTGCATATCTAGAGCAGAAAAACCCACTGTGAGCTGCATTTGTCAGAATACACAACAGTGATTTGTAATAAGCATACAAAGAGGAAGGTCGAGAAAGAAGAAAAATTGATTGGTTTTATTTGGCAGTAATAGGGAGCGGATTTCATCACAGCCCTTTTCCGAATTGTAACTTGTGACCGTAGTGCTTGTGCTCCGGGAGCGATACGCGGATGGCGATCAATCAAAACACCACCCAGTCGTCCTTTCAAAGCAGTGGCAATGGAGGAGGTGGATCAGTGTCTGAACTGCTCATATTGCTGGAGAAGTTGCAGAGCGTCAACAATGCAAATTTTCCGACCGAGGCTGATTACCGTCAGATATGCGAATTGATCTGTTCCTACCTTGTGGCCGATCAAATAGACATGAGTGCAAAGCACAACATACGCAACATGCAGGCGCTTGCGGACTTGATTACGAAGCAGTTCCAACAACTGGTTGAGGTGGACGCCTTCCGTGATCTGGTGAAACATTGTCTAGAGAAATTGTACACCGACGATGCATTTGCAGCAAAGAAGAATCCTTCCCCGTTCGTTACGATCATGCTAGCACTGACGGATCCGAAGCAAGGCGTCGCATGGATTTTGTCCAAAAAAATGATCGATGAAGCTATCGGTAAAATTCTTACCGTTTTCATTGACTGGCTGTGTACGATCAATTTTGCACCAAATCTTCATGTTTGGATCGTTCTTCTGATCGAAGGTTTGCGGGTAGGTCTTGATTTGTACAGAGTAGATGGGAAAGGTAATTTGGTAAAGGTAATAATTGTTTCCTTTTATTTGCAGTCCAAAGGCAAACTCAACTGCATTCTGAACGTACGGAAAGATAGGCTGAAAAAATGCGAAGACGTCATGTTTCTTCCCCGCTATCAACAGAACGTTGGACCGGTTATTAAAAGTTTGGAAGCTTGTGGAGACTTGCAATCGGTAGTATGACGGTGCTAAAGTCTAGCAACGCTGCCTGTTCTAATATTTTCTTTCCGCAGGATATTGCCCGACTGAGCTATGCCTACTCAGAACCTTTCGACAATGTTCTTCATGGTGACAATAGTTTGATCCGTTCTAACGCTCGCGTAGGATTGGTCAACTTGGGTAACACATGCTACATGAATAGTGTGGTGCAAGCACTGGCCATGACTAAGCAGTGAGTACTGTTTTGCAGTTCATTGTAGTTATACACTTCGAAACATAATCTATCCTCATTAACGTTCATTTTCAAATCTCGAAAGGTTTTGCACGGAGGTTTTGCTGAAGCAGATCGATGCGCCACCATTTTCGGAGATTCAACAGCTGCTTGCTCTTCTGATACACTCTCGACGGCCAGAACTAACACCGCGGGCAGTGCTCGCATCAACGCGGCCGCCAGGATTTGCTCCGGGCTATCAGCAGGATTCATCAGAATTTCTCAGCTATCTACTGGACCGATTGCACGAGCAAGAGAAGAAGCTGCTCCATGCGGCTAGTCATCACCAGCAGCAAGATACCGGCAGCAGTAGCGGTAGCAACCCCAGTAAAACGCTTGTCCAGAATACCTTTGAAGGACAGCTTTCGGTAGGATGCTTGTGCGCGGTTTGCAACAGTGCTAACCATACGATTGAAACGTTCCGGTCGTTGGACCTTTCGTTCCCGGATGACAGCGAACTAGCGGTCGCAGCAGATGGTACGCACTCCGTACAAAAGCTGCTGGATTATTTCTGCTCCTCCGAGAAGCTCGTCGGCGAGAACCAGTACTTCTGCGACCGCTGTCAGCAGTTGCGTGATTGTGAACGCTCCGTAACAGTCACCGTGCCACCGCAGAACCTGATACTTACCGTCAAACATTTTCGCTACGATCAGAGTCGAAACCTGCGGGCAAAACTGATGAACAAGATACTTCACAATGAAAACATCTCACTCGTCGTTACGGATGCGGATGGGCATCGCCGGCAGCTGCACTACCGCAACTACGCGGTCGTGGTACATTATGGAACCAATATGGACTCGGGACACTACTATACCTACGCGCAGGACGGATCGGGATCGTGGTTCAAGTTTAATGACAACTACGTCACCGAATGCTCAACCAGTGAGCTACAGAACATACCGAGCCCGAATACACCGTACATTCTGTTCTATCAGCTCGTCAACAAGGACAACACGGGCTCGCCGGTGGTCGCGGCAAATTCCACCGCAACCGCAAGTCCAAACTCCATGATGGGTGCTGCTTACGGTGAGCCAAATGGCGGAGTGTACGAAGGCTTTCCAGCGCTGAATGAACTACCCAGTCGGTTGCAGGAATTCGTGCGTGACGATAATCTTCTGTACCATAGAGAGGTGCAGGAGCAACGAGATAAAAAAGCCTCCAAAATGCCTTTGCTTTCGATTGGAGGTTCCGGAGGCAATCGCCGGCAATCGGACGACTACGACGATCCGCCACCAAGTTCCTGCAACAGCAAGTGGATTACGCCGTCAAATAATTTCATCTTTTAAAGCGCTCCATCTCGACTAGTGAGCTTTCCCGACGCCAAGCTAGTTTTCGCCTTCTTTTAACCTTCCATAATCCCTTTATTTTGTGACATAAAGAAACCAGGGTTAAACATCTTCAGTTGTTAAAATTATTAAAAAGCGAGTAACGAAATATTATTTACCCGTTGTTTTTATTGGTGATGAAAAGTACAATCCCAGGCGTATAGCTTGGTTGTTCCGAAATTGAGTTATTGTTTGAATATTGAAATTTCTTCTCCATCAGTTGCATGAGCAATACAGTAGTAAATAGATTACAATAGAATAGAGTTTTAGCTACCGTGTAGTAAAATCATATTAATGGTCTACCAGCATAATTCGTTAAATTATGTATCGCGATGCTGGATTATAGTTTTTATTTTTGTTAATCATTGTCGTTGTGTATTTATTGCATAAGTATAAGACATTCAATCTTTGTGCATTTACAAACAGGGCTGCACTAAAAAAGCTGATTTAATTTAATCTGCAATAGCTGAACACTGTGCCGAGCTTTCGATGTGCGAAGTGCGCTCGGGCTCTGCAATGAAAATTGATGCTATCGGAATCAATCCTTGAACAACATTGAGTATTTTGTTTAAGTTGTTCACGATAACATCATATTACTCATTGTTCCATAGCTTGAACAAGAGCGGTGCAGGAGGCATCCGTATTTTTTTCTTGGCCTTACAACTGTCAGTCAGTTTACCTTGGGCCGAACGGATTGGTCGCAGGCATCAAACAAATAACAAGAATTTTATTTCGGATCTCGGAGTGCCTTGGGAGCTGTCAAAGTGCGTGCATTCATTTCAAATTGGAATATTATTGAGAAACATCGCGATCACAAACAAAGTCTCAGCCAGTTTCTGTTGGCCCACTAAGGGGAAAGAAAGTGCAGCTAGAACCGGGTTGTTTCTGTGATTGTGGATATTTTGGTGGTTGTTTTATTTTCTACACATTTCCGTAAATTTGTAAACGTGACGTAGGTGCACGTTGAGCATCATATCGAATATAACACCGTGCTTTACCTTGGAAGCGTGAAAGAGGTAACAAAATACTGATAGCATATTGCCATGGGAAAATCATCACAGACTGCGGCCGATCACGATGGTAGTAGCGATCGCATAACAGCTCGCGTTGGATCTCGTACAAAGGTAAAAATAATACCATAACAAAATACCTCTGCGAAATGATTTTTTTTAATATGTTGCTACAACTTGCCGTTTTACAATATTTAGAAAGCGAAAGTCGTGTTCGATCCGTCCGACCACCATGTCCCACGAAAACGTAATCGACGGGGTGAGAATGATTTACCCACGGCAACTACCCCAAAGGCCGAACCGAACCGAACAGCAACGCCATCGTCGTCCTCATCAAATGATGGAGGAAACAACAACGTGTCCACCCCGTCAGGTGGGCATCATGGAGCCACACCGAGTCCATCATACCGTATCTGCATGATATGCCGTAAAAATGGGCCAGGGCGGATGCCTCGCAAATCCATCCCTGCGCCCTGGACATGCCCCAGTTGCTTGTGGGACAAAGAGTCAGAAAAAGGGAATAAATCCCACCACAAAATCCAGGAGCAAAGCAGTACGCCACAAACTAGCACCAGTCGGGTGGCCGAAGAGGAGGACAACAAACAACAGCATGATTTTGCTGGATTTAGCGAAACAGAGCTGAGTGGTCACGGAAACGATGATACACCGGAAAACGAGTGCTTGTCCATCCCAATAAAAACAGAACCAGACCCTGAGAGTGGTGACGACCGCCGGCGATCCAGCGATCACATCAAACACAATCAGGAAAAACCCGATAAAAGCATCGAGAAATATGAGAAGGACATACGTTACTGGTCCTGCGATGATGTTTGCCGTTACTTTAGTCAACACTGTCAAGACTGGGGAGATTTATTTCAAGAACAGGTAAACACGTCTCATATTGAAATATATTTTGCCATGCTCTCAAATGCAATCCTCTAATTCCGCAGGAAATCGATGGACCATCGTTGCTACTGATGCGGAGAGGGGACGTTCTTTCAAGATTTGGTCTCAAATTAGGTCCCGCGATGGAGCTTTATCAGCGAATAGTGGCACTACAAAATGGAGATCGTGATATCGTCGATGTTCGCTTGACTTGGATATAAGCTGAAGAATAAACGAACGCTACATATTGATACTGTTTTAACAAACCAGATTCTGATTATTTTCGTTCTGATACATAAAAAACATTCGCGCTGATGCATAAGAAACATTCGCGCTGGAGAGCCAAATGGTCGTTCTAGATAATACCATTCTCGAATGGGTTTCCATAAATTCGATACCTTTCGACAACACATATGAAGCAACATGGAAAAAACCCGTAAAATAAAGTTAAGTGAAGCTAGTAACAGCATCTTAATGTAATTGTCAAACTATGTATCATTGCAATACCGTTTCGTGCCAAACGTGTGAACATGTTTCGATCGTTTGTTCAAGGTAAAATAGGCGAATCATGTGAAGCTTTTGGTTTCCAGGTTTGCAATGCAGAGGATATAAATATGATTATGCTGAAAATTGCTTATTCAGTCTCTTAGCACGTGTATGTTGTATTATGATGTATTGAATTCATGTTACATATTACTCTGCATGGATTGCATTTCCCACCTAGCCGAGTTGATCGCTTCCTCATGCACCCTCCCTAAAACAGCGTGGCATTTTGGTTTCCATGGTATCATTAGCATCCGATGCCTGGAAATGAGGTGCAAAGAGGTATGGAAGATATACGGATCGGATCGGACTTACATAATTCATTGAACAGGATTTCTATCCTCACCACCGTTTTTTCCATTCTGTATTCCAAAGCAGGATTTGGTATTGACGTTGTTTTTTTTTCAAAAATAGATCTGCCTAAACTTTGTCTGACTTGATTTCAAGTTTGTTAACTTTGGCTACCATCCATATTTCTACCCTGCTTCTTCTAGAGACCCGATATGCTCCTCAACCAACCCACAATGCATGGATTGGAAAAGATGGTGCTCGGAAGAGGCAAGGTCTGCATTATACTGCAGGTGGGGTAGAACATCTCATTTCCGTGTTGAAAACAATAAGTTTCAATCTTCTAAGCAAGGTGTGAACGACTATACTCGTGACCATTTTGCGTACAAATTCTACAAGCAGTTTTTCTTACGTGGTTTTCTTCCAATAGTGTCTACAGACAGGCGTCGCCTAACGTTTTATCCTCTCCAGTATGATGCTGATGACTGCAGCCTGTCTTCCATGCAGAAATGTCCAATGGTTTGAACCATTTTTCGTAAGTTCTTGATTATAAACTCATCATCATAAACTTTGTCGATCATTCGGGCGGTCCGTGCATTTTTGTTAATTTACACAAAACTTCCCACAATGATACCAATTTGACTCAAAGGCATATTTAAAGGAATCGGATATGGGTAGGCAGTATAGGGATTAATGGATAGAAAAAACGAACATTTAAAAAAATATGTTTCAAAAACTTAGGAAGAGGCCCAGCATCCTCGTTTAGCAATAGTTTGCCTTTCAAACAAATAGCATCAACAACAAAGGGTTAAATACGAACGCCATTGTGCAAGTATGAAAAATATATAAAATAAATTCTGTATCAATCAACAAATAACTCAACCGTTGAAGCCAATATTATCTCTTGAAACATTTCATCTCGCCATCCGTGCTCTCGGATGACGTTAATTTCATCTTTCCAACTTTGTCCCCACGCGGAGCACTTTCTGCGCAGGTATCTCTCTACATTTGCTATCGATAGTGAACTTTTCAGTTAAAAAAATGCATCTCAGTCGAACTACGGCAAACAGAACGAGAAGATTGCATATAATGGTAGAAGCAGATAGCCTGTACAATTCGCATTTTGTATAAGCAGCTTGTGGAACGCGCTATACTAATTTATACTGCAGGCAGTTGCAAGTACAAGAGGTTTTCCGAAATGTGCAAATATGTTTTACGGAGGTCCTCAAGTTTCACCAGCGATCGTCGGGCAATAGTGTGTTAATCAGTGGATATCTGGGACTTTGATAGTGCCGTACTACTTTCTATCTACCAACTGTTCATCTACTGTGCACGGTTCAGTGAGCTGTACTTGTATGCCACGATTTTCCCTGAACACACAGTAGCAAATATTGGCAGGTTCATCCAGAGCGATTGATATGGTACATTTCTTTCGTTTACCTCATTAATATTGATGTTAATTTTTTTCTTCTAGATAGTAGAGTGAAACAGCTCCAAAAGTAAACAATCAAAATGGCAGTCGGGAGAGTCGCAGGAACTGGGAACATCGGATATTCTTCCAACTATAGGACAGGTGGTTAGTAATGATATGAGCGAATGTAAAATTTAGCAAGCTGTTTTTCTACATTCATGCCACTTCTGTTTTTCTTCCTTCTTTTAATGTGCAGGTCGGTCTTACCATGGTGGAATAAACGAAGAAATAATATGGATTAGTATTGGGATGGCTGTGACCATTGCAATACTAATTACATTAGCGTTGATTTACCTGGCTTATGAAAAATGCCAGAAACGGCGCCAACGATACATACAGGCGTGAAAAGAAGTGACACAGACGAGCCATACTGTCATGATCCGCGCAGCAGGGTAAAAAACAACAGAGACATGCCAGCAATTTACAGCCACCACCCAACCTAGCAAGGATGAAACATAAATAAATTTAAAAAAAAACAGCAATTCTCTACCACGACTAAAGGACCAAGCTAAATAAAACATTGCCTCTTGAGAGATGCACTTAAATAAATCAAGGAATTATATAAGGAGAAGAATCTAAACGAAATGTAGCCTAGACTAAACCCAAGAGGATTGATTAAATCAAACAAAAGCTAATACCAAACACTTTTTAAAAGCTATATACATACAAATATACATTTATATATAATGTATAAATATATCAGCGACCCCAAGGATACGATATATTCAGTCAACCTATGTCCACGCTGAGGACATTTGCGTTACGATTGCCAACAGTCGCAGGAATGAGGTTTGAAAAAACGAGTTATGATTGAAAATGCGCAGAATTGAGATTTTGTGTTGTTAAACAAACGCAAATCAGCACAAATTTGTTGGTTATTTATACGCAGTGTTATGGTGAGGTAAAATTTCAATGAACAGAACAGCCAAATCGATAAGGCAAAATCAAACAGTTAATTAATGATCTGTGTACCCCTGTCCCCTTTTTTGTAATAAAAAATCGTCTTTCTGTACAATCTTTCTCGTCCACAAAACATGTTGAAACGCACCTTTTTATAGGGATAAAAAAGTATACCGTAAGGTTAGAGAGTTATCTAGCTCAGTGTATTTTGAATATAACTAAGATCCCACGACACTGGTACATGCACAACATTGACATGAAGTAGCAAATGAATAAATTGCAACAAAACTTACCACCTAACTTTCTTCACTTGGAACGTGGATCAACCGTAGCTGCCATGATTTTTTTTTAAATAATAAAGCATTGTTTTAAAACAGAAAGAGAGAATCAATTTTTTAAAAAATTGACTCAAAGAAAATTGAAAAATAATGTTTATATTTCATGTTGTATACAAATTATGCCTACCGAAATAAATTGGGACAGAGACATTCAAAAGGTGAAGTCAAGTCAAATGTTTTGTTTTCCTGGTTCATGTCCACCAAGCCATAAGAAACCTAACCAAAAGTCCCCAAAAACCTCACATTTAATGTCCCACTGAGATCACACAAACATCCTTCTCGGATGCTGGAAAGATTAAAATACAAATGTTAGATTGTTTCACCTTCAACTGTTGGTTGATTCTTCCAAGGGAGTTTAAGCAAAAAAGTATCGTTCCAAAGATGGTAGGTGATCAAGAGACGCCTAGGCGTAGAAAATAGAGGGGGGTTGTCCATCAAGCATCAACTTTTGTACTGGTACTCCGCATTTACAGTACTATCGACTAAATGAAATGGCGTGAGTAAGTCTGGGTATTGTATTGAACGATTTTTAGCGTTTTAAATGATTATACGAACTACGGGTTGGTCGTGGCGAAGGACGGTGGAAGAAAACTACCCTTGTACTCTACGTGGCCAGTGTGTTGCGGCTTTTTTCCTGGTATAACATTGATTGATTCATGTAAATTTGAACCGAATATTTTTATACAGATGAATCTGATACGATGTTAGATTTTCCTTGAAAAACAATAAATATATTTGCAAAAAGAACAATAAGAGCATAGTTTCAATCAAGCAGTCGTCGTGTTTTACCATTCTTTATTTTCTGTTTCTCTCATTCTGGATTTTGTTTTTTTCTACACGCTATAGGTAAGTAATTAATGAAAAACGGTTTAAAGGTAAGAGTCGCTGTGAGTGGATTGGAGATGGTGAGATGAAGGGGAGCGTGAAACATCATATCTCATTTAACATATACACATACATATGTACCTGACAACAAGAAAATTGATAAAACACCACCACCTTTTGTATGTGGGTGTATTACTGTTTATATAACTCTACGATATATCAAGCTCGGCATACAATTTTAGAACACATACAGGTACACATAGGATTCTCCCCATTGACCAAGGTTCGACCACAATCGAACAATGGACCATAAATTAAATTGCGTGGTCCGCGTGAGCAAACCTACTCACCATCTGCGTTAATTCGTAGCTTTCCTTACATCCGCAGATACAATAAGACGACTCGACGCGGTCCAAACTGATCTTGCTATGCGCTGTAAGCCAAAACATCTCACATTGATCGTGCGGCTCCTCGAGTTACCAAGACGAGCACGTCACACAATGACCCTCACAGAGGAACGATTACTATCTTCAGAGCACTTTTATAAGGGCATACCACAACGTATGGTATGCTCCACGATATTTACATGTGTTAAGATTTAAAAACTGTTCTAGATGCAGGCATATGCAAAACAGTGCGATAAATTTGAAATTTGAGAGAAACAGAGAAACAGAAATCTTTTGCCTCCACAGCAGCATTGTTTGTAATATAAAAACCGTACATCCGTTAATCGGATGTAAATGCGGTAGTCTTGTAGATTAAAAGTACCAGATCTTCAATGCTAAAAAGAGTTCCTAACCATAGTTTCAGGATGGTGTGTGTCTGTGTGCTTTAAAAGTGTGCAGTCTTACGTTACCTCGGTAAGCCTTTCCTTCACACTACAAGTTAAACATAAAAAAAAATAAAACTTCCAGAACTTCTGCAATCGACACGGTCGATATTTCACGCAGTTGGTTAATGCAGGGGATGAAGCACACCAAGCTTACAGTGGGTTGGTGTACAACGCTAGTTTGTGGACAGGAATTGAACGTACCATCTAGTTCCTCTATTACTATCTCCTATTGTAGCTGCTGTCCATAATCGGATAGTTGCTTGTGTGTTACATATCCTGGGGGGAACAAAAAGAGTGCAACGATTAGAAAAAAAATACCACATGGAAGGAAACACAATACAGGCGCGGACGGACGGAAGATGTTTTGTCTTACCTGATATCGGAGCCGCCGCCATTTTGGCGTTGAATGATTTTTGCACCGAGTCTACAGGCGTCATCAAGCCGCTGTTAGTGAGTGCTCCAATTTGCAGATAACCGGAAGAATTGATTTGTTGTCTGTTGGGCTGCGGGCGAAGCGTTATAACCAGTAAGCATAAAATATGGATCTTCTGACCTCACATATGCTCATACTTACATTGACCGTAGGTGCAGGCACATAACCAGACGTGACGGACATCGAAGGCGCGGGCGTTTTAGTTTGGCTGCCACCTCCATTCATCAACGGGGGCAGTGGTCCTGAGTCGCATCCTTTGTTCACATTGCCAAATGCATTCTCCATAACCATAGCTCCTTCTACTCCTCCTTTTGGCGACGATTGGCTGTGCGAGTGCAGTTCATCCAAATGGTTGCTATCAATCGTGTCTGATGCGTCGTCGCCAAACTGGTTATTGAAATCAAAAGTCGGAAATATATGCGATACGTTAAATGTTATAATAACATACGGGCTGGTTAATTAAATATGCCACTCCTGGTGCTGAAGGGAAAAAAATCGACCCACCTCGTGCAGATCCTGGCGTTCGGCTTCCTGGTCGTAGAAACTTGTGCTATCCTCTTCGCAACAACCACTGTTGCAAAACTCAGGGGACGATCGCTGATCGTGTCCACTAAGATCGGCAATGCTTCCACCAGAGGAAGAGGATGATGGCAGAAGACATTGATTTTGTTCTTTGGTGTAGCCTTCATCTTTCGTGGAGTTAGTCATGATGCTGCCGTGCTCGGTATAGATCATCCCACCGGCGCTAATGACATTGAAGCACGGTTTCGACGATCCAGTTATGTCGTTCAGACCTTCGGGAATGATTACCTCTACTTGCAACACGTATTTCACTTTCGCGTAAGAGTAGCAGCAGCACAATGAGCATATGATGGCTATTGCGAGCATGGACGGCCAAAAAAATTCTTTGCTGTCCGCGGCGGAACACCAGTGTGCCAACGGAACCGACCAGGGACCGCGCAGCAACTGGACACCCGGAGGTGCGTCACTATCCGTTAGAGCAGTGTGGTGACTCATGCTCACAAAGTCGGTCCCACATTCATCGTAAGCGATGTAACGTTTCAGCCCAGGCCAGCGTCTCTGTAATTCCTCCCAGCGGTCATCGCAGGATAGCTGCTCAAGCTCGTCCCCTAACTCATCGACGATGTCAACGTTCACAGCTCGAACGTAAAACTCGTACTTTGAGCTGTCTCGTGTTTGGCAGATCGCCTGCCGCATGCGACATCCGGTCCCGCGTTGCTGGTAGATGACGGTGCTCTTGCTTTCAATCTTCAACTCATAGAATTCCACGCAGCCCGAAGGTTTCGAGGGAGGCTTCCATTCGATCATGAGCTGGGAACCGCTTGAGCTATTCGTGTTTGGCTGGGATATCAGTTGCGGTTCACCGAGCCGCGTGCGCACTCGCACCACGTTACTGAAGGGCGAATCGTCGACCGTATGAGCTCTCACGGTTATATTATACTCCGTAAATGCGTCCAGAGGTTCGAGCGTTTCCTCCACGTCCCTATCGTAGGGGCCTTCGAGATTATGTTTGCGGGATAATCCATTGTACAGAATTTCGTAACTCATCTTGCCTCCGTTTATGTGAAGCGGCGGTTGCCAGTGCAAGGTCACACTATTTTTCGTAATGTTATGGACTGTAAGGTTTCGCGGTTGGGATGGAGCTGTATGATGGGAAACATTTAGAATGGAAAGCATTTATAACAATGTCTTGTATTATCAAGGAAAAGGATTTTTTTCAAAATATAGGCAGAATCAGTACACTAATAAACAATGTTCGAGAGGTCCGGTATAGTCGAGCGCGTACGCTGGCTCGAAGAGGATCCGCGAAGACGTGGGTTCGAATCCAGACATCCACGTACATTAAAAGGGGAAAAAGTCACGTAAGCCCAACAAATGAGTAGGCATTACCAAATTGGTCGTTACGCCAGAAAGAAGATAAACAATGTTAAAATTGTGTTGTAAATGTATTTTGTAGAATATATTTATGCTAAAATTTTGTTTTGAAGCGAAAATTTGTAAAAATCATAATAAAAGGCATGCGTGATATGAATACATGTTCCATGCAGGATTTTTATATTTTTGTAAACGCGGATCGCAAGAAATGTGCAATTAGATGGTATGAAAATTTCGTGCGACATCGTCGTTTGACAGCAGGCATGGACTTCATTTGATTTGCACGGTCAGATATTTCATTTTAGAACAATTCATAATGTTTCCTTTAGAAAAATGTTTGCAATTTATATATGTACATAAATGGAATCATGTATGTTAGTGACGCTAAAACTCAAAAACGGCTAGACCAATCTTGATGATGTATTCGGATGATTTGTTCGTTTTTGCCCAACCAAGGTTTAGGAAAAAAGAAAAATGGGAAAATTTTGAAGGAAAAGCTGGAAACTCGAAATATCGGGTTTTCCATACAAAAACTTTTCCGAAAACGAAATTAAATTATTGAAAACAACAATGAAAACTTCGAATGTGAAATTTTTAAACTCCTTGGATCATTTGCGGCGGATTGAATGGATGTGTGATTTTATGCTTCGCAATCTTCATGCTCCAAAATTATGTTATGAAACATGACTGTGACGCAGCTTTCGAACAATGTGATAGAGACTTATAAGGTGGCAGCATGTTTCCAAAAGTATGCCATTTCTATTTATGAGTATTCAATTTCCAGTGAAATTTGCATTTGCGATGAAAGTCACCAAGTCACAAGGACAGTCGCTGAAAGTGTGTATCATAAATCTTGATATGATATGTGGCATTGGAAATCCGGCTTCTCTGTATCAGAACGCATCAGAACAGAAAACAAAACAAAAAAGGAGTTTATCAGGCTGCATTTCGTTGAAAGCAGAAATATAATCACCATTAATGATTTCCAAAATAATAAATTCAAACTTCTTTTCATTCAAATTAAAAACTTTCAAGAAAAACCTTATTGCATGCAATCATAAATATTGGACGGGGCGAAGTTCGTCGGGCCAGCTAGTGATTTCATAGTTATTTTAACCCAAATTAATTTAATTATCTTCAATCTGCTAAATATACAAAAGAAGAGGCACACGTGCGACCGTGTATAATTCAAGTACGACGGTCCGATTTCCGCCGTGGCGTAATCTTTTCGGCCAATAATCCCATAATTTACATCACATTTTTTTCCTTTTTTTCTTTTTATCCATTTGATTTTATGTCGATCCCTTAGCAATTCACAGTGATAACCAAAACAGAAAGCGTAAAAATCCGTAAAAAATATATTTTTATTTTGCTTAGACATTTTTAACCCCAGCATTAGGTAAATTCCAGGTAAAGCTAGAATGCAAGTCACGTATAATATTTCATTAAATACGCAAAAAATCTTGCCAAATCTTGCCAAGAGCCCATTGGGATTTATACATTCAAGACAGATGCCATAACATACTTGGGAAACGTGAGCTGATCGAGGCCCAATTAAGATGGATCCCGAGCCATATAGGGACCGAGGGCAATGAAAAGGCGGACACCTTCCACTAGAGAAGGAACAACATCGGTAAACAAAATAACAAACAAATACATATACGAGGACGCATTCCAAAACGCTCGAGCACTCATGTTCCAGAAAACTAAAAACTGGTATAAGTTAACCTGTCCAATAAGGCAAAAAATCGAAAGATTCCAACAGAACTTCGACAGCAAACCATGCTTCCACACCATTTCACTCTCTGCACACGAAATCAAACCAATCCACCAATCGCATCTTGTCGAAACCACCAATCGCATCTTGTCAGGAGTCAAGCAACATGACTTCACTGTCAAGGCTTACAAAGAGCAAGTATGCTGCTGAAAGAGGTCGAACCCGATAATGGAGGCTACAACCTAGCTCGTAAAGCAGAAGACAAAAAAAACTACTATTGGTTTGTGTCTATGTAGAAAAGTGGTCTCCTTTAACCAGGTTAAAACAAGAAACTAGTTTAAAACAGTGAAATGAAGGAATATGAATTAATAATTTTTTACATTGGTTTTCGTTACTACGCATATAGATAAAACGTTTGACAGAACTTACCGGATTCTCTGGTTGTGTTAAAGACCGGTTCGCTCCGTGGACCAATGTGCGTTGCCGACGAGTACATTGCGATTTCGATCTTGTACGTGGCGTACGGTTTCAAATTATCCAACAAACATTGGTGCTGGTTTTTGTTGGTGACATTGATCGACAGCTCCGGCTCCTTGCAGTCCTGCATGCGCGGCTCGTTGATATTACAGTAGTAGATCATGTAGCCCGTATGCGCCACATCCCCGCACTCGGTTTTCCACTTCAGACTGATCGACGATGCAACCGTTTCCGTGATCCATATCGTCTTCAGCTTGCCGATGTCGGTCTTGTGCGTTGCTGTACATGCGGCCCAGACCATGCCAGACGACAGGCGGCCGGCATTGGCCGAAACGGCAAAGTTCAGCGCAACCCCGCCGTTGTCCAGCACGAAGGTTGTCTGATTCGAGGCCACGGTGGCAAAGTTAATAGATCCATTGCAATCGTTCGGTGAATTGCTCGTGGTGTTGCACCAGAACACGGTGTAACTCGTGATGGACGATGCTTCTCGTAGTGGCGGCTTCCATGAGAGAGTGAATTTCCCCTCATCTGACAGCAGCATTTCAATAACCGGCTTAGCAAGGCGATGCCGCTGGCTCGGAACAAACACCACGCTGCTGCGTTCCGATATGCCTTCTGTATTGACGCTACGGAGTTCAAAGGTGTAATTCATATCCTGTATGTGTTGTAGATCGGTCATTCCCCCAGTGCTGGTCCATTGATTGCTAAGAGAGCAGCGGATAAAAGATGTTCAATAAATATCAATTATAAAAACAAACAATGAAATGCTGAATTGACAATGCATCGAAGCGCAATCGAGCTCTTTGTAGTCAACACACAACATATTTACTCACATTAGTTTCTGGTCAGGCCCTAGCATCCTGATCTCGTAGTAGAAACCGTTGGCAGCGTTGTACTGCCACTTTTCGAGCTCCCGCCAATAGACAAACAGACGTTTTTCGTTCGAGTTCTCAAAGCTTCCCACGGCCACAGCAGGAGGCATATCCGGCTTGCGCGGTTGCGTGGTGAACAGACAACTGGTATAGTTCGACCACATGTCTTCGCCCACCTCCGACGAGTTGGTACGCATCCGAATACGTACATCGTAGCGCGTCGCTGCATACTTCAGGTTGCGAAGCGGGAGCGAGTAAATCTTGTTGTTCAGCTGCATGCCATCGGTGTTTAAAATCTGCCACTCGTTGTTGTCGTATATGGAGAGAAGCTTCACCTCGCTGATAAAGTTGCGAGGGAAGAGATTATATTTGTACGACTTGGGCCATGTCAGGACGGCGCCGTTTGAGGTGATGTTTTCCGCGGTGCAACTGTTTCCCGGTATGTTTGGGACAACTACATCGAATTGGTTGATCACAAAGCTTTGTTTGAGCGTGCCCAGGTTGTTTGAGGCGATCAGGGTAAAAAAGTAGAACTCATCGGCATGCCTGTAGCCATTGATGATGACACACTTCGTGAGTTTCGTCTCGGTATCGTACGTAAGCGGACAGGTATAGATGTCTAATTTTGTTACAAAGTCAAACTTTAGCTCATATTTCGTCGGCACCGGGTTGACAAGGGCATCGGAGGTAAACGTGCACACCATAGATCTGTCCCAGTTCGGTACGCGACACTTAAAGTCCGTCACATTCTGTGGCTGGTGCCCGATGAAGACGCTACGGATCGTGATACCCTGCTTGTCGTTCAGCTTGCAAGTGTACGCATCGTAACTGGGTTGTGCGCGCTCTACTGTTAGCTCAATAGTGGTAGAGTTTATTATCTGCAACGTTTTATTCCAAGAAGCGCAAAGAATCAGAACACTCGCCTGCTGCATCATTCAATGCGAGTTCGCACAAATGATAGCTACCTACCTTCACTTGCTCGCGTGGAACCGGCTTCTCTGCTCGGTAGAACATTAGCGAGCTACTGTTCCATCCGCGCGCATCTCGGGAATGCACATCCAGGGTGCATTTCAATCGGAACGTGTCGTTCACTTCTCGATAGATAGGCTCTTGTGGGAAAATCCCTGGTTTGAAAGATATTTCGGGAAGCCAAAATTAAAATCTTTCATGAAGGAAACACAACCATCGCTAGGAAAATACTTACATCCCAATGCTGATACCACGCCGATGCAGTATAGCGAACATAAGCAAGCAACAATCAGTGGTCGAGTCATTGTACTGATTTGCTGGAATAGAATAGATCATTGGATTTAAATACTGAGCTTTATAAAAAGTTCATTAGTTTTATAAAAAGTTATCAAAACGATCTATTTTAAGCTTGGCTCATTGTTATGCAAACTTGGAAGGCAAACAATCCATTCTGATTGGTTGACTTCTGTAGGCAAACATATGGCATGATACATATTTATTCCTTGATAAGGAAGTGGGGCCGTAAACTGAGATTTCCCCAAGAAATGTCCGCAAAAAAGGGAAAATCAAACATGCTTGCTTAGGGGCTAAACTTTAATATTTATAATACCGGTAAATAAATGTTTCCAACAATCAAATCCGGGAATTTAGATAGTACTACGGAAAGTTTTTATTTTTTAAACAAAATCTAGATGAAATACAACCACTTGACGTTGCGTATTATTTTTAATGTAAACGTTGGGCAAATAGCAATAGGCTTGGACCATTTTTCTAGAAATAAAAAAAAATTAACGCGTGTTGGCAAATAATTACGAAAAACGATAGTTTTTTTTTTTTAATTGCATAAAATAGCAGCAAGATGTTCTACTACGTTTATTGATAACTAATTTGAAAAACTTTTTTGATTTTACAAACGAATAGTTAGTCAATTTCATGTTATGTTTAGATCATTTTCAAGTCATTTGGTATTTATTAAATTTATTTTTTCTTTTATTAAAGAATCAAAAGTGGGCGAAATAACGGTGCCCACTGCACTAATGCAGACAAATTTGGCATTCAAACTGGAACTAGAACTTGTAAATGAGCTTGTAAATGAGCTGGGGTTAACTCGAATTATTCAATTATCGCCACGCAACCGCATGGATCAAAATTTGCTAAACACGGCAAATCAATTACATTTAACACGCACTAGACCTGCAACTTGGAGGAAAATTTGCATTTTCCTCCAATATTAAGATGTATCTTGCACTTCAGTAACACAGGAAGTGTACAGACAAAATGAAAAAAAGTTCATGAAAAAAAAAACACCACGGTTACAGAACGGTTCTGCGATACAAGTACCAGCAGATGGCATAAATTGTAGGCGTAACGAAATGGAAGGCGGTAGCGCAGTGTGTGTTCCTTTTTCTTTTAGAATATTCTCTCATTCTAGGAAGTCTCTCAAGTACCAAAGAAATGTCCAACCGTTTTGCTTGAGTCCTTCGCAGCATAAACCGTTTTCCGGGGCAGCACAGGCATTATTTCCTTCAGACCATTTGTCTCAAAAGAAGGACAAATTGTAGAAAACGTCGCTTATCATATTACAGCTAAAAAAAAAAAACGAGAAATCTGGGGTCGTTTGTCGTGTCAAGGCGTGGAAATTGAACAAGGCGTGAAGGGATTTTTCTTACACATCCTTCACACATGGAAAATATATTTTGAAAAGCGATCACTGTTCTCGGATATGGTTGAAAAATCTGGGGTTGCGTAACGGAATTACTAGGTACAGCATGCACATGCACTCATTTGAACGGCATTTTTGTTAATATTATTTACATTTTAATAAATAAGTTGTTGCTATTTGACATGGTTCGAGAGAAAGCTATAATTTTTCTAGTTGTGTTCGAAAGATCGTTTTTTTTTATAGAGACTGACCAGGTTGGTCATTCATCTCTTAAGATCGCATCATTGTGTAGACTCATTTGCCTGCCAAAGAATTTTCATGAAATGCAGTTTATTTTTTGCTCATTTCTTGGCAATGTAAATTCGTTTGAGCATGTTGTGTATCAACACAGATTATCAGAGAAGCATTGGGTTAATTTATGTTTTGGTCTTTGCTGTCTAATAAAAAAAATGTAAATTCCCCCTCCCTGTTTACCAAGCTAAAGGAAAATTTGGTCCAATAGGCACATACAGAATTTACAGGAAAAAATCAAATCATCTGCCAGACATATGTTTCACTAGCCCGGGTCAAAGCTTTTGGAAAGTCCACGCGGCATGCAGCGGTTGGCAAAAGAGTACGAGAAGCAAAGAATGCGCGTAAGAAGAAAAATGGAAAGAGACAAAATATGTGTTTGACTCCGAATTTACGACGCATAGATGTTTTCTTCGAAATCAAAACAAAATCAACTACCACGCTACGCCATTCGCGCTTGTGTTTGTGGAAATCAAGCTGTTTCTGTCAAACTGCTTACCTTTGTGTTTGTGAAATGCTTTCTAGTTTTTGTTCGCTCTCTTGCGGCAGATGTATACCGCGCTCACACTACCGCAGCTGCCGCATCGCACGTCTCTTTCTAAATCGCCCCTACAATTCCGGGAATTTGTTTTACGTCGCTTCCAAGAAATATAGTCCGTAGAAATCTCGTTCTCGGAAACTAGCGATCCAATTTAGATGATATTTAACAGTTTCAGCACGTCTCGCAGCGTAGTTTACGATTTCACAGGACTTTTTGGAGTTTTCAACCAATAAACTATCTAGTAACAACTATTACTGCACGCAACAAGTGTATGAAAAAGTACAATTGCTACTGCATTATTCAACTAGCCCGACAGCACATGATCACTTGTAATTGTTTTTCTAAACGCCCACTCAATCACTGCACCACAAAGTTTGTTTGTGTGCCACAAACTGACGATAATTCAGACAAAGATAGGGTAGGAATAAATTTTCTTCTGGAAACGCCTTTCGCCGTTTCCAAGAAGTAAAAGCGATCGAAGGAGTGAAGCGATACTGCCAGACCTCTCCGCGAAGCACAACCCGACTGCGATGACGGACGCGATTCGACTGCTGTCAAAATTAGTATCAGTTGAAGTTGCCGACGCCGCTTCCATCGGCAACCGACTTGTCGCCTTGATGGTGTGCGTCGAGCGTGGCGGTTTTACGATTTGAACTTCAACAATATATGCTGGATGCCGATTTTTACCTTTACGGATCATCCGACAAACCCGGCAACCTGGCCTTCAATTAATTTATCTGATAAAATACTCCAAATCTCTCTCCTCGTTTTTCTTCTGGTGAAGATTCTGTTGTTTAGTGGTGCAAGCCTCACGAAAAGTCTTACATAAAAATAAGAAAATAACGATAGGAGCAAATTAGAAGGAAGATACAGTAGAAAATTTATACCAAACACAAACATTTTAAACTTTTAATGCTAATAACTAATTTACCCAAATTAGTAAGCACCAAAAGTACTCAATAAACATGTTGATTTATTAATACATTTACATTCTTCATATATTTGTTACACAGCTGTTTGCTTGCAGCATACACATGCTGTACAGTAGTTTTGAACATGTTCTAATCGTTTTTTGTATTTTTTATATCTTCACCATACTATTGTACACATACATTAATACATTACATTAATAACATTGTGTTACTGAAAGTATACTGCCTCCATGTAACCTTGTATAAATTGTAAAATGAACCAATAAATGTTTCGTTATTATTGTTTTGCATAAAACAGACTTTTCCGTTAACATCAGTTTGCTTCAAGATTTTTTCATGATCCGTAGGCCAATACGAATAAGTTTGGCAAGATTTGCGGTCTGCCAGGCATAGGCATGGGTGTGCCATGCCTACCATAAATAGCCAAGCATTTAAAAAAGACCCAAAATTAGCTAAAAACAACACACGAAGCCGTCACTTACAAACTCTCACATTTCTAGGCTGTAATATAGTATTCCCTTTTGTGTTTACAGTTCTCCCGGGCTATGTAGCATAATGCAATGCATATAAGAATGGCAATAATAATTCCCATTCCTATGCTCACATACATTATCTCCTCGTTGATGCCCGCATAGGAACGTCCTGGAAAACCAAGAAAAGGAATGTAATGCGCTGCATTTTCACTCGAGGGACCGTTATTTGTTTACCATCAGAGTAGCCATTGCCGTAGCCCAGTCGGCCCGTAACACGCCCTAAATAGTAGGAAGCCGAGAAAAGCGTTGTCAACATGTGAAGCTGTTGCAAACATAAACTTTGATAAACATAATGAAACATCCTTACCCCCAACAGCCATGCTATGCAGAGTAAGTATTCCTCGCAAATGCGTGAATTTCTTAAGCTTGAAATGGATCAAATACTTAACAAGTGCAAATTCCAGCTCAATGCTCACTCACTACATAACAAATCTACCTCAGCTGCTGCTCGTAATGATCATGCAGAAAAAAATGCTCGTACACAGCATCCTGACAAGAAGTATCTCTTGTGATGAAGGATAGTTTGGAGTTTTTGAGCATGCGCATTTGCGTGTTGTTACAGTGATGCACATAAAAACACGCTGCTATCTTCCGTAATAAGTAAACTAAATAACTCATTGAAACATTATTTTACTACCTTGCTTATTTACCTGCTTTTTCTATGTACGCAGTACATAGATAATTCTAGAAAAATAAACCAAATGCATAAAAATCTATCGTCTGCACATACAAGGTCCTGAATTCGAACATCGAGTCGACCGGACAAGAATATTAAATTAAACCAACCATTCGTACTATTAAAACATCCGAAACAATTAATCATGTGTAGAAAAAAACGATGTTTTTACATAATGTCTTTAATTTTATAATTCTTTTCTACTCTATTATATCATTCTATTCACATTTCTTCCAGCGGTGTCAACCCCAACAATTCCATTCCTGCCCGCAGAACTTTTTGAGCTCTGCTAAATAAGAGTATTCGCTGCTGTCGCTTGTGAAAATCGGTTTCATGTTTTATCGGCAATACTTTCAATGCGAGATTCGTTGATTTGCTGAAAAATGGGTTATAATAGGTTTTTGAAATACATACATCAATACAATCTGCGCATACTTACCACAACCGAAATAGATATGCCACTAATATACATGCTTCCGATGTTTCTTGGGCTTGGTAGCAGACTGGTTCGAAATTGGCAAGTTGGCAAATTATCTCGCTGGCTTCCGGTTCACGCAAAAGCTGACCTGCACACTCTATAGACTGTACATCCTCCTCCGACGCTTGTGCCCGCAAAAGACTCACCAGCCTACAATGAGTGTATTGAAGCTTGATTCCGGAGTCACCGTCCATTTGTAGAATTTTTGACCATTCAAATTCGTAGTCCTTCATGCGTCGTTGTTTTAAATCATTTATAATAACAGCACTGGAGCCAAGTACTTCGCAAACGCTTGGATTATCGATCACATTCGTTCTTGTGTTGGGCGAAGCACGCTGTTTCTCCAGCACCAATTGTTGTGCCTCGTGCAAGATATCTCTTAGAAAAACCACTTGCCCGCGCCGTGTACTCATGCCGTGAATTCGACCAAATTTTATATGTTCAATTCCTTGTGCGTATGGTAGGTCGAGTACGTGGGCTATCCCTCTCAACGCAGCAAAATGTTCGTTTTGCCCATTTTCTACTACATACATGCATTTTTCAAATGAATACCGCTCGTGGCGATCAATCAATGCAGCAATGTCCCTTAAAATGTACATTCCTGTACCGTCACTTTTGACCAGTGGCACGGTTCGGTTTTTAACCTGTATCACGTGGCGTCGATCGGGTTGTTCGAGTAATACACCTCGTTGCTTCATCGCGCTTAAAACGTGTGTTATTTTATTCATCCTATATGAAGATTCCCATTCATAGCTACTGAACTGAACTCCTAGTCTTCGGTATAGATCTTCGAGTTCTTTGATTGTATAGGCGCGGTATTCTTGCCAGTGTTGCATTTCTTCCGTAGTCCCATGTTCCATGCTAGAAAATATATCCATGGCAACTGAATGCACTTTCGGATCACCACGAGCGACGTTATATGCATGGACGTAAGCATCGTACAGACATTTTATGGGATTTTTGTTGATCTCTTCCGGCGAAAGGTCCTTTAGGCGCACTCCTAGAGCTAAATAACCGAACTGGGTGCCCCAGTCTCCAAGGTAGTTGAGACGAATCACGCGATTTCCGAGATATTCGTTGATGTTCGATATAAAATTGCCAATAATGGTAGACCGTAAATGACCCGCGTGGAATGGTTTGGCAATGTTGGGAGAACTGAACTCCACCACAATTGTCTGGGTGACATCGGGGTGTTCCTTGAAGCTATATTTTTTCGTCAGAAGTTGCGATATGAACCTTTCTTTGTTAAGTACGCATTTAAGCCACCGTTTTCCCGATTTGGTTTGTATTGTAACTTCGTCGCAGCTTTCGTCGTTGTTTAAACCATTTAAAAACTCTTGCATACGTGGTGAATCGTGTTTCAATGCTTCACCGAAATGCTGCATTGGCACGGTTAGCTCTGCAGTTTTTGTTGCCTTTTGGTAGTTAAAATTCAGTGCTGACAACGGTAACACAACATTTGTGTCACATAATCGGCAAACCTGAAATGGAGCAGACAAGCAACACAAGTGTATTTTATGAGCACCCTTATTTTGTTTTTTACACCCATCGTTTGAAAAAGTACCTTTTGTGAAAGCATTTTTCTGTAGAAAATTGCCATTTTTTGGTTTTCTAAAGTACTAAAGAAGTATTAAGGTACTTTATGATTATTTAACTTTTAATACTTTAAGAAGGCACCCGGTGCACCAAAAACCCAACAACAAACCCAATGTAAACATTCCAAGGAATTAGTGTTGAGACCTCCGTGCTGCACCTATCTGAATCAATCCGCTCCTAGGAGGGAGGAGTGTTCCCATTGAAGCGTGTAGTTGCCAAGGTTTGTTAAAAAATCCTGCAACCGGCAATGGTACCCGTTCACATTAGTTGCTTAATTTTCGCACTCACACATCTACACATTCACTGTTTGAAAACACTGTATATGTCATTATGATTTCAACACAAGACTCTCTAAAATGTCGCGAGAAATGCAATCGTCTGATTGGTAGACCAGCGTTCCATTTCTCAGTTTTAAATTCAACTCCTGCATGAAATAAAAAAAAATTTCCAAACCAACGAACCGGTATTACCAAAATACGTTTTCAAACAAGTCTTGTGGACAAAAATGTTGTTGACAACAAACAACTTTTTTTTCATTGCCAAACTCACACATCCAGATTTGACAGTGGCGGCCATGTTGGTTCCACGCAAAATCCGGATCGATCCTATTTTCGTTTCTGCGCAGCTAAAGCCGTGCAACCCTCGTTCACACGCGTGCAACCAGCGGGAAACTTGAGCTGCGGAGGTTTGGTTGCCTGAATGGGCTTCCCAAGGGACACCTATCGAGGACGGCAAAATCTTCGATAGCACATCGATACTCTCATCGTAATTCCACTTTTATCGAGGATTTTTTGATTGACAAGACGTTTGATAGCACAGAAAGCTGAATGCCGGTGCAAGACATATATGTGTTGGTGCGCCATATTCTTCCGCACACCACCGCCATCAAACATTATATCTCGATCAATAAATTGAATCAATAATTTGGTGCTTGCTAATATTGATCATGTGAAACGTTTTTGAAAAACTGGTAGTTTTTTATAAACGTGCTAGTCGATGGGGAAGAGGCAGGATCAAGCAGAGTAGGTAAGTGATCGATCCTTTAAAAGTGTGTTTTCAGTGAATGCAAATAATGAATGAAGTTTATTTTCCAATGTTTTAGTTTTTCCAAAGGCACAAAACGAAATAGAAACTACGGTGCAGTGGGAGAACGCGAAACAAAGATTTGAAGATTGCGTGATCTTGGTGAGCACTTTGGTGTTGTCGCTGGTCGTGGGAACGTAAACAAGAAATAAATGCTTTGAATTACAAAAGAACCAATCCTTAGCAGTGTTTTTTTTCAACTTACACTTAGAAATATGATCGAATGATATGATCGTGAAATATCTTCCACATATGTTGGTCAACAACTGATGGCATCAATCAATGATGGCGGTGGGGTGCGGAAGAAAATGGCGCACTACCACATATATGTCTAGCTGCTCTTCTGACTTACAGCATTGTCAAACGGTCTGTCAGATAGAAAACTTCGATAGCTCATCGATACTCTCGTCGTATTTCCACTTTTGCGGAGGTTGGGCAGTCGTGTTCGGGGAACGTACATAAAAGCATACGTTAGTTCCCACCACTACAACGTATAAAAGTATTTGCTGACTGCTGTCATTGCAGGATCAGCTGGTTGAACGAGTCTAGGTTGAAAGAAATGGTCAAGTTTCATGATATTCACTATTGTGAATGTTGGTTTTTTCAAAACATTATGACTGCAAATGGAAAAAAAGGTAACAAATGATTGAACTTTTCAGTAAAAGAACTGTAAAACGACGAAACTCACAACTTGCGAAACTGTTATACGGTATTTCGTTAATACTTGTCATCGTTTCTACTCATTTTGGCAAAGAAGTCTATCTAGAGTCATATACGCACATGCCTTTTGCCCATTTTTTGTCTTTCAAAGAAAGAATGAAAAAGAACAAATTAGATTGAAAAGTGTGTCGTCAGTACACGACGGGCGGCGCTAGACGTATGCGTGCGTGCATGTGTTGCGGATAAAGTGGACAACATCTTGACTACGTTTCTTGCCGCAATTCTCACATTATATTAAGCAGGAATCCCGGCCTCACCGAACAGAGCTAAAAAAAGTGTATAAATTTCCGTATTGGGATTGAGAAATTGGCAAGGAATCCTAAAAAGCGTATAGAATAGTGTTGATTAGCCTATCTGTGAACATTACGACACGGAGTGACAAACGCCTGTCACACGCGCAAACGTCCTGAGCCGCGTTGCACGAAATAATTCATGCTACGTTGAGTTTTCTTTTATATCAAATGTTTTGATAGAAGAGAATTGAGTCGTGAGAATTTTTGTCTAAAAACCCCGTGGCAGTGCTCTAGTGTGCGCTTGTGCTAGTGTGTGTGTGTCATTACGTGTGTGTCATAATTTCGGGTGCGTGAACATCGACGGCAGTGGCTTTGCTGAACTGCCAAAGTTTGGAAAAGAAGGCCGTGAAAAGAGAATCGTTTTCGTAAAGGAAAAGGAAAGGAGGTAGAAAAACAAGTTGACCAGAAAGGAATTTGGCGATTGTTGTAGGGAAGCGTGATAAGGCGTTGATTCCAGACAGAGCAGCCAAAAGGATAACGTAGTCATCATGGCTGGCCAAACCATCAATGACAGGTTGTTGGCTGCACGGCACAGCCTTGCTGGACAAGGACTGGCTAAATCCGTGTGCAAAGCAACTACAGAGGAAATGATTGGTCCGAAGAAAAAGCATCTCGATTGTAAGTGTCGAAATTATGATCCAGCAAACGGACGAAACTCGTATCTGCTTGCAATCAAGCGTTAGTGAACGGCCGACGAGAGCAGGTTCATGGGAAGTGGGGATACCCTTGGCCTCGATGAATTCGGGTTTGTCTTATTGACATTTGGTGCCCCCGAATTCTATGTTCGTTTTTTCGCACTCTTTGACGATCATCGTCGACAAACCCCAAACTCTTGTAACTCAACTCGCGTTGTACGTCCTTCCTGCGTCTTACAAGTCCTTGGGTAAGGCGCACGCTGTACGCCAGCGCAACATCCAGTGCAAGCATGTTAAATAATCCTTTTTGTTTAAAGAGTCCCTCGGTGATAATGCTATTCATGGTAAAAAAAATGTTTCCAGTCCTTTTTATCTCAAGAGCTCTATGTGTGAGCTCGATTGTTTGACGCATATAATTACGAATAGAACTGGGAAGCAAAAATCAAAAAGATAGTGTGCGCTACACTAACTTGAAGCCGTGCATGCATCGAGCTGGTATCCTCCCTCTGAACGATAACAATGGATGGAAACCGCATGCAAATGTTGACTGCCCACTCTTAAAAACCCTAGCGACAAAATTATTCTTCAACTTTATCTTCGTTCTACTTTTTTTCTTCTGATATCTCCCTTTTACACGATAAAATGGTCACCATCATACCCTGGTTGCTGGGCAGATACAGGCTTCGTTGTGCACTTCGCTCTAGTTAACAATCCATCCATTTTTTTGTATGTAATTTTGCTTCTTTATTTCGAAGATTTAGTACATTGCACCAACGAACCGAACGTGTCGATTCCCCATCTAGCCACGCTGCTAATCGAGCGGTCTCAGAATGCCAACTGGGTCGTGGTGTACAAGGCACTTATCACGACGCATCATGTGCTGGCCTATGGCAACGAGGTAAATTATCCATGACGGCAATAAGGATCACTCCCAACGGTCAGTATGAGTACTCTGCGTTAGTTAATCATTTTTTTTTAATTTTAGAGATTCATTCAATATTTGGCGTCTAGTAACTCGTCGTTCCAGCTTAACAATTTCCTCGACAAGGGCGGCGTTCAAGGTAGATATGAGCTAGCTGGAAAGCACGTCAGACTGCTTCAAACAACTTACTGACTAGACCCCTCTACAACACTACACTAAAATCACTTCGTTCTAATCACAAAAGCTCTAATCGAAAATGACTGTACTGAACCGATAACAAAAATTGGCCATTTGTTCAAGTCCCTCTTATTACTACGTATAGAAGAAACAACATCTTTCTAACAATTGCTATGCAACATCTCTTTTCCTACCGACTAACCATCTCTACCTTCATCATTGTTACTCGCAAAAAATCGTAGGTGCCGTTGGTGCTCGAATGGGTAAGTAGTAGCTTCTATTTCTTTCTTATCCATCGAATTATTCTAGTTATTCCTTCCTCTGAAATGTGTCCTTAAAACAACCGGTCACATTCAAACGAAAAAAAGAAACCAGTTTAATAATTCCCAGTTAATGCTTAATAACATTTTACTAACATTCGAGATTTACTTAAAAACCCTGTTTGTTTACAAAATTACCTTAAATTTTAAGGTCTATTAAAATGGTATTGTTTTTGAAGATAGTTCATAAATATAAAAATAAAATAATTTTAACTAATGTTTTAGATCAAAAAATATAAAAAAAAAAATTAACCAATGTTTTAGATCCTTATTGGAAGGATGCATTTCAATATCTCTTATTTTTAGTTTTGCTCTATTGGATATGCTAGCGATTTTTTAAATTATTATCTATATATCATCAAGCAGAAGTATTTAACTAATTGGATTATTTAAAAAATTGTGATTATTAGGCTACGACATGTCTCCGTTTATACGACGTTATGCAAAGTATCTGAACGACAAGGCACTGTCGTATCGTACTGTGGCCTTCGATTTTTGTAAAATGAAACGTGGCAAAGAGGAAGGTTCCCTGCGCATGATGCACGCCGACAAACTGTTGAAGACTCTGCCCATTCTGCAGGCTCAGCTGGATTCGCTACTCGAGTTCGATTGCACGGCAAACGATCTCACTAACGGTAAGAAAAGCTCTCTAAGGGCGAATATAACGATGCATTTCGTAATGCGAATGAATTGACTTAAGCAATATTATTTTCTCTTCCTAACGTTTGGGGATCGTTTTCAATGCATACACGGCCTACCGATAGGAGTTATCAACATGTGCTTCATGTTGCTATTCCGCGATTTGATACGTCTATTCGCTTGCTACAACGATGGCATTATTAACCTATTGGAAAAGTATTTCGACATGAATAAGAAGCAGTGTCGTGATGCACTTGATCTGTACAAGAAGTTTCTTACTCGCATGGATCGCGTCGGAGAGTTCCTCAAAGTGGCGGAGGTGAGTTTCAAACATCAAATTTCGACTGATATATATTGTATATTGATGTGTATATATATATATATATATATATATATATATATATATATACATATATTTACATATATATTTATATATTTATATATACGGACGCTATCATTCGTGGACACTTGCGATTTTTTTTCAGAATGTGGGTATTGATAAGGGCGACCTGCCCGACTTGACCAAAGCCCCGAGCTCTCTATTGGATGCGCTTGAGCAACACTTGTTAGCCCTGGAGGGTAAGAAGGGATCCGCTGCTAACACCCCAACGCAAACCGCAAGGTAATCGTTTTGGAATGTTAAAGAAAACATTCGTTTTCATCATTAAAGATGGTACGTTAAGTAAAACATACATTGTTTATCTTGTTATTGGAACAGCAATCAAAAAAATGTCAAAAGTGGCGTTAACGCACTCGCTTCCACCAGTTCCTCGTTTGGAACGGTTGCAGAATCGAGCAAATTCGATAGCCCTACTAATGGCATGTTCGATGAAAGCTTAAAGGCACAGGCCCTTGCCGAAGAAGAGGCTGCTATGAATCAGTACAAGGTAGATCCACTAAATGCGCTTCAATGATATGCTAGTCATTTGTTGCGATTAAACCGTCTCGATTTCTTTGCCATGAATTTTCAGTCGAAAGTTTCTTCACCGACCACGGCGAACGCGCTAACCAATCCGTTCCTGTCGTCGCCCACCACTAGTCAAAACAACATCGTCGACTTGTTCGAAGCTCCGAAGCATGTGCCGGACCAACAAGCGGGCGCCGCTTCGTCACGAGCTTCCGATGATCTGCTACAGCTTGGCAATCCGTTTGCGGATGTATTTGCCACGCCCGCACCAACAGTCCCGAGCGTGGTACCGGTTGGATCGGCCAATGCATTTGCCGCCAACAACTGGATGGGAAATGGAGGTAAAATTATTTGGTATTAATATGTGTGGCAAACAATTTGTAAGATATCCCTTTATTGTGAAGGTTACAACGGTAGTATGGCGGGAGCTGCTGTTCCCGGAATGGCGGGAGCGCCTACTGGCCAAGCAGTTCCAGGAAGTGACACTTTCGTCTCGGATAATAATTTCACTTCCGTCTTTGGAGGCTTGGAACAAAATGGTGAGTAATGGCCATATGCTGGGTTGTGCAAATGTATTATTCATAAACGATACATCTTTCACGTTTCATCTACCTGTAGGAGCAAGTGCGCCACCAGCGGCGGCCGCACAGCCAGGCAAGGTACTAACCGGCGATTTGGACAGTTCACTGGCATCGTTAGCTGAAAGTCTGACCATCAACAAATCAAGCTGTGGAAAGTGAGTTATTCTCATCCTGCGGATTTAATGTGAAGGAAGGTGATGATCTCTAATTTGCTTTTGATTTTCCGTTTGTTTCAAGAAATATACAATGGAGCTCCCCGAAAACGTCAGCCAAAACTGGCTCAGCTGGATGGTCACCGCAGCCGCAACCGGCCACCAACCAGACAGGCTACAAACCAATGGTAAAGATATACCGTTGTAAAATAAGATGAACATGCTAGCTTTATCTAACCTCTTGTAACATGATTTTCCACTATCATTAACTCAGACTGACAATTGAAAGTTGGTTAGTAATATGCTAGTCATTAATAATATTCCCGTACATTTTGCATAACCCAAGTTTCCTTGTAAATTATATACTTTGTGGGAGAGGAAATTCGTTTGGTTTTTATGATTAAAAAAACGGTGTGAGGACAATGCATCTTACTTCCGACAGATAGTTAGACAAGCAAATGACACGCATTTTTTTATTTGTTATGCATCTAGGATATCAGATGTAGATAAGATGGGAATTTTAATCTGGCCAGGCGATTCACTCTTACAGTAGTGTGTGATAGGATTTTTCATTGTAATTTCGATTTCGGTGTTTTTATGAGTTCGACGTACAATAGATGTTGTAGTATTTTTATTTGATTTTGATTTTTTTCATTCAATGTCGGCTTTTAATCGAAATTGCTTCCTAACACAGGCATGTTCTCCTTGAACATCAACATAATAAAGCATGTTTTTGGATGTTCCATTGCTAAAATCTTCTTTTGTCTTAACGATTATTATGTTTCTCTCATCAGTTTCTAATTGTTTAATTATGTTTTTTACCCTTACTTTTATCTTTTTCTTCTTTTTTCGGTGGATTTTATGTTTCCTTCCCCTGTTCCTTTTCGAACTGTTTTTAATTTGTGTTCTACATGACATGTGCTTCACCCACGGAAAACCCGTTCGCCTATGAATGTGCGGTTGTATGTATGTACGTACGTACGTACGATGTTGACGAATTTGTAAACAAATGTGTTTGGATATGACTGGGTTGTATGTTGCGTGCTGTTTGGTACATTCGGTGAATATGGGTTACGCTGTGGCAGGCACAAGGTATGGCCGTTTTTCCAGTTCCTAGCACAATACATCCCAGCACGCACACTCCCCTTCCCGTAGTGCCAGCATATTTTATTCAGGTAAGCTTGTTTCGCCTTTTTTACTTTATTTTATCGTTTGTTGTGTAACTGTATAAATGTAGTAATCCTCAAACAATGCTACTGTATAATGTTTTAAAAATCATTCATCATTCAAATTGAAATATATCTGCAGTTTCTGAATGCATGCAGTTTTGCAGGATATCAGGAAACGAAAAAAAAGGGGTTTTCTTTGTATTTTCCCTACTTGATTTATGCTCATGACACATCTTAGAGTCAATAATCCATGTTCATTTTTAAGTCATAAATTCCAATACAAATTTAACATTTATAGATAGATTGAAAATGTTGCTTTAGGCTGCTTTCGTAAATTTGATTTTAGGTTCAAACTTGAATCAAGGGCTGGTTGCTAAAAAAAACGTCCTAAGGTTATTATTTAAAAAAGTATGTTTTAATTAATTGATCTGATTTTTATTGTGTGTAAAATTTTATTTGACTTTGTGAGATTGTGCTTCATAATATCAGCTAAAATGTGCTAATGATCGCTACTAATGCTTGTTTTGTTATTGGCTTTTTTCAATTCACAGCAAGGAATGACCCAGATCAGGCCAATGATGGGGGCTACGATGTCAGGTGCCACACCGGTGATCGCTCCTGGGATGGTCCCTACTGGTATGCCACAACAGCAATCGGTACTACCTAGTCAACAACCGATGCATATGCAAGCAACGCTGCAACAGCCAGTGTCAGCTATGCCTGCCAATATGGCCGGAGCTGGTAACGTTCAGTTGGATCCTTTCGGAGCGCTCTAAGCACACACTTGGGCAGCACATATACGCTCATCTATTTTCCCTGGACAGACCGAATGGACAGAATGGAAGAAAACAGATATATTATAATGCCGTTAAGAAAGTTTATCATATGGTGTAGTAATGAAAAATATTAGTATACCACGTAAAAACACATATATACTGTTGCAATAGTGAGGGCCGTAGACAAACGCCGAAGAATTTAAAGCACGTTTGTTTTAAATAATGCTATGATGATAAGAGTTCATGTGTAAAAAAAACCTTCAACACCTTGTCGTTTGTGCTGTTTTCAGTGTATACAATAATAACCATTGTGCAATGGCAAAGAAGGGTTTTCAAACCATAAAGGAGAAAGCACGTGCAAGATTGAAAAGACAAAAATTTCATTTCACTGCTCTGGTGACACATATGAGGTTGACCGTATCCAAATCAATATCAATCACATCCTAATGGCCCAGATAAGTATAGATTGAAGCCCGGAAGCACCCACATACCCTACCGCTAATTGGCGCCTGCTCCCTTTGGGAACTTACAATCTAGCTTTCGATTAAGCAACCGTTGTACTTTATTCGTTGATTTTCGTGGAGACGTATTACAATTTCCTTTCCATGCACCAAGGAATATGTCCGATCGCATACGTGACAGAATAAATGCATTCCAAACTAACGATCCATGAATATTCGCAGCAATTGACAGTAAACAGTCATGTATTGGTTGAGTAATGTGAAAAATTTAATCATACCCTGTACCCCATGCTGGCATGAAAATTATGCGTCTAACTGTGCTTCAATAGCTTCTAATCATTCCAGTACGCAAGTACTTCATTTTGTTTTGCGGCTGCTATCACGGGATCACAGGTGATCAATCAGGACAGCGGCGAATGTGCGCAAATTTGGTCTGAAATATGTTTAAAAAAACCTTGCCTTCCACTCCAATTAAAAATGGAAAATATAGATTTGTTTATGTTTGGTTAAATAGCACCTGCTCGTCATATTATAAAAGAAAAAAGGTACTCAGTAACGATAACAATAACGAATGAAATGTAAATGATGTTAGAAAGAATTGATTATAAGAGAAGAAGGCACATTTCCCCTGCAGGCGGTGGCTTTCTTAGCAAATATCCTTCTACATGTATGGTCATCTATCGCTTCTGTTGCAGTATTAACTGCCGTTTCCTTCATATCTATATATTAACCATAACGGCTACTGTAGAACTTTGTTGTTCAGATATGAATATAGTGATGTTTGACTGGCACCAATAATGGGAAAAGTTTGCACCGTGTCTGGTTAAATTCGCTTCAATTTATCCGTACTATACTGCAAGACACTGCAAGTGTACAAGTACTACCTAACTGTCTGTTAGAACACCCAAATCATTGTTGTGTCTTCACAAATTCGAAGAAGTGCAAATACTGTAGTAGTATAAATATAGGAGTGGAGTAGGAAATCTTACATTAGAAGTGGTAATGCTGAAAGGACTATCATGAAGCCAGAGCTCCGCATTCATGTATTTATAAATATAAATTGTAGTAATATTATTCATATTGTACACATAATTGTATTTCCATGCTGCACCCTGTGCACATGAGGTCTGCAAGCTAAGCTCAGCATCGAGCAAATACATATATGCAGAAGGAACCACACTTCTTACTACTGTGAAGGAAAGCTTAACAAGTAAATACTTAGAAAGTAATGTGTTGTGTTTTTCCCTTGCGAGACAACGTGCTGCTTCAAGGATGATTATTTAGTGTGAAAAGAATAACAACTGAAGGTGATCATGAATGAAAAAGAAAGTAAAGTTAAATTACGTGTACTTATCGTGGACGATAGTATCGTGTGTTGTTAGAAAAATCGATGTTTCAACAACATGTATTTTTACAATTGCTTCATTCTGTTTAAATCCTTATTTCTAATCCGGAAAAAGGCTTTTAAAAGATTTATTCTTCATTTACAAGTAGGCACGATAGTGGCGTAAGAAAAATTGATAAATACGCAAATTGTGTCACAAAAATGTCGATACACTTAAACATAATTTTTCAGTTTGTTTGAAATTGTTTCAATGATTTGAACTAGACCACTATCCATCTGGTCCACTGTTTAAACGATATGATTGCAATTTGTATTTTTATTTCTCACTGAACTATTTGTATCGACCCAGGTGTGTTGGGAACAGATGATACTTTGCTAGCTTGTGTTTCCTACTTTTTGGCAAATTTCCTTTTGAACAAAGTTGCTAACTGGCATCGGTGATGAGCGTCTCTAATAAACTCAATCTAAAAGCTGTCACATAAAAGTGAACACATACAAAATGATTATTACAATTATATATATTATATACATCATATAAAAGTTGTTCAACGATGCAAATAGATGATTCGAACAATAAACTCGGAAAATGGCATACTAGAGCAATAAAGAGTCGGGTTTGATCATTTATGTTGTTGTCTGTAGCTGTTGGCCTTTAACGCTTTTTGGCATTGCAAAATGGCATCATTTTGGCGAATTCTGTAATCCTTAGTAAGAAAATAGTTAATGCATCGATATTCTTGAACGTAAATCGATGAACGATACTGATTTCTTTTTAATCCTGTTTAAGTATCCGTTGGGTAGTCCGGTACTCACAAAGGTCGCAACGGTTTTTTGTGTTTATTTTTTAATACTAGCTGAAGTATCGTGGGCTTATATTTAACAGTCAAACGATAATTATTATAACGATTGTGGTTCATTTGGATTGTAAAGAATGTATTGACCATTAAATAATAACGATGCTAACTCAAAATGCAGAATGAGATTAGGTGGAGCTAAGCGAACCAATTTTTCAATGTCCATTTCAGGCCATCTCCCAACGGACACAAATCGAAGACGGCTAAGTTTGAGCTAACTCGAATTGTGTCCGCTGGGTATCTATCGGTCGTCGAAAATGGACCACCATTTCAGCCCATAATCATCATTTCTTATTCATTGAAATTTCCGTGATGTCAAATTGTTATTTCACCTATGGTTCGCTACAAATATGAGATTATAATAATTTTCTCCATGAAAAGATAACACCTGGTTCCCCAAGGGACACCTATCGAGGACGGCATAATCTTCGATAGCACATCGATACTCTCTTCGTAATTCCACTTTTATCGAGGATTTTTGATTGACAAGACGCTTGATAGCACAGAAAGCTGAATGCCGGTGCAAGGCATATATGTGTTGGTGCGCCATATTCTTCCGCACACCACCGCCATCAAACATTATATCTCGATCAATAAATTGAATCAATGATTTGGTGCTTGCTAATATGGATCATATGAAACGTTTGAGAAAAACTGGTAGTTTTTATAAACGTGCTAGTCGATGGGGAAGAGGCAGGATCAAGCAGAGTAGGTAAGTGATCGATCCTTTAAAAATGTGTTTTCAGTGAATCAAAACGGTGCAAACAATGAATGAAGTTTATTTTCCAATGTTTTAGTTTTTCCAAAGGCACAGAACGAAATAGAAACTACGGTGCAGTGGGAGAACGCGAAACAAAGATTTGAAGATTGCGTGATCTTGGTGAGCACTTTGGTGTTGTCGCTGGTCGTGGGAACGTAAACAAGAAATAAATGCTTTGAATTACAAAAGAACCAATCCTTAGCAGTGTTTTTTTTCAACTTACACTTAGAAATATGATCGAATGATATGATCGTGAAATATCTTCCACATATGTTGGTCAACAACTGATGGCATCAATCAATGATGGCGGTGGGGTGCGGAAGAATATGGCGCACTACCACATATATGTCTAGCTGCTCTTCCGACGTACAGCATTGTCAAACGGCCTGTCAGATAGAAAACTTCGATAGCTCATCGATACTCTCGTCGTATTTCCACTTTTGCGGAGGTTGGGTCAGAACAACTGTCCGCGAACAGTTTCGATAGACCACCGGCTTGCACTACGTTTTGTTTTGACCATTCGGTAACCAACACACAAGTGTCGTTGCTGTCACCTGTCGGAGAGCAAAAAGATTGACGAAAAGATTACGCTTTTAACATTGTGAGCAGCAGCAATCATATAAATGTGTTGTGAAGCTTAAGAAAGAAGTCCTGTGCATGCAAAAGAAGATATGAACAACATGTGAACACTAGCAGGGCTTGTGTAAACTTTGTGAATTAGTATGTTAATGTGATTTTAGCTTTTTCAACCGAAACCTGGCCAATTTACATTGCATTTCTTGCGTTCAATGAATAATGTTTGCGAAGGTAGACAAACAATTGAAGGTAAGTGCAATCGTGCTTAGGATGTGCCACTGTGGTATGATGCAAAAACTGTGCCCACTATGCATTGTCTGATTAGCGTTGGCCCTGGTATTGGCCATCCTGTTCGCTGTCTGCCGAAAAGGATAAAGGTTGTAAGTAGAGATTGATGGGCATGTAGTAGGTTTTAGTTGATAGGTAGATGGATATTCGTCCTGTTTGGCATGTTGTGATAGTATTTTTTTTCTCGATTCTCGATGGGAGATAGCCTATGACCAGGAATAGGAATGTTCAAGCGAAAGTTGTTTTGAGGCTTTTGTTTTTCCCAGAGTCCATTTCGTGGACAGCAGCCTTCCAGCCAAAAGAATGCGAATTAGAATAGGTCGTGGACAATTTTTGCTGCACTGCTGTGTGTGTCATATGTTTGGCCCGGTCCTCATCTGGAGATCCTGCGGATCAATGAACAATTGGAGGAAAGCTGTCATGTTGTCTGTGTTGGTTTTGCATAACCTCACGAACGTGCTGGAATTGACTCGCCCGAACCATATCAATTAAGGTGCAGACGAACGGATGCGAAATTCATTATACGTAATTGAAATTCTTTTATTGATACTCTATAGCACTCATGAATAGCTCTAAAGATAGCAAACATTTCTGAAGCACAAGTATCAGTGTCGTTCTATGAATACGTTTGTAAATGGAAAGATAAATGGTATAACTGCGTGAAACAATGAAGAAAAATGATAAAATTTCATCGCCAATAACTCAGGCATATTTGCCTAGACCAACCGATGAATGTTGTATTCGTTTAACATGGTGCTGAGATACGATTGTAATATTTTGTAATATTTAATAGGGCAATGTAAACAAGCAAGTCTTTCAATTCTTTCATTGCTTGCTTGCATTTTAAGGCACATTTTAAGAAAAACTTGAGAAATCATCGTGACCAGATCGTGCAAGAGAACGTTAAAAGTATTGCAATGAAATATTGCAATCGTCTACTAGGACCAATAGCACCTTAAGACATCTGACACTAACACAGGAATAGGTTTGACAACTTTTCTATGTTCGATTTGTTGTTCGTGTTCGCATACTTACGAAATACCTTCGACTGCGAAGCCACAAGAAAGGTTGTGTGCGTTGACACGGTGCTGCCCGGACTAGTGATGCGATAAAGCTCAGGGTCCGGCTTGAAATGATCCGTTTCAAACACCGTATGGATGTGCAACTCTAGATGCTGGATGAAATGGGTACATTTGGAAAACACGCTACAACAAAAGTCAAAATGCAACAAGCCGGGGTCGGTTTTTGGATTCTTTGTTTTCTATGAGTAGATTTTAATCGATTTTAAACGAAAAATAAAATGCACTTTACTTAAATATGTTGCTCTGGATCTTTTTTCTCGGATGAAAATAACTTTTAACTTCCACCGCAAAAAAAGAAAAAGAATAACTGAAAAACAAGCTTCTAGCTATTGCACAGTGATTAATGTTCATAAAAACCGCACTAACATTATTTGATTTCGTTTTTCACGGAATGAAAACAATTGAAATGAAAATGCGGAATGAAAATGAGAAAACAAAATGCCGGTTCCCTGCAACAACTGCAACATATTTTGACCCCATTACACTGAGCGCAACAAATGACAGGAAAACTGGCCATTTGACAGCTAATTTGATGTTGCAGCTTTGTTTCGGTCTGTGCAATGGGCTAAAACAACGAACCGCTAGGGTAAGTGCGGGGGATTTGGCCAGTGCATGTAATTTTGGCCCTAATCGAAAGAACATCAATTATCACACTGATTTCAAGTGAAAATGCCGGCTAACCCTTTTTATACTGTTAACATTGATTTATTCTAGTTAAATGTCCAGTTTGAGAGCGATTGTATCAATATTTTTCGAGCAATTTGTTAAAATACATGACGTTGTCACTTTTTCGACCCATCATGCTGAAAGCTGATAGTTGGCCCTATATCGAAATATAAGCAATCACTGCGTACAAAACTCGGAAGTAATGTTTTTCTGAAAGTCTGAGTGGTTTTAAGAATTATCAAAACGTTATTTGAATTTTTTGCGCTTGAAAAATAGTTTTATTTTCGATACAAAGAGTGGCCAAAATAGATGCAAGGAAATCTGATTTGGATTTGACAGCTGTGACTCTGTGAAGATCTTCCATGCATGGAAGCCATGACACTCAAGCAAAAACTAGGGAACATTAAAATAGCAAATCAAGCATTAAACCACATTGATTTTACGAAAATAAAAGCAAAATTATCTTAATTATTAACAAGAATGATAAAATTGTCTAGTACATAAAAGGAGCCTTTTTTTTTAACGGCCAAAACTGGTACACAGATAGGGTCAAAATAGAAACATATAGGGCCAAAATAGCGACAAAAAGTGTGTTCGGGAATTGATGATTTTTTAGTGAAAACATCAAATAAACTCACAAATGTGATTTGGAAATCATGCTTAGATAGTTACTCTACATTACCATACCAAGTTTATCGTTATATGATCAATACAATGAGTGTAACGAATTTTTTTGTGCTGACCCTTTCCTAATGTGGCCAAAACCCCCGCACTTACCCTATTACTAAAATACATTTTCAAACAAGTCTTGTTGACAAAAATCTTGATGACAACAAACAAATTTTCTTTCATTGACGCAAAATAGAATTGATCCTATTTCCCTCTCTGCGCAACTAGAGCCGTGCATCTCTCGTTCACACGCGTATAAGCAACGGGTAACCTGAGTGGCGGAGGTCTGAATGGGAACGCGGCTTTCGAAACAGTGCGCGGTGGAACGAAACCGTCATCCAAGGCTCGCTAAGAATATTCTTCGCCGCTCCAAGTGCACAACTCTAGGCGCGACAGAGGTGTGTGAGTGAGCTGATTAGTGCGTGTTGAATAGTTAAAGGAGAAAAAGCAGACGGACGACAGTTTGCCAATTCTTCGCGGAGCTAAATGCACGTTCTGGATTTTACTTCGCGAACCGTTTGATGGGCAGAAACGGTTTTGCCAGCAAACTAGTCAGTTTCGTCGTGTAAATAACTTGAATATCCTTCCAATGCGTGGTTTATCTGAAAAGATTACGTAGAGTAAGTAGGAGGTGTTTTCCAGTTCGAGTTTTGCCTGTGTGCCTTTAGGTGCCATTTTTATTTATAAACCCCCATGCCGTCATCTCCGTCGTCATCGGGTAATATTGAGATTCAATCCGGCTCCAGTGAAAATATTGGGGAAAAATCACAATTTTCTGTCGGCCATTTTGACCGGTGCCGTTTTTTCGGTGCGAAGTTGCATGCACCGAGCGTAAGCAGCGGGCAAGGAGTGAAAACGGAAAAAAGAAAGAGAGAAAGTGTGTGTACTAGAGGTGCGTAGACGGGTGTGTGCGAAAGAGCAGAATATGCAGTTCGTGGTGGAAGGTGGTGGTGCTGGTGGTAGGAAAAGTTACCAGAGGCCGTGACCAATTTTGCCTTGGCCGAACCAGGAATGGGCGAAAGTGCATCGCAGTTCAAACTGCATCCAGAACAGAATAGGTTGATCCCGAAGGAACAGCGAATACCTACTCAATAGTGGCAATGTGTGCATCGGATGGCGCCGACAGGATGGGCGGTGTTGTCGCTGTGTGTGGCAAATGAATGATCTATCGATTTTTATGTTTCTTTGTTACCTACCCAAAACCGGACGTTCGTCAATTTGGTAATTTGGAAAATCTGGTCTAGTGCATCTCGTTAGGAACCAATCGCATATCGGGGTGACTACATGGACAAGAATCCAATGATAGATAAGAGTGAAAATTTTCTGAACGTGTTGTAATGTCAAGGTGCCAGCACGTAAAGCAGTGACTACATGATCCGTTTTTCATCACAAAAAATATTTACATAAGATTTCCCACATGAAAATCAATGGCATCGGTAAAATTCTATGTTTCAATCAGTAGGAGGCAGGCAGTCACCATTACTTGGATAGATAATTGTTCAACCTTGGAAACTTGAAAAGTTACCATGCTACTTACTTAATAAGCCCTTAGAACTATGGCTCTATGTTTCTTCGCCTGATTGTGACTGTCTGGCCGTTCTGTAAGACTCTTTTTCCTCTATTTTACAGAATAAAATTGCAGCTTTATTTTAAAACAGTAACGTTGTAAGCAAGCGGCGGAAACACGGTGCAGTCGCCACAGTTGCTGCAATGACATTCGATACCGTCAATCAATCTATGGAACGAACCAATGGGAAAACAATGGATCAACGGGACGATGGGCAAATGACGACCGTGAGCGAACATCAGAACAGCAGCAACACAGCTGATAATGCGTAAGTAGTGACGGTTGCGGCACGGGAAAGGCTTCTAAGTCTATTGAAATTTTTTAACTCAAATTTTCCCGATCTTGTAGACATAATAGTAATAGTAACAATGGTTGCAGCAGCAACACGACTGCAGCGCTGATCAACAGTTTCCCAGTGGATAAGCTTGCTTCGTTAAATGCGAAAATCTCCAATTCACGATGGGTAGTACCGGTGCTGCCGTCGCAGGAGTTGGACTGTTTGCTGGATGCGGCAATACAGCTTTCAATAGCGGGTATGTCCACATGAAACATGACTGACCGGTGAAGAAAAGTGATCATCAGCTCAGTTTTCTTTTGATTAAAATGACAAATAAATGACAAATGATCATCTGTACGTCAATCATGTGATTTGCAGGTGTGGACGGAGAGTGTGAACCGTGCGTGAGATTCTATCAGAATGAGTTGGCCACCTCGTTCATCAACATACTCACGGATGAAGCGGTTATGTCGTGGAAGAACAACATCCACGTGTGCATCTTCAAGTCGTGCTGCAAATTCCTGCGCCTGGCGTCATTGCACATGGATCGCGATAATCACCCACTGCTGGAGCTGCTGGCTATCGTGTTCGATCCGGAGAACAAGTTTCATGTGCATAACATTGCCCGTCAACCGGAAAACATGACTACGCCACCGCCACCGCCACCACCGCCATCTGTCTCTTCGTTGGCCAACCCAACCACCTCGTCGTCGTCGTCCTCTTCCTCGTCCTCGTCCTCGTTGCCGGACAGCACGGAGAGTAGCACCACCACAAGCAGCAGTAACGCGCCAGCTACACCCTCGACAAAGCAGCCTCAGCAGCAGCAGCAGCAGCAGCAGCAACAGCAGCAAGCGCAGGACGTCGTCATGGTATCCTTCGCAAAGCCTCCGCTGGAGACGAAAAATCCGCGCGGTTGGTTGCTCAACTTTATCAATCAGTTTGGTGTCCATAATGGCTTCGACAACTTCCTCAAACGTATGACGGTAGCCATTGAGCAGCATCAAAAGCAGCACGGTCAGGATCCGCTACCCGGTAGTGGCGGTGGTGCAGGTGAAAAGCAGAAGCAAAAGGGTAAGATGTCTTTGCAGCTGCTGTTCGCGTTGCTACGTCCGTTTGGACTTTGCGCCGAGTATCTGACGGTCGAGACGATCGAGCGGTACCTTCTGCCCGGGTGCCGCTTTGTGCTAACGGTCCTGGAGAGCCTTTCGGACACGGAACTGAAGCGCGAGGTGGTGTTCGAGGGGAAGAATGACTTCATGACCGGCATCGTGAAGTTTGCCCGTGCCTTGCTAACGCGCGTACCTGGGCAGGAAAGTCTGTTGAATGAACTAGAGATGGCGCGGCTTAAGATTATCTTGCACGTGCTGCAGATATCGAGCTTCAACGGCAAAATGAACGCTCTGAACGAGATCAACCGGGTGCTGAGCTACGTCTCGATTTACCCACACCGAGGACTGATTGCGGAAGAAGACGGCGATTTTCTGAGTGCCAACAAGATGGCCCTGTGGATACGCAGCAACCGGGTGCTGGCGATCGTGCTGCGCGATTCCCTGCACCAGTCGCAGTACGTGGAGAAGCTGGAAAAAATCCTACGGTTTTTGATCAAGGAGAAGGCGCTTACGTTCGACGATCTCGACGCGGTGTGGAATGCGCAGGAGGGCAAGCACGAGGCGATCGCAAAAAACGTGCACGACCTGCTGGCCAAACTGGCCTGGGACTTCAGTGCCGACCAGCTGGACTATCTGTTCCGGTGCTTTCAGACCAGCATGCAGAAGTCCGGCAGTCGGAAGCAGCGAGAACGGTTGCTGGAGCTGAACCGGCGATTGGCGGAGGACGACAAGAACGGTATGATGGCGCAGAAGGTGTTGAACATGTTCTGGAACTTGGCGCACAGTGCCGACACGCCGCTGGAGGTGTTGGAGCAGGCACTGCAGTCCCACGTGAAGATCTTGGACTACAGCTGCTCGCAGGAACGCGACGCGCAGAAGGGCATCTGGCTGGTGAAGTGTGTGGAGGAGCTGAAGGGCCGGGACGAGTGGGTGCTGCCGGCGCTGCGGCTCATCCGGGACATTTGCTCACTGTACGACACCACGCCGAACCATACGCCGCGCATGCACCACTCGATGAACCGGCAGAAGATCATCGATCAACTGCAGAACGAGCACAAGCTGGTGATTCTGGTGACGAACAGCTTGACGTGCTACATGAATCGCGTGCGGGCCCTGGTTGCGGCCGACCCCTCGCTGAAGCCGGCCAAACTGCGGCTGGACAGTCGCTATCCGCATCCGCAGCAGATACAGGAGCGGCTGGATTTCCTTAAGTTCCTGCTGAAGGATGGGCACCTGTGGCTGTGCGCGGATCAGGCGAAGCAGATCTGGAACTCGCTGGCAGTGAACGCGGCCTTCGAGGGCGATCGCGAGGAGTGCTTTCGGTGGTTCAGCAAGCTGATGGGCGAGAACCCGGACCTCGATCCGGGCATCAACCGGGATTTCTTCGAGAACAATCTCCTCAAGCTGGACCCGGTGCTGCTGACCGAGAACGGAATCAAGTGTTTCGATCGGTTCTTTCGGGCGGTCAACACGAAGGAGGAGAGGATTGTATCGGCGAAGCATCACCATCACCACCACCGGGGCGGTGCCTCGTACGTACTGTACAACAACGGCGAGGAGCTGATTGGCAAGGATTACCTGTGGCGCGTGATCACGTCGGCCCCGGAACCGATTGCTAGCCGCGCGATCAGCATACTGAACGAGATGATGACGGTCGGCCCCCGGCAGTTGGCGGACGTGGAAGCGTACCACGAGAGCTTCATCGAGGAGTGCTGCGAGAAGCTGCGTGCCACATTTCAAAGCATGGAACTGTTGTTGCGGGAGTTTCCTTCGCCAAAGCTGACCAAGACTGGCGCATCGGAGGCGGGCGAGGAACACGGGGTCGTCGGAGCGACTTCCGAGTCGCAGGCGCAGGTGGCTTCGAAAACTGCATCGACGGGGGGAGCGGAAGTGGATGGCGGTGGTCATGTCGAGATGGAAGGAACTGCCGTTTATGGCGGGGGTCTGCACAGTGATATCGAGCGGAAGAAACTGCTACTGGTGGACCAAATGTGCCGCATGGTACGCACGCTGCAGGAGTACATTCGCGAGTGTGATCGGAAATTCTTGGGCGACCGGCTAGCGTTGCCGCTGTGCCATGCCGTGCGCGGGCGGCACATCGAACTGATAATAAAATTTCAAACCCCCGGCCGACAGCTGGACGACGTGGAGATGATCAGCCACAGCAACGAAACGATGCACTCGTTCAAACGCAACCTGCTGCGGCGCATCAAGGCGCTGAAGGCAAACGAGATCCGGGTTGACCTGTACGACAACGCGACTGGTGAGCTGATCGTAGCACCGGACGAGCAGCAAACGCTCGCCTTCTACGGCGTCCGGGACAAAATGTCGCTCAGCGCTAAGCTGACGCCGATTTCGTCTGGCCTGATGGCCACCGGCTCGCCGGACAGTTCGAGCGAAAGCAGCTCCGGTTCGCCGCCCCGAAACTACGTCGATCCGATCAAGCAGCACTACCAGCATCACCCGCACCCTCACCAGCAGCAACAGCAAGGAGGACACCAATTCCAGGCGCAGCAGCAGACCCTGATGCACCAGCATCCAGGGTACATGCACGGCCAGCAGCAGCAGCAGCAGCAGCATTTGGCGCAGGGTGGAATGGCGGGCCAGGGCTACCAGCACCATTCGCGTCTTTTTTTGCATCAGCCAACGGAGTCGGAGGATACACTGCCCGGTTCCGTGATCGCGCGAAAGCCGCAGTATACCAATTTCTTCCTACAGGTCTACCAGCTCGCCAACGTGCTTGAGCACGAACGGTTGCGCGATAGTGTACGCTCGTTGCTTCACCTACTGCCGCTCGATCGTTTGACGGTGAGCAACTTGTACGAACTGTTCCGAACGTCGCAGCAGGCGATGGACACCGCGCGGAAGACGTTGCTGGCGGGTACAAGCGAAAGTGGGACTGTTGCACCATCCCCGCTGGAAGAGGCGAGCCCCAAAGCTGTGATGTTCGCCACGATCGCGAGCACGTGGGAGGCTTTCAAGTCGCTCTTTCTCGATCCACCGCCGGTGCGCATTCTCTACAACCTGGAGGTGCTGGAAGCAATGTTGCTGCCGGCGAGTGTCGTTCCTCCGCCAACCCCCGTTCACCCCACGGGAAACTCTGCTGGAAGCGGTGGGCCGCCGTCCAGCATGAAGGACGGTGGAGTAGGAGGAGGGCTCGGGAACGATGCGGCGATCGGGGACAGTGCGGCACTGCTGGAGTTCCAGTACGCCTGGTACAGTTGCGGGGCGGCCGACTTTATGCTGGCGTTGCTCTCGGAGAAGTGCGCCCTGCCGGGAGCGGCCGCTGATCGGCACACGAAGCGCGCCACGTTCCGGTGTGCAATGCGGTTGGCGAAGTTTTTCTTCCTCACCGTGGGCTACCTGGTGCCGCCGCCCACCTTCTACGACCAGATGCTGCAGTTCGATCAGTTTCAAGCGCAGCTGCGGCGTTTCACCCCACTCCACAACGTGCTGCGGGGCGGGCTGCGCTTCGAGCATACGCTGCACGGTTTCGCGAAGCGGCTTGCCGCGTACATCCTGGAGGTGGAGAACCTCCCGGGCGCGATCGAGACGGACTTTGTGACGCAGCTGTACCGGGGCGAGTGGACCTACCCATCGCAGCAGACGATCAAGGCGATCATGGAGGTGGCGTTGAGGGCCTCGGTCAGTTGGGAGCCAGTTTCGTGGGATACCCTGAGGGAGCGCATATTTATTGCGCGCGATGGCGCCGGTGGTCCGCCGGCCGGTGGTGGACAGCAGTTCGCTAAGCCGGCGGAACCGGCTGTCGGCGCTGGCGGCGAAGGTAAAGATTTGTCCGGGGACACCCCGGCGGAGGAGGTCAGCGATGGAGGCAAACGTCGGAACAGCACGAGCAGCGTCGGAAGCAACAGTAGTAGCAGCAGTAGCACAGATGGCGACAGTAGCTCCAGTTGCTGCAACAGCAGCAGTAGCAATTCGGCTGGCCCGGGAACGGTGGAGACGCAGCAGCAGCATCAACAGCCGCACCAACAGCAGCAGCAACCGCAGCATCATCAGCAACAGCAGCAGCATCAACATCAGCAGCAGCTGGTGGCCGTCGTTGATCGGAGCGTGGACTACGAGGTGCTGCAGGTGGCCCTGGAGGTGCTGACACTGTCTTTCGCTCTGCATCCGGACGCGGTGAAGGCACTGCAAAACGAAGACTGCCTCTGGGATAGCTTTCTGGGGTCGCTCTTGGTGGTGAATCCGTCGGCCAAGATGCGCATGATCGCGCGCGAGCAGCTGTTGGTCATGCTGACGGTTGAGGTGTCCGAGGATCTGCTGCAGGCGGTGGTGCGCGTGCTGTACCGCATCTGGCGCGACGTGAACCATCGCACGGAGACGTGCGCCGACTACCTGCAACTGTTTGCGCAGCTGCTGCAGTACAAGGGCCGTCATGATGCGCTCGTCCTCAACACGGAGGAGCTGCTGAACAAGGAAATCAAGTGGCTGTACTGGGTGCGGGATAATGTGGCCGAGCACGGCAAAACCCTGGTGCACGAGGACATCCTGGAGGGACACCTGTGTCTCACCCGGGCGCTGGTGTACCATATGAAGCCGGACGACAAGCGTTGCCTCAACACGCTATTGGAGGTAACTCACTGAATGCATCTGCATTGCCCAAAGGCGTGCCGTTAACGAATGTATGTTTGTATTAACACAATTGCAGGATCTAGTGCAGGAGTTCGTGTTCAACGCGTCATACCAGTACATCCATTATCGGTGCAGGAAAGTGATAAATTTCCCCCTGCCACCTCCGGTGTGCCGTACACCTAGGACGATTTCGGCGGCGCTCGATCTGCTGGTGGCGCTCTGCCACAATTCGATTGAGCTCACGTCCACCATTGCGCTCCTCCTGAACGATATGTTTTTCGACGACATTGAACCAGTGCGGGACTGGGAGTATCTACCACCCGATTCCCCCCGGGCACCCCACGGATTCTGTGGGCTCAAGAATGCCGGTGCGACGTGCTACATGAACTCGGTTTTGCAGCAGCTCTACATGGTGCCGGCCCTTCGCAATGGGATCGTTCGCATTCATCAGGCGGTCATCGATCACAAAGAAGATTTCAACGAAGATCCCGACAGCCATTCTTTGGTAGGTTCCATGGCAGGAGAAGGAGATCGGAACAATTTTCGAAGGCTGTATTTTTTGGTTTTTTTGTTCCCATCTTTCAGCCGGTTGTGCAGAAGGATGGAGATGATGGAGGAAAGAACTATCACATAGGCATACTGAAGTATGTGATGGTAATTTTTTGCTATCTTGGCCATAGCGCATTACAGTATTATGTACCTCGAGGTCTCTGGAGACATTTCAAGTAAGACACACACCCAACAGATGAGAATTCCACCGTCCTCATCGATCACTGATTTGCCATTCTGCCTCTCCGTTCTTCCCTCCATCCTGCAGGCTACAAGGGGAACCGGTGAATCTGCGCGAGCAGCAGGACGCGGTGGAATTTTTTATGTCTCTTTTTGAAAGCATTGACGAAGGCCTGAAAGCCCTGAACTGCGAGCAGCTGATGTCGGCGACCCTGGGCGGGTGTTTTAGCGATCAGAAAATATGCCAAGACTGTCCGCACCGATACAGCAAGGATGAACCATTTAGTGTACTTAGTGTCGATATAAGAAACCATAGCTCGCTGACGGACTCGCTGGAGCAGTACGTTCGCGGTGAAATACTGGAAGGTGCCGATGCGTACCACTGTGATAAATGTGATGAAAAGGTGCGTTGAATAGACGAAGAGGAAGAGGAATATGAAGAGGAGGAGGTGGAGGAGGAGGTGGAATTTTTCTAAAAAACATCTACTTTTTTTCTCACCTCTCAGGTCGTGACAGTGAAACGGCTGTGTGTGAGCAAACTGCCGCCCGTACTAGCAATACAATTGAAGCGTTTCGAATATGACTACGAGCGGGTGTGTGCTATCAAGTATAATGACTATTTCGAGTTCCCGAGGGTGTTAGACATGGAGCCATACACGGGTAAGTTGGGATAGTTGTCCCTTCCTTTTCCTTTTTTTTCTTTGTAATTGATTTATCTGTGTATGTTTTAATGCTTTTTCTTATAACAGTTTCTGGCCTTGCAAAGATAGAGGGTGAAGTCATCAACGTCGCGCCTATTCAGGAGGATCAAGGTTCTACACGCTACCAGCTGACCGGCATCGTCGTGCATAGCGGACAGGCATCCGGTGGCCATTACTACAGCTACATTCTTCACAAGTAAGTTACGGTGGGCTGCGTCGGAAACGAAATCAAACGACATAACTGTCAATGGCACGATCATGATCTCTAGGAACTACGCCAGTGGCCAGAAGAAGTGGTACAAGTTTGACGACGGTGAGGTGACGGAGTGCAAGATGGACGACGACGAGGAGATGAAGGCGCAGTGCTTCGGCGGGGACTACATGGGCGAGGTGTACGACAACAACCTGAAGCGCATGCAGTACCGACGGCAGAAGCGCTGGTGGAACGCGTACATGCTGTTCTACACGCGCAACGACGTCTACTACGCGAAACCGCCCAAAAACGCGTTCTGGTGGCGGCTGGACTACTTCTCACTGCCACCACATATCAAGTCCCAGGTCAAACCAAATATCGAGAGTCTCTCATTGGCGCAGAGCGACCACTACTACTTCTACATGGAGCCGATCGTAGAGCGGTGCATACGGTAGGATTACCAAACCACGTTCCGTTCGATTTTTTTTAGATTTATTTTGATTTCTTTTTGCCATTAAGGATACAAAACATACGATTCCTTCATTCGAGGATGCTCTTTTCGGTGGAGTTTTTCAACTTCATGAAAAAACTGACGGAGTTTCCGATTAAACCAAAGAACAAGATACCAATCTGGCTGCTTGTGGTGAGTATTCTTTTCGGGGACAAAATGTTCCCTGCTCCTAGCATGCAAAGCACTGACAGACTGGGTTTTCTCCGCGCAGAAGGGACAGGAGGAGGTGTGTCTGCTGAAGGTCCGGCTGGCGTCGAAATTTCTGTTTCACTCGGGCTTTAAAACGAAGAAAACGATTCGCGGTCAGGTGATGGATTGGTGAGTATTGCGTCGTTAGTGGGCACATGCCGTTAAAGATGCGTTGTTAAATGAGCCCGTGGGACCTTCTCCCGCCCGCCAGGTATGAAATATTCCGCGTACCGCTGGAGGGATCCGCCGTCATACGGGAATGGTTCGCCCGGAACGTGCTACTGGACCCGCCGGGCCGGTTGAGCGAGTACCTGCTGGCCGCACCACTTCCCGAGATTCGATCATGCTTCGCGAAGCTGGTCGTGTCGTTCTGTCACTACGCGGCCGAGGACGAACCGGTGGCCGGGTTCGAGGGAAGCAACTTGTGCGAACAGGTGCTGGTCGCCGTACTCGCCCTGCTTAAATCGGACGTGCCCGAGCACGGCAAGCACCTGCCGCACTACTTCAGCCTGTTCTCGATGTACGCCGGCTTCGGCTACCGGGAGGAATGTCAGCTCATCAAGGTACCCAATCGGAAGGAAATGGAGTTGGTGTAGTTGGGACAATTTTCACAGCAACACCCATTTTCTTTTACCCTCTTCCCCCCACACTACCCCATCTCAGCTGAACGTGGCGGTGCTGTTCATGAAGGTAGCGATGGACGACGGTACGGGGCCGACGATCAAATATCAGTATCCGGATCTGAGCAAGCTGCACCACGTCGTGTCGCAGCTGGTGCGCTCGATGGACGTGTCGTCGCGTTGCCGGAGTGCCCTCAGCGGGTCGCCGGTGTTGCCGAACAAGTACATCAACGAGCACATAACCCGCAAGAATGCGCTCATACCCATGCCGGAAGAGTGCGTCGATTATCTCTACAATCGAAACGGGTAGGTGATCAATAGGGGGAAACGCTTTTGAATGCAAGGCACCAACATTTACCATATGATCGTGTGCTCGATTGGTTTGCAGCTACATTAAGCGCCTGCTGGAGGACGTGAACATTGGCGAGGAAGGATTCAAGCTGCTGCAGTACTGCTGCTGGGAGAATCCGCACTTTTCCGGCATCATCCTGATGGAGCTGCTGTTCCAGTGCGATTACGTCTACTGGCACGACATGAAGCACTACACCGATCTGCTGCTGCATATCTTGCTGATCGAAGACTCTTGGCAAGGGCATCGGATAATGAATGCACTTTTGGGTAAGCAGTGGCACTGTGGTTCCACGTTATATCGAATTAATGGTAATTTTGTTTCGAATGTTGCAATGTGCAGGCGTCGGCCACGACCGGGACGGACTGCTGGAGATCATCCGGCGTAGCAAGCTGAACTACCAGAAACGTGCCTACCAGTGCATCAAGTGTATGGTGCACCTGTTCTCGAAGAGCAACGTGGCGCTGAACAAGCTGCACACCGACGTGTCGCTGGCCAAACAGTGGACGCTGGCCATCGAGTGGCTGCAGGAGGAGCTGGAAAAGCACCGCACCACGGGCAACAGCCAGTATAACTACAACTCGTGGTCTCCGCCGGCCCAGAGCAACGACAACACGAATGGATTTTTACTGGAAAAATCCCAATCTGTGCGCGAGATCTTACAGATGGCGTTCGATTTGTGCCCGGAGGAGGTAGTTGCTAATGTTGTTTCAGTTCAGGTCAATTTTGCTTATGCGCTTCGCTCTGTTTCAGATCCAGGAGCAAGAACCGGAACCGCCGGGTATGGAAGGCCATCATGAAGCGGCAACCGATGGTGGAGTGCACCCGTCGGATGACGCACCCGCTGGCAAGCTGGAAGAAATGGAAAAGACGCTTCCACCAGCTACCGTCACGGCCACCACCACCAGCACCCTGGCGTCTGCTGCGTCCACGGCGGTGACGACAGTTTATTCGCAGCAGCACCCGTCGGTTAGCAGTGCCGAGCCATCGTACGGCGATGGTCAGAACAATGGTCCACCAGGCGGCGGCGATGCTACCGTCGACAGTGGTAACCAGGGTCGACCGGGGTCGGCAGTGAGGCAGCTCATTGGCGTGATGTCTAGCATTGATATTAACTCCGAAAGTTCCACGGCGCCAGCGGTAGAGTACACGACAACGACGACGACGACGACGACGACGACGAAAGCGGTGTGCATCACAACGTCCTCGTCGGCAGTTGCAGCGCCCAGCAGCAGTGCCGCAACGCAACCTCAGCTGTCACTTGCGGCCCCGCCACCGTCAGCATCACCCACGTCGTCCTCACTGTCGACACCTTCGGGCGCATCGACGACCAGTGTACCGCAGGTGAACAGGAATGATCGAGCCGGTGGTGACGTGGATGGTACTCGGTCGTCCACCAGTTAGCGGCAACAGGAGGAGGAACACTTGTGAAGCATATAACCCCAAATGTGCAGCCAATTTGGCCGCGCCAATATGATTGCAAATACTACAACGTAACGTTTCATACCAACATGAGGAGCAGGACAGAGGTTTGGCAGAAGGTCCACTGTGCCTCGCTCGCAAACGGACCGGCGACTTGCGTAGGTGGTAGTTTTGGGTCACCATGTGCTTGAAAAATTAAATGAACGTAAGCAAGCTGAGAGCTAGCGCGGTGTACGAACGGGGTAGGAACTAATTTGTATCTGTTAGAAATACGGATGACCGTTGAGCAGAACACAGGAATAATAGCAGCAGCAAAACTCTAGCAGAAGGAATGCGATGACGAACGATACACATAACATGCAACAATCGCAACGCTTCAAACACACACACACACACATAAACACACAAACGTGCAAGTACACATACACAAATGGTTTAGTGTTTGAACATTAATAAAAATCCTTTCCTCCAACACCTCCGACGAAGAAGGGTAAACCCATTTGAAACATGAAACAAAAACGGTATAAAAGGGATGGCACGGACGGAGGCAGACGTATACCGAAAGGATGCGTAACGACGCTGGCTGCTTACTGCCGTTTCTAGTCACATTGAATGGCAAAGGGCTGTTTTGAGGGAGGGGATGGAAAATGGAGAAGGGTTTGGGAAGGAAACTAGTGAAGGATATAATATACATTGAAAAAGGAAAAACATGCATAACTCGTACACAACACGAAAACCGCCCCTGATGACACGCGAACACATAAAACACAATGCATGCTACAATAAATTGTGAACAAATATAAATATGTTTAAATTATTGGACTAAATAAATAATAAATCAATTCAAAACGAAGCGGTGTTTTTTTTATTTGTAGAAATATCGACATCATTGCGCTCATGGCGCTTGAGAACGTTGTTCTCGTTAATCGTTGATATGTTCAGAGTCCGATCCGGATTGTTCTACGTTGAATGTAGTCGATGGAAAAGAAGAAGAGGGCTTTTTTTTGTTGACTTCTTCCTGTCGTTGAAAAAATCATGATACAGGTTTTTTCAATGGATAGGATAAGCGTAAACGCGTTTAGCCGATGTGCAAAAATGGGCTATCAAAGTTGAAACCTGAACAAGCCATGTTTGAACCCATCAAGCCAAATGTCGTATTCATCAGCATAAACACACAATCGAACACCAGATATTTAAACCTCATTAACATAAAAGTCAGATTCGAGGCCGGTTTGTTTTGGTTTTCATAGATGCGAATTGTGTACACATACATATATATTCAAGCATTTAAAAAAAAAGTTACTGTTTACACATATTTAACGTCCACGCTGTGCATCAATAGATTAATCAATTATTATTTCATAACTGTTATGGAAATTGAATAATGTTTGATTACTACTGAAGCTCAAATGGTTGAATATATATGTATGTGTACACAATTTGCATCTATGAAAACCAAAACAAACCGGCCTCGAATCTGACTTTTATGTTAATGAGGTTTAAATATCTGGTGTTCGATTGTGTGTTTATGCTGATGAATACGACATTTGGCTTGATGGGTTCACACATGGCTTGTTCAGGTTTCAACTTTGATAGCCCATTTTTGCAGATCGGCTAAACGCGTTTACGCTTATCCTATCCATTGAAAAAACCTGTAAGATGATTGCATAACCAGTTTTGTATATTTGGTTGGGTTTTAAATAGCGCCATCTAGTGTAAGAATGAGTATTATTTTTCCTCGCATTCTGACTGCCACAATTTTATAGCAATAATGACACTACAATAATAGTGGATACACAAACCTCGAATTGTGGCTCCCAACGGCCACTGGATATCACTTTTTTTTCAAAAAAGGTGAAGAAGGTACCTTTTCCAATGCATCTTTTTCTCTCAATCGAACTATTTGAAGTTTAAATTTTACTTATCTTACAAGAACTTACATCAGGAAGAACCATCAGTTTTATCAGTTATGGTTGGTATCGCTTTCCGATGATAGCGAGATTACCGATTGCGGGAAGATTTTTTGTATTTATTTGTTATTTTCATTTCATACTTTGGCGTCGTGACGGTGATATCGATTCAACGCTACTTTGAATTTAGGTATTCCCTTTATTAAGTGTAAAATACGTTATCGGTCGCCCCAGAGCGGTATAGTATGCAGTGAGGATGTCGAACACGTTGTCGGATCCATTCGAGTCTCAACGGGAGCTAGGGCAAGCCGAGGAGCTCTTCTGCCAGCATCGATCATCCGGGACACGATTTTCCCACGGTCAGTCCAACTTCTTGAACTGTAACTGTAACCGTAGATCAAATGGCGTACAAGAATAATTGCCTGGCTGTGACCGTGACAGAGCGATGCTGGGCAGCAGTGTGCGAATCAACAACGACGAGCTTCAGGTAATTGTGTAGTTTGCCCGCTACCTTGGGTCTCTCATAAAATCGAACGACAGCATCAGTTCGAAGATCCAAAGATCAAAGGCAGTCGTGCCTTCTCTGGGTTCTACAAACTCCTGGGGTCCAGAAGCTTTCACTTACGCAAGACGTTCACTATATATTGCACGTTGGTACTGCCGGTAGTTCTCCATGGGCATGAGTCCTCCGGTCAATCTTTGGCAGCGTTTACGTGCAGGACGGACGGAGGAGAAGGACGAACCACGAGCTGGCTTAGCTGTTTGGCGAACAGGCTATCCTTACGGTGGCGAAAGCCATAATGATCCGCTGTTTGGGGCATGTCATGAGGATGCCGGACTCATGCCCCGCCAAGAAGACACTCGTCGGCGGCCCGCTCGGCAAGAGGCGCAGAGGAGCCCAGCGAGCTCGTTGGCTGGACCAAGTGGAGCAGAGCCTGGGGGACATCGGATGCAACCGGGGATGGAGAGCTGCAGCCATGGACCGAGTACCCTGGCGAACTATTGGTGACCAGGCCATGTCAGCACGACGTTCTCAACTATGAGCGAAGTAGAAAAGAAGAAAAAAAAGGTCTATTGGAGATGATCCTCCTTTATGGAGTTCATGAATCATGATCCGTTGATGATGAAACTATGAACATTTTAAAATACACATCAGTGTGAAAACAAAGTGATAGCCTTTAGCTTTTATTTAATAACATATCCGATCAACAGTTCGTGCGAGGCATTCACTTCTTTCTAGAGCAATGGTTTTGAGAGTTCTTAAATGTCATCGTCCTATGAAGTCTTTTTACTTTTTCTATAAGATTCCCTATGATTCATTCTTATTATCAATTAGTTCGCACTGTCCCTGAAACATCTGTAGCGATGATGTTTTGCATATTAAAATCTCTACACTTGTCCATTCACTGTGGACCTTTAGATTGAACAATATTGATAAATGGCTATGAAGAGAGGCCAACATTGCATATTGGTCTTCATTTTGAATTAATGTCATGTTCGTTTTTTACGTGTTCTGACGCGAATCTATTATTTTAAGCAATTTAGATTTTGGTTATACAGGAATTGTATTAGAAGAGTTTTAATTTTTTTTTAATTGGAATAGGACGTACATGTTAAAATTGTTAAACCTGCGCCATGGCAAATATTGTGGCCTCGTACGAGGATTGGCAATCAGAATTGCACAACTTTCTCAGAGTAGCTCATGTGGTTGTCTGAAGTACTCATGCCCGTCTCTGCCTCGGCTCTCGTTAGTGAAAGCATTACGAGACATAACGGAAAAGCATCCACTTCAATTGCTTCCTTCATTAAGCTAATGCTGTGCATCGCCACTCAATTTGTAGCGTAAAACCCGGGCACATTTGGTTCCAAGGTAAACAGTTCACCTCAACAACGCTGCAGTGGCTGTGGTGAACCGGTTGGATGTAACGCTGTAACGCACCGATAATGGTGAACGAACGCCAGCTTCAAGCCCATCGGGTGCTCCCGCCGGCCATTCTAGGAACAGTAGAGAATCGTCAGCAAGCTCTTGTTTGTTGTTTGATAATTTAATTAAATGTTATCAATAAGCAGGTGTTAGCGAGATACGTATCCGGCGTTCCGGGAAAGGTTACGGCGTTACAGCCTAAAACCCTTTACCAGGTGATAATTGCATTACGGAACCAGTCAAGCTGGAACAAATAAATCATGCTAGCCCTCGTAAATCGTACTAGATCGGCGTTTTGCATAAACACACAACCATTCCGACCACCCAGTTTTCGATGGGTCAATTGATGGATCGTTTGACCACCGGATCGGCTGGCGGACACTTTTCTCCGCCTCCGTCCGTTACATGTAGGGCGCCAGGGTTCAAAGTGTTGGTGCCGTTGTTTGCAAAACATTATGCAACCGGAAGTCTGCCCCGCATGGACAAGATTGGGGCGAGCAGCTTTTGGCAGCCGAAAATCGTCTTGGTCGTCGGTTTCGCCTCAAGCAAAGGAATCTGTCGCTCGGGGGTGTTTTAATTGATCCGTAATCCGGGCGAACTACCGCAAATATAGATTGTGCCGATCGATCGGCCCGATACATTTATTAATGGTCACGTCCGGAGCGGCCCGCTAATGCGGGTGCGAAAGTTTCTCGGGCTGGGATTTTAGTGGAGATTAGCAGAGTTGCGTTTTCGGCTGGATTGCGCGGCCGACGGTGAGCTGCGGGTGAGACGGCGAGGTGGATTAGAAGGAATGCTCCTTACTTTGCTACTTTCTAGAGCTCAAGAGGCGCCGTTATATTTAGTTACGGGATTAGAAACATTCGGGAAGCCGTTGAAGATGTGCCGAACCGTGTGCGAAAGATTACGGCTTGCCGAAGTGTAAGTGCCGTTCGTCTAGATATGATCATACCGAGAGCTGGAGTTATTTTAATTCTCCGAAGATGGCCCAGTTTTTCAGTTTGTTAACACGTGGCTTCTTGGAAAAAAAAACATCAACAGTAAACATTCGAAGTCTTTTGTTGGTCTTGCCAATTAATTGTACAATATCATACATTTGAATTGAGACTAAAATAGAGAGATTTTCTTTTTGTTAAGCGAAAAATTGAAGGTGGTGACGATTTATGTTATAGCTTCACTTTGGATAGAGCTCTACATATATTGGTTTGCTAGACTCACAACCCGCACTCTCAATGGTGGCGGAAAAACACATTCATTGAATTCGCAAAATTTCTTCATATCCTTGTTTTGTTGTTTCCCGGACGGCCTGCAGGATGCAACGTAAGAATGTGTATCTGTAGCCAGGGAAGCTGTTTGTCGTGTCGGTTGAAGTTCCCGGAAAACGATGAAAGTAAGTGAGTGAGGCTTTTCAGTTTCCATTTCCGGGAAGAAAAAAAAAAAAACGTGAGGGGATCGGAAGGAAAGCAAAGCCACATGCTGATGCTCCCAAGAGACGATGTTCATATGGGAACAGATTAGATGCGCAGGCTGCAGGTTCCACTTGCAAGATATGGAAAACATGCGGTTAGTCGGCCAAATGTGCGGTGCATGTGTGGTGTGTGTTTTTCATCTGGTATTTTCGGCAGCATGTTGAAAATGTCGATCTTGCAGATGTTTTATCTTGTGTTACATTTATTTCAAAATGCTCGGGAGATAAGTTTGTTTAGAGATTTTTTTACTCTACAAATTACTTTCAATTTTAGAGTATAAACCAGAAAATGACAAGTTATAAGAAGCTGTTTGAATATTATTATATTTTTTTAACGATGGCCACTCTACACCTTTGAATCTAATAAATATCGATTTCGATAACGCTAAGTTCGTAATCAAACGATGATATCTACGCCTTCGAAGTTTACAAATACTGATTTGATGCGCTTAAGTTAGTGTGCAGGTGAAGGAGCATGATGAAATAATGCCGAAAACAAATGTAGAAATTGTGACATAATAATTAATCTTTTCCGAATTTTAGGACAAACCATTACTGCAGACTGTTAATTCTAGCTCAGCATGAACATCCATATCCCTAGTACAATATGGAGATTATTGTGTTTATCAGAAACATTTGGCTCGACTGTACCGAAATAAAGCTGACCATATTGTATCGAAGATCCCAAATGCCCTTTATCCCATTATGTGTAAATTTCCTCGAGAGTTTGAGTTAATGAGTTCCTAGAGCGGCATTTAAAAAGGTGTCCAAGGGCAGCAAAACGTTTAAGCAAAAAAATGCGTTTGAGAAAAACTATCTGTTCAGCTTGTGGAGTAGCGGCTCAATCTATCAGCGAAACAAATGAGGAGGTAATTTCCATCGGAACTCCCCAGGCCCACCGACGAATGTGTTGCGAATGAGGCGAACAAGCAGCACGCATCATTCAAATTGCTTTTCAAACGACGTGCGAATCGTGCCGGTTGACGAATGCGGTCTCCAGCGGAGCAATCTCGGTCAAGTAAACGCCAAGTGGTGTCGTGTCGCGCCTCTTTTGCAGTTAGCAGAGCAATCGCTCTCGGATCCCGCGCATGTTTGCGATCAAACGGCAATTTCGTTCACTAAATTGAGAAAGCATTAATCTTGACACACATTCCACGCACGCGGCTAAACACCCGGCACACCTCGGACGTGGAAACCCGATAGCCGCTAGAATGCTGCGGTGCTGCTGAAGGTGGAGCGCGCTCCATCGATCGTCTAATGCCCGTCTCGATCGCCGGACCGGGGACCCCGGCGGTTGGGGTGTGGGAACGGAAGGGAAGGCTCCGGTGCATCCGGGGTGCAATTCCGGTAATTGCTAGGGTTCGGTGGACCGGGCGTACCGTCAATGAAAGGACAATTCATCTGATCAAAATTGCACCCGTGCCATTGCAAATTTGCTGCCAGGGCTTGCGCTGGGCCGGGCCGACGATGTGCCGGTCGAGCAATTAACACCGGATGCAGTTTCCGTCCCGGTGGAATAGGTCGCCGGTCGCCGAGGCAGAAGGGCTGGTGCGCCCCAATGATGCAGTTGTGTATATCCTCGCCGTTGTTAATTGGTGTTGCGGAATCAAAATTTGGCACTCTTCCCGCCTCTGGCGGCGCAGGGGGAAGCACGGATCGCAAAAACAGAATAAATAATCAAATTGCGTTATCCGTTTCACTATCGAGCGCCGGTGACCTTCGTGTAGCATAAATCATCGCCGTTCCCGGCAGGTGCCAATGATATACTGCTTCCAATCCCACCAGAGAGATCCGACATGGACGGACGGTCTCCGGTATCGGGTTTCGAGTACGGGAACACCTTTTTTGATGTGCTACTAATGGTGTACTGCTTCAAGCTTGCCAACTTATAACACCGGTTCATTACTGGCGCATTGTTTATTTCTTACAGCTTGTAGCATTCAGTAGAGAAACGGAAGAACTTCAACGGAAACGATTTCAAGAAATAAATAAGAATATAAGGCTCAATGAGGACAACAAGGTTAACGGGACAGATGTGTGCGCTTGCTTCTTTAAATAATGAGTAATAGACCAAGTCAACGCATTACAAAACAATTTAAACATAATATATGTTTTTATCAGAAGATATAAAATAAATTGGTCTTTATTATAAGAGTAATAAGACCCTTCTCGTTTGACCAGTCCTATATTTATTTTTTTAACTAAACATGTATAATAACGAACTTCATAAACCACGAAACTTCATTTGAAACATGCGTAAAAAATATTCGTCTACTTAAAATTTGATGTATTATTCATTGGGTTTCTTTTGGCATCGACGACATCCACCCTTCCTGGCCTAGATTGGGACAAAGAAGGCGTGACAGTGGTTCAGATTTCGTCCCATTCTTCAAGCAAAGCTATTTTCGATTCATTCCTGTTCGACATGTACTTTTCTTAACTGCATCATTCAGTATTGTCCACAAACGTTCTATATGGGATTCGAGAAGGCAAATTAAGTTGTTTTGGAGTATTATTAAGGATCCACAGCTTGGAATTTAGGCTTTAGGTCCCCTTAAAGTTGTTATCCTGCTGGAAGATGTGCGTTCCTTGTAGACCTACTTACTCAGCATAGGCACTCACACTGTCTTCCGTAGTAAATTTTTCTCATGATATGATCAATACCCATTTAGTGCTGTGTGATTTATCCACTCTTGCTGCCCTCACGCACCCCTTATGTTTACAAAGCTTAACTGTTGGTATGTTGGTTCTGTGGCATCAGTTTAGAATGATCCAACTGAATGATGGCCATTTGATCAATCTACATTATATTTGTCTTCGCCAAAAAAATAGCATGATTCCAATGGTCTTCACTATTAAATTGGTGTAATACATAAAGGTACTTCTGATAGTTTGGGGAATTCACCCAAAATTTCTTCTGAGTTCCCGGCTATCTGCAATACTTTGGGCCATACCTTTTGGGATCTTTTCTCCAAGTCTCTTCTTTTCTTATTTTGGACAGTAAACTGCGAACCTTACTTATTAAACCCTATACACTAACCTCTTTGTTGCAAATTTTGGAATATTTTAGTAATTCACAAGTGGTCATTCATAGAGTAAATGATAGAACGAAGTCTATCTTTGCGTCTTGCAATCTCGGGAGATGATTTTCACTGGTTAGGGAGGTGCGGGGTCTGTACATTCTATTAAGGGCTCGATTTTTTATCTTTTCCTAGTTTTGGCGCCTTTTAAATTGCACACCGAGGTCTACTAAAATAATTGAACGCTAATTCCCAAGTCGCTAATAGTCCCAATTAAAACAATAAACAGCTTAGCTTTTGTTTCATGGGATTTTTTTGAGCGAGGCATATGTTACGGTGGCATTTACTTCAAGTAGACGAATGCTCTTTGAGCATGCATACAATTTGGTCCTGTGGTTTATGAATTTTAAGTTAAAAAAATGACCTTTCAATTTGCCTTCTAATTTTTTCGCACTCTCTGGTATCATCTGAAAAAAAAAATTGTACGCCAGAATGGCTTTTCTGATGGGAGCTTTAATGAAACCATTAAATTAAATTGACAGGAGCCAAGAAAGTGATTATTATTGGCATTTTGGTTGAAAATGGTACATACATTTGTGCTCAATTTCCAACCAATCTTAGGGCTTACGGCCCAATAAAAATGTCCACCAACCGAGCTGTTCGAACTGGGTCGTGATTTTCGTGTTGTACTGGGAAGTGTGTATTTTTAAAAGCGACGTAGCAGTAGAGCGAAGATGCGGCAGTCGAATACTATTAAAGGTGTGAAGAAAATAAATAACCAAACCAGTTGTGGTGGACTCAGTTGTGAGGTGAGTGTAATCCAGGGGGAAAGGGGTTTTCTAGTTTATTTTTTGTTCGGGGAAAGAAGAAGCTTCCATCCAGTGTAGGGAAATCAATTCCAATTTCATCTTCTACGATTACGTTCCAATCAACGGTCCATTTTGCAACCAACGCCAGAACTCGCTTCCATCCTCGGGGAGTGCGGGCTTCATTTGTGCTCGTGTTGATGGTAGTGTAAGATGCAAAGAATGACTACAAAATGCTCCAAATCTTCTCCCACCCTCAGTCGCGCCCTGCGGCGGTGGATTTCTCACCTCATCTCCTGCCGGTGTTGGTGCCGTATTTCGTGAGATCCGTCTTTCGGATCTGAACCGTGCTGTGTCAATTTGGCGCGCTTCCGTCTTCGAATGCAGCTGCACGACGGAAGCGGCCGAGGCTGAAGAGCGGTCGAGGAAAGCGGGCCACGGTGTGTTGGCAAATTGCATTACCAGCCAGAAGATGTCGGCGCCACGCCGCCGGTGGAAAGCAGGCAAAAGGGCTGAGCGTCGTGTTGTAATTTGCAACGGAAGGAATCGCTGGCATGCACTCGTCGGGGATGCTATTTCACGCGCCACAAGAAAACGACTCCGATGGGCTCTGATTGAATGCTTAAGAGGATAATCAATACACAATGGAGCTCGAAGGAGGCTCGCATCTTGAGTGTGCTGGTGCATTGTAGGAGCATTCGCAGATCCTTGTCCACCCGCTGGCTGGTTGATGCAAAAGTGGCAGGACAGGAGGCCATAGATGATTATGCTTAATATCATAAGCTGTCAGCATCGCTAGTACTTTAAAGGTTCGTCGAAGCTTTAACTGAACATGTTAATGATACGACTGTATCATTCCAGGACGAAATGGTCAGTTAAAAGTAGTGCTTTTGAATTTGTAAAATAAATTCAATCTATTACCATGATATTGTACAATTCCATTAAGGAGGGGGCGGTAGGTAATTCTTTTTTATCGTAGCATTGCCCACAGGTGAGCCACGTTGAACGGTGCCAGAACATGTTGGCCACTGTTTGGCGTTGGCCGAGTTTCAACTGTATGGAATTGAATTTGATTATTCAATTTCCTCCACCATTGCAATATGGTTGTAAGGCACCATTCGAACCGAACCGAACCAGGATGATGGGCAGAAGCGATACGATTGAGCGTAATGGCAAGAACAGTAGACTTCTCGTAGGTTGAACGAAAGTGAGGTCATGGCGTTTCCATTACTGGACCTTTATCAAAGAGAATTTTTAAATGTCTAATGCTTCAATTTTGCAAGTAGTGCCACAGCCATACTCAGCAGCATCGATCGAGTCGGGTTTTGAAATGTTTCAACCTCATAGGTCTCACAGGAAAAAAATCGATAAATGAATTTTGAATGAACGATTTTTGCCAACAAAAAGGCACTTAATAATGCTCATACAATTGTGTTTGAATGAATGGATCTTCATCCAAAAAAAAGTCTCATTACAACTCTTTAAAACTCTAGATCTCTAGATAACAAAATTATGAAGGTAATATTTATGCGAGTAATGAGAAACATCATTTAACCAACTTCTTTTACGCCCGGTTTTGGAAGGAATGTGTATGATTTATGTTACGATATGACTGTACGATAAAATAAAGTCGAAGCGATGGAGAATGTAGCGCACTTTAGTCTAACTGTGAGGGGTATGTCATTAGGTCGTTCCACCATGCTTAGGATTGTTGATTGATTGATATTTATTCCTTTCGTCGCATTACAATATTTTGGGGGCAAATGTTTCGTTTATTTATGTAAAGACAGAGTGGTTCACGCTTTTATTTCTCCTATGCGGCTCCTCGCTGCCGAGCGCTTCCCGACCTTTAATTACAAATTCTTATTGTACAGCGTCACCGACTTCTCTGTACAGCGGCCTCGCTCTCCGCTCTGAATTCTCTTCTTACATGTATTTGAATGTTATGATGGTTACTGGTTATCTTAACCATAAAGTGCTCAGCCATATTTGTCTAGTGCCACTATTCCGCTTTACGACAGGATACAAAGCGCTGTACAGTATTCCGTTCCAATCGAACACTGTGAATCCGGCAAGCTGGAATAAGAGAACGGAAGCGAAGAAAAAAAAAACCCATACTTCCGCCGGGAAACGCGATAGCCTGTACGGAGCCAGCTTAGCGAGATGTTGGACCGGTGGATTTATCCGATCAACGGAACGGTGGCAGGAAATTATCCAATTAAATCAGTTTGCACGTATCCACATTTTATCGCGGCTATGGTCAACAAATTATGAAATATATCATAGCAGATGATGTCCAAGTATAAAGGCGACATGGTAGAGTCAGTTTAGCTTTGTTCAGTAAATACATCAGTCAAGAGATTGCAAGTAGATGCCATTTATTGTATTACAATACGAATGTAGCCCAGTAAATGAACGAAGGAAATTGGAAGTTTTAATATTTTACTGTCCTGATCACAGAACGATAGATTGAACCGTTTTACACTTGAAATTGAAAACTGAAAAAATATCCATTGTACACATTACACGCTATATGTTAGAAGTTTTATCAATTACATTTCCCTGGTGCAAGGTTATCCATACGTAAAAGAACACTCCTTCATAATTAACTTACCCTGGTCAAAACCTTTCTGCATATCCAGTACAAACAGCCTGGTTCATGTGAAGGGCTGGAAACAATTTGTTAAGCAACTGGAAATCGATTTTACATGGGATTTATTGCACTGCCGGGCAAAGGTTAATTACAGTAGGCACATTATTTGCAAGCCGATGAGTGCTGCAGTCGCCCCGTTTGACAGCTGTCAGCTCTGGCAACCCGAAGGCTCCGATCTTGGGAGGATCCAGGGCAGGGAAACTCTGCGAAATTTGAAGATGCACGTTAATTTGCATTCCTACCGGGGCGGATGCAAACTTTTACCGGGAAGATTGGTTTCGCTGCGGTTTCGCTGCACGGCTCTGCCTCTTCCGGTGTTTCCAGATGGTGCACTCGCCGGCCAGGACCGCCGAGCCGGCGTATAGCCGACCGATCCCTGGACGCGGTGAGTGAGAGTTGACGGTGCTGCAAGTGGGCCGGATAGCTTACGACTCACTCTTGCCAGTCAGCCAGCCAGCCGGCAGCCCGAAAGCCAAATAGTTTTCCAATTAGTGAAGTTTTCGGTGCGCCCCGGCCGGCCGAAGGGGAGCGTTCAAAACTCAAGCGAGTTTACCGGTAGACAACTATGCCTACGACCAGGGCACAAATTGTTTGTGCTCGAGCATGAGCCGGCAGATGTGAAGGCTATTGGATCCAGCGAAGATTCTTATTACCTGTGCTCATGTCATCACGAACGGGGCAGGAGATGTGTATAAACGTGCACTGTAAACAAGATGAAGTTGATATGTAAATAGGGTTCCGAATTTCGGGACGAAACAGGTCAGAGTTCACGTACATGGAACTAGCACTGGCGGTTTAGGTGGCTCGGGTTAGTTGTGGGAAAAGGGAACAGAATGGGTTTTAGACAAATATCAAGTAGCTGGAAAATGTATTGCCATTTAGCTCTAATGAATCTTTAAAAATCTCTTCTACACAACCAAAACCAAAGGGTGAGTCCTTAACAGATGCGATTCGGGCCGTATCCAAGCACTTCTCAAACCAAGCAACGCCATTAAGCTGAACAATTGGCCAGTGTTTCTTCTTAATTAGTCGTGATCGAGCGAATGAATTTGACTGCCAAACAGACACGTTTCCATGCGTTCCTCCTTTATGGAAGAAACGGAAAACAGTTTTCCTTCTTCTTGGCCACGCAGTGCGAGTGACAGCACCGTTGGTTATTATGACGGCATTAGATAGTGTCGAACAACTTGCGAGGAAACAGTCTTTTTCGGGCAGCTGCTAGCCTCTCGCAAGGTAGTTTGATTTCTCGAAAACTGCTTCCATGTCTCGATTAAAATGCAATCAGCTGCTTCGCACGCAGCCACCATTCTCATGAAGCACATTCCGGCACTAACTTTAAGGGATACGGTCTGTGGCGTGGCGGTATCTGGCAGCTTTTAATGGAGCGCGTTTGGATCCGAATCTGGTGCTGACAGTTGAAACCGTTCGCCATCGGCACTATCGGTTCAATCAGCAATAACAATGCCAAACGACACGGAACGGTACTGGGAGCGCTTTTAGTGTTGCGATAATGACGCACGCTGGCACTCGGTTGTCAGATAGGAGTTGCGCTCGTTTGCTGGACTCTGCTGACATTGCATGGAAGCTGATCGGTGAAACAAAGGCGATCGGGGAGCCGATTCTTGAAATGGAGATTATCTATAATGTTCACTTGACTCGAGATGCACCAAATGGCTTAGCGTCTTAGCTAAGTCGCAACATGTTGTTGGCACGTATGGTTGTGCTTAGCGCATTTAACTTTAAGAGGAGCCATAAAGCGATTTCAGTACATACTTTCAATACAGAGAAGTTTGTGATATCTCCTCTATAGGGAAGTTAAACTTGAGTGTGGATTAATTAAAGAAAAAGGCTAAGAATTTACAGAACGGAGTTTTTTTATGGTGGTTCAAGATTTTAAAAGAAGCCACTAACTTTTCCTATTTTTTGAATCAGTGGAATGTGATAGGCAACCTCGAGAATTACATTTATTTTTAAATTCATTACTTTAAACATAATGTCTATTAAACGGGGATGGGTTTTATATTCCCTAGGGTTTACTTCCCTAGGCATCGCGGTTCATCATTGTGAACCTTTGGCCTTTTGGTTAAAAAGTGCTCCAACCGGGTGCTATGAAAACAAGCACGACAAGACAGCAGCATTCTAGCACATTTCATTATGCAGTGAATATCGGCTGTAGGTGGAAACATTCTTGCTTCCGACAGGAAATTGAATTTATTTACCAGTGCCGACCAATAGTAATATTATATAGGGCAAGAAAAAACTCAACCAATGCGAGCCAGGTGCGCTGGTTACGTTTTTTGTGGTATATAAGCTGACCGATACTGCCGTCGTACCATTATAAAAACATTTTATTTTAAAATATTTGTCATATTGTGTATGCTGCGACCTAAGGAACATTATTTGCCCATCATTTTAAATCTCTGGGTATAAAAATTGGTATATTGTATGAAAACCTGTCACGAAAATCATATTGCAAAAACCATTAATTCTTATTGATTAATTGAATAATTGAAAACAAAGTTTCACATCATAACGTGTTCAGTTGAATTCAGCGATAAGATGGATGTAGGAATTAAAAACATAATTTCTTTTTGGAAACTACCTTTCACCAATTTACATTTGAAAAGGTATTGTGGGAACCTCATTCTCGCTTTCTACGCGTTGAAAAGTATAGTAGTTGACCAATGCCAAGGATCACAGTTTTCGCTATCAGCAGCAAACTTTACGATCCTGAAAAGAGGAAAGGCCGAAGCAGATGAAAAATTAATCAGCACAAACGCTGCGGGAAGAGAATGTTGAAACTAAACAGCAAGGCGAACCACAATTTGCATTCATTGCCGTAATTACCTGCTTACAATTTGCCGCTGGCCGTAGTTGAGTCGATACAAATACTATTACCGTGCCGTGTTTCATCCCTCAATGCTAACCTTTTATTCACCACGGCCTGGAACCCATAAGCGTTTGGTGCTGCGAGCGAACTTTTGTCGGTGAACAAATATTTCCGGTGTTAATTACTGGCGCTGGAGCTTGCGGGCGAATGGCGAACCATGCGCCTCCAGCAACAACTTGACGCTGTGGAAAGAGAGAAAAAGAATTAAAAAAAAAATAAACAAAGAGATGAAAACCGAAGAGTACCGCAAACGTTACATTTTTGTATTCGGTGGTCGGTGTTCCCTGACTATTTGGCTGGAGTCGGCTTTCCCAAGGAAATTACTTTTCGCCAGCTCCGGGTCAAGGATTAGGGGATTAATTTCAATAACGAGCGTTTGTAGAGATCGATGTGGAACGACTTGCCGTGCCACTGGCGGAAGTAATGTTTGTTCGGTGGTCAAACACTCACACGGAAGGTCAATTTGTGAGTATCTTCGGGTGCTTCGAAGTTGTTATGCTTTGTATTACAACTGAGACAATTGGATTGTAAACTTACCAGAAAGTGTCCCAAGAACCAATCAATTACCCGACTTAATAAAATTCGGTAATTAATGGGTTAAACGCAGCCTAATTTAAGTTTTAGGAACTGTTGCATGGGATTCATTCATTCAAGCACCTTATATATAGTTTGTTCCAACGGTCAGAGGTCCAGAATAGCCATTCGCGTATGCTCACGACGACGTCGTGACTTCAAATCCGGACCGATCCTCCGCCGGTATGAACAATTGACTAGCCACGTACATGAAAGGGGAAACAATCTCGTAAGAGCCCTTAAATTGGGTAGGCATGACCAAATAAATTGGTCGTTACGAAAGAAAAAAAAAAGAAGGAAATCCGTCCGTATTGTGGTAGAAAGCCTTTTCCGGGATGTTATAACAATTATTTATTTTAAAATACTGGACCCCGCGGCCAATACAATCTTACGGCACGTACAACTTCAGTTTAAAACTGATTGAAATACAAAGAAGGTACACATGGTAAGGGGTACACAGTTGCCCCAGTTGGTCCAGTTGGTAAGGTGCAGGTGTCAGAGTGGCCTTAGCCCTGAGAGCTCTGCTTGGAGCACAACATAAAATTTCAAAAAGCAGATTTTGGGTAGAGATCTGTGTATCAATATAAGTACACAGTAGTTCTTAGATAAACATAAACTAAGCTATGGTTGTGCCACTCTCCAGCGAGTCAAGATCTAGGAGGAGACAGTGAGTTTGAATATCGGGGAGAGTCATTCCTGGGATTCTACCATAGTGAATCTGTTTTGAATTTTCTAAAAATGGTCAATTATGTATTGTTGGGTCGATGCCCAGACCACCTACGGAAATTTAAGACACGTAGGGTCACGAAACTGCTTACAAGCACGTAGAACAAAACCAAGGGTTTTTGTTGGCTTTGGTGATGATCGCGTCAATGTGATTTTTAAGACTTAGCAACAAGCTGGTCAGCAAGATGGTGAATTATCGGGCGTTGTTCCGCGAAAACGAAAAAACGAAGCCCTAGGGAAAGTTTTAGCGGCATGCAACTTAGAACACATCAACGATAAAATGCATCTTAGTCGTACTGGCAGATTTATGTAGCACACATATCAGGAAACTGATTCTTTGTTATTCCAGATTAAAAACGTGACCACATTCAACATCCCAGGAAAATAAAATCTCTGATCCACCTGCAAAACGAGGTACTTTATCTCTTGTTTAAAAACCGAACAGCAACGTTTCGTAAACAAAAACTAACTTAGAGGAGTTTACTTAGGAGGACAACTCGATTGCAGCTGTTGAAAACGATTTAAGAGCATAGCTTCGAAGTAGAAGAGGAAGCAAAAGGGCAGATTTACTTTTATGGCGGGACATATAAAGTCACCAGAGCACGCTCAATCTGGACACTGTGACACTCTGGCTGCTGTGCTGGTTGACCTTTGCCGGCCGCCTTTGCCAAGGAGCTTCCTCTCAGGCTAGTCTACTACTCTCTCACCTTCCGGCCACTCCCAACTCGCTGTATCGCTCGATTATCTATGTCGGTCGTGCGGTAAATGGATCGAAATGTAATGGGTGCAATTCGATTCGATCGCTCGAAGGTGCGATAAAAACGCGTGCGTTTGGGTGGAACAGTGCGAAGACGAAGAAACCCCCGAAGGACAATCTAATTTCATCGCCAGCTGGCGTCCGCGTTCCAAATTGAATGTTGTTTAACGGATAATTGCCTCGGAGCGGGCGATTGTTCCGGTGATGGTAAAAACAGCGGATCCGGACCTCTAAACAGGCGGCAAACGTTGCCGGGCGACTATGGCCACGATTTAGAAGGAAGCTGGAAGCTGAACCGAACCGCTGTCCCCCAGGAGAATGCCATCCCGATCCCGGCGGCAATGGTGATGATCCACCAGGTTTTACGAGCGTGTCGTTGAAATCAATGAAGTTTGTCCATAAAATCTGCCTTGGCCAGTTCGGACGCTGCTGATTATTTCTTCAAGATTGGCAGCGGCAGGATGGTGCAGATGTATTTCGACGGGAGATGTAGCCGATTTAATTTCCACCGAATTTGAGCACCGACTTTCCGAACGGAGCTGCGGTAAGTTTTATTTCATTAGGTAGAAAATTTAATTTGCCAAAACCGCCCTGTTCTGAATCCTTTACGATGGGGAGGGTCGCTTGGTCGCTTGCAGAGGGAGAGAACCAGCACAAAAGACGGTGCTTGCTGATGAAATATGAAATTCGTGATTGAACAACAAATCGAACGCGAAGGATGGCTGGCCGAGGGCGCCTAGAAGGAGGACGAGAAGTTTCCTACCGCAATCAATGCAGTCTTTTCGGTGGATTTAATTAAAAATTCACTCCGGCCGGCCAGGTTAGCGAGAAAGGTGTTTCGTAGCGAGATGGTGAAATCAAAAAATGACGCATTGCTCCGCAACCTGCAAACAGAACAAAAGAAGAACTAATTGTGCCATTCTTGCAGGAGCAAGAGCCGAAGTCTTACAATGTTGATTAAAACATGAAAGAAGAAAGAAAAGGGTATAGAAATATTGGTTTTAAGCTTGTGATTTTGCGCGAGACGCATCATAATTTAATTTAAAATGTTGACAAACTGCTACATGATATAAACGTGTGAATGATTTCAATTTCTTTTTTTAATGCACAATCTACGATTAAAACTATCAACAAACCACAATCGTTTTAAGCTTAGAACCTGCAGGTGATCAGTTGATAAATCACTTTAAGCCAACGATTTTGATTTGTTACTAAACATTTGCATTTTGATCATGAGTTTTTTCTACTTTAAGCATAAGGAGACACCTAACGGAGCAAGTAGAATGGTTATCTTGATTGAGAAATTAAATTGTTTAAAAAATTTAGAAGTAGTCAAAAAAAGAATTATAAATAAAAGAGGAACCATACATACATAGATGCATTTGATGCTTGCGTGTAAAACAATCACTCCCAACTTACATCGTGCTGTACAAACAAACCAAGCCATTTCTTTAGACGTGTGGTCCGGAAGCAAATATTAGAAAAAAAGGATATTGTGTGCATCGTTTAAACAACTTCACCGTCTCTAATGGGAGATATTTTACGCGCCCCAAAATGCGCCCAAAGAAGCGCCCGAATTTCCTGGCGTCCAGGCGTAATATAGCCCGGTTTTATCACGCCCATAAATTCTCCGGATAAGATGTGTCCAATTCCCGCTGGGCTGTCGCGGACGGCGCAATGCAGCATCAGCGGGATCGTAAAGCGACATCCGGAAAAAGTCCACTAATCGGTAAAATTGTCGTTTGGCAAATACGGCAAATTAATCCTCCAGCGGTGGACGCCGCTAACGGCAAACTCGCACCAAACAATACCTGGCGCGAGAAGGCCGAGTGCGAAATGGTGGACATTCTACAACCAGGTACACGCCAGATCGGGGGCCATCAAGGATACATTTTCTTTAAGAACAATTTGCGCTTGGCTGAACGTTCGGTTTGAGGTGCTTTGAGATGTTTATTTTCTTTTAGCTGTGGATATATTTTGAGCCTATAAAGGAAACAAGCTGCAAAGGAGTTATATCTACATTTTAGTCGTTAACTTTTAACCGAACCGAAAGTGTAATTCTTAGAACGTCCCCTTCCAAAGGGTAAGAAGGTTTGCAAAGAAAAAGCTCTTCTTTAAAATGAGACCGGAATGAGATGGTTTTTTCCCGCAAGAATCCAAAGGAAGCAACGGGCGAATTAGAGGCAAATTAAACCACCCTCATCCCGAGCTAATGAATGTATAAACAACGAATTTTAATCAATCTAAATAAATAGATCTTTTGCATCGGGCCTTCCGGGTAAGAAGTGTGCGTGGTACGCCCCGTGTCGGATACAAAGAAGAGCCTCAGCCCAAAGGCTGCGAGCGGCAAGCTGCTGGTAGTAACAGGCCACCTTCTTCTGGCCTTCATTAACGATTGCTCATTTAGCGGCTCCA